>JARQOC010000004.1:113462658-114062658 GCA_033576535.1 Allobates femoralis
CTCGAAAGCCCCTAAAAGGGCCCCGCAGGCCCCCAAAATGGGCCCACAAAAGGGGGCAAAACCCTTGGGAGGGGCCCGAAAAGGCCCGCAAGCCCCCCCCCAAACAAGGGGTTGCCTCGAACAGAGGAACCCCCCCCCAAAGGGGGGTTTTCCCCCGGCCCACAACCCCCCAAAAGGCCCCCTCCCAAAAGGGGGCCCCCCCCCCCAAAAAAAGGGCCTTGGAAAAGGGTCCCCCACCCCCCCCTTTTAGGACAAGAGGGGCCCAGCACAGCCCCAGCCAAGGGCCCCCTGGAACAGGGGGCCCCTCCCCCGGCCCGGGGGCCCGCCCAAAAAGGGGGGGCCCCCCCAAAAAAGGCGCCCCCTTAAAAAGGGGGCCTCACCCCCCAAAACCCCCCTTCAAAAAGGGTCCCAACAACCCCGGGCCCGCGGTTTCGGAACAAAGGGGGGCCCGGCTCCCGGGCCAAAGACCCCCCTTTGGAAAGAGGGGCACATGGCCCAGGCCAGTGCCCCTACCCAGACGGGGGGGTGCTCCGGCTAAACAAGAGGGTCCAGCACAGCCCCCCTTCAGACAGGAGCGGGCCCTTACCAAGTGGGCCAGCACCACCCCCCCCAACAAGAGGGCCCTAACAAAGAGGCCTGCCAGCGGCCCCCCCTTCAAGACAGGGGGTGTGCCTCTGGAACCAAGGGAACCAGCCAGCCCCCCCCTTCGAACAGAGGGTGGGGCCGACCGGGGAGACCACCCCCCCTTCAGAAAGGGGGGTGTCTCCTGGCAACAAGAGGGCCCAACCAGGCCCCCCCTTCAGAAAAGGGTGGCCTGGCAACAACGGCCAGACAGCGCCCCCCTTCAGGGGCCAGGGGAAAAGCCAGCAAACCGGCCCCGAACACCAGGGCAGGAAGTGGGTGGCACGGGCCCCACAGCAAAGCCCCCTTCAAAGAGGGGGTCACGCCCCGAGAGGGTGCCCGCCCCCGGCAGGGGCCCCTCCAGACGGCCCGTACCCCTCGAACAAGAGGGCCCCTGCCCCAATAGGGAAGGCTCCGTCCAGACCGGGGGCTCACAAGAGGGAGCCAGCCCCCGGAACAAGCCTTCAACAAAGGGTGCACGACCAACCAGGAAAAAAGGCTCCCCTACCAAGAGGAGCTCCCCCCCCTTTTAAAGGGGTTCCCTCGCACAAGAGGGTTCCCTGCACCCCCGGCCCAACATGGGTCCCCTGGAACAAGAGGGTGACCCCGCCCCCTCGGAAGGAGGGCCTTGACAAGGAGCCACTACGCCCACCCTTCAACAAGGGGTGGCCTCTGGAACAAGGGCCACCAGCAACCCCAACAGGGGGCTGGCCGGAAAAGGTGCCGACGGAACCCAACAGCCGCCGGCCCCCGGCCCAAGCGTCCCCCCATCAGGAAAGGGAGGTGCTCCAACAAAGGACCCGCCACCCTCAGGAACAAGGGGGGTCTCTCCGGCCGAGGGCCAACAAGCTTCCTCAGGAAAAAGGGGGTGGGAAGGGCCCCGACAACCCCCCCCCCAGGAGGGGGGTCCTCGCAACCAAGAGGCGCCAACCCCCCCCCAGGACAAGAGGGGTCCCCACCAAGGGGCCAGACAGCAGCCCCCTTCAGGAACAAAGGGGCCCAAAACGCGCCCGACAACAGCCCCCCAAGGGGGCCAGACCAGCAGGCCCAAACACAATCCCCAAAAAGGCCTGCCGGGGAAAAATGAGAGCCCATCCCAGGCAAGTCCCCTGGAAAGGGCCCACAGCCACCACACCCCTCGAACAAAGGGTTGCCTCCACAAAGGGCCAAGGACAACCTTTTCAGGAAAAAGGGGCTCTCGGTAAAAGGCGACCCGCCCAAGGCAGATTGCCCCTAAACAAGGGGGCAGCCAACCCCTTCGGAACAAGGAGGGGCCGCTACCAAGGGACCACCCCTCCCTTCAGGAACAAGAGGGGCCTTGGCACCAGAGGCCCAGACAGCCAGCCCCCTTCAGGAACGAGAGGGGTGCCTCCCCACAACGGCCCAACCCCCAGGACCGGGAACAGGGGCCTACAATCATCCCCAGACAAAGCCCCCTAGAACGAGGGGCCCGCCACCGGCTCAGCAGCCCCTCTGAAACAGGGGACCTGCCCAACCAAAAGGACAACAGCGCCCCTCGGCACCCTGGCAACCAGGTCCCGAAGACGCCCCCCTTCAAACAAAGGGTGTGCCTCTGCACCAAGAGGGCCAGCCCCGCCCCCTAGGCAACAGGGGGGCCTCCGGCAAACAGGCAGCCCTCCCCTAGGAAAGAGGGTGGCCCTGAACCAAGACGGGCCAAGACCATCCCCCCTCAGGAAAGGGGTCCCCTCAAACCAGGGGCCCAACGCAACCTTCGGAACAAGGACGGGTCCTCCGCAAAAGGCCGATCCCCTCCCTCAGGAACAGGAGGGTGCCTCCTCAACAAGAGGGTCCTCCCCCCCGGCAGGGCGCACCCGCTCCTGAACAGCGGCCCCCCCAGGGTAGCGGCCCCCTGCAAACAGTGGCCCACAAAAGCCCCTCAGAACAGGGCAAGACCAGCGGCCCACCGAGCCCCCCGGACAGGGGTCCCGTAACCAAGCGCCAGAACAATAGCCCCCTCAGGACAAGAAGGTCCTCTAGAACAAGACGGGCCAAGAAGGTGCCCCTGCTAACCAAGGTCCAAGACCAGCAGCCCCCCCGGAACAAGAGGGTGCCTCTGAACCAAGAGGGCCCAGCACCAGCGCCCAGACAAGAGGTGCCTCCTGGAACCAAGGGGCCAGACCAACAGCCCTCAGGAACAAGGACGAGTGTGCTCCTGGAACCAAGGGGCCCAGACCGCCAGCCCCCCCTTCGGAACAAGGAGGGTGTGCCTCCTGGCAACAAACGGGCCAGACCAGCAGCCCCCCTTCAGACAAGGAGGGTGTGCCTCCTGGAACCAAAGGGCAAGCAGCCAGCCCCCCCCTTCAGGAACAAGGAGGGGTGTGCCTCCTGGCTACCCAAGAAGGGCCCAGACCAGCCAGCCCTCCCCTTCAGGAACAAGGAGGGGTGTACCTCCTGGCCAACCAAGACGGGCCCAAACCAGCCAGTCCCCCCCCCTTTGGGAACAAGGAGGGGAGTGCCTCCTAGCAAATCAAGTCGGGCCAAGACCAACCAGCCCCCACCTTCAGGAACAAGGAGGGTGTGCCTCATGGCCAACCAAGACAGGCTAAAACAGCAAGACTCCCCTTCCAAAGACAAGGAGGAGTGTGCCTCCTGGCTAACCAAGATGGGTCAAGACCAGCCAGCCCCCCCTTCAGGAACAAGGAGGGGTGTGCCTCCTGGCTAACCAAGAAGAGCCCACACCAGCTAGCCCCCCCCTTCAGGAACAAGAAGGGGCGTGCCTCCTGGCCAACCAATACGGGCCAAGGACCAGTCAGCCCTGCTTTTCAGAAACAAGGAGGGCTGTGCCTCCTGGCTAACCAAGACGGGCCCAAAACAGCCAGCCCCCCCTTCGGGAACAAGGAGGGGTGTGCCTCCTGGCCAACCAAGATGGGCTTAGACAAGCGAGCCTCCCCCTTCAGGAACAAGGAGGGGTGTGTCTCCAGGCCTACCAAGACGGACCCAGACTAGCCAGCCCTCCCCTTCAGGAACAAGGAGGGGTGTGCCTTCTGGACAGCCAAAATGGGCCCAGACCAGCCAGCCCCTCCCTTCAGGAACAAGGAGGGGTGTGCCTCCTGGCTAACCAAGATGGGCCCAGGCCAGCCAGCCCTCCCCTTCAGGAACAAGGAGGGGTGTACCTCCTGGCCAACCAAGAAGGGCCCAAACCAGCCAGCCCCCCCTTCGGGAAAAAGAGGGTTGTGCCTCCTAGCAAATCAAGTCGGGCCCAGACCAACCAACCCCCCCTCTTCAGGAACAAGGAGGGGTGTGCCTCCTGGCCAACCAAGACGGGCCCAGACCAACCAGCCCCCTCCCTTCAGGAACAAGGAGGGGTGTGCCTCCTGGCCAACCAAGACGGACCCAGACTAGCCAGCCCCCTCCCTTCAGGAACAAGGAGGGGTGTGCCTCATGGCCAACCAAGACAGGCCCAGACCAGCAAGGCCCCCCTTCAGGATCAAGGAGGGGTGTGCCTCCTGGACAACCAAAATGGACCCAGAACAGCCAGTCCACACCCTTCAGGGACAAGGAGGGGTGAGCCTCCTGGCTAACCAAGACAGGCCCAGACCAGCCAGTCCCCCCCCTTCAGGGACAAGGAGGGGTATGCCTCATGGCCAACCAAGACGGGCCAAGACCACTCAGCCCCTCCCTTCAGGAACAAGGAGGGGTGTGCCTCCTAACTAACCAAGGCGGGCCCAGACCAGCAAGTCCTTCACTTCAGGAACAAGGAGGGGTGTGCCTCCAGGCTAACCAAGATGGGCCCAGAACAGCCAGCCCCTCCCTTCAGGAACAAGGAGGGGGGTGTCTCCTGGCTAACCAAGATGGGCCCAGACCAGCAAGCCCCTCCCTTCAGGAACAAGGAGGGGTGTGCCTCCTGGCTAACCAAGACGGGTCCAGACCAATCAGCCCCCCCTTCAGGAACAAGGAGCGGTGTGCCTCCTAGCTAACCAAGTCGGGCCCAGACCAGCCAGCCCCCCCCCTTCAGGAACAATGAGGGTGTGCCTCATGGCTAACCAAGACGGGCCCAGACCAATCAGCCCCCCCTTCAGGAACAAGGAGCGGTGTGCCTCCTAGCTAACCAAGACGGGCCCAGACCAGCCAGTCCCCCCCTTCAGGGACACGGAGAGGTGACCCTCCTGGCTGACTAAGACAGGCCCTGACCAGCCAGCCCCCCTTCAGGAACAAGGAGGGGTGTGCCTTCTGGACTACTAAAACGGGTCCACACTAGCCAGCTTTCCCCTTCAGGAACAAGAAGGGGTGTGGCTCCTGGCTAACCAAGACGTGCCCAGACCAACCAGTCCCCCTCCCTTCGGGAACAATGAGGGGTGTGCTTCCTGGCCAACCAATACGGGCCAAGACCAGTCAGCCCCGCCCTTCAGGAACAAGGAGCGGTGTGCCTTCTGGCCAACCAAGTCGTGCCCAGACCAGCCAGCCCCGCCCTTCAGGAACAAGGAGCGGTGTGCCTTCTGGCCAACCAAGTCGTGCCAAGACCAGCCAGCCCCCCCCCCTTCAGGAACAAGGAGAGGTGCGCCTCCTGGCTAACCAAGACCGGTCCAGACCAAACAGCCCCCCCTTCAGGAACAAGCAGGGTTGTCCATCCTGGCTAACCAAGACGGGCCCAGATCAGCAAGCCCCCCCTTCGGAAACAAGGAGGGGTGTGCCTCCTAACAAAACAAGTCGGGCCCAGACCAACCAGCCCCCCTGCAGGAACAAGGAGGGGTGTGCCTCCTGGCTAATTAAGACGGGTCCAGACTAGCCAGCCCCCCTCTTCAGGAACAAGGAGGGGTGTGCCTCCTGGCTAACCAAGTCGGGCCCTGACCAGCCAGCCCCTCCTTCAGGAACAAGGAGGGGCGAGTCTCCTGGCTAACCAAGACGGGCCCAGACCAGCCAGTCTCCATCCTTCGGGAACAATAAGGGGTGTGCCTCCTGGATAACCAAGATGGGCTCAGACCAGCCAGCCCCTCCCTTCAGGAACAAGGGGGGGTATGCCTCCTGGCCAACCAATACAGGCCAAGACCAGTCAGCCCCGCCTTTCAGGAACAAGGAGCGGTGTGCATCCTGGCCATCCAATACGGGCCAAGACCAGTCAGCCCCGCCTTTCAGGAAAAAGGAGCGGTGTGCCTCCTGGCCAACCAATACAGGCCCAAAACAGCCAGCCCCCCCCTTCGGCAACAAGGAAGGGAGTGCCTTCTGGCCAACCAAGATGGGCTCAGAAAAGCGAGCCTTCCCCTTCAGGAACAAGGAGGGGTGTGCCTCCTGGCCAACCAAGACGGACCCAGACTAGCCAGCCCCCCCTTCAGGAACAAGGAGGGGTGTGCCTTCTGGACAACCAAGACGGGCCCAGACCAGCCAGCCCCTCCCTTCAGGAACAAGGAGGGGTGTGCCTCCTGGCTAACCAAGAGGGGCCCAGACCAGCCAGCCCTCCCCTTCAGGAACAAGGAGGGGTGTACCTCCTGGCCAACCAAGACGGGCCCAGACCAGCCAGCCCCCCCCTTTCAGGAAGAAGTAGGGGTGTGCTTCATGGCCAACCAAGACAGGCCCAAACCAGCCAGCCCCCCCCTTCGGGAACAAGGAGGGGAGTGCCTCCTAGAAAATCAAGTCGGGCCCAGACCAACCAGCCCCCCCCTTCAGGAACAAGGAGGGGTGTGCCTCATGGCCAACCAAGACAGGCCCAAAACAGCAAGCCTCCCCCTTCCAAAGACATGGAGGGGTGTGCCTCCTGGCTAACCAAGATGGGTCAAGACCAGCCAGCCCCCCCCTTCAGGAACAAGGATGGGTGTGCCTCCTGGCCAACCAAGATGGGCTCAGACCAGCCAGCCTCCCCCTTCAGGAACAAGGAGGGGTGTGTCTCCTGGCCAACCAAGACGGGCCCAGACCAGCCAGCCCCCTCCCTTCAGGAACAAGGAGGGGTGTGCCTCCTGGCCAACCAAGACGGACCCAGACTAGCCAGCCCCCTCCCTTCAGGAACAAGGAGGGGTGTGCCTCATGGCCAACCAAGACGGGCCCAGACCAGCAAGTCCCCCCTTCAGGAACAAGGAGGGGTGTGCCTCCTGGACAACCAAAATAGGCCCAGAACAGCCAGTCCACACCCTTCAGGGACAAGGAGGGGTGAGCCTCCTGGCTAACCAAGACAGGCCCAGACCAGCCAGTCCCCCCCCTTCAGGGACAAGGAGAGGTGTGCCTCATGGCCAACCAAGACGGGCCAAGACCACTCAGCCCCTCCCTTCAGGAACAAGGAGGGGTGTGCCTCCTAACTAACCAAGGCGGGCCCAGACCAGCAAGTCCTTCACTTCAGGAACAAGGAGGGGTGTGCCTCCAGGCTAACCAAGATGGGCCCAGAACAGCCAGCCCCTCCCTTTAGGAACAAGGAGGGGTGTGCCTCCTGGCTAACCAAGATGGGCCCAAAACAGCCAGCCCCTCCCTTTAGGAACAAAGGAACAAGGAGGGTTTGCCTCCTGGCTAACCAAGACGGGTCCAGACCAATCAGCCCCCCCTTCAGGAACAAGGAGCGGTGTGCCTCCTAGCTAACCAAGACGGGCCCAGACCAGCCAGTCCCCCCCTTCAGGGACACGGAGGGGTGACCCTCCTGGCTGATCAAGACAGGCCCTGACCAGCCAGCTTCCCCCTTCAGGAACAAGGAGGGGTGTGCCTCATGGCTAACCAAGACGGAACCAGACCAGCGAGCCCCCCCTTCAGGAACAAGGAGGGGTGTGCCTTCTGGACAACCAAGACAGGCCCAGACCAGCCAGCTTTCCCCTTCAGGAACAAGAAGGGGTGTGGCTCCTGGCTAACCAAGACGGGCTCAGACCAGCCAGTCCCCCTCCCTTCGGGAACAAGGAGGGGTGTGCCTCCTGGCCAACCAATACGGGCCAAGACCAGTCAGCCCCGCCTTTCAGGAACAAGGAGCGGTGTGCCTCCTGGCCAACCAATACGGGCCAAGACCAGTCAGCCCCGCCTTTCAGGAACAAGTAGAGGTGTGCCTCCTGGCTAACCAAGACGGGTCCAGACCAGACAGCCCCCTCCTTCAGGAACAAGGAGGGTTGTGCATCCTGGCTAACCAAGACGGGCCCAGACCAGCCAGTCTCCATCCTTCGGGAACAATGAGGGGTGTGCATCCTGGCTAACCAAGATGGGCTCAGACCAGCCAGCCCCTCCCTTCAGTAACAAGAAGGGGTGTGCCTCAGGGCTAACCAAGACGGGCCAAGACCAGTCAGCCTCGCTTTTCAGGAACAAGGAGCTGTGAGCCTCCTGGCTAACCAAGGCGGGCCCAAACCAGCCAGCCCTTCCCTTTGAGAACAAGGAGGGGTGTGCCTCCTGGCAAACCAAGTCGGGCCCAGACCAACCAGCACCCCCCCTTCAGGAACAAGAAGGGGTGTGGCTCCTGGCTAACCAAGACGGGCTCAGACCAGCCAGTCCCCCTCCCTTCGGGAACAAGGAGGGGTGTGCCTCCTGGCCAACCAATACGGGCCAAGACCAGTCAGCCCCGCCTTTCAGGAACAAGGAGCGGTGTGCCTCCTGGCCAACCAAGATGGGCTCAGACCAGCCAGCCTCCCCCTTCAGGAACATGGAGCGGTGTGCATCCTGGCTGACCAAGATGGGCTCAGACCAGCCAGCCCCTCCCTTCAGGAACAAGAAGGGGTGTGCCTCCTGGCCAACCAAGGCGGGCCCAAACCAGCCAGCCCCTCCCTTTGGGAACAAGGAGGGGTGTGCCTCCTGGCAAACCAAGTCGGGCCCAGACCAACCAGCCCCCCCCTTCAGGAACAAGGAGGGGTGTGCCTCCTGGCCAACCAAGACGGACCCAGACTAGCCATCCCACCCCCCTTCAGGAACAAGGAAGGGTGAGAGAGGATTACAGCAGGAGCAGGACGATCAGCCAGGCACAGGAGAAGGTACAGAGCTGGATATCTGTGAGGAGGGGGAGGAGGATATGGACAGTGCTGGAGGAGCAGAGACACAGGAGGCCTCACTTAGCTGGGATGCTATGGTGGAACAAAATAGAAAGCAGCTAACAGCACTGCAATTACAAGCCTCTGCTGACCCCACTATAAAGGAGGTACTGATGGCTGTGATGCAGTGCGGCTCTGCTATTACCAATGTGCTCACACAGCTGGGATCTCTGCAGGAATCCATGCAAACAGTTAAGCACGACCCGCACACAGTTAAAGATAAGACCAGGCAGCTGGAGAGGAGAGTGGACACCCTGGAGGATAAAGTCACTAAATCTATGCAGCACCATACAGACACCAAGAAAGAGATTACTGCAATATGGGACAAAACCGATGACCTAGAGAACAGGTCAAGACGCAACAATGTGCGTATTGTAGGAGTACCCGAGAGGTGCGAGGGTAAAAACCCCACTGCCTTTATTGAGGACAGGATTAAAGGTGCTGTTGGGGCGGTCAACTTAACCCATCTATATGCGGTGGAGCGTGCCCATAGGGTCCCGACCTGTCCTCCTCCCCCAGGCAATCTACCACGACCTATCCTGGCGAAAATACTTCACTATAGGGACAGAGACAATATCATTAATTTCTCCAGGGATCATCCCGATCTCACCATTGAGGGATCTAGGGTATCCTTCTACCCGGACTACTCTCCAAAAGTGCAGAGAATGAGAGCTAAATTTCTGGATGTTAAAAGACGATTGAGAACGATCGGTGTGAAGTACTCCATGATTTTTCCCGCCAAACTGAGGGTGGAGGCCGGGAATAAAGCTCACTTCTTCCTGGAGGCTGCGGAAGCGGCTGAATGGCTGGACATCAACGAGCACCGCCTGCGGGGGGAGGGGGAGAACTGTGGCTGAACACCGTGGGCCTATAGTTATAGAATTGTCTTTGGATGCATAGTTAATTATACCGTGCTGTGGGGTGGTATCCTGATACATGGGGGCAGCGGGATGGAGAGTAAGGCGCCCGGTGTCTAACTTGCCTCGGCTTTGGGGCTCGGTAACTGTCTCTTTCGGGGCGATTTGACACTTTAGAATAAGATGTTGGGGGTTTTTGTTAAGGGGGGAGGAGGGAAGGGGTGGGGCGTTCGGTCCATTGATGCACATTTACCTGACGAAATGGTTAGAGATGGAAATGGTGAAATTGTGGTTGCTGATCCTTTTGAGTATCTAACATGGCGGATATCAGGGTAATTAGCTGGAACGTGAGAGGGCTGAAATCTCCAGTCAAAAGGCAAGCGGTGTTTTCCTTCATTGCAGATCATAAGCCAACAGTGGTCTGCCTGCAGGAAACGCACCTCACCCGTGAGACGCTGAATATCCTGGATAAACGGTGGATTCAGGCGGGTTACCATTCTACTTACTCGCAATATTCCAGGGGTGTCAGTATCCTGATAAGACAAGGTGCCCAATTTGAATGTAAACGGGTGATGGAGGATGAGGAGGGAAGATTTGTGATTCTACACTGCACACTATTTACTGTCTCGTTGGTCTTGGTGGCTCTCTATATCCCCCGCCATATAGTAGTAAACCCATACATCACATTCTGACCATTCTGGGAAGCTTCCCTGGGATCCCGTGTCTATGGGTGGGAGATTTTAATAATATTCTAGATACTCACTGGGACAGAGGGAATCATGCACCTATGAGACCTGATGGTAATCGCACACCCTTTGGAACTCTCTTGCAGGAGGTGGCACTGGCCGACTTGTGGAGATGTCGTAACCCCGGAGTATATCAGTACTCGTGCTTTTCCTCTACGTATTCCTCCCTGTCTCGCATAGACTTAGCTTTGGGGGATGGTCTTATGCTGAGAAAGGCTCCATCTGTCGTGTATTTACAGAGAACGGTATCGGACCATTCACCACTGCTCATTATGATCAGGGGGGGCGCAGACGCTATGGGGGTCCGGCCACTGTGGCGCCTAAATCCATTCTGGCTGCAGTTGGTTGATAAAGGTGAGACGTTCACATCTGAACTGCAGGAATTCCTCGCTATAAATGTGAATTCGGCTTCGAGTTCGATGGTCTGGGAATCTTTGAAAGCGTACTTACGTGGCATGTATATAAGGGAGATCTCTAAAGTCAGATCCAATTCTAGAGCTGACTGGGAGCTCCTATTACGGGACTTGGAGGCAGCGGAACGGGATCTCTTGACACAGTTTACCCCCACTGCTCAGGCGAGGCTTAAGGAAGCTCAGTCGCAAGTGCACAAAATGACTTTGGATGCAGCGGCACAGAAACGTATGTTTCAATCGACCCAATATTTTGAAAGCGCGTAAAGTGTGGGACATTTGCTCTCGATAATAACATCGGCACAGAGGGGATCACCCTTTATAGCGGGGCTTCGACGCGGGGACGGCACACTGGTTACAGACACAACGGGAGTACTTGGGACTTTGGAGGCATTCTATACTGACCTGTATACTTCACACTCTAAGGGGACTGAGGTTGACATCGCGAATTTCCTGGGGGCGGCTGGGCTTCCGCGACTTACGGATGCAGACAGGGCCTTACTGGACGAACCTTTGAGCCTGGATGAATTGGAGGTAGCCTTGGGCACTATGAATAATGGTAGGGCGCCGGGGATGGATGGTCTGCCTTTGGAGGTCTATAAGAGGTATGGGGCGGTACTTCTCCCTGTGCTTCTGGACACACTCAATGACAGTCTCCGGCAGGGGACCCTTCTGCCATCTATGCGGGAGGCCATTATCACGGTTCTGCCAAAAAAGGACAAGGACCCTGAGTCCCCGGCGTCCTACAGGCCAATCTCACTCCTGACGGCTGATGTTAAACTGTTAGCGAAGGTGTTAGCTATTCGCCTCTTAAAGGTAGTAGAGTCATTGGTGCACCCGGACCAGACTGGGTTTATGCCTCGCAAGTCAATGGCTCTTAATATCCGACGCTTATATTTAAATATGCAGGTGAGGGCGGACAATATGGGGAGGCGGGTGGTTCTGTCTCTGGATGCCGCCAAGGCATTTGACAGTGTGGAGTGGTCATATCTTTTTGCCGCGCTGGAGGGCATGGGGTTCGGCCCCAGCTTCCTTGGCTGGATTAGGCTTCTGTACTCGCAGCCGACGGCAAAAATTCGAGCAAATGGGTCACTGTCTGGGTGCTTTCCCCTTCACAGGGGAACGAGGCAGGGTTGCCCGCTATCCCCACTGCTCTTTGCCTTAGCGATAGAGCCCTTGGCTTCGAGAATACGGCGCCATGCGGACATAGTGGGGTTCAGATATGGACAAATGGAGGAGAAGGTAGCCCTCTATGCGGACGATCTTCTTCTGTTTCTGGCTGACCCAGACGAATCTTTGCATAGTGCCATGACGCTGCTTACCCAATTTGGGGCTATTTCGGGCCTGACTATAAACTGGGAAAAATCTGCTATTCTGCCTCTGGACCCAACTGTGATTGACATACCTCATGTGCCGGTTGTAGACAACTTCAAATATTTGGGAATCACTGTATCTAGCACCATCACTGATTATGAGCGTTTGAATCTCGTGCCACTGATGGATAAGATTAAACAGAAGATCAAAGCCTGGGCCAAATTGCACCTGTCGGTGGTGGGGGGGTGAACTTGTTGAAGATGGTGGTCATGCCTCAGCTTCTGTACGTCCTGCATAATTCCCCAATATGGCTTCCGCATAACAGATTATGCATTATTTAGGGAACTTATCTGGGGGAAGAAGTGCGCTAGGATAAAGCTGGAACATTTGCAAAGGAGTAAGGAGGAGGGAGGTCTGGCGTTGCCCAACATGCGGCTCTACTTTATATCTTCACAGTGTCAACATATGGCGGGGGGTGCGGAGTACACGGCCGAGAGACAGGGGGGAGGTGGAGATATTCTCCAATTTTTGGCGGGTAGGGGACCTCTGCTGTCTAAACTGGAGTCTGATGGTTTGAGAAAGTGGATGTCTAAGGTTCATTGGAGAAGTGGGAACAACAAATAGATGGTATAACGGCGGATCATTGGGAATCTATACTGAACATTACTCCTCGACTATCACTGAGTGAGCCGGGCAGTCTGTCTCAGCTGTATATCCTCTATAGGGTATACAGGACACCTAAGTGGTTATTTGACAAAGGCTTGAGACAGACTTCATGTTGCCCCAGGTGCACACTGGAGGGTGCTGACATACTCCACATGTTCTGGACGTGTTCTCGCCTTCAGGTGTTCTGGATTGTGGTTCTTAATCTAATACATATGGCTACGGAGCAGGATGTCCCCAGGGATCCGACCGTTTGTGTGCTGGGCTATGTGGAGGAGGTTGGAGGTGATGAGTATATACGACTTGCGGTTGCTAGAATGCTCTATATAGCTAGGAAATTGATAGCACTACATTGGACCTCGGATGTGGCTCCCACACGTAGAGAATATGTACGAAAACGAAACTTAATTGTTCATAGGGAAAAACTGATCTACACTAAACGGGAAAGACCAAATGTGTTTGATAAAATATGGGCAGGATGGATGGGCCTTCAGGCACTGTCAGCAGATGGCTAATCACTCCGGAATCTAATCTGTGGTACTGGGGCTTTGTGGTTGCTATATTGATTGCTGGTAATGTGTATTCACTGTTACGTTTATGCCATTTTTCTCTGCTTGAAAGGAGTATATCAATGGACCGGGAAAGGGGAGGGGTTAGGTTGGGAGAGGGCTGGGATGGGGTTGAGGGATTTTATACATTACTGTTGTAATGTCTAAGTATGTGTTTTATATATGTTTAAAACGTTATATATGTTTAAAACTGAATAAACACTATCTGATTTAAAAAAGGAACAAGGAGGGGTGTGCCTCCTGGCCAACCAAGATGGGCTCAGACCAGCCAGCCTCCCCTTCAGGAACATGGAGCGGTGTGCCTCCTGGCTAACCAAGATGGGCCCAGACCAGCCAGACCCTCCCTTCAGGAACAAGGAGGGGTGTGCCTCCTGGCTATCCAAGATGGGTCCAGACCAGCCAGCACCTCCCTTCAGGAACAAGGAGGGGTGTGCCTCCTGGCCAACCAATACGGACCAAGAACAGTCAGCCCCGCCTTTCAGGAACAAGGAGCGCTGTGCCTCCTGGCTAACCAAGATGGACCCAGACCAGCCAGCCCTTCACTTCATGAACAAGGAGAGGTGTGCATCATGGCCAACCAAGACGGGCCCAAACTAGCCAGCCCCCCACTTCGGGAACAAGGAGGGGAGTGCCTCCTAGCAAACCAAGTCGGGCCCAGACCAACCAGCCAACCCCCTTCAGGAACAATGAGGGGTGCGCCTCCTGGCCAACCAAGACTGACCCAGACTAGCCATCCCCCCCCCTTCAGGGACAATGAGGGGTGTGCCTTCTGGCCAACCAAGACGGGCCAAGACCAGCTAGATCCCCCTTAGGAACAAGGAGGGGTGTGCCTCATGGCCAACCAAGACAGGCCCAAAACAGCAAGCCTCCCCCTTCCAGAGACAAGGAGGGGTGTGCCTCCTGGCTAACCAAGACGGGCCCACACCAGCTAGCCCCCCCTTCGGCAACAAGGAGGGGTGTGCCTGCTAGCAAACCAAATTGGGCCCAAATCAGCCAGCCCCCCCTTCGGGAACAAGGAGGGGTGTGCCTCCTGGCCAACCAAGATGGGCTCAGACAAGCGAGCCTCCCCCTTCAGGAACAAGGAGGGGTGTGCCTCCTGGCCAACCAAGACGGACCCAGACTAGCCAGCCCCCCCCTTCAGGAACAAGGAGGGGTGTGCCTTCTGGACAACCAAGACGGGCCCAGACCAGCCAGCCCCTCCCTTCAGGAACAAGGAGGGGTGTGCCTCCTGGCTAACCACGATGGGCCCAGACCAGCCAGCCCTCCCCTTCAGGAACAAGGAGGGGTGTACCTCCTGGCCAACCAAGACGGGCCCAGACCAGCCAGCCCCCCCCTTTCAGGAAGAAGTAGGGGTGTGCCTCATGGCCAACCAAGACGGGCCCAAACCAGCCAGCCCCCCCCCTTCGGGAACAAGGAGGGGAGTGCCTCCTAGCAAATCAAGTCGGGCCCAGACCAACCAGCCCCCCCCTTCAGGAACAAGGAGGGGTGTGCCTCATGGCCAACCAAGAAAGGCCCAAAACAGCAAGCCTCCCCCTTCCAAAGACAAGGAGGGGTGTGCCTCCTGGCTAACCAAGATGGGTCAAGACCAGCCAGCCCCCCCCTTCAGGAACAAGGAGGGGTGTGCCTCCTGGCTAACCAAGACGGGTCCAAACCATCCACCTTCCCCCTTCAGGAACAAGGAGTGGTGTGCCTCCTGGGTAGCCAAGTCGGGCCCAGACCAGCCAGCTCTCCGTTCAGGAACAAGGAGGTGTGTGCCTCCTGACCGACCAAGATGGGCCCAGACCAGCCAGCCCCTTCCTTCAGGAACAAGGAGGGGTGTGCCTCCTGACCAATCAAGACGGGCCCAGACCAGCCAGCCCCTCCTTTCAGGAACAAGGAGGGGTGTGCCTCCTGGCTAAACAATTGGGGTCCAGACCAGCCAGCCCCTCCCTTCAGGAACAAGGAGGGGTGTGCCTCCTGACTAACCAAGATGGGCCAAGACCATCCAGCCCCTTCCTTCAGAAATAATGTGGGGTGCGACTCCTGGCTAACCAATCAGGCCCAGACCAGCCAGCCCCCCCTTTCAGGAACAAGGAGGGGTGTGCCTCCTGACCAACCAAGACGGGCCCAGACCAGCCAGCCTCCACCTTCAGAACAAGAAGGGGTGTGCCTCATGGCCAACCAAGATGGACCCGGACCAGCCAGCCCCTTCCTTCAGAAACAAGAAGGGGTGTGCCTCCTGACCAACCAAGACGGGCCCAGACCAGCCAGCCTCCCCCTTCCAGAGACAAGGAGGGCTGTGTTTCCTGGCCAACCAAGGCGAGGCGAGACCAGCCAACCCCCCCCCCCTCCAGAAATAAGAAGGGGTGTGCTTCCTGGCTAACCAAGACAGGCCCAGACCAGCCATCCCCACCTTCGGCAACAAGGAGGGGTGTGCCTGCTAGCAAACTAAGTCGGGGCCAGACAAACCAGCCCCCCCTTCAGGAACAAGGAGCGGTGTGCCTCCCGGCTAACTAAAACGGGTCCAGACCAGCCAGGCCCCCCTTTCAGGAACAAGGAGGGTTGCGCCTCCTGGCTAACCAAGTCGGGCCCAGACCAGCCAGGCCCCCCCTTTCAGGAACAAGGAGGGGTGTGCCTCATGACCAACCAAGACGGGCCCAGACCAGCCAGCCTCCCCCTTCAGAACAAGAAGGGGTGTGCCTCATGGCCAACCAAGATGGACCCGGACCAGCCAGCCCCTTCCTTCAGAAACAAGAAGGGGTGTGCCTCCTGACCAACCAAGACGGGCCCAGACCAGCCAGCCCCCCTTCAGGAACAAGGAGTGGTGTGCCTCCTTGTTAACCAAGACAGGCCCAGACCAGCCAGTGCCTCTTCCAGTGACAAAGAGGGAAGTGCCTCCTGGCCAACCAAGATGGACCCAGACCAGCCAGCCCTCTACTTCAGAGACAAGGAGGGGTGTGCCTCCTGGCAACCCAAAACAGACCAAGACCACCAAGCTCCCCCCTCCAAAGACAAGGAGGGGTGTGCCTCCTTGCCAACCAAAACGAGCCCAGACCAGCCAGCCTCCCCCTTCCAGAGACATGGAGGGTGTGTGCCTCCTGACCAACCAAGACAGGCCAAGACCAGCCAGTGCCTTTTCCAGTGACAAAGAGGGATGTGCCTTCTGGCCAACCAAGATGGACCCAGACCAGCCAGCCAGAACCAGACAACAAGCCTTCTCCTCCAGAGACAAGGAGGGGAGTGCCTCCTGACCAACCAAAACAGACCCAGACAGGCAAGCGCCCCTCCACCCCTCAACAGACAAGGAGGAGTGTGCCTCCTGGCCAACCAAAATAGGCCCAGACCAGCCAGTGCCTCTTCCAGTGACAAAGAGGGATCTGCCTCCTGGCCAACCAAGATGGACCTAGACCAGCCAGCCCCCCCCCCTTCAGGAACAAGAAGGGGTGTGCCTCATGGCCAACCAAGATGGGCCCAGACCAGCTAGATTCCCCCTTCAGGAACAAGGAAGGGTGTGCCTCCTGGCTAACCAAGACGAGTCCAGACCAGCCAGTCCCCCCCTTCAGGAACAAGGAGGGGTGTGCCTCCTGGCTAACCAAGACGGGCCCAGACCAGCCAGCCTCCCTTCGTAAACAAAGAGGGGTGTGTCTGCTAGCAAACCAAGTCGGTCCAGACCAACCAGCTTCTCCCTTCAGGAACAAGGAGGGGTGAGCCTCCTGGCCAACCAAGATGGGCCAAGACCAGTCAGCCCCGCCTTTCAGGAACAAGGAGTGGTGTGTCTCCTGGCTAACCAAGACGGTCCAGACCAGCCAGACCCCCTCTTCAGGAACAAGGAGGGGTGTGCCTCCTGGCTAACCAAGTCGGACCCAGACCAGCCAGCCCCCCCCTTCGGGAACAAGGAGGGGCGTGCCTCCTGACCAATCAAGATGGGCCAAGACCAGCTAGCCCCTTCCTTCTGGAACAAGGAGGGGTGTGCCTCCAGACCAACCAAGATGGGCCCAGACCAGCCAGCCCCCCCTTCAGGAACAAGGAGGGGTGTGCCTAATGGCCAACCAAGATGGACCCAGACCAGTCAGGCACCCCCCTCAGGAACAAGGAGGGGTGTGCCTCATGGCCAACCAAGATGGGCCCAGACCAGCCAGCCTCCCCCTTCAGGAACAAGGAGGGGCGCGCCTACTGGCTAACCAAGACGGGTCCAGACCAGCCTGCCCCCCCCTTCAGGAACAAGGAGGGGTGTGTTTCCTTGCTAACCCAGACAGGCCCAGACCAGCCAGCCCCCCCTTAAGAACAAGGAGCAGTGTGCCTCCTGGCTAACCAAGACAGGCCCAGACCAGCCAGTGCCTTTTCCAGTGACAAAGAGGGATGTGCCTCCTGGCCAACCAAGATGGACCCAGACCAGCCATTTCTCTCCTCCGGAGATGAGGAGGGTTGTGCTTTCTGGCCAACCAAGACAGATCCAGACCAGCCAGCCCCCCTCCTTCAGAGACAAGGAGGGGTGTGCCTCCTGCCCAAGCAACACAGGGCAGACCAGCCAAGCTTCCCCCTTCAGAGACAAGGAGGGTTGTCCCTCTTGGCCAACAAGGACAGATCCAGACCAGCCAGTACCCCCCCTTCAGAGGCAAAGAGGGGTGTGCCTCCTGGCAAACCAAAATGGGTCAAAACCAGCAAGCTCCCCCCTCCAAAGACAGGGAGGGGTGTGCCTCCTGGCCAACCAAAACAGGCCCAGACCAGCCAGCCTCCCCCTTCCAGAGACAAGGAGGGCTGTGTTTCCTGGTCAACCAAGGCGAGGCGAGACCAACCAACCCCCCCCCCTCCAGAAATAAGAAGGGGTGTGCTTCCTGGCTAACCAAGACAGGTCCAGACCAGCCATCCCCACCTTCGGCAACAAGGAGGGGTGTGCCTGCTAGCAAACTAAGTCGGGGCCAGACAAACCAGCCCCCCCTTCAGGAACAAGGAGCGGTGTGCCTCCCGGCTAACTAAAACGGGTCCAGACCAGCCAGGCCCCCCTTTCAGGAACAAGGAGGGTTGCGCCTCCTGGCTAACCAAGTCGGGCCCAGACCAGCCAGGCCCCTCCTTCAGGAACAAGGAGGGGTGTGCCTCCTGACCAACCAAGATGGGCCAAGACCAGCCAGCTCCTTTCTTCAGGAACAAAGAGGGGTGTGCCTCCAGACCAACCAAGATGGGCCCAGACCAGCCAGCACCCCCTTCAGGAAAAAGGAGGGGTGTGTCTTCTGGCTAACTAAGATGGGCCCAGACCAGCCAGCCCTTCCCTTCAGGAACAAGGAGGGGTGTGCCTCCTGGCCAACCAATAAAGGCCAAGACCAGTCAGCCCTGCCTTTCAGGAACAAGGAGCGCTGTGCCTCCTGGCTAACCTAGTCGGGCCCAGACCAGACAGCCCCCCCTTCAGGAACAAGGAGGGGTGAGTCTCCTGGCTAACCAAGATGGGCCCAGACCAGCCAGCCTCCATCCTTCGGGAACAAGGAGGGATGTGCCCCATGCCTGACCAAGATGGGCCCAGACCAGCCAGCCCCTCCCTTCAGGAACAAGGAGGGGTGTGCCTCCTGGCCAACCAAGACGGGCCAAGACCAGTCATCCCCGCCTTTCAGGAACAAGGAGGGGTGTGCCTCTTGGCCAACCAAGACGGGCCAAGACCAGTCAGCCCTGCCTTTCAGGAACAAGGAGCTGTGAGCCTCCTGGCTAACCAAGACAGGTCCAGACCAGCCAACCCCCACTTCAGAAACAAGGAGGGGTGTGCCTCCTGGCTAACCAAGTCGGGCCCAGACCAGCCAGCCCATTCCTTCAGGAACAAGGAGGGGTGTGCCTCCTGACCAACCAAGATGGGCAAGGACCAGCCAGCCCATTCCTTCAGGAACAAGGAGGGGTGTGCCTCCTGACCAACCAAGATGGGCCAAGACCAGCCAGCCCATTCCTTCAGGAACAAGGAGGGGTGTGCTTCCTGACCAACCAAGATGGGCCAAGACCAGCCAGCCCATTCCTTCAGGAACAAGGAGGGGTGTGCCTCCTGACCAACCAAGATGGGCCAAGACCAGCCAGCCCATTCCTTCAGGAACAAGGAGGGGTGTGCCTCCTGACCAACCAAGATGGGCAAAGACTAGCCAGACCCGCCTTTCAGAAAGAGGGAGGGGTGTGCCTCATAGCCAACCAAGACAGGCCCAGAACAGCTAGATCCCCCTTCAGGAACAAGGAGGGGTGTGCCTCCTGGCTAACCAAGACGGGTCCAGACCAGCCAGTCCCCCCCTTCAGGATCAAGGAGGGGTGTGTTTCCTGGCTAACCAAAACGGGCCCAGACCAGCCAGCCCCCCTTCGGCAACAATGAGGGGTGTGCCTGCTAGCAAACCAAGTCGGGGCCAGACCAACCAGCCCCCCCTTCAGGAACAAGAAGGGGTGAGCCTCCTCGCCAACCAACATGGGCTCAGACCAGCCAGCCTTCCACTTCAGGAACAAGGAGGGGTGTGCCTCCTGGCTAACCAAGACGGGTCCAAACCATCCACCTTCCCCCTTCAGGAACAAGGAGTGGTGTGCCTTCTGGGTAGCCAAGTCGGGCCCAGACCAGCCAGCTCCCCGTTCAGGAACAAGGAGGTGTGTGCCTCCTGACCGACCAAGATGGGCCCAGACCAGCCAGCCCCTTCCTTCAGGAACAAGGAGGGGTGTGCCTCCTGACCAATCAAGACGGGTCCAGACCAGCCAGCCCCTCCTTTCAGGAACAAGGAGGGGTGTGCCTCAAGGCCAACCAAGACAGGCCCAAACCAGCCAGCCTCCCCCTTCCATAGACAAGGAGGGGTGTGCCTCCTGGCTAACCAAGACAGGTCCAGACCAGCCAGCACCCCCCTTCAGGATCAAGGAGGGGTGTGTTTCCTGGCTAACCAAAACGGGCCCAGACCAGCCAGACCCCCTTCGGCAACAAGGAGGGGTGTGCCTGCTAGCAAACCAAGTTGGGGCCAGACCAACCAGCCCCCCTTCAGGAACAAGAAGGGGTGAGCCTCCTGGCCAACCAACATGGGCTCAGACCAGCCAGCCTTCCACTTCAGGAACAAGGAGGGGTGTGCCTCCTGGCTAACCAAGACGGGTCCAAACCATCCACCTTCCCCCTTCAGGAACAAGGAGTGGTGTGCCTCCTGGGTAGCCAAGTCGGGCCCAGACCAGCCAGCTCTCCGTTCAGGAACAAGGAGGTGTGTGCCTCCTGACCGACCAAGATGGGCCCAGACCAGCCAGCCCCTTCCTTCAGGAACAGGGAGGGGTGTGCCTCCTGACCAATCAAGACGGGCCCAGACCAGCCAGCCCCTCCTTTCAGGAACAAGGAGTGGTGTGCCTCGTGGGTAGCCAAGTCGGGCCCAGACCAGCCAGCTCTCCGTTCAGGAACAAGGAGGTGTGTGGCTCCTGACCGACCAAGATGGGCCCAGACCAGCCAGCCCCTCCCTTCAGGAACAAGGAGGGGTGTGCCTCCTGACTAACCAAGATGGGCCAAGACAATCCAGCCCCTTCCTTCAGAAATAATGTGGGGTGCGACTCCTGGCTAACCAATCAGGCCCAGACCAGCCAGCCCCCCCTTTCAGGAACAAGGAGGGGTGTGCCTCCTGACCAACCAAGACGGGCCCAGACCAGCCAGCCTCCCCCTTCAGAACAAGAAGGGGTGTGCCTCATGGCCAACCAAGATGGACCCGGACCAGCCAGCCCCTTCCTTCAGAAACAAGAAGGGGTGTGCCTCCTGACCAACCAAGACGGGCCCAGACAAGCCAGCCCCCCCTTCAGGAACAAGGAGTGGGTGTGCCTCCTTGTTAACCAAGACAGGCCCAGACCAGCCAGTGCCTTTTCCAGTGACAAAGAGGGATGTGCCTGCTGGCCAACCAAGATGGACCCAGACCAGCCAGCCCTCTACTTCAGAGACAAGGAGGGGTGTGCCTCCTGGCAACCCAAAACAGACCAAGACCACCAAGCTCCCCCCTCCAAAGACAAGGAGGGGTGTGCCTCCTTGCCAACCAAAACGAGCCCAGACCAGCCAGCCTCCCCCTTCCAGAGACAAGGAGGGGTGTGCCTCCTGACCAACCAAGATAGGCCAAGACCAGCCAGTGCCTTTTCCAGTGACAAAGAGGGATGTGTCTTCTGGCCAACCAAGATGGACCCAGACCAGCCAGCCAGAACCAGACAACAAGCCTTCTCCTCCAGAGACAAGGAGGGGAGTGCCTCCTGACCAACCAAAACAGACCCAGACAGGCAAGCGCCCCTCCACCCCTCAACAGACAAGGAGTGTGCCTCCTGGCCAACCAAAATAGGCCAAGACCAGCCAGTGCCTGTTCCAGTGACAAAGAGGGATCTGCCTCCTGGCCAACCAAGATGGACCTAGACCAGCCAGCCCCCCCCCCCTTCAGGAACAAGAAGGGGTGTGCCTCATGGCCAACCAAGATGGGCCCAGACCAGCCAGCATCCCTCTTCAGGAACAAGGAGGGGTGTGCTTCCTGGCCAGCCAAGACGGGTCCAGACCAGCCAGCCCTTCCCTTCAGGAACAAGGAGGGGTGTGTCTCCTGGCTAACTAACATGGGCCCAGACCAGCCAGCCCTTCCCTTCAGGAACAAGGAGCGCTGTGCCTCCTGGCTAACCTAGTCGGACCCAGACCAGACAGCCCCCCCTTCAGGAACAAGGAGGGGTGAGTCTCCTGGCTAACCAAGACGGGCCCAGACCAGCCAGCCTCCATCCTTCGGGAACAAGGAGGGGTGTGCCTCCTGCCTAACCAAGATGGGCTCAGACCAGCCAGCCCCTCCCTTCAGGAACAAGGAGGGGTGTGCCTCCTTGCCAACCAAGACGGGACAAGACCAGTCATCCCCGCCTTTCAGGAACAAGGAGGGGTGTTCCTCCTGGCCAACCAAGATGGGCCAAGACCAGTCGGCCCCGCCTTTCAGGAACAAGGAGCTGTGAGCCTCCTGGCTAACCAAAACGGGTTCAGACCAGCCAACCGCCACTTCAGAAACAAGGAGAGGTGTGCCTCCTGGCTAACCAAGTCGGGCCCAGACCAGCCAGCCCCCCCTTCAAGAACAAGTAGGGGTGTGCCTCCTGACCAACCAAGATGGGCCAAGACCAGCGAGCCCCTTCCTTCAGGAACAAGGAGGGGTGTGCCTCATAGCCAACCAAGATGGGCCCAGACCAGCTAGATTCCCCCTTCAGGAACAAGGAAGGGTGTGCCTCCTGGCTAACCAAGACGAGTCCAGACCAGCCAGTCCCCCCCTTCAGGAACAAGGAAGGGTGTGCCTCCTGGCTAACCAAGACGGGCCCAGACCAGCCAGCCCCCCTTCGTAAACAAAGAGGGGTGTGTCTGCTAGCAAACCAAGTCGGTCCAGACCAACCAGCTTCCCCCTTCAGGAACAAGGAGGGGTGAGCCTCCTGGCCAACCAAGATGGGCCAAGACCAGTCAGCCCCGCCTTTCAGGAACAAGGAGTGGTGTGTCTCCTGGCTAACCAAGACGGGTCCAGACCAGCCAGACCCCCTCTTCAGGAACAAGGAGGGGTGTGCCTCCTGGCCAGCCAAGACGAGTCCAGACCAGCCAGCCCACCCTTCAGGAACAAGGAGGGTTGTGCCTCCTGGTTAACCAAGTCGGACCCAGACCAGCCAGCTCCCCCCTTCAGGAACAAGGAGGGGCGTGCCTCCTGACCAATCAAGATGGGCCAAGACCAGCTAGCCCTTCCTTCTGGAACAAGGAGGGGTGTGCCTCCAGACCAACCAAGATGGGCCCAGACCAGCCAGCCCCCCCTTCAGGAACAAGGAGGGGTGTGCCTAATGGCCAACCAAGATGGACCCAGACCAGTCAGGCACCCCTTCAGGAACAAGGAGGGGCGCGCCTACTGGCTAACCAAGACGGGTCCAGACCAGCCTGCCCCCCCCTTCAGGAACAAGGAGGGGTGTGTTTCCTTGCTAACCTAGACAGGCCCAGACCAGCCAGCCCCCCCTTAAGAACAAGGAGCAGTGTGCCTCCTGGCTAACCAAGACAGGCCCAGACCAGCCAGTGCCTTTTCCAGTGACAAAGAGGGATGTGCCTCCTGGCCAACCAAGATGGACCCAGACCAGCCATTTCTCTCCTCCGGAGACGAGGAGGGTTGTGCCTTCTGGCCAACCAAGACAGATCCAGACCAGCCAGCCCCCCCCCTTCAGAGACAAGGAGGGTTGTGCCTCTTGGCCAACAAGGACAGATCCAGACCAGCCAGTACCCCCCCTTCAGAGGCAAAGAGGGGTGTGCCTCCTGGCAAACCAAAATGGGTCAGGACCAGCAAGCTCCCCCCTCCAAAGACAGGGAGGGGTGTGCCTCCTGGACAACCAAAACAGGCCCAGACCAGCCAGCCTCCCCCTTCCAGAGACAAGGAGGGCTGTGTTTCCTGGCCAACCAAGGCGAGGCGAGACCAGCCAACCCCCCCCCTCCAGAAATAAGAAGGGGTGTGCTTCCTGGCTAACCAAGACAGGCCCAGACCAGCCATCCCCACCTTCGGCAACAAGGAGGGGTGTGCCTGCTAGCAAACTAAGTCGGGGCCAGACAAACCAGCCCCCCCTTCAGGAACAAGGAGCGGTGTGCCTCCCGGCTAACTAAAACGGGTCCAGACCAGCCAGGCCCCCCTTTCAGGAACAAGGAGGGTTGCGCCTCCTGGCTAACCAAGTCGGGCCCAGACCAGCCAGGCCCCTCCTTCAGGAACAAGGAGGGGTGTGCCTCCTGACCAACCAAGATGGGCCAAGACCAGCCAGCTCCTTTCTTCAGGAACAAAGAGGGGTGTGCCTCCAGACCAACCAAGATGGGCCCAGACCAGCCAGCACCCCCTTCAGGAAAAAGGAGGGGTGTGTCTTCTGGCTAACTAAGATGGGCCCAGACCAGCCAGCCCTTCCCTTCAGGAACAAGGAGGGTTGTGCCTCCTGGCCAACCAATAAAGGCCAAGACCAGTCAGCCCTGCCTTTCAGGAACAAGGAGCGCTGTGCCTCCTGGCTAACCTAGTCGGGCCCAGACCAGACAGCCCCCACTTCAGGAACAAGGAGGGGTGAGTCTCCTGGCTAACCAAGATGGGCCCAGACCAGCCAGCCTCCATCCTTCGGGAACAAGGAGGGATGTGCCCCATGCCTAACCAAGATGGGCTCAGACCAGCCAGCCCCTCCCTTCAGGAACAAGGAGGGGTGTGCCTCCTGGCCAACCAAGACGGGCCAAGACCAGTCTTTCCCGCCTTTCAGGAACAAGGAGGGGTGTGCCTCTTGGCCAACCAAGACGGGCCAAGACCAGTCAGCCCTGCCTTTCAGGAACAAGGAGCTGTGAGCCTCCTGGCTAACCAAGACAGGTCCAGACCAGCCAATCCCCACTTCAGAAATAAGGAGGGGTGTGCCTCCTGGCTAACCAAGTCGGGCCCAGACCAGCCAGCCCATTCCTTCAGGAACAAGGAGGGGTGTGCCTCCTGACCAACCAAGATGGGCAAAGACCAGCCAGCCCATTCCTTCAGGAACAAGGAGGGGTGTGCCTCCTGACCAACCAAGATGGGCCAAGACCAGCCAGCCCATTCCTTCAGGAACAAGGAGGGGTGTGCCTCCTGACCAACCAAGATGGGCAAAGACCAGCCAGACCCACCTTTCAGAAAGAGGGAGGGGTGTGCCTCATAGCCAACCAAGACAGGCCCAGAACAGCTAGATCCCCCCTTCAGGAACAAGGAGGGGTGTGCCTCCTGGCTAACCAAGACGGGTCCAGACCAGCCAGTCCCCCCCTTCAGGAACAAGGAGGGGTGTGCCTCCTGGCTAACCAAGAGGGGCCCAGACCAGCCAGCCCCCCTTCGGAAAAAAAGGAGGGGTTTGCCTGCTAGCAAACCAAGTCGGTCCAGACCAACCAGCCCCCCCTTCAGGAACAAGGAGGGGTGAGCCTCCTGGCCAACCAAGATGGGTCAAGACCAGTCAGCCCCGCCTTTCAGGAACAAGGAGTGGTGTGCCTCACGGCTAACCAAGACGGGTCCAGACCAGCCAGACCCCCCTTCAGGAACAAGGAGGGGTGTGCCTCCTGGACAAACAAGACTGGCCCAGACCAGCCAGCATCCCTCTTCGGGAACAAGGAGGGGTGTGCCTCCTAGCAAACCAAGTCGGTCCAGACCAACCAGCCCCCCCTTCAGGAACAAGGAGGGGTGAGCCTCCTGGCCAACCAAGATGGGCCAAGACCAGTCAGCCCCGCCTTTCAGGAACAAGGAGTGGTGTGCCTCCTGGCTAACCAAGACGGGTCCAGACCAGCCAGACCCTTCTTCAGGAACAAGGAGGGGTGTGCCTCCTGGCCAACCAAGACTGGCCCAGACCAGCCAGCCTCCCTCTTTGGGAACAAGGAGGGGTGTGCCTCCTGGCCAGCCAAGACGAGACCAAACCAGCAAGCCCACCCTTCAGGAACAAGGAGGGTTGTGCCTCCTGGCTAACCAAGTCAGACCCAGACCAGCCAGCCCCCCCCTTCAGGAACAAGGAGGGGTGTGCCTCCTGACCAACCAAGATGGGCCATGACCAGCCAGCCCCTTCCTTCTGGATCAAGGAGGGGTGTGCCTCCAGACCAACCAAGATGGGCCCAGACCAGCCAGCCCCCCCTTCAGGAACAAGGAGGGGTGTGCCTAATGGCCAACCAAGATGGACCTAGACCAGTCAGGCACCCCCTTCAGGAACAAGGAGGGGTGTGCCTCATGGCCAACCAAGATGGGCCCAGACCAGCCAGCCTCCCCCTTCAGGAACAAGGAGGGGTGTGCCTCCTGGCTAACCAAGACGGGTCCAGACCAGCCAGCCCCCCCCTTCAGGAACAAGGAGGGGTGTGTTTCCTTGCTAACCTAGACGGGCCCAGACCAGCCAGCCCCCCTCCTTAAGAACAAGGAGCAGTGTGCCTCCTGGCTAACCAAGACAGGCCCAGACCAGCCAGTGCCTTTTCCAGTGACAAAGTGGGATGTGCCTCCTGGCCAACCAAGATGGACCCAGGCCAGCCATTTCTCTCCTCCGGAGACGAGGAGGGTTGTGCCTTCTGGCCAACCAAGACAGATCCAGACCAGCCAGCCCCCCCCCCTTCAGAGTCAAGGAGGGGTGTGCCTCCTGGCAAACCAAAACAGACAATGACCAGCGAGCTCCCCCCTTCAAAGACAAGGAGGGGTGTGCCTCCTGCCCAAGCAACACAGGGCAGACCAGCCAGGCTTCCCCTTTCAGAGACAAGGAGGGTTGTGCCTCTTGGCCAACAAGGACAGATCCAGACCAGCCAGTACCCCCCCCCCTTCAGAGACAAAAAGGGGTGTGCCTACTGGCCAACCAAAACGGGCCCAGACCAGCCAGCCTCCCCCTTTCAGAGACAAGGAGGGCTGTGCTTCCTGGCCAACCAAGGCGAGGCGAGACCAGCCAACCTCCCCCCTCCAGAAATAAGAAGGGGTGTGCTTCCTGGTCAACCAAGACAGGCCCAGACCAGCAATCCCCACCTTCGGCAACAAGGAGGGGTGTGCCTGCTAGCAAACTAAGTCAGGGCCAGACCAACCAGCCCCCCTTTCAGGAACAAGGAGCAGTGTGCCTCCTGGCTAACCAGAACGGGTCCAGACCAGCCAGGCCCCCCCTTCAGGAACAAGGAGGGTTGCGCCTCCTGGCTAAGCAAGTCGGGCCCAGACCAGCCAGGCCCCTCCTTCAGGAACAAGGAGGGGTGTGCCCCCTGACCAACCAAGATGGGCCAAGACCAGCCAACCCCTTTCTTCAGGAACAAATAGGGGTGTGCCTCCAGACCAACCAAGATGGGCCCAGACCAGCCAGTACCCCCTTCAGGAAAAAGGTGGGGTGTGCCTCATGGCCAACCAAGATGGGCCCAGACCAGCCAGCCTCCCCCTTCAGGAACAAGGAGGGGTGTGCCTCCTGGCTAACCAGGATGGGACAAGACCAGAACCCCCCCCTTCAGAAACAAGGTGGGGTGTGCCTCCTGGCTAACCAAGTCGGGCCCAGACCAGCCAGGCACCTCCTTCAGGAACAAGAAGGGGTGTGCCTCCTGACCAACCAAGATGGGCCCAGACTAGCTAGCCCCTTCCTTCAGAAACAAGGAGAGGTGTGCCTCCTAAACCAACCAAGACGGGCCCAGACCAGCCAGCCCCCCCTTAAGAACAAGGAGGGGTATGCCTCATGGCCAGCATAGATGGGCCCAGATCAGCCAGCCTCCCCCTTCAGGAACAAGAAGGGGTGTGCCTCCTGGCTAACCAAGACAGGCCGAGACCAGCCAGCCCCCCCTCCCTTCAGGAACAAGGAGGGTTGTACATCCTGACCTACAAAGATGGGCCCAGACCAGCCAGCCCCTTCCTTCAGGAACAAGGAGGGGTGTGCCCTCTGGCAAACCAAGATGGGTCCAGACCAGCCAGCTCCCCCCTTCAGGAACAAGGAGAAGTGTGCCTCCTGGCCAACCAAGACGGACCCAGACCAGCCAGCTCCCCCTTCAGGAACAAGGAGGGGTGTGCCTCATGGCTAACCAAGACGGGCCCAGACCAGCGAGCCCTCCCCTTCAGGAACAAGGAGGGCTGTGCCTTCTGGACAACCAAGACGGGCCCAGAACAGCCAGCTTTCCCCTTCAGGAACAAGAAGGGGTGTGCCTCCTGGCTAAGCAAGACTGGACCAGACCAGCCAACCCCTCTCCCTTTGGGAACAAGGAGGGGTGTACCTTCTGGCCAACCAATACGGGCCTAGACCAGTCAGCCCCGCCTTTCAGGAACAAGGAGCGGTGTTGCCTCCTGGCTAACCAAGACGGGCCCAGACCAGCCAGCCCCCCCTTCAGGAACAAGGAGGGGTGTGCCTCCCGGCTAACCAAGACAGGCCCAGACCAGCCAGCCCCCCCTTCGGGAACAAGGAGGGGTGTGCCTCCTAGCAAAACAAGATGGGCTCAGACCAGCCACCCTCCCCCTTTAGGAACAAGGAGGGGTGTGCCTCCTGACCAATCAAGAAGGGCAAAGACCAGCCAGACCCTCTTTTCAGGAACAAGGAGGGGTGTTCCTCCTGGCTAACCAAGACAGGTCCAGAACAGCCAGCTTCCCCCTTCAGGAACAAGGAGTTGTGTGCCTCCTGGGTAGCCAAGTTGGGCCCAGACCAGCCAGCTCCCCCTTCAGGAACAAGGAGGGGTGTGCCTCCTGACCGACCAAGATGGGCCCAGACCAGCCATCCCCTTCCTTCAGGAACAAAGAGGGGTGTGCCTACTGAGCAATCAAGACGGGCAAAGACCAGCCAGACCCGCCTTTAAGGAACAAGGAGGGGTGTGCCTCCTGGCCAACCAAGACGGGCCCAGACCAGCCAGCCCCTCCCTTCAGGAACAAGGAGAAGTGTGCCTCCTGGCTAACCAAGATGGGCCCAGACGAGCCAGCCCCTCCCTTCAGGAACAAGGAGGGGTGTGCCTCCTGGCCAACCAAGATGGGCCCAGACCAGTCAGCCCCGCCTTTTAGGAACAAGGAGCGGTGTGCCTCCTGGCAAACCAAGACGGGTCCAGACCAGCCAGCCCCCTCCTTCAGGAACAAGTAGAAGTGTGCCTCCTGGCCAACCAAGACAGGCCCAAACCAGCCAGCCTCCCCCTTCATGTACAAGGAGGGGTGTGCCTCCGGGCCAACCAAGACTGGCCCAAACCAGCCAGTCCCTTCCTCCAGGAACAAGGAGGAGGTGAGTCTCCCAGCCAACCAAGACATGCTCAGACCAACCAGCCTCCTTTCCACATACTCCGACCAACTGAAAGAAATTATGAGAATTACAGTTCATTTAAATTGAACAAAACCAGGCTGGAAGAGACAAAGGTGCAAATAGGGTCTTTAATGTTATAGAGATAAGGTGATTTTTAGTGATTTGTGGCTCACCTGAAAGGGTTAGGAGAGCCACAACCAACTTTGATAGCATGTACCCACAACCACTGCAGCCACTATGAGGAAAAATATTGAACCGGTAGTAGAATATGGTGCATACGCTGCGCTGTCATGGATCAGTCTCCAACAATAGATAAAATGCACAAGTGATTATTTTACTATGCGTTTCAAAGCAATAACCTGCTCCTTCTTCAGATAAAACCACAATATAAATACACATAAAAAATAGCCCATATATACCATTCAAATCATGAGGTCAAAGACTTCCCATAAGAAAAAAACCTGTGAACTTCAAATTAGCTGACATACAAAATATCTCTTTTGTAATAAAAATAGAATTTAACATACTAAAAAGCAAATGTGAATAACATGATCTGATTTGTGTCGATAAATTGTGAAATTTTTATCTTGTGTCAGAAAAAAAGGAGAGAAAAAAAAAAAAAAAAACAATGAAGAAAGAATGAAATGGAAGGAGTATCAGACCACTTCAAATCTACCAACACCTGGCCGTTCCTCTAAACTTTCATCTCGAACAAGGAGAAGACTGATCAGAGATGCAGTCAAATGGCCCATGATCACTCTGGATGAACTGCAGGGATCTACAGCTGAGGTGGGAGAGTCTGTCCATAGGACAACAATCAGTCATACACTGCACAAATCTGGCCTTTATGGAAGAGTGGCAAGAAGAAAGTCATTTCTCAAAGATATCCATAAAAAGTCTTGTTTGAAGTTTGCCACAACCCACCTGGGAGACGCAGCAAACATGTGGAATAAGGTGCTCTGGTCAGATGAAACCAAAATCAAACTTTTTGGCCACAATGCAAAATGATATGTTTGTCAGAAAAACAACACAGCTCATCACCCTCAAAACACCATCCCCACTGTCAAACATGGTGGTGGCAACATCATGGTTTGGGCCTGCTTTTCTTCAGCAGGGACAGGGAAGATGGTTAAAATTGATGGGAAGATGGACGGCGCCAAATACAAGACCATTCTGGAAGAAAACCTGCTGGAGTCTGCAAAAGACCTGAGACTGGGATAGAGGTTTAACTTCCAAACAGACAATGATCCCAAACATAAAGCAAAATCTACAATGGAATGGTTCAAAAATAAATGTATCCTGGTGTTAGAATGGCCAAGTCAAAGTCCAGACCTGAATCCAATCGAGAATCTGTGGAAAGAGCTGAAAACTGCTGTTCACAAACGCTCTCCATCCAACCTCACTGAGCTCCAGCTGTTTTGCAAAGAAGAATGTGCAAGTCTCTCGATGTGCAAAACTGATAAGAGACATACCCCAAGCGACTTGCAGCTGTAATCGCAGCAAAAGGTGGCGCTACAAAGTATTAACTCAAAGAAAAAAAGTACAAGAAAAGAAAAGAAAAAAAAACAGAAAAAAAGAAAATAATCAAAAAAAACAAAGAACAAAAAAAGGAAAAAGTAAATAAAAAAAAAGAACAATAAAGAAAAAATAAAAATAACAAAAAAAAGAACAAAGAAGAAAAAAAAGAAAAGTAAAAAGAACAATAAAGAAAAAAACAACGAAAGAAAAAAACAAGAAAAAAACAAAGAAGGAAAAAAGTAAAAAAGCAAAAAAACAATAAAGAAAAAATGAAGAAAGAAAAATAAGAAAAAAAAAGAAAAAATAAATAAAGAACAGTATAGCAAAAAAGGAAAAAATAAATCTTAGAAGAAAGCAATAATGGAAAAAAGAAAAAAAAATCTTTTTTTTTTTTTTCCTTTTTTTTTTTCCTTTCTTATCTGACACAAGATAACAATGTCACAATTAATTGACACAAATAAGATCACGTCATTCACATTTACTTTCTAGGATGTTACATTCTATTTTTTTCACAAATTAAATATTTTGTATGCCAGCTGATTTGAAGTTCGCAGACTTTTTCTTATGGGAAGTCTTTGAGCTCATGATTGGAATGGTATATATGGGCTGTTTTTGTATATCTAATTGTATTGTGGTTTTATCTGAAGAAGGAGCAGATTATTGCTCTGAAACGTGTAATAAAATAATCACTTTTGCATTTTAACTATTATTGGAGTCTGATCCCTGACAACGCAGCGTATGCACAATATTCTACTACCGGGGGTTCAATATTTCTCCTCATAGTGGCTGCAGCGGTTGTGAGTACATGCTATCAAAGTTGGTTGTGGCTCTCACAATCCTTCCAGGTGAGCCAAAAATCACTAAAAATCACCTTATTTCCTTTACGTTAAGACCTTGTTTGCGCCTTTTTCTCCTCCAGCCTGGTTTTGATCAACTTAAATGAACTGTAATTTTCATCATTTCTTTCGGTCGGAGGGATCTGCAGGCTTAGAAAAAGGCTCTTTCTTTGTGATCTTAGACTTGGAATAGTACTTCACCATTTCCCATGTGGCTGGCATCTATATACAGGTGGAAGGGGATGTTGTAGTCTGGATAGGCAAGGACTGGGGCTATGGTTAACTTCATCTTAATTTCCTGGCAGGACTGTTCTAGCTCTGGAGTCCACTGGATGGAAAGGCTTTTGCTTATCTTCTGTCAAGGTTCTCCTTTTAGGAGCTGTTGTAAGGGGGCAGCAATCGAGTAAAGTTGAGACTGATCCCTGAGTGCACGGTGTATGCACCATATTCTACTACACAGAAAATGGGAATGGGAAAGGGAACAGCTCACCCTCAGTAAGGATCAGCTTCCACTGGTTCCAGGCCTGCAAGGACAACGCCCTGGTTGTGGGCTGGTGCAATTAGGAGAAGAAATTCCAGCAGGACGGTTCCAGTATTTTTCTTCTTCTATTAAATAATAAATAACATCCATATAATAGGCAGTACAAGTGTACAAACAGGCCAACGCGTTTCGACGCACTCAGGTAATAATCAAGGCATGATGGATGTTATTTATTATTTGATAAAAGAAAAAAATACTGGAACCGTCCTGCTGGAATTTGTTCTCCTAAGTATTCTACTACAGGTTCAATAGTTCATTGAACTTAGAATTCCTTGCACTAGTGTGTGCTCTCACCGACAAATTTAAGCACTACTTGACAGCAACTCCCTTCATTGCCTTTACCGACAACAACCCATTGCCCATTTACAGACTGCTAAACTTGGAGCCCTTGAGCAGAGATGGGACTCCTGCTTGGCCAATTACCAATTTGTGATGAAGAACGGAGCAGGCCAATCTAATGCCAATGATGATGCCCTGTCCAGACTGCCCTCACAAAAACCTTGTTATGATGAGGACGAGTAGGAAGAAGTAAAAATGCCCGCCTTTTATTCCTATATCGCCAAGCAGAATGTGCAGAGAGACCCAGGACCTCCTGTTTCTAAACGTAATCCCAGACCCATGATAAGCCATGATTGGGCTGAAATTGAAAAAGACAGCAGAACCTTCAGAACCCTATGAAATGGAAGTTACTAGAAACTAGACAACCAAGACTACCTGTGATATACAGGCAATCTAACCCAGAACTCTGCTGATTATGGCGACAGAAAAAAATCTGCAGTACCACAAAGGAGTGTTAGTTCAATTCACTGTGATCCTTCACACTCACAAGAGAATCTTCCAAATAGTTGTACCCAGACAAGATGCCAACATCATTCTTGAGGCTTATCATGACAAATGTCAACACTTTGGTTGCCAAAAGACTGAGATGACAATCGAGAATGCTTCTACTGAATAGGAAAGTGCCAAGATAGTGAGAAATGGTGCAGAGAAGTGTTCCATGTTCTAGTAGCTGAGAAGGTATGGAACAAAGAGCTCCGCAGAGTCCCATTAAACTCCCATCATTTGGATCTTGTTGCCTTGATATGTCAAGCTGCAACCCAGCATACAGCAAGATAGGGAGTGCCCCACCGCTTCCATTCTGAGCCAGGCACATAAGGTGCTGTCTGTTGCACTGTGTTCATATTGAACTCTGCCCGTCTTCATCCTGCATCCATGAGGTTACTTATACAGGATCAGGTTTTAAATTAGTTGGATAGGACCATTCTGATATAGGTCACCTTGGCGTTGGTAGAACAGATTTGTACATTTTTGCAAAAAAAGTATTAACTAAGTACCCTGTTTTTGACAGTTTTTTACTAGCACTAGCTTTTTATTATTACCTATTATAGCAGAGTGCTTCTACACATTTGTTTACTGGTGTTTTCTGTGTCTTTTATTGGGTGTGAACATGACCTAAGACCTGTTCATATTGTCTTTGGCTCAATTGTAAGTTTTCATTAGTTTCTTATTATGCAAGATAGGGAGTGCCCCACCGTTTCCTTCCGAGCCAGGCACATAAGGTGCTGTCTGCTGCACTGTGTTCATATTGGACTCTGACCTGTCTTCATCCGTATCCATGAGGTATACTAGGATAGGTTTTAAATTAGTTAGATAGGGACCGTTCTGATATAGGTCACCTTGGCGTTGGTAGAACTCTTTGTACATTTTTTGCAAAAAACATATTAACTAAGTACCCGGTTTTTACACTGTTTTTTACTACACTAGCTTATTATATTACCTATTACAGAGAGTATTCTACATGTTTGTTATACGTTTTTTTCTGTGGTCTAGTTATTGTGGACGCTTGTTGCCCTTGATCATGGCAAATGGCAACCCAGCTGTACAGGATAATTCTTGCTCTGACAATCTGCCAACTACTACACCAAATTCGCTGTGGCTGTGCTGTTGGAATTAGACTGCTCGAACCACTGCTATGATTTATGAAAAAATTTGAGAGACTATCAATATCCCGAGGAGGTCTAACAGATCAAGGTTCAGAATTTAAGTCTGATTTATTCCAAGACTGTGTGCACTCATGGCTGCAAGAAACTTGACAACTGCCCACCATCCCCAATGCAATGGACTGTGCAAAGGATATAACTAAAACTTTGATGACATGTTTAAAATTTCGTCTAGAAAGAAAGAATGGCCTTGGTGTTACTCCAAGAAATAACTTACAAGTACAACAATATCACCATTGCTCATTATGTCTTGATGAATTTACAGGTTACAGTTCTGTGCCACATCATTGGGTGGGGTGCTCAGGTTAAGTGACAGCCAGACCTCAGCCTTACAGCCAGGAGCAGTGCCTGCAATGCCACTGGCTGTTTAAACACACTAATGCCATGATCTATATCAATTGTAATAATTAGGAAGCTGGGAGAAGTAGATAGCTCCCTCTCCCGTCTAATCGGCACCCCCGCGACATCAACGCAAGGGCATGGTGTAGCCATGGCAAATTGAGTTCGTCAACTTTCTGGGAGGGCTTTGCACTATATAAAGGGTTATTCTGTTGATATTATGGCTTGATAAAGACCTTGTAAAAGGTTTGAAACTTGCGCTTGTATGGACATGGAATAAACAATCATTGAAGCAGACACCAAGTGTGAGGCGTTTCCTTTCCTTATTTGCTATGTGAATTGGTCTGGGTGGAACTCCCTGGATATGACTTGAGCCACACAGATGGGTACAGTATAGACCCAAAAAGAAATTACATGGTGCTGCACCACATTGTCCTTTGGGGGTTTGGGAGGCTGTGGTGGCTGTTGCACGCAATGTTGATTTTAAACAGATCAAGCAACTGACAGAATCTATGGATGGGAAGGCTGTTGAGTGTCATCATAAAGAAAGGTGGCTATATTGGTCACTAATTTTTGGGGGTTTTGTTTTTGCATATCAGAAATTTTTTTTTTCAGTTATATTAGTTTACCTGGGGAAAAAAAAACAAGTGAGATGGGAATATATTTTTTTTTTATTACGGTAAGTTGCCTAATAATTCTGCACAGTAATAGTTACCTGCACAAATAGAAATCCTCCTAAGGTAGCCAAATCCAAAAAAAACACGACAAAGTTGAAGAGGAAATGGAGCACAGGTAACACTGCTAAGCATTCAGGCTATGCTGGATACAAACTGAGCATAATCTGAGTGCCAAGTCCAAAAGCCAACAAGTCTGACAAAATTCCATAGAAAAGAAACGGCACTCACCAGATTTGTCCCCGTAGCTTGGACCCGTAGAAGCGCATACCAGCGCGAAATGGTGCCGTCACCCATCCTGCCACTCCCTCCCTGCACTATGTACCACCGCTAATCATAGAATAATCTTGGACTAAAGAACCACCGCTACACAAATCTGGTGAGTGCCGTCTTTTTTTCTATGGAGTTTTGTCTAAAAAGAAAAAAAACACTCCGACTTCCAAAAATATTAAGCTTTAATATTTGAGTCTTTTGGGTTGATTGAGAACATAGTTGTTGATGAATAATAAAAATAATCCTCTAAGGGCCTTTTCACACTGGTGCTTTTTTAAAAATGCGGCAGTCGCTGTAAAACAACGCATCTGCCGCATTTTCCACCTAACAGCAGCACTTTCTGCACACTTGCGGCAAGCCCCATGCATTGCAGTTTTTTTCGTGGCTGCAAGTGCCGGAACCGCACTTGCCGCACGCTTACCGCTAGCCCTATAGAGAATGCATGGGGCTTGCCGCAAGTGTGGCCATTAGGTGGAAAATGTGGCAGATGCATTTTTTTACCGCGACTGACACATTTTTCAAAAAACACCAGTGTGAAAAGGCCCTAAAATACAACTTGCCTAATAATTCTGCACACAGTGTAGTGTACTTGCTATATATTTTAGGTCAGGATGTGCACTGTTTGTTTTGATCCTTTATCTGATATTGTACATGAATAAGAAACTTGTTTTTTATCTATACATAGATCTGTTGTACTGTATATGACAATACCATTGTACGGTTCCCCCGGATATAATTATTTTTAGTTGTTCAATTTGTATATACCATATATACTCGCGTATAAGCCGAGTTTTTCAGCCCAAAAATTGGGCTGAAAAGTCCCCCCCTCGGCTTATACGCGAGTCACTGTATACTGTATACAATGTATACAGTATACAGTGCCCCCCCTTGTGTAGCAATCCTGTAAAGGAAGAGATTAGTATACTTATCCCTGCCGCTGTCCCGCCGCCGTTATCGCGCTCCTCCGGCTTCATCCAGCGTCTTCCGTCTTCTTCCGGCTTCCTCCGGTGGGCGCAGGCAATGACGTCATTGTCTGCGCGCCAGAGGAGGAAGCCGGAAGAAGACGGAAGATGCTGGATGAAGACGGAGGAGCGCAATGGCGGCGGTTGGACAGCGGCGGCGGGACAGCACCAGGGATAAGTATACTAATCTCTTCCTTTACAGGATTGCTACACAAGGGGGGGCCTGTATACTGATATCGGGGGGGCTGCTGTATATACCTCTAGGGCTGCTGTATACTACCTCTGGGGCTGTATATACCTCTGGGACTGCTGTATACTACCTAAGGGCTGCTGTATACTACCACTGGCGCTGCTGTATACTACCACTGGGGCTGCTGTATACTACCAAAGGGCTGCTGTATACTACCACTGGGGCTGCTGTATATACCTCTGGGGCTGCTGTATACTACCACTGGGGCTGCTGCTGTATATACCATTGGGGCTGCTGCTGTATACTACCACTGGGGAGGCTGCTGTATACCTGTGCTTGGGTCCACCCCCGGCTTATACACGAGTCAATAGGTTTTCCCAGGTTTTGGGGGCAAAAGTAGGGGAGTTGGCTTATACACGGGTCGGCTTATACACGAGTATATACGGTAGTAAGAAATAGTTTGCCCTTGTTAGTTATTTATTGAACTAAATGTGGCGCCAAAGGTATCACATTGGGAGGGCAGTGACATCATGACGGGGCCCCCAGTCTTCTCTCCCTCCCTGTGCTGTCTTCACCCCTCTGTGATCTCTCCTTTGACCTTTCTCCCCCCTGTGCACTGTCTTCTCCCCTCATGTGCTCTCTCCTATTAGCTGTCTTCCCCTTGTGCACTGTCTCTCTCCCCTCGGTGCTGTCTTCTTCCCTTGTGTGCTTTCACGTTTGAGCTGTCTCCCCCTTCTGCACTGTATTTTCCCCTGTGTGCTCTCTCCTTTATGCTCTCGGCCGCTCTGCTGTGCGCTTTCTTTGCCCCCCTGCTGTGCGCACTGTCTCAGACCCCCCTCTGCTGTGTGCTCTCTGCTCCCCTCTATACGGTGTACTTTCTCCCTCCTGTGCACTCTCTCTCTGCCCCCTTTGCTGTACATTCTCTCTCAGCCACCCCCCCTCCTCTGCTGTGCGCTTTGTCTCTGTCCCTCCTCTCTGTTGTGTGCTCTCTTCCCCTCTTTGCTGTGTGCTCTCTATCTGCTCCCTTCCCTTTCTGCCATGTGGTCTTGCTCTGCCCCCTCTCTGTTGTGCACTCTCTGTCCCCTCCTCTGCCCTCTCTGCACCCTTTACTGTGCACTGTTTCTGCCCGCCTCTCCGCTGTGTGGTCTCTACCACCCCCTTCTGCTGTGCACGCTCTCTGAACCCCCTCTGCTATGCGCTATTTGGATCCCCCTCACACCTCGCTGAGACTTGTACTTCTCCAGCAGCTCGGTCCCAGCCATAGTTCACCGCACACAGGTGACAGGACACACGGGCGCATTGTATGCCGGGACGTTTAGTTCTGCCTCCTAATTGGTAGATATCATAGCAGTAAATGGAGAGGAAGATCTGCCTTGACTACAACTCCCGGAAGCCCCACCGTGACACCGGCCACACAGAGAGAGTGGCTCCACTAAGCAGCCAGAGGAAGTTGGGGTGTCGGTGCATGGTAAGAAATCCGAGGGCTGCCGCAATGGGCTTGTGGTGTCACTGTCGGATATTAGTAGCCGCGGTACTGCTGGCGATACTGCAGAATGATCCCATCACTTGGGTGTGCAGATATGGCTACCGCAACTTGTTCTGGCCAATCAGAGGATAGGAGGACACGATGACGGCAGAAGTGGATGACGGACGCCACAAGTTAAGTATATAATAGATGTGTTACAGTGTCTTGCTGCACTGCTGGCAAGTATCTGAATGCCACTCACACTTGTCCGTTTAAATTCAGTTGGTTCAAATTTGACGTGTCATCATTAGGCGGCCGTCACACGCTGAGATATCGTGCAAGATATCGTAGACGATGTTAAATTTGCATATCGTGCGAACGACGCGCAAAATCGCTCATCACGACGCTACACCCACAGACATCGCTCAGACGATTCCCCGATCCACCCATCCAGCGATCGTCTGAGAGATGCAGTTATCAGCAGTGGACATCGTTCAGCTAAAGTCACACAGAAATCTCCTAAACGATGTGGGAGCAAATGTGGGCGTTATCGGTGCGATAGGCGTGGTACATGGGCTCCAAGCTGCGCCCCTCACTACACCATTGGTGCTCAGTACTGCGTCCTCATTGGGTCAGATGTCCTTTGAAACATGGCGGCCTCATCCCCACAATGTCCTGTGATATTGATCGTTAATGTATATATGTGCTGTAGCACATAACTATAAATTGCAATGGGCAAAACGTACAGAACGCAATTCCCGTGTTGCGTTGTGCAAAAATAGCTCGCTTATGCGTTGTTCAATTTTAAGGTAGTGTACAGATGCGTTTAATTAAACAGCCAAAAGTGAGCTGTGTGTGTTGTCATGAGTGGATATTTTCCAACGCATGTGAAACGCATGTGTGTTTGCTGTGTGCTCTGGCTGATGTTTGATTTAGTGTGTGAGAAAGCGCATGTGTTAATCTAAGGGAATTTGGGGTAAAATGTATGACAACGCAAAGGAGACAAAGCGTCTCAGAACAAATTGTTCCTGGTGGCCTAATGTAGGTGTACCTCTCGACTGTGCCTTGCAACACTAGTGGCGTAAACACCATATATGTGGGCCAACATATGCGTGTTTGTATGTAATCCGTTGTCGGACACAAACAATGTACCAAATAACAAGTGGTGTGACACAAATCAGGGCCTTTTGGTTAATGCGTTTTCGCATAAAAACGCACGTTAAGCTGCCTCACCAACTTCACGGTAGGCCCTGTTCGAGACAGTCCTAACTCTGTCCCTAGGTGTGTGAAACTAAAAATGTGACCACTGTCACAAGGGCCTTTGGGGAGGTATGTGGGTCCTGGTCCCGCCCGTCTCTCACAGGACCCATAAGCCGGGCCCTTCAACACAAAATTACAAAATAGTGCCAACAAGCACCATGAACCAAAATCCCTGGCTCATGTCACAGACAAGAGGTTTGTCGGTAACACACATCTCCCCTCCAATGGGCAAGGCCTGGCCCTCTACAAAACCTAAACAGAAATATCCCTAAATCTGGGTTATGTTTAAAAAACAAAACAAACAAAACATTATTCCTCTAAAATAAAAAGGAACACATGTCCTGCCTCCAAGCCGGAGCTGCAGGACACAGTCAAACAGTGCAATGGGCAATTCCCCATGGCACCATAATAATTAGGGGAGGTTCTGCTGCCAGTTCACCGCCCCTGTACCATTAAAGTACTGGCAGTACCGGTCCCTCATATCCTGTGCCTCCTGCCGGCTGCTCCCACCACCTAATGGCTGGAGTCCTGCCATCTGTGGGGCATCAGCACGCCAGCCCCCCAACACCACCTCCCCATTGCTGGAGTCTATGCGGTCCTCAAAGTTTGGTGGAGTGTAGGCCTGGCGATCCTGGCGTCTTAGAAAATTGTGGAGGACACAACAGGCCATCACTACAAGGTCAATGGATTCTAGACGCATATTAATGGCCGTGTGAAATATGCGGAAACGGCTCGCCATGATGCCAAAGGCATTCTCCACTACTCGTCGTGCACGTGAAAGCCGATAATTGAAAATGCGTTGTTGCGCATTTAGGTGTCTCTGGGGGTACGGCTTCATTAAATTCGGAAGGAGCGGAAACGCCTCATCTGCAACGAAAACAAAGTTCATGTTTCCACAGGTGCGACTGGTTGGTGGTAAATTAAGACGTCCATTCTTCAGTTTTTGGCCAAAATCCGATTGGTCAAAAACACCGCCATCGGAAACCCTACCATTTGTGCCCACGGACACTGAGACAAATTCATAATTGGCGTTAACCACTGCCATCAATACTATACTAAAATATGATTTATAATGTAAAAAAAAGAACCACTGTGGTGGGGTTGTGTTATCCTCACATGCTTCCCATCAATGGCACCGCCACAGTTGGGAAATTGCCATTTCTGGCTGAATTCATCGGCAGTGGCCAGCCATTCCTGGGGGTTTTGTGGCAAGCGCATGTACGTGGGAGCCAGAGCACGCAGTATCGCCTCACAGGTCTCTGGAATGAGTTGGCTGAGGAGGGGACGTGATATTGCAGATGAGTAGACCAAGTCCTGCATACTGCGACCTGTTGCCAGAAACCGCAGTGTGGCGGCCAACCTCTCCTCCGCAGGCACTGCTGGACGCATTACTGTATCCTGCCGTCTGATGAGCGGGCACACTGCTGCCAACAAGATCTGAAAGGTCTCATCTGTCATCCGGAGGAAATTTTGGAAGTCCCGTGGAAAGTCGTCCCGAAGTTGGTGCAGAAGGCGAATGTGGGAATGCTGATCGCGCTGCTGCAGCCACTCCCTGGCCCAGATGCGTCGGGGTCTCCTCCTGCGTCTCTCCACCCTCTCATCCTCCACACGTGCTGCCTGCACCAGCAAAGCAGCCCCCAAAACGGCACGTTGATCTGGATTCATGCTGTTTAGAGGCAAACATATGTTTACTATGCTGGCTACGCACAAAGGTGCTTTGACCACAATGTGATCATCAAACCTGAAATGACTAAAAGGAGCATGACATGGCAAAGATATGTACCGCTCCACATGTCCAAAACAGGTTACAAAAACATACAACACCTACAGTATGAATTAAGGTGTTGAGGAACGCCACATGTGTTGACACCGCTAAATGCCTTTGGCCAAATAATACAATACCCACAAAACCCTACACACAGTCAGATCCCCAACAACATCACTACTCCTACATCAGGGTCAACGTTTTAACTACATGAATTTTCGACACACGGTGGAGCAATATGTTGGTCAAAAACTGCACTAAACACACACAATAATTACTCACATGCAGTGGTCGCTGAGCTTGGTTTAACTCCAATATTAAGTGACCAAAAGAACGAACTATGTCCTGATGACTCCAATGCAGCAAGCCAATGCTTCAGTCCTTGTATTGTGACTAAATAACGGCCAATGTAAACCCTAAAAACAAAATCGAAAAATAAAACAAAGAGGTGGCCCAAGAACACAAACCCCCTCATATGTACTTTTAAAACGCTAAAGATACCCCCTTTCACCAAGTTCCACATGCTGACTCCCCACGTACATACCGGCAGTAAGTCCGCAGCAAACACATTGTGCACGTTCCTGTAACGCTATATATACACAGGCGAGCCAATGACAAGGCGAGACGTCCCCTTACCCAGGTGTGTCTCCTCAACGACAAGCCACACACCCACACGCTGTTACGCCCTCAAAAAACAGGCGTGGCGACCCAGAGCATCACACAACGCCAGTGCTATGTTCAGAGCCAGGCGTGGCAGAAACTGGACGGACACACCCAACGCAGCGGATACGTGGAACCGGTCGTGGTAATTGCGATGTGTATGGCTATCGCACCTGTCATGGCCGACATGTGTCTGATCAATTTATATAAATAGTGCACTGTGAACATGTGTGTTCTACCTGCTGTTTTGTGTGTCTTGGGAGACAAGTGTGAGAGACAGCATCCAGAGACAGCATCCAGGCCGTTTGCCAGCATCTCAATTGGCTAGCAAGAAGTGTGTGATTGTTTACAGACTCTGTTGGATTCCGGAAAGGTATGTTCACATCATATGAGGAGACTGACCCTTCTAAAGTTCTGCCCATTTAGATTGTACTCCATGCACAAAGTTTGGACTGCCCCTGTCAAAACAGCACACATCCCAGTTCCTTCACCAACATTCTTGGCTTATGGAAGTGTGGTGTTGTGTTATTTAGCGGGGGATTTTCAAAATTAGCCTGGCAGTTGAAATTTCCTGCTGTGGCTGCCATTCTACACATGGCTTGGACCATGTGCCACATTGATTTTTAACGATTGCGTTTCCTTGTGTTTTCAACAGATGCCCCGGCCAAATCGCGAATTCATAAGCGCTCTGATTGCGGCCTACAAAGAAAACCCGTGCTTGTGGCAAACTCGGGCTGATGGGTACAGCAACCGTGGGGTACGGAATGCCGCTTATGACAGGCTCCTGGAGGTGGCCCGCCAATATCACCCAGACCAGGACCTTGACCGGGAGGCTATAAAGACCAAAATACAGTACCTCCGTACTGTATTCCTGAAGGAGCACAAAAAGGTGACCCAGTCCCGCCGGTCAGGCATGGCAGCGGGGGCGGTATACAGACCCACGCTCTGGTATTATGACCAGCTCCTTTTTACCATGGAGCAGCAGGAGCCACGTCCCCCACTACACAGCAGCGTCTTTGCCGAGCCACAAGATCACAATGTGGGTGATGCCGTGGAGGGGGATAATGTAAGTCGCTGACCTACACCAATGTTTCACAATTATCACACAATAAACATTCTTTGGCCACATCTCACCCAAGTTTGCAATGTACAGAAGCCAAACATAGACCAGAAGGGCCTCCCATCTTGATTAAGCTGTCTTCAAACACCTCCAATGTTTAGGAACATATCCAGTAGCACACAAGTAGGGAGTGTTTTGTTCCTTGGCAAAGCTCTAAGGACATTAGCATGGAGTTTTCTTGGACATCATGCACAATGTGGGTTATTGACATACATGTTACTTGATCCTTTCTGCCCAAATGACCTCCGAAAACTGTACTTCCATGTGTGCTCATGTGTTGGACCTTTCCTCTTTTTAGGATGCGCTTGAAGGTCCCTCTTCGGGGTTGTTGTCCGAGTCGGTCAACCTGCCAGCATCTCAGCAGCTGGAAGAAGTTGCGGCAGCGCCCAGCCAGGCCCCTCTGCCTTTGACACGTGCCAGGGCCCGCACACGACAAGCTCCAGCAAGCTCAGGGCCTGACCTTGTGTTACTCGCCCAGCAAGTCCTGACCCAGCAGGTGCGGGAGCCACAATGCGGCTTTGCTAATGTGGTAGCGGAGCGTCTCCCCACGTTTCCCCAGGATCAAAGGGAGCAATGTGAGCGGCTCATTCTGCAGGTGATGGACCAGGCCCGATTGGGCAACCTGACCCCGATATGTCATTCCCACCTCCCCTTCCCCAGCCACCTGCAAACCCCCTGCCTGGCAGTACATGGGCCCTCAGCCCCATGTGCAGCAACCCCCACCACCTGTGCCAGCCCATGCAAGGCCTCGCATAGTGGGTTTGCAGCAGCAGCAGCCAGCGGCCAACCAGTTGTACCCCGATGTCGAACCTTATTTTGGTCCCCATTTTGCTAATCTTTAGTTTGTTAGTTTATTGGCTCTGTTTCCCTGTTTTTTTTTATTTCTTTTAGTTTTTTTCCATAGGCACACCTAATTGCCTGTTCCCTACTTGTGATGTTTTTGTTTTGTGTGTGGCGTTCCTGCGACAATAGCAGTTGTTTTTATGTTGCCTTAATTTTAGAATTCTTTGATTTCTGGGAGTGTGTTGAACTGCCCTTTTTTTTGTTTAACATTAAAAAAACAAAAATTTCTGCCCACACACGTTACATATGTTGTCCATGATTTGTGCATGTAGTTTGAAAGTTGAACCTTCCAAATTTAGCTGCACCGCAGCTACAGTAGCCCACATGCTCCATCCTGCAAGCGGAACATATGTAGAGGGCAATTAACCTTAAACCTTAGGTATGCAGCTTTCGGTGTCCCTACTTATTGTTGGAACAGCAAGGCAGCAGAGGTGTCCTTGCCATCATTGTCGGTGGTCTACAACATGGGATAATATTAATGGTGGCAGCCTTCTACAGCTTGGCGATGGGTAGCTCGAAATCCACATTGATGTTTGTTGTCAGAGCATTGTTTAATTGTTCTGATCACTTACATTCTTCAAGGTTTGGTGGTTGGTCGCCACACCGCATGCTGCCAATCTGCACCTTGTGTGCAAACATGTGTTAGGGAGCCCTTCCTCTACCCCAACCTGTTTTTCCACATATTTGCCATTTATGCCCTTAAAGACCACCATCAACCTCCAATAAACATGTACATAATTGTGTCCAGTCAGAAACAAACAGAGTTAACAGATTGGGTTCAAATTTTTACTTGGTTGTGTTAAAGGGCCAATAGCAAGCACAACAAGGCCGCAATAGTGTAGAACAGTGGGAAGTAACCAAACTGTTTTGTGATTTCCGAAAGGATGGACAGTATCATAAAAGAGGCCAACACGGTAGCCCTTACACATAACATATGGTCCAAATGTTGGACAATAGAATAAAATTGGCCAACAGGGGCCAAAACCAAAAAAAACAACATGCCAACATGGCATGACCCAACCAATGTCGGTGTCCAACGTGGACAACACTACGTCATGTCCGCCTGGAGCCTTAGGGGGTCCCATAACATCACCCTTAGGGGAGCCCACCATCTTGTTGCTGGTGTGCACCCAGCAGGTAAAGTAGGCGGCCCAGTTCTCGGAGATGATGCTCAATAGTTGTCTGGAGGTGTTGTAGGAACTGCATCTGGGCCTCCAAATCCTCCACGACAGTAGGGAGCCCTGTATGTTGAGGAAAAAAAAAACTACTGTGGAAACATACAGTGTTTTTGGTACAAAGAGAAAATCAATGTATGGTACTTACGGTCTTGCTCCTCATCCTCACCACTATCAGGGGTGGAAGGGGATGGACTGAGACTCCATCCAGCTGAGCCTGCACGTTCACCATCTGCACAAACATTGAGGAGAACAGATCAGTTACACCCTTGTCAACAAAACTCTGTTGCTTAACACAATCATAACTCCACTATGCTGGGTGTAGAATGCATCAATACACACTTACCACCATAGTCGGGTAAGTGTGGGGCCATATCCTCCTCTGCCCTCGCCTCCTCCACAGGTCCAGGTTGGGGCCGAACATCATCCCCGGCTGGCTCTGGGGACATGTCCACCCCTGGGCTCGGAAGCGAGCTTGACACGCTTGGGGGAGGTGTGACGGGTGGGCTGGGGCTCTGTGGCCAGATGATGTGGCCTGTTGGCAACAGAGGGCCCGGGCTGGACGGTGGGCCATCATCACTCCCAGCCAATTCCTCGTCCTGCGCACCATCCTGCGTTGAGGGTGTTGATGGGAGCTCGCTCTCGGAGTGCAGCCACTCCTCACATGATGCTACATGTGCCTCCTCCCCATCATCATTGCTGCTGGCCGAGGGTGTCCCTGCTGGCTGCTGTGGGGGTGGGTTCTGTGGGGCAACTCCTGATGGTCCAGGGTGTGGTTCCTCGTCAGAAGACGATTCCTCGGCATCTGTTTGAAAGCAGAAGGTAAAGGTTTAGAAAAGACAGGGTTCCCACATGGTGTTTTGAAAGTTGCATTGGGTGCCTGGTGTCTTAAGTCCATTTTAATGAATGACTCCACCTCATGTTGTAGCCATACACTAATGTTGTAAGCATGTAATGTGTGTGGTACACCAAACTATTAGTTACACGAGGGCCAGTACACTGGCCACATATGTGGCCATGGGTTTTACAAAACAACGCATGTGCGATGTATGGTTTGGTTATGCCTAGGGGCCACATTAGCCAATGTGACTTGCTGCATGCCTGCTTTTAACGACCTTTGAATGAATATTGTATTTATGGGTGCTACCGCAGGCTGGGAGTTCAATTACACATGTGTAGGTTGCAACATCTGTGGGACTTTGTGGCTTGTGTGGCCTTTATAAGCTACCTATTTTGTGTCTGATGGTCGTTTAATATGATGAGTTGTGTTAGCATTTTGAAGACACGCTTGTTGAAGGCGGAAATTTGTCCCTCAAAACAGAGCAAATGCCGGCCTTGCCTATAGCAACACATCCATCCCTATTGCAATAGTCCTAACTTGGAGGGCCACTAAATATCAGACAACTGTCCCCACTCAAAATGTCTATCAGTTTAAAATGCAGCCTTGATTCGGAGGATGGTCTCGAATTTACTAATCCCTAAAGCAGCATGTCACATTGCCGGATCCCTAATGGCTGCCATTGATTGAGTGGCTATATGTTTTTCTGGCCTTACTAGAGCATGTGGCCATATTTGGAGACAAGTGTATTTGCTGGGAAGGGCACACCATCGGCTTGGCCATAATTTGGATTGGCCAATATGCATGACATGGGGCCCTATTGGCCACCTTTGGAGAAGCCGTTGTGGTTCTCCTTGGACCCGATTTTGATGTCAAAAACATGGTCATTACGTTCCCACTTGAAAAAACTGGAAGGTCAGGGTTAGTACAATTCGGCAAAGGTTCAAAGTACTGTGCCCGAGCACCCCCCATTTGCAGGGCCTCACGGTTTGAGTACAGGTCGGCCACTGCAGTTTCTATATATATATATATATAGTTTAGAGTATATAGTAGATATAGTTTATATAGTTTATGTATTTCCAACTGCGCATATGTGACTGGGACATCAACGCAGGTCCTGGCCAGAGGATCCACACCTATGGCAAATACATGATGCCCCAGCAAACGGCAGGTGTTTGTTGAACATGTGAGAGGGCACCATTTTGAATTAGCAAAGTGGGCCAACAGGGACTAGGCTGCCTAGTTATGGGGGGACATTAGGTGCACACACACGGAAGAAGAGGGATTAACACAGGGGACTTGAGGGGATGACACACAGGGTTGAACATGGGTGGCCAAGAGGTGTCAGTAGGGGCCAACAAAGGGGTGTGCAGGGGATGCACAAGGGGAGAACATCTTTGAAAGTCACATTAAATGATCCTGCTGAATGTTGTTTGTGAGGGATGTTTTTTAGCCAACGCCAGTGATCCGTTTTGTAAAATGCTGGCTTTTTGACATTGGGCAGCCTCATTGATTGCGGTATTGAACTGTGAGAGTAGCGTGATCCAATACAATAGTGATTTTGGCCAGAGTCCTGTGTCCAAATTTACGCTTGATGTCTGCACAAACATTGGTGGGGGGAGGCGGGGACCACACTATCCTTGGAATATGTTTGGAGACATTGCTGGGTATTTAGAGACATGGACATGTGCAGGTGTGTGTGGGGCCCCAACATTTACTCACCACGCATCCTGGCAATCCGGGCACGGATGTCCACAATTCTGCCCGGGCTCTTAAATTTGAGATCGGCGATCTTGTGTTGTATCGCCTTCACATCCCTCTCCACACACAGCTGGCGCCGCAGGGCTCTCTGAATTTTCAGCACTGTGCTGCGGTTCCGCAGCCTGGGATGCTGGTGGGGGTGGCGGCCCCAATAATCTAATCGATCACAATGATCGATCAAAATCATTAGTTCCGCCATCCCCCACGTGGCAGCGCGGCGTGTTGCGGCCATAACTGAGCAGCAATGTGCATGGGAGGAGCTAGCACCTTGCAGGCGGAATGAAACTGAAACCAACTTCATTCCGTCTGGACCGCCCCTTGCGTCACATTACAACACTTAAAGGCGACCTACGCGGCGTTAACAGCCCAATCATCAATTTTGGTGTGACCTAAGAAACAACATCCCATGGCCGTGGCGTAACGCCGCGTTTAGGTGTGCCGCGCCCGCCAACATTGTGTGGGTGTATGACAAGGTGGACACTATATAGCAGGGTCGGGGACCACGCAGATTCGATTATGAAGTCGACGCGATTGGGTGCACAGTTCGGGGATATTGTGCAGCCGACGCCTATGTGTGGTGCTGAAGACAGCGCTTTCAAAATGGCGCCCTGTGAGGGCAGCCAATGGCAACGCATCGTCTTCCACCAATGCGAGCTAGTGCTGATGCAGCCAATCCGAAACCATTTCGTTGCACGAATCACCACTGAGGGGGTCAGGCAATAGGAAACTCCTGACACGCCTACGTGATGGATTTTGCCATCGCTGAAATCACACGTTTCGTCTGATGTCGGGAATTTACACGTGTCGATTGTGCGTAGTTAATTGGGCGATATCGTCAGATCTGAGAACCGAACCTCAGATCACGATTTAGAGATTTGATCAGATATCGCTCGTCGTATCTGGCCGTCACACGCACAGACATCGCTTACGCGATGTTTAATCTGCCGCTTTCAAGCGATATCTTGCACGATATCTCAGCGTGTGACGGCCGCCTTAGACTGATGGTAGGTCGTTTGCTCCGAGCAGTCATTTTACATTATATCTCTGTGAGACTGGGACATTTACTGAGCTCGTAAAGGGATCAGTTTCTGACCAGCAGCAACGACGACAGCTGCTTCAGATAAATATACTGTATTTCACCATCAAGAAGCATTTTACAGTGTCCGGACTATAAATAAAATAAACCAAGTCTTGATCTGTACTGACGCTGTGGTATTACATTTGAGTCCATGGAAACTGAATCTGCGCCGGTCCTGTCTACTCCTTATTCTGGATACAGAGGTAAGAACATCTCACAGCACCATCAGCCGCCCATACCGCTAATCGCCTTGTGAGGAGACAGAACAACCATGACTGATTGAACTCAGCATCTGACTTTTTACATCTTGTTAATTTATTGATATTTTCCTCCCTCTTTCTAGCATACATACTGTTATCACTTATATACTCTTTGATCCCCTTAGTGGGCTAATAGTAGTGTGTGAGCATCTTATTATTATACAAAACAAACTTATAATGGAGTTGGTAATGGGTGTGCTATTTGTTTAAGTGTTGCCTGATGTTTTCAGGTTACACATACATGGGAATTATTGATCTGATATTCTTGTGAGCATGTTTTTTTTTTATCCCTTTGCTTCACTGCATTCCCTTATAGACTTTTGCCTCATCGCACCATGTCTGCAGAGATATACTACCGGTTGGTAGATGATGTTATCTATTCAAGGCTCTGTTGGTGATGCGCACGTCAGTGGGATGCAATATATGTGCGTTCCACATAATGATGAGAGATTAGTCTCGCGATATCATTCACTGATGATGTGCATGCTGGCCCTGTCCACTCTTTATTTGCCGATGACACGTAAGCCAGCGTAAAACAATGGATGTGTGTTTCACAGGATGATGTTAAAAGAGAGATGGAGGGGCGCAATGTAAACAACCTGGTGGTCTAGGTGGTTGGAGAAGTGACAGGCCAAATGGCCACTCACCCGATGAGTTGTGCAACGTGCACAACACCATAATCTGCTGGGAAGCACCAGGGTCCCGCTCTTTGATTAGCCGCCCATCGGCTCTTGGTCTCACTGGGAGTCACGTGATCCGGAACCAGAAGTTGCATCACTGCAGGTCCTCAAGCTGTCACCACAGGTCCTGTTGCCAGCATTCATGCGATGATGGTCCCCAGGCCCTCAGAGAAGAATTGAAAAGGGTGCCGAAGCCCAGAGCAGCTCCACCAAAGATCCCAAAAGAGATTTATACATAAAACTAAATAAAAATAATTAGTGGTGATAAATGAGCGCTAGGACTGGAGGAAAACAGGGACTTCTTTTAAATTCTCACACCTTTTTATTTGTTAATCCTTGTATAAGCCACAACGCGTTTCGATAGCACGCAGGCTGTCTTCATCAGGTGATACAAGGAGATTAAGCTCAGGAAGTGCCATTTAAAGACCCAAAATGAAACAATTGGATAACTCATTGATGACATCATGTTGGAAAATTAACCCTGAGATGTCCGAAATTGACAATGGATTAGCCTTTACCCCTGATGAATTAAAGTGCTGTATAAGGCAGGGAAATTAAATTTTCATGTTTATGATTTAGCTCAATTGTTGGTAACATGAAAATTAAAATTTCTCTGCCTTATACAGCACTTTAATTCATCAATGGTAGAAGGCTATTTAATTGTCAATTTCAGACATCTCAGGGTTAATTTTTTAAATGGCACTTTCTGAGCTTAACCTCCTTGCATCACCTGATGAAGATAGCCTGCGTGCTATCGAAACGTGTTGTGGCTTATGCAAGGATTAACAAAAAAGTTTGAGAATCTGAAAGAAGTCACTGTTTGCCTCCGGTCCTAGCGCTCATTTATCACCAATAATGATTTTTATTTTGTACCACATGATGATGTTAGCAGTCTTGTGATGTTTTGGATAATGAGATGATGTACATGCTGTCCCCTGGCCACCTCATTTCCTTTGGCTTGATTTGAGTGCAGGTCTGTGAAGAGTACCTCAAGTGCATTCCACAGGGAAACAGCCAATGATGTCTGCTAACATTTGACATGAACCGGAAATGAGCACTTTCATTCAGGTACCAGCATGTGGTTTACATTGGGGTACACATACAATGCGACCAGTAAGAATGCGCAATGTGTGGCACATGATTCAATGAAGGACCATCATTTAATGCTTATTTGCAGGTGAGTAAATCACACAATGCCACACCACATAAGTTTTTCTATAGAACCTAGCTCATTCCGATACTAAACTACTTTATTGGTGGTTAGGACAGGAGTCTCTATATAACTATAACCCAGGACCTCATCCCTTTGTAAGTAACATGTCCCTTGATGAATCAATGGAAATCCATCGGGACAAATATAGGGAGAGTTTAGAGGTATCCAATAATAGGGATAGTTGTTGAATGCCCTTGTAAAGGCAGGAGCTATTGAGGAGCACCTAGGATCATACCCCCTTCCCAGTTTTATAGGGTTAAAGATCCTGATAAAACTAAGGCTGCTTTCACATCTGCGATTATTGTAATTCGTGGCAGATCCAGTAGATTTCGCCGCATCTGCCGCTTAACGGCCGACTTGCGGCACCGATCTGGCAAACCCCATTTATTGTCCATGGGGCTCACGGTCAGGTGCGGCAAGTGTGGTTTTGCTGGATTCTGCATGTGCGGCACCGCAAAAAAAACCACAGCAGAGATTTCTTGCGCAACCGCAAGTGCCGAATTCAGCAAAACCGCACTTGCTGCACCTGACTGAGTCCCATGGAGAATAAATGGGGCTTGCCAGATTGGTGCCGCAAGTCGTCCGTTACACAGCAGATCCAGTGACATCTGCCAGATCTGACGCGAATTACAATAATCGCAGATGTGAAAGCAGCCTAAGGGACCATTTGAGGGGATGATGTTGGTGTATTCAGACTCCCTGTGCTTTGGTGAAACCATTACATTTTTATTAATCATGTAACTATTGATTCTATTGGCATCTATTAGACGAAAGATCACTGTCATCTTGAAATTATGATTTATTTTTTTTGTTTTTTTTTTCTGATTTATGTATACGCTAGGTGGAAACTTTATCCATTTGTGATAAGGAAGCAAAACACATTTTTTCCTATTGTTTTTTTTTCTGTGTTGTGCATGCACCTAGTGGCCCATCTAAGTGTGACAAATTCACCCCATACTTGTGGTATCTAGATCTTGTGGCTTTTTTTGGCACAGGTCATTGGATACTTGTGTGGACGTGCTTTATGTATTGGTTTTATTGCTGAGAGGACATTAACCGGTCCCCTCTTTTATATATTTCATTAAAAGTTATATTTTAGTCACTGTGCAGAGATCAATGCTGTATATATGGCCTTTGGCTGGTTTCACACTTGCGGACCCCTCCGCAGCGTCCTGCAGAGGGGATCCGCAAGCTGAGTGCAGGCACCGCAAGCCCCTATGTTTAACATGGGGACGCAAGTGTAAGACCAAGGAAAATAGTGTTAAAGGTACATCAATTATTGGGATGGACACCAGTTTTTGCAAAAGCAAATTGCTGATTTTTTACACGTGTTTCTGTCCTGGGGACGCAAGTGCCTGCGCTCAGTTGCAGATGGCTGTGCGCACCCATTACCGTCAATATATGATTTGTGCGCATGCGGATGCTTGCGCACAATTCACACAGTCTTGCCAAAACCAGGAAAGTGACATGTCACGTTCAGGGTGCGGACGAGAGTGTGTGATGTGCGCGCAGGCATCCGCCAGCGTACAAATTATACATTTAATGGCCTTCATTGAAGTTGCATGTTTATACTCCATATAATTTAAGAGACACATCTATTACATGGACAAGACTAGTTGCGCTTCAGGCACAAATGGATATCAACATACACAATGACCATATGTCTTATGCAAGCACTTCAACATTTTATTATTAAAATCCAATTGATAGAGGGACAATGCATAACAGAAAAAGCAGCATCCAGTTGGTGGGCAAGCACCAGAACCTGAGGTAGTTGTTGTAGCAAAAACAGAATTAGACTTACCGGTAATTCTCTTTTGGGGAATCCACCACGACAGCGCAACAGGAGGTTGCCCTAATAGGGGCAGGAAATACAAAAGAGGTTAAATAGCCCCTCCCACCTCCTATCACCAATGTTTACCAAGGACCCACGGAAATGAAGATCCAAGGTTAACTTATGCAAGGAGGAAAGGATGTAAAACAAATTCAGAAAGAAAATAAGGAGGGAATTACTTATGCTGTCGTGGTGGATTCCCCGAAAGAGAATTACCGGTCAGTCTAATTCCATTTTCTCCTCCCATCCACCACGACAGCACAACCGGAGTAATACCAAAGAAAAAATCTAAGGGAGGGACCACTACTTGAAGAACTTGTCTTCCGAAACCCAGATCTGTATAACTAAGGATGACTTAGTCAGTAGGGCATAGCGAAGGCGTGAACTGAAGATCAGGTGACAGCTTTGCAGAACTGTTGGATGGAAGCGTCCGTCTTTGCAGCCCAGGAGACAGACACGGCTCTTGCAGAGCGAGCCATCAAGTTGATTGGAGAGAGAACCCAACCAGAGGAAGCCTCTGAGATGGCTGGCCCGATCCCTATAGTAATAGGACCCCTAGACACCTTCTGTCCTTCGCTACGACCCCCATTGAATACAAACAAAGTGTTATCCACTCTCCATGAGTGGGTTTGTCGGAGGCAGAAAACAGTTCAAATCACATCTAACATGCGAAAGTCTACTCACTCCCATTCTGGGGGATGTAAGAAAGAGGGAAAGACAATCTCCTGAGATCTGTGGAAGTCCATGACACACGTGGCAGAAGGGATGGATCCAAAGCAACAGGATTCTAACACCTAACATGTCAGGGCACGGTACGATGATGGAAGAGCCTGTAGATCCCCGACTCTCCTGGTCGTTGTGATAGCAACCAGGAAAGCCAGTATCCAGGAGAGTCTCCTTCGGGTCAATTGAAGGAGATTGCAGGCAAAAAGGAAGCAAAAGATGACCTTGACAAACCCTTCAGAACAATATTGATATGCCATGGTATACAGGATGACAGCAATGCCAGCCACATTCCTGAAGCATACCTCATACCTACTAAGCCAGTGATGGCGAACCTTTCTGAGGCCGAGTGCCCAAACTGCAACCTAAAACAAAATTATTTATGGTGAAGTGCCAACACAATAATATAACCTAAATTACAGCAGGAGTGGTAATCACAAGCGCTGCACAGGGGGGAGAGCCAGCAGATACTAACTCTCTTCCCTGTACAGGGCTTGTAGTCCTGAAACATTGATGATCAATTCAATTATTTTAACAACTAATTGATTTTAAACTTACTTTTGCAGTCTTCTCTTCTCTTCGGCAGTGGTCAGACAGCTCATGTGTACTGCACATTGAAGCTGAGCCGCTGCCACTGCCCTTTCTAGAAACAGCAGGTGGACTGATCTGTATGGAAAAAATGCAGAATATTAGATAGATAGGAGATAGATTTTATCATGGAATACAAGCAGATTTCATACTGAAATCATGGTCCTCATCTTGTAGTAATATCTCCATCATGACCCTCTCCTTGCAGTAATGTGTCCCATCCTGACCCTTTCCTTGTAGCTATGTGGCTCCATCCTGACCCTCTCTGTGTACTAATGTTTCCCATCCTTACCTTCCCATTGTAGTTATGTGCTCCATCTAGTCCTTCCCCTTCTAGCTCTGTGCTCCATCCTGACCCTCTCCTTCTAGTTACGGGCTCCATCCTGATCCTCTCCTTGTAGTAATGTGCTCCATTCTGATCCTCTTCTTGTAGTAATGTGCTCCATCCTGACCCTCTCCTTGTAGTAATGTGCTCCATTCTGATCGTCTCCTTCTAGTAATGTGTTCTATCCTGACCCTCATTTTAGTAATGTGTCCCATCCTGACCCTCTCCTTGTAGTTATGTGCTCCATCCTGACCACCTCCATCTAGCTATGTTCTCCATCCTGATCCTCTCCTTCTAGCTTTTTGCTCCATTCTCATCCTCTCCTTCTAGCTATATGATCCATCCTGACCCTCTCCTTGCCGTTGAGCTCCATCCTGACCCTCTCCTGGCAGTAATGTTCCTGTCCTGACCCCCTTTATGTAGTAATGTCTTCATCCTTATCCCCTTGTAGTATGCCCCATCCTTGTCCCCTACGGTAATGTCCCATCCTTGTCCCCTTGTGGTAATGTCCCTATCCTGTCCCATCATGTAGTAATGCCCCATCCTGTTGTAATGCCCTATCCTTGTCCTCTTGCAGCAATATTCCCCATCCTGCAGTAATGCCCTATCCTTCTCCCCTTGTAGTAATATGCCCCATCCGTGTCCCCTTGAAGTAATATGCCCCATCCAGCAGTAATATGCCCCATCCTTGTCCCTTGGTATTATTGCACCATCCTTGTCCCCATCACATAGTAATATGCCTCAACTTGCCCCCTCGTAGTATTGCCCTATTCTTGCCTCCATTACATAGTTATCTGCCCCATCCTTGTCCCCATCACATAATAATATCACCCATCAGCCCCATCACATAATAATATGTCCCATCAGCCCATCACATAATAATGTGCCCCATCCAGCCCCATCACATAACAATATGTCCCATCCTGCCCCATGACATAATAATATGCCCCATCCTGCCCCCTATTAGTATTGCCCATCCATCCTGCCTCCTCTTCGTATTGCCCCATCCATCCATCATCCTCCTAGTATTGCCCCATCCTCCTCCTCCTAGTATTGCCCCATCCTCCCCCTCCTAGTATTGCCCCATCCTCCCCCTCCTAGTATTGCCCCATCCTCCCCTCTAGTCTTGCCCCATCCTCCTAGTCTTGCCCCATCCTCCTCCTCCTAGTCTTGCCCCATCCTCCTCCTCCTAGTATTGCCCCATCCTCCCCTCCTAGTATTGCCCCATCCTCCTCCTCCTAGTATTGCCCCATCCTCCTCCTCCTAGTATTGCCCCATCCTCCTCCTCCTAGTATTGCCCCATCATCCTCCTCCTTGCATTGCCCCATCATCCTCCTCCTTGCATTGCCCCATCCTCCTAGTCTTGACCCATCCTCCCCCTCCTAAGTATTGCCCCATCCTCCTCCTCCTTGCATTGCCCCATCCTCCTCCTCTAGTATTGCCCCATCATCCTCCTCCTTGCATTGCCCCATCCTCCTCCTCCTAGTATTGCCCCATCATTCTCCTCCTTGTATTGCCCCATCCTCCTCCTCCTTGTATTTGCCCCATCATCCATCCTGGCTGCTGGTAAAAAAAAAAAAAAAGTGTCATATTCACCTTTCTTCCTTCTGCTGCTGCAGCTTGCATCTTGTGTATCTCCAGCGCTGAGTACAGTCAATAGGGTATAATGGTGTGCACACCGCGTAGGTGGTGAGTGGAGGTGCAACTAACAGGATTTCTTCAATCCCAGTAAATACAAATATGGATACAAAGTTGCACACTCCTTTAGATGTTTTTGATGCAAGGTTTATTATGAACAGTTAATGACCACAGATGTCAACGCGTTTCGGCTTTAACCAAAGCCTTGATCACGACAATTGGCAGGTGTAGGTCATGGAATGTTCTAGGATAAGATTGGAAAGAGGCGTCTTTCCTTGGTGGCGAACGCTCGATTAAGGTGGTTTGCTATATTTCAATAATTCTCAAATGGGGATAGGCGTTTTTCAGCACGGTCCTTGCTGAAAAACGCCTATCCCCATTTGGGAATTATTGAAATATAGCAAACCACCTTAATCGAGCGTTCGCCACCAAGGAAAGACGCCTCTTTCCAATCTTATCCTAGAACATTCCATGACCTACACCTGCCAATTGTCGTGATCAAGGCTTTGGTTAAAGCCGAAACGCGTTGACATCTGTGGTCATTAACTGTTCATAATAAACCTTGCATCAAAAACATCTAAAGGAGTGTGCAACTTTGTATCCATATGTGTCTCCAGCGCTGAGGGCGGTCACGTGATGCCGGGCGTGTCACGTGACCGCTGTCACATGACGCTGGCCGGGAGGGCGGGTCTAGGAGTGTCGGAGAGAGGAGAAATGTCTCCTCTGCTCAGACACAGCTTTGATCTGCCGGAGGCGCAGCACACACCGGCAGATCAAAGCGGCAGTGTAGTGGCGAGGCCGCGTGCCAGCGGAGGCGGCTCTGCGTGCCATCCCTGGCACGCGTGCTACAGGTTCGCCATCACTGTACTAAGCCATGGATGATCTGCCAGACTCTGAGCGAACTAGGAGCTGAGAGCCGAAACTGTACTGGCAAAGTACGTGGTTCCAAACCCTGCCAAGATCGTCCTGCAAAAGACCAGGAGCATGGCTAGGGTATGGGTATATTATGGCATAGCAAACGGGTCTGGCCAGGAATTGAAGAAGAAAAAACTTCCTCGCATAAAAGGCGGTTATTACGGGCTGCTTACTAGTCTGGAGCGTGGAACACTTCCTCCGATAGACTCCTCACCCCCCAGAACAGAGCTTCAGTAGCCAGGCTGGGAGACGGAACCGTTACAGGTCTGGATGAAGACTGGACCCTGTTGTAGAAGGTCGGGAAACAACGTTAGCATCTGGAGTTCTGCCATTGACATGGTGTTGAGAACTGCTAACCAATATTGTTATGACCAATAAGGAGCAAAGAGTACTGCAGTCACCAATTCTGGAATGATCATCTGGAGCATGTTTGGCAACAGAGGGAATGGGGGAAGGCGTAAGATTGTCTGAAGACCCAAGGGCGAGCCAGAGCATCGACCGCCAACACTGGATGCCCTGAGGAAGGAAAAATCGAAGGCGGCCTTTGCGTTAAGTGGTAAAGAGGTCTACATCTGGGACCCCCAGGGATACGTCATCATACAGAATCGGCTGATTAAGGCACCATGTGCCCGTAAGCAGAGCCTTTGTGCTGAAAACTTTTAGCACATATGTTGGGCCTTTTAGATGAAAAGCTGATATGGAGAAGGGCTGCCCAATAAACATTCGGGATGAGACGGGCCATAGGCTTCCGGATCGCGCACCCCCCTGGTGGCGAAGATGAGCTACAGTAGTCAAAGTGTCGAAAAGTTGCACGTGAGGTCCTCGGATAAGCGATTTGGATACCTAAAGAGCCTCTTCCACTGTTCCCAGCACCTGGAAGTTCGAGGAACGGTCTCACGAATGGGGAGACCACCGGTCTTGAAAGGTAACTGGGAGACAAGAGCCCTCCAGCCCCGCTCGCTGACCCCTGTGTAGACCGTAATCATCAATGACTGTACCTACAGAATCCCTTGATCCTTCTTGGTCTAATCACTAATATAACAAGAGCTACACCTCCCTGGGAAGAAGAATCTTCTTGTGCAGACCCGGGGGGAACCCATTTCACCGGGAGAGGACGTGGGACTGAAGGTACCTGGCATGAACTAGGGCCCATGGACCCAACCGGATACACAATGTCATTGCCAGGCTGACAAGGCGGTGCGGATGGACCACTGTTGTTGAAGACAACAAGCTGTGACCTAGGGAGAAAAGAACATCTTGCGGAAGAAAAGCCAGGTCCATTTGTGAGAGACCTATAGACAACCCAAAAGACCTTCCTCCAAGATGGAGTCAGACTGGAATACCGAAAGGGATCTCACCGTCTAATGATGTGAGAGTCCAAATAAAGACCAGTGCATGGGAATGCAGTACAGGGCTGGTGGGAGACCTGATTAGGAAGTCATTTAAATAGTCAATGCCCTTCTTCCAGACGAATGTCATCACCTTCACCATCACCCTGGTGAATATGAAAGGTGCGGAGGAAAGATCGAATGGTATCCCTTGAAAGTGAAACATATGGCAATATCAGAGCCGTTGATCTGCAGGAATGGAAATATGGAATTATGCGTCCCGAAACAATGGTGCCAACACAGTCTATCCCTATACGGGGATGGTGGATCGTATGGACTCCATCTGGAGGAAGCCGCATGTCAGTGCAAGGGCATAGGTCTATAAGGGACCTGGAGGAACCCTTGGTTTATGTACTCGAATAGGTGAGAACAGTGTCTGCTCCTGAACTTCCCTTCCGGAACCGGGATTATAGCTCCAAGAGGAGAAGTGTTATGGACCTTTTCAGTGATCATTGCTCCACAGGAATTGTGAATCAACTGCAGCACACACTCCATAGGCTGATGATCGACCCAAGTCAAGATTCGAACTTGGGTCTCCATGCACGGCAGTTGTTGACGCTGCCGGAAAGCCACACTCACACCAACGTTTGAGAGTCAAGAGTGAAGTCACTCTCAGATGTTGGGAGGGGGAGAGGAGACACTATTCACATGCCTGTCCTAACAAGCTGAATAATCGAGTGATGCAATGTAATTTGCCGCCAGGGGGGAAGAAGTTGGCAAGTCTCCTTCCTATCAGAATAGTGTCACTATTTCTCCTGGGAACGAGAGGAGAATATGCTTCTCCCCTTCCCACCTATGGGGTTAGCACCAATCATTGTCCGTTTGCTGGTGGGACTGGGTCAGGGACTTAAAAGAGTGAAGGGAAGGAAACTTAATTTCCACCTCCACTCTACCACACTCTTCGCATCTGACGCCCATCTGGACATGCTCCGCTACACAGGTAGTCGCGATATTTGCTGACATGAGAAAGGAAGGGGATTTCTCAATAGATGAACAGCCGTTCGGTCCATAGGATCCTTTACAGAGAAAAGTCCTCAAATGGCAATGCAGGTTTATTTGCTACCTTAGCAAGTCGGACAGCAAGGCAGAAACCTAGATTGGTTGGAATGTCAGACTAGAGCCTAGTAACAACAGAATCCCAAGGGGAATGCCCCCTCATCCCAGCAGGGATGAAATAGTGTTGCATGTATGGAAGTTCTGGGAAAAAAGCTCTCTCAGGTTGTCATGGACTGGAAAACGGAAGATCACGTAGACCGAAAACCACTGGTATATCCCCGTGTACCCCCATGGTATCCCATACAGCCGACACAAGGTTAGCAATGTCCTCAGATAGCATATTCTCTGGGGGCATCCCTGTGGGGGTGGAAGAATCAGAATCCTCTGATAAGCCCTCCTCCGGCCCAAACACATCTGAAACCTCCGGAGCAGAATCCTCCATAGTGACCCTCATCTGGGTTGTAGCAGATGGGTGGGTTCCACCAGAGGGACAACACAGGAGCCAGAGAGGACGGGAGGTGGAAAAAAACTCTTAAGTTCGTCCATGAAAGACGGCTGCTCCTCTGTCATGACCCTGGTCGGATACACTGACACTGGACATAGGATCCATATAGGATGAGGAAGCAGCAAACACCCACTTGCGGGGCTGGGTTCCAACTAGGTTATAGGTTCTGCTGCTGTTCCCAATCTCCCTGACAAATGGAGAGAAGGAATGAGGCTAAAACTCTAACTAGGAGAGGGTAGTACATACCTGCAACCCAGTACCTACTGGGCCTGAAGACGCGCTGGGCACAGCTGATACAGTGCTTGAGGGGACATCCAGACAGCATGACATAATAAAAATGCTTTGTCCTACCTCACAGTGTGTCTTGCCTGGGGTCCTGTGATGGGGATCCGAGGCTCAGCGCAGACGTGGCACCCAGTGCCTGTCCCCCCGCATGGTCTCCCTGCGGCAGCCGCCATTGCCTGAAGGTCGGGCATCCAGGAAGACTGGAAAGACATGTGCTCATCGCTGAAGTGCAACCCGGAAGCGACTCTCTCCAGTGCTGACGTCATTTCCGGGCGCGAAAAGCACACAGGCCGCACAATGCTCCGGCGTCTCGGAATGTAAGGAGGAAGCCGAGGAGCTATCGGAGGACCCCGGCCCAATGACACTGCTCAGCATTACCCGGCGGTGCCGGAGAGCGGTGTGGTCCTGCTCCTCCTGGAGCAGGAGCAGCCTCAGGGAGGAAGGAGCAACAGCCCGATCGACCCGCCGCCCGGCTACCCTGGTAAGAGACTGCTTCGCTGGCCCACAGCTTCAGGAGAACCTCTTCGTGCCCCACAAGGACAGGAAACACTTTTGATAGGGGGTGGGAGGGGCTATTTAACCTCTCCTGTTGTACTGTCGTTGTGGATGGGAGGAGAAAGTGCAAATTACAGAGGAGGATATCAAAGAATTATACACTGAACAGGGTTATAGTATATAATTACATCAGATATTTCTTATGTACAACCCCCATACATAAATATGCATCATATCCTCACATATATTTATCTTGGATATGTCTAGACAGCATATACAATATATATGGCAGTAGCACCATTGTTATAGTGCAGATCAGTACTCAAAGAGTTAATCTGCACATGCCAAAACAGAATCTAGGTCCATTACTACCAAAGTGCATTCAGTATCATGCATCGCAGTCATGAAGAAACAAATTGCAAGTTACCACGTAGGTCTGAAGGTAATGGTACAGCCGACCCCTATGGCAGTTTCGGCTTCCTTCGTCAGGGGGCATTGCAGTGAATGGGTGCGTACAGGGTGCTCACGCCAATCTGCATCAGAGCGTAGGCACCTGTGACCCTATGTTAAACATATGGACTTGCGGTGCCTGCGCTCAGCTTGCAGGTCCCCTCCGCAGGTCGCTGCGGAGGGGTCCGCAAGTGTGAAACCAGCCTTACTGATGGTGGCCGCAGCTTATATATCGAAAAACTGGAGACCAATTCACTTTAATAGTCCAAGGCTTTTTAAGCAATGTACCCCTGGAGAAACTAGAGTTGGCGACAAAACTTTGGATTTCAATATCTGCTAACCTCATGTTTAGGTCTTTTTTTTCTAGGAAATCAGAAATAAAGGTTTGTAAGGAGTTGTGGGGGAGATAAGATGAGAATATATTTTTGCTTCTGTGATTGGTTATTTAAATCTAAATGTGCCGAAACCTTTATTTTGAAAAAATATGGGATACCACGGCATTCAGGAGATATTACATAAATTATGAGGTCCATTTTCCATTACCCTCATGGAAATTATAAATTTGTTGTTACCGTAAGTTTTTTGGTTTAAAAATGTTGATTTTTTTTTTTGTTCACATTTAAATGTTATAAAGCTCTCTGAATCACCGGTAGTACACCCACAGATGAATTCCTTGAGGAGTCTAGTTTCCAAAATAGAGTCACTTGGGGTTCCTTCTGTTTTGGCATGTCAGGGGCTCTGCTTGTACAACATGGCAATCACAATCTATTCCAGTCAAATTTACGCTCCAAAGATTAAACAGTGCTCCTTTCTTTCCGAGCTCCTGCCATGTGCCTAAACAGAAGTTTTTTATTGTCGTCTCGAAAGCTCGCCTTATAACATCATTTATTTTATTTTTGTTAGCCATTAAAAGGTATCACAACTACAAGATTTGTATCTTGTTTCTCACACTGAGAGCAATCAACATTTTATTGTGAAACATAATGTTTTCCTATTATCCATTGTGAAAAATAAAAACTTGGGGCTTAAACAACATTTTAGGGGAAAAATACAAACGTTCTGTTAAGTACCTATGGGTGCAAAATGCTCAGCACACCCCTATATGAATCCCTTGAGGGATCTAGTCTCCAAAAAAGGGGTAAATTGTTATGGGTTTTGCCGTTTCTGCATGTCAAGTACCACAATCTTTACCTCTGAAATTTGCACTCTATCAATCAAATAGTGCTCTTTCCATTCTGGACCCTGCCGAAGCGCAAACCACATTTTGGACCACAAATGGGATACTGGCACATTCTGAAGAAACTACATAACACACTTTGGGGTCCATTTTCTCTTATTACCCCTTGTGAAAATTATAAACTTGGGGTTAAAACATGTTACTTGTGGCAATGCTACAAGAGATGCACTTATCACACAATGAATTATACCGAATGTGGGTTGGAGCGGTTCATGGATCTGGGGCACAGAACAGGAAAGCAGGAGTAATGATTCTGCTGAGTAAAAATTTAGGTCAAACAATTGTGTCGACGGATACCGACCAGGAGGGTAGGATGGTATGTATAGTCATCCGTTGCCAAAACGAACAACTCAGCCTATATAATGTCTATGCCCCAAATTCATCCCGGACAAAGTTTTTCACAAACATGTAAACTAACATTCTGCTTGACACTGAACCTGACATAGTAGGAGACTTCTACGAGGTAATTAGAGTAGAGGAGGACAGGCAAAGACCTATGAGGAAGGACGGGAGACACGAGTCCACATCGAATGAAGGGGGTCAGCTAGAAGACATGATGGCTAATCTGGGCCTGAGAGACACTTGGTGGGTGCTACATCCGCTGGATACAGAATTCACACACTTCTCACATCCACATAGCACCTGGTCCAGGATAGATCTTATATTGGTAACAGATAGGGTGGTACAGAGGACTGAATGTGTGGATATAGAAAATATGGTAATATCATATCATATCATAGCCCGGTGACTATTGAGCTGGCGGGCAGACATCCAAAAGGTACAGACTACTTATGGCGTTTTCCTACCTACTTTCTTTGAGACGGAGACTTTGAGAAACAATTTGGTGGACAGCCTACTCACGTGATAATCAAGAACACTCTGGAGACAACAGACTGTACTAGGAAGCTGGGAAAGCAGTGTTGAGGGGGAACATTTTGGCACACAAGTTAAAGTTAAAAAGGAGGGTGAAAGAGAGATTTCTAGAGGCCAGAAATTTAGTGAGAGAAATACCGGGTCTTCAAGAGGACACAAAGGGTGGAAGATAAGGGCCAATGGGTAGACGCTAAGAAGAACTTTGATACTTGGGCAGAGCGGAGGGAACGATTTGTGAAAGGGCAACTGGAAGTAGACTTGAATAGGTTTGGAGAAAAAGCAGAAAGGCTGCTGGCGAATTTGGCAAAAGGAAAGCGTACACACAGACCCATTATGGCCCTTAGGAAACTGCATGGGGGACTGAAAACCAATCCCAAAGAAATGAATGAAATCTTGGGACGGTTTTATACCAAATTATATCAAGCAGGGGACACCCAGGAGCCAGAGGGGCAAGAATGGCTAGACAAAATAAACCTCACATCACTATCTGCAGAAGAGCTAGATAGGCTTAATGCAGAGTTAATGGAAGAGGAGGTACACTTGGCTATCAAAAACTTAGGTTCAAATAAAGTGCCAGGCCCAGACAGGTTTAATCGGGAGTTTTATAAATCATTACAAGAGTTAATTGTTCCAACTCTAACGCACATGTTTAATGGGATCCTAAAGGACGAGTGCTTATCTAATGTTATGAATACGGCCGGTATCAAATTGTTACCAAAAGGGGAAAAAGACAGAAAATCCAGCAGGATATAGACCCATCTCACTGATTAACCAAGACCTTAGGGTAAGGTCACACATACAGTTTTAACCTCGGTTTAGCAGCGGAAACTGCCGGTCGGTTTCCATGAGGTTTATGTAAATTTATGTTAATCCAAAAGCGGCTTTTGGGTTAAACATATAAACTATGGAAACCGACCCCGGTGTGCACACACCGGCGGTTTCCACATGCTCATCTGTTGCTAACCCGCTGGGTTCCCAGCGGGTTAGCAAAGAATGAGCATGTTCTATAAACCGGCCGGTTATTCAGCGGCTGCAAGCAGAATCATGTGCTGCTTCCAGCCGCTGCAGAACCGCCGCCGCTAACCCGCTGCACACCCGCCCGTCTCCCGCCGCACATACCCGACAGGAAGCCGGTGGACGGCTGCCGAGCTTCCTGTCGGGTCCGCCCAGCCGCCGCAGACACTAAGCCGACGTATGTGTGAACTTACCCTTAAGGTGTTATCCAAAATTATGGCACTAATTTTATCGAGAGTAATCTCAAAACATCAGACAGGCTTCATTAAAGGCCGAACAGCTGTCACGAATGTAAGGAAGGCACTATTGATGATGGATACAGTAAGAGAGAGGGAAAGGGGAGACACCAGCCATGGTCACACTAGATGCTGAAAAAGCATTTGATAACGTACGGTGGCCATGGCTGGGTCGGGTGCTAGATAAAATGAGTTTACATTGGGCATTCAGAGACTCCCTTAAAATATTGTATAATGTGGAGGTCTGTTCCAATCACTCCCCAGCACTTCCAGAAGGGAACACAAGGATCCACTGTCGTTTATAAAAGTTAGAAAAATGTATTACATGCAGTTCATCAATAGGGTACAACGTGTTTTGGCTAAAAATATGCAAAACTATAGCCTTCCTCAGGTATTCACATATATGAACAGAAATGCTTTAGTTAGTCTCTTTTTATATTCAATTTTTTTAGCGCTTCCCTCTTAATTAATTAGGATCCACCCTAATTGTATGTTTACCAAGTAGGTCTACATCATTGTATCAGGTGCAATTTTATTTTCACTTAAAAAAAAGTTTCTATTTTATTTTACTGGTGTATAAAAATGTTATACTTTTTTCCCCTTATTCAAGGATTAAAAGGAAATCAAATAAAAATACATTTTATGGTTTAAAATACTTGTTCTAGTAAAATCTCAAAATAATACTAAACTTTTCCACCTGTATTAAAAACAGTTCTCAATTTCCCTTGTTGTGTTCTCAGGGAATATTTCTTAAAATATTGTATAATAATCCACGAGCCAGGGTGTACACACCAGGCTTTCTATCAGACACCTTTCAGTTGGGCAAAGGTACAAGGCAGGGATGCCCACTATCCCCATTGTTATTTAACCTGGCCATTGAACCGCTATCCAGGTTTTTGAACATGCACAGCACCTGTGAAGGTATAAAAGTGGGAAAACGTGGTCAAATCTGCACTCTTCACAGACGATATTGTCCTGTTCATGAACAACCCAGAGAGGGACATCCCAGAATTACTGACATACAGAACAATTTGGGTCGTTCTCTGCGTTTCGACTGAACGGGGAAAAATGTGAGATACTGATGCTGAGAGAAGATAGCCAAGGGGGCGGGAGCCATTTGATGGGCATACCTAAAGCCAACGCTTTTATAAAATATCAGGAGTTACAAATAGGCAGGACAGGTAAACTCACTGAATTACAAACCACTCATAAAAAAAATAGAGATGGAACTGGGAATGTGGGCCGGACTCCCTTTGTCGCTTCTAGGTAGATGCCATCTGCTTAAAATGATAAGTTTTGCGCGTTTGTTTTATCCAATGCAAACGATACCTTTACTAAATTAAACATACAGACACTACAGACTAAATAGGGCCTTTGCCAAATTTATATGGAGGAGAAAAAGACCCAGACTACGAATTAATATCTAAGACTACGTTCACACATTGCGCTTTTTTCTGCGCGCTTTTCCCGAGCCCATTTTAACATGTGGGCAATGGGAAAAGCATGCAGAAAATTTAGCATGTCTTATACTTTTGCAGTGAAAGCGCGTGTATAAAAAATGCGCAAAAGCGCAACATCTGAATGTATTTCAGCAAAACCCATAGGTTTTGCTGGACTGCGTTTCCATAATTACAGCAATGTGCAGGTATCGTTTGGGGAGTTTGTGAATGATACCTGCTCACATCGTTGGCGAGTTCTCCATGATATCTTGACGTGTGACAGCTCATTGATGAAATGATGCTGAAATGTCAAAAATGACCACGCTCCCCAGAGATCGTTGCCGACATTGTTTCCGTGTAACGGTACCTATATAGAGATCACACAGTTTATCGGACCGTTTAGGAATACGGAATGGTATTTACTAGAGGACATCGGGGGTAAGGTTGGTTAAAGTTGTAACGGGTATGGACCATTAAATGATACAATATACACTGAATGCAGTAAAGCTGGAAGTGGATAAAGTGGTGCAGAAATAAAAAGATAGATGTTCTCATACATTTACCGTAGTAGAAGACAGGAAAATATCCTACAATAAACGTAATGTCTTGTGAATTGTTAGATGATTTGTTAGATAGCAAGCACAATAGTTGATGAGGTTATATAAGTTCAATGTTGTTGTGACTTAATAGGATTTGGAAAAGAAAGTAAGATTCTATAAAAAGGAATTTTGAAAAAACAAAACAAAACATTTTTTTTATTACCATAACCAAATGTTATAAAGTTTTGTGGATCGGCTGTGGATTCAAAAAAGTTCTCAACACCCCCTAGATGAATTCACCAAGGAGTTTAGTTCCCAAAATGGCGTCACTCGTGATCTTTGCTGTTTTGGCATCTCAGGGCCTCTGCGAATAAGACGTGTTCTAGGCAAATTTATGCTCCAAATAACAAATGGCACAGTCTCCCTTCTGGGTCTGGCTGTATGCCCAAATGGTTTGGTTTTTTTACCTTAAATTGGATATTTCCATGTTTGGGAGAAATGGTGTAATACATTTTAGGGTCCATTTTCTCTTAGGCGACATTGCGTTGTGCTGTCTGTTACATTAGAAACATTACCTGTATCCATTCTAACGGACAGCAAAAATGGCATTTTTGAGGGCATGCATGATCGTTATCTCAAAAAAGTATGTGCTACATGGAGAAAGATGATAGGATAGATAGATGTGAGAATAGCATTACAGTCTCCCTGCTGCTTCTGGGTGAATATACACGAGCTGTAACGCGCCTGTTACATTGTTTGTGCTTCTGTCAAACTGAGCCGTTAAATGGACAGCACAAACGCAATGTGAACCTAGCCTTATGGCCACTTTACACACACCAACTTATCTGTCCAACTTCTGAACAACTTACTGGTTGCAGTGAAATCATGGACACATTGTTCCATTTGTACACGCCACAAAATGTAACAATGTGTCCATGATTTCACTGCAACCAGTAAGATGTTCAGAAGTTGGACAGATAAGTTGTGTGTGTAAAGTGGCCATTACTGAGCTCTGATGTTGGGTGGATGCGTCTCAGCTTCACATAGGCTGACTTTGTATGATTGGACTTCATCCACACTTCTGGTCATGCGCAGTGAGCCTCTCTGAAGTGGAGACATGGTGTCAGAGCATCAGATGGTATCAAAGGAGCTGCATGCATGTGGGGCTTTGTATAGAGCTGCCGATGGCTATGTACAGCATGTTACCACACCGATAGGGATGTGATAACATGCTAAGTGGACCGACTAGTTGGGGGAACAAACGCCCCCTTGACTAGTCAAAGCCCTAATTAGCATTAAAAAAAAAAGTCTTTAGCAGTACAGATGTATGCAACCGCAGGAAATGACTGTATAGACATGGGCACAGAGCTGCTGGTGGTGCTTTGTGCACGTTGCACAGGACAGGTTCCCTTTAAACTCAAAATTGACTCTTTCACTATAATATTCACATATATAGCATCATTAATTCCACATTGCTTTAATGGCATCAGACACACCGTCCCCATTGGAGCTCACAATCTAAACATCCTATCAGTATGTCTTTGCAATGTGGGAGGAAACCCCACAAACACGGGGAGAAAATACAAACTCCTTGCAGATGTTGTCCTTGGTGGGAATTGAACCCAGGTCCCCAGTCCAGCAAGGTCACAGAGATAACCACTGTGGCTCAGTGGTTAGTACTGCAGCCTTGTAGTGCTGAGGTCCAGGGTTCAATTCCCACCAAGGACAACATCTGCATTGAGTTTGTATGTTCTCCCTGTGTTTGCGTTGGTTTCCTCCAGGCACTCTGGTTTCCTCCCACATTGTAAAGACATACTGATAGGATGTTTAGGTTGTGAGCCCCAATAGGGACAGCATTACTGATGTATGTAAAGTGCTATGGGATTAATAGCGCTATATAAATGAATATAAATCATAACCGTTGTGCAACTGCCTTAAAAACGCTGACAAATCTAAGAGCAATACCGCACTCGGCCTACACACTGGGGTGGCGCTGTTTGGAAGTCGTCATGTTTTGTCATTCCTCTGTATGCCATCACAGACCCGGGGCCACCTCCAGTTCTTCCTCATCTCCTCCAGGCCCCCTGTGCTGTGTGCAGACCCCGGGCGGCTCCGCACTGTGTGGACACATCACCCCGCCGCCGTGTGTCTTCCCATTTTTGCAGTCTGTAATAACCCATTATTGTAATGCTTTTTATCTCTGCCCCATAGCCGCAATCAGGCGGCGGAGCACGGACACACGTGTCAGCAGCGGCCATCACTCTCCCCGGCCGGCAGGGACCACACCACGTGACCGTCACGTGCCAGCACCAATATGGCGGAGCGCAGTGCCACACTGCCGGCCGCCCCCGCCCTCTATCGTGCACAGGAAGTGCTCCTGCTCCGCGCCAGCATCTGTGGAGCCGAAACCACTTCGCCCTCGGACGCCTATATGATATAGTATTGGGAGTAGTAAGATGGCGGCGGCGCTGGGTGTAGTGACGTACTTCCGGTAAGGGGCCTCTAGCCCTGAGAGCGCCGCGCGGTGAGTCACAGAGCGCCGGAGCGGCAGCGGGAAGACATGGCGGAGGCCGACAGCTGGGGTGAGAGCCCGGGGCTACCTGCTCCACAGACAGATCTATGTATAAACCCGAGGGCCCCCGGGGCCTGTGCACAGGATGGCCCCTGCTCCGGCCATATGGCTCCTGTCACCCCTGGATGACAGTTCTCACCCGTCAGCTGAAGCCCCGCCCATCCCAGGGTCACCCTGCTCCATAACGTCTAATGGGGTCACCCCCTGGGTGGTGTCCTGCCTTCTGGCCATAGGGCTCCTTCTAGTAGTTTCTCTCATGGCCTTTATGTCCTGGATGGTAATAACGAGAGTCCTGTAGTAAGAGCTCCTAACCTTACTGGGTATTATGAGGAGACCCACCCTGTCCGGTGGGTTGGAGGGCCTCTGTTGGGTGACCCTGCCCAGCGGGTAGGGGATGACTCTCTTGCGGGGTAACCCTGCCCGTTGGGTAGGGTAGTGGGACTCTCTTGCGGGGTGACCCTGCCCGTTGGGTAGGGTAGCGGGACTCTCTTGCGGGGTGACCCTGCCCGTCGGGTAGGGTAGCGGGACTCTCTTGCGGGGTGAACCTGCCCGTCTGATAGGGTAGGGGGACTCTTGCGGGGTGGCCCTGCCCGTCGGGTAGTGGAACTTTCTTGCGAGATGACCCTGCCCGTCGGGTAGTGGAACTTTCTTGCGAGATGACCCTGCCCGTCGGGTAGTGGAACTTTCTTGCGAGATGACCCTGCCCGTCGGGTAGTGGAACTTTCTTGCGAGATGACCCTGCCCGTCGGGTAGCGGAACTTTCTTGCGAGATGACCCTGCCCGTCGGGTAGTGGAACTTTCTTGCGGGGTGACCCTGCCGGTAGGGTAGGGGGACTCTTTTGCGGGGTGACCCTGCCAGTCGGGTAGGGTAGGGGGACTCTCTTGCGGGGTGACCCTGCCAGTCGGGTTAGGGTAGGGGGACTCTCTTGCGGGGTGACCCTGCCAGTCGGGTAGGGTAGGGGGACTCTCTTGCGGGGTGACCCTGCCAGTCGGGTAGGGTAGGGGGACTCTCTTGCGGGGTGACCCTGCCAGTCGGGTAGGGTAGGGGGACTCTCTTGCGGGGTGACCCTGCCAGTCGGGTAGGGTAGGGGGACTCTCTTGCGGGGTGACCCTGCCAGTCGGGTAGGGTAGGGGGACTCTCTTGCGGGGTGACCCTGCCAGTCGGGTAGGGTAGGGGGACTCTCTTGCGGGGTGACCCTGCCAGTCGGGTAGGGTAGGGGGACTCTCTTGCGGGGTGACCCTGCCAGTCGGGTAGGGTAGGGGGACTCTCTTGCGGGGTGACCCTGCCAGTCGGGTAGGGGGACTCTCTTGCGGGGTGACCCTGCCAGTCGGGTAGGGTAGGGGGACTCTCTTGCGGGGTGACCCTGCCGGTAGGGTAGGGGGACTCTCTTGCGGGGTGACACTGCCAGTCGGGTAGGGTAGGGGGACGCTCTTGCGGGGTGACCCTGCCAGTCGGGTAGGGTAGGGGACTCTCTTGCGGGGTGACCCTGCCAGTCGGGTAGGGTAGGGGGACTCTCTTGCGGGGTGACCCTGCCAGTCGGGTAGGGGGACTCTCTTGCGGGGTGACCCTGCCAGTCGGGTAGGGTAGGGGGACTCTCTTGCGGGGTGACCCTGCCGGTAGGGTAGGGGGACTCTCTTGCGGGGTGACACTGCCAGTCGGGTAGGGTAGGGGGACGCTCTTGCGGGGTGACCCTGCCAGTCGGGTAGGGTAGGGGGACGCTCTTGCGGGGTGACCCTGCCAGTCGGGAAAGGGTAGGGGGACTCTCTTGCGGGGTGACCCTGCCGGTAGGGTAGGGGGACTCTCTTGCGGGGTGACCCAGCCTAGCAGGTGGGGGCATTGGCCTCTTATGGGGTGACCCTGCCCGAGCGGGTGGGGGTTCTTTTGGGGAGATTGGTCTCTTCCATGTTCTTTAGTAATAAAATGCCCCATATCCCCCTGTTCCCCTGTATTACTCAGAGAGGTGCTTCCTCATGGGGGGTCTGTATTTTGCATTATACCGTCGTTTAGACTCATCGGCTGCTTTTGTAGCTGATCCCTGCTAGTTCTAATCTAGACTAATGGTGGGTTTACACGTCGCGATATCGGGCCGATATCGGAGCCAACGACGCGGGGAGCGCGCTTTTCCTGCCATCGCATCTCCGGTTTAGACAGCCCGATATCGGGATACAACGTCCCGACGATATGTACGCCCCCCAACCCAGGAACGACCAGTTAACATGGGAGTGAATGGGTGACGTGGCAGTACACATCGGAGTTGGGCTGTCAGACGTGACGATGCGGCTACAACCGGCATCCGATATCGGGCGGTTGAATAGCATGCTCATTTGACCCCCGATATCGTTTTGCCATCGTTCCTGCATCGCGTTGTACGTTCACACCGTACAATGCACAAACGATATTGGCTCCAACGCCCGAACCACGTGACTTTTGGTCTGAGTTGGACGCCGATATCGCGACGTGTAAACCCACCATGAGTCTTTACTGTGGTAGGACTCCACACCTTAACTCATGGCCGGTGTTGTGACTTATCTCACTCAAACGTGGAAAGTTGCCTGCTTTGTCCAGCTGTATTACTCTTCATCCACACATTTGTCATTCTATTTCCCCTTTTTTTTCCTTCATCAATTAAGATAATAACCCTGAATGCAGTAGCTGTGTAATCTCTCCAATCGATCTGGTAAGCCTGTCTGCCATATGGATGGATGGTGTTTGTACCTGTATGGCAGCAATATGTGTTCACCCAGAGAAATCCTTGGGCGAGTCTCATGTATGATTAAAAAAAAAATAAATATCTGAGATCAGCAGCTGTTATAATATCTTTCCCCCCGCCAAATGGAAACTGGGAAATGATCTTTCATGAGCACTGCATTTGTCTGTATGTGACCTGTGTTTTCTACAGCCATCACAAGGACTGAAAACACCAGTGTGAACTGCGATTTATAGTCATTGTATGGCCATATTATTTTTAGTTTTCCAGCTTTAGCATTTTCTCATCCATAGTCGAGCACAGGGTTAAAACAACCTCAGCTGGTCTTCTCCCTGCTCCACTGATGCCTTTGCCCAGTTTTGTTTATAGGCTGCAGGGCTGACGTCTACAATATAAATCAGCACTGCTTCCAATCACTGAGTTCAGCGGCTAATGGTGGTGTTACACGCAAGGATATCCTGAACAATATCGTTGCAACGTCACAGATTTGAGATCGTTGGAACGATATCATTTGTACATCCTTGCGTGTAAACGAACAATATAGGATGAAAAGATCGTTAGATCGTTCATCCTAGATTTGAGATCCTGACCTCAAATCTATCGTTCGTCGTCCAATTAAGCATTGAAAGATGTGGCACATCGTTCATGGTGCCGTCACACGCATCAATTTACTGAACGATATTGTTAGCGATCACATGCACGCGCGATCACTAAAGGCCACGTCACACGCATCAATCTTCTGAGCGATATCGCTTAAGCGATCTGCTTTTTTGATCGCTTAAGCGATATCGTTTGTGCGTCGCTGCGTGTAACCAAGCGATTTTACAATGTAAAATCGCTTGATTGATTGCAGATTTGTGAGCCGGAGCTCAAATCAAGCGATAATCGCTTGATCAATCTGCCTCATCGTGGTGTGTGACACCACGATGAACGATCTCCCAGCGGCAGAGCCTATGCTGGGAGATGGTATCTATGGTAAACGTCGGGTTACTAAGCGCCGCGCGGCGCCTAGTAACCCGACGTTTACCATAGTTACCAGCGATCTCGCTGCTCCACATCGCTGGTGAGTCTGTCTGTGTGACATCTCACCAGCGATGTGAGCGATATTGTTAGCGAACGCGCGTGCACGTGATCGCTTACAATATCGCTCATAAGATTGATGCGTGTGACGTGGCCTTAACAATATCGTTCAGATCGCTGGTGAGCTGTCACACAGGCAGACTCACCAGTGATCAATGGACCAGAGACATCGTGGAAACGATTTAAATATCGATGTCTTGCTCCTGCTGCCAAGCTACGATAAGCAGGAGCAGGCTGGTCTCCAAGGTAAACTGCGGGTATCTAGGCAGCGTACGCATTTTGCCTAAGTACCTAGGAGACCTCCCGATTCTTGAAGCATTTTAGCAATTTTCACGGCGCACTGTAATATGACAGTAGCCACCGGCTTTTTATGAATGGAAGTAGCAGAGCGACAATGTGCGGCTTTTGTTAACTCGCTGCTTTAACCCCTGCAGTGCAAACGTAATGTGCTACATGGCTCCAGGGGAGTGTGGGCACTCCCTGGGGCCATGTGTCACAATATCATTGATACCTACAGCACCGGCTTCATAGCCGCTGCTGTGTGCCGACATGTACCACACAGATGCAGTAGCGGCTTTTAGGCTGGCTTCACATTTGCGTTTGTGTCTGCATGCGTATGGCAATATTATTAACCCCTACTACACCGGCTTCATAGCCGCCGCTGCTGCTGTGTGCCAACAACATGTACCACACAGCTGCAGGAGCGGCTTTTACATGTTAAATCACACACAAATTTAATATATAAAAGTTGCAAAACTAATTTTACATAACAATAATGTGCCAGTGCTGTTGTCACAGTGCTGGCACATTATTTTAACGCCATTGCTCGGCATCGGATGGAAAAATCTCCCTCCGATACTGGCGCAATGACAAAATGGATATTGTTCTCGATATCCTTGTGTGTGACAACGCACGAACGAAATACATATCATTTGTGCGATGTCTACCGTGCGTGACCTATGTAAAGATATCGTTAATGATATCCTAGCGTGTAAACCCACCATCAGTCCTGCAGAAATTAAGTTTGCAGTAGTTGTGATGTCTCCCTTGCAGATTGGAGCATCGGTGACTTGACGCATTGATGAATACCAGCTCAGTCATCAAGGTCAGCCAATGTAGACGGTATGAGCCGCAGAACCTGATGATTGGCTGCAGCGGTGAAGTGCATTGTAGGCATCATATCACCAGTGCAACCTATAAACAGAGCATTGGCCAGTGGTGGAGAGCCACAACTTGGAGCAGTGGAAGTGTAGTAAACAGCTCAAGTATCTATCCATCTTCTTACCGATAGATGATATCTTGATAAAACGGAAAATCTTAAGGTATCGTCACACGCGGCAATATTGCATGCAATTTCACTGGCAATTTGCTGGTTGCAGTGAAATCATGGACACATTGTTCCATTTGTACACAGCAACAAGTTAGAACAATGTGTCCATGATTTCACTGCAACCAGTAAATTGCCAGTGATATTGCAAGCAATATTGCCGCGTGTGACGGTACCTTAAGGGCCACGTGCACACATTGATTATTTGCTCAACGTGGGCACGTGGCCTTAAAGGGAACCTGTCAACTCGTTTTAGCCCCCTAAGCGATCACTACCTGTCCCAGCACCTTGCTAGCACAACCTTAACCATCCCTGTCTGACCTGAAACTACAATATAATGTCTGTAAAAAATTAAATATTAACTTACATATTTTCATGCAAATAAGCCTTCCAGGCTACATCCGTAGACTGACATGGGCAGGCTCCGGCACTCTGTTTCCACCCCTCGCTGCTCTTATCATGTCCTGCTGGGTGTGATGATAGATTTCCCTCGTGTGTTCCCTGCTCTGTGCTTCAAATCTCCCTCCTCTATGTATGACACTGTTCTGGTGTCATTTCCACACCTGTGCCTAGTGAAGTCTTCCTGGGTGCACTGAGCAGCTTCATAATGCTCAGTGAGCATTTCCAGAAGTCCCAAGCAGTCAGGTAGGACTTCTGGGCTTAATGAAGCTACTCAGTGCACCCAGTAAGTCTTTACAGTGTGGAAATGATGCAGTGATGGGGTCATACATAGAGGAGGGAGATTTGAATCGCAGAGCCGGGAAGTCACGAGGGAAATCTATAATCGCGCCCAGCGGGGTGTGATGAGAGCAGCGAGGGGTGAAACTGAGTGCCGGAGCCAGCCCATGTTAGTCTATAGATGTGGACTGGAAGTTTCATTTACATAAAAATATGTAAGTTAATATTTCGTATTTTACAGACGTTATATTGCAGTTTTAGGTCAGACGGATGATTAAGGATGTGCTAGCAAGGTGCAGGGACAGGTAGTGGTAAGCTTAGGGGGCTAAAATGAGCTGACAGGTTCCCTTTAAAAATGATCAAACCCCACTTCCCCGCCCCTACTCAGACCCTACATTGTGGCGCTGACTGGGCTTTAGGCTATGTTCACACAGTGCGCTTTTGCTACGGCAAAAATGTAGCAATATCTGATGATTTGATTGTAAACAGATTTCTTGGCAGTAGAGAACCTGTTATTTTTTCTCATAGGACACTGCAAAAAAGCAGTAGGATCTCTTCAGATTGTCAATCTTTGTCCATTTCTGCAATGGCTCTAAAGGCCGCTTACACGTCGCGATATCGTTCCGGGAGCGCGCACGTTTTTGGCATTTGTCCAAGATCGCACAGGAGACGTCGCACAGGGAGATATTGGCAGGCAACGCAACTACGATGTCATATGCCCCTCTTGCACACTGCGTCTGAGCAACTCAGGGAACGACCAATTAACATTGGAGTGAATAGGGGAAGTTGCGCTCCAAATCGTAGTTGCGCTGTCTCACAGAACGATCCTGCCAGATCATCAAGCCAATATTGCACGGTTGAAGAGCATGCACAATTCACAAACGATATCGTAGTTGCATTTTTCTTGCGTCGCATTGCTCATTTACATGACACAACACACGAACGATATCAACTGCAACGCCCCTACCACGTGACTTTTTATCGTAGTTGCGTTGCGATATCGCGACGTGTATAGCGGCCTTCAATTGAGTGCTTTGTAACGATTGTTTCATGTAAATGGGCTTTTATATTGTGAAATTTCACTAAGGCTACACTCGCATGCGGTGTAATTTGCAGCGTATTTGGCCGTGCTTCCTTTTTATGCGCAAAAAAGTGCTACTGCATGCCCACGCCATGCGTTCCCCGAGGCCATGTTAACATGTAGCCTACATGTTAACATAGCCTTGGGAAAAGCGCGGCAACTGCATGCAGTAGCGCTTGTTTGCGTGCAAACGCGCATAAAAAAGCGGCACTGCCAAATACGCGGCAAATTACACCGCATGTGAGTGTAGCCTTAAATAGTTTCTTGAGACATGCAAAAGTCATTGCTGAAAACTTGAATCACTTTACTGCCAAATTGGTGAATTCTCCTAAACGAGCTCAGAATTTTCTGGAGTTCCCACACATGTAAAGGTAAAACAACAAGTTGTGATCACCATATTTCTCTGTCGCCCATTGTAACGTCTGACTGTACAACTGCATGAGTCGGGGCTGGAGTCCTGACCCCGTGTAATCCAAGCTGTGGCCTGAGAGCTGCCCCCAGTCTATCATTATAGCACTTTGGCACTAGCAAGTCCTAGCGTAATGACCATGTAGGACCGTAGAAAATGCTTCCACTCCCAAGACACCTTCTCAAAGAAGCTCTTTATTTTTTTTATATATATACCCCCTCCCCTGATTGGTTGGCAGTTGCTGCGGTAAGTGATCTTCTAGCTCCTTAACAGACGTTTTGTCCGTCGTGTTCACAGAGGCAGATGACTTTGAACCAGAACAAGCTATTCCAAAAGGTGGTCCGATAACCGTGAAGGATCGGTGGGAAGGAGAAGATGAAGAGGAGGAGGTTAAGGTAGGGAGGTGTTGATATAAGCTGGTTTTATTACGGACACATAGAAGTTCTGATGACTGGCAGGTGCCACATGGTGCCCCACCACTAGAACAGTAAATGCAGCACGCCAGCACGTCAGCCGAATGTAGGTGACCAGTAACGCCTCCATACACTAGTCCTGCCAGGCAGATCAGTGGCCCAAACTTTTTTTTTTTGACTAGTTGCTTGGAAAACGATCAATTGCTCATTATTCCTCTCAGATCCTATAAGTAATAGTCATTTGTGTGTTTTAGTAATCACAGGCCATTCCCCCAAACTTGGCTGACGTAGTGCATTCTCTTCTCGGCAGTTTTTTCTTTTCTTTGCAGCCACTTGCATCATATCTCCGGTGTTTCTTGGTTATCTTGGATGTAACCCTTTTTCCATACAGATTATCAGGCTGCGATAGCTGCAGCTGCTCAAATATGGCATAATACGCAGCATGAAGACTGCAGTTTGGTAATTCCCTATGCATAAAGCTTAGAGCTTGAGACTTGGTATTTATTTGCTTTGATAACCCATATTGTATCTTTTCCTCAATTTTGAACAATAAACATGTTATAAAAGAAATTGTTGCCCTGACACTTTGCAAGACCTGTAACATTTATATGTTCATCAACTAAACTTGTTTTGTTTTTGTGAAAAAAAAAAAAAAAAAAAAAGAATTAAAAAAATCGGTGTATAAAAAATAAATTAATTTGTAGCAATTTTTCAAGACCTGTTCCATGTATTTTGGACTAAGACGCTCCAGACCATAAAACACACCCATGTTCTCAAAGGAAAACAGGAAAAAAAAAAATGTAAAGCAAAAAATGTGGTCATGATGCACTGTTGTGGGGGGGAATCTGCTGCTCAGTCATAGGGTACATACACATTGTGCATTTTTTCTCTTTTCCACTCTGCTGCATTTTTTGCTGCAAAACAGGAGCTGTTCTTCAAAAAGCAGAAAAACGCATCACCCGCTTCTGATCCGTTTACAATGGCTCCAATGGGATAAGCAGATCAGAAAAACTGCTCATTTGTAAAACGGAGTACCCCTGAAGTTAAAAATAAGCCAAACTCTTAAGAGTGCACAGTCTGAATGGGAAAAAATGAAAATCCATAGACTTGGCAGGGAATTCATTAGAGTGGTGCATTTTATGCAAAAAAAATCACAAAAACAGATGAAAAAACGCACAGTGTGAATTGGGATAATATTCCCCAGTTCTGTACAAATGTCCCCCATCCTGGGCCCTTTCCAGGTACATATGGCCCCCTCACCTCCCGGATGATGTGTGTGGGTGGTAGTGAAAATCAAGCTTCTTTAATAGTGGGCACACGTGTTGGCTCACGGCTCTTCGGTGATCAATGCGTGCGTCTGATGTTTAAGAAATATGTAATATGCACTGTTTCCCCCCCCCCCCCTCCCATCATCCCACTTGACTCTTTGATGGGCAGGAGAGCAGTGCGTATTACCTTTTCTTATACAGCGGGCATAGGAGATCACCAGCAGCCACTGTTGCAGCCCGCTCCGCCCTACTGAATTTTTTTATTAAACTAATAAGTTTTTTTAATTTTCGCACAATTAAAGACGTCGAATCCAAACAAACAGTTGTTAGATATACAGCGGTGTGTAAATTTGTATAATCAAGAAACGACAAATTAGGGAAATGGAGGAAAGTGACATTGTAATGCTCCATCCTACTGTGACCTGCTCCGCCGCCGCCCTCACCCCCGTCAAAGCTAGGTACCATACATCCAAACCAAAAGACGAACCCTCGCTTTCCCCAAAAATGTTTGGAGAAAAAAAAGTTCTTAGTCCAGAAAATGCTGAAACTATTTAGTTTTTTGGTTGATGTGGCCGAGTCGGGATGTTTTTATTGACACCAAATGTGTCAATAAAACATTAGCATATATTTTGATCGCTTATTAAATATTTTTTTTTTCAAGGGCGTATAATGGCAGAAAAACCTCTGCAATTTTCATGTCGTGATTTTTCTTTGCAGTGTTTGCTGTAGTTATTCATTCCATATTTTGATCAGATTTCATGGACGTGCTGTTTTTTTTTTTTTGTTTTTTTTGTTTCTTTATTATTTAGTTTCCTTAGGGGACTTGTACCTATGATCATTCAATCGCTTGTACTTTGTTTTTTGTTTTTTTTTCACTTATATAGCGCTATCAATTCCACATCGCTTTACAGACGTGATTACAACTACGTGTTCCAAATTATTTTGCAAATGTTTTTTCTCTGATTTTCCTAAATGGTCGGTGCAAATGACAGTCAGTGTAATAAAAGTCATCACCCGTTAGAGTATAAATCAAATTTTATTGAAGAAACCCCCCAATGATAACAGTATAATCTTCAAAATTAAAACTCTAAATGCACTGTTCCAAATTATTAGGCACAGTAGAGTTTCTAAACATTTGATATGTTTGAAAGGCGGCCGTCACACGCTGAGATATCGTGCAAGATATCGCTTGTAAGCGGCAGATTAAACATCGTGTAAGCGATGTCTGTGCGTGTGACGGCCAGATACGACGAGCGATATCTGATCAAATCTCTAAATCGTGATCTGAGGTTCGGTTCTCAGATCTGACGATATCGGCCAATTAAATACGCACAATCGACACGTGTAAATTCCCGACATCACACGAAACGTGTGATTTCAGCGATGGCAAAATCCATCACGTAGGCGTGTCAGGAGTTTCCTATTGCCTGACCTCCTCAGTGGTGATTCGTGCAACGAAATGGTTTCGGATTGGCTGCTTCACCACTAGCTCGCATTGGTGGAAGATGATGCGTTGCCATTGGCTGCCCTCACAGGGCGCCATTTTGAAAGCGCTGTCTTCAGCACCACACATAGGCGTCGGCTGCACAATATCTCCGAACTGTGCACCCAATTGCGTCGACTTGAAAATCGATTCTGCGTGGTCCCCGACCCTGCTATATAGTGTCCACCTTGTCATATACCCACACAATGTTGGCGGGCGCGGCACACATATACATTACGATCAATATCACAGGACATTGTGGGGATGAGGCCGCCATGTTTCAAAGGACATCTGACCCAATGAGGACGCAGTACTGAGCACCAATGGTGTAGTGAGGGGCGCAGCTTGGAGCCCATGTACCACGCCTATCTGCTCCAATAACGCCCACATTTGCTCCCACATCGTTTAGGAGATTTCTGTGTGACTTTAGCTGAACGATGTCCACTGCTGATAACTGCATCTCTCAGACGATCGCGGGATGGGTGGATCGGGGAATCGTCTGAGCGATGTCTGTGGGTGTAGCGTCGTGATGAGCGATTTTGCGCGTCGTTCGGACGATATGCAAATTTAACATCGTCTACGATATCTTTAGCGATATCTCAGCGTGTGACGGCCGCCAAAGAACTGAAAATGCTCATTTTTACCCTGATCAGGTTCGATCAGATTTGTTTGTCAAAACCAGGAGTGTCTCCAAAACTCAGAACAGGTGTCAATCTTTCAATTATAGTTTTTCTCTGCAAATTCCTCTCCTGCTTTTGGCACACAAACCTGATCAAGGAAAAAACTGCAGTGTGAAACCAGCCTCAATTGAAAACTGTGGCCTGCTTAATATTGTGGAACACCCAGTTTTCCTTTTAGTAGGCTCACCTGCCAAACTAATTATCATAGGTATAAGGGCCGCTTTACACACACAAACGTCTGTGACCAACTTCTGAACAGATCTCTAGTTACAGTGAAATCATGGACACATTGTTACATTTGTACACAGCCACATAATGGAACAATGTGTCCATGATTTCACTGCAACCAGAGATCTGTTCAGAAGTTGGACACAGATATCTGTGTGTGTGAAGTGGCCTTAACAGTTGTAAGAAAAAAAAAAACAGGCACTGACCTTTCTGAGGCTGGTGGTAATCCGAATAGGAGATCAGAAATGGCGTTCAGAAAACCAGGGTTGCTCTGCAGAGTTGAAGACTGACGAATGCGGTAAAAATGCTTCACTCACCCGGATGCTGGTTTCATTGCGGCTTTATCTGGACCTGCAGAAGCAGCAACCAGTGCGAAACGGTGACCATAGTCCTGTGCACCCCCTCCCTTTTCTGTTTCTAACCGCATGGATTAACTAAAGCTGCATTGAAACCAGCATCCAGGTGAGTGCCGCATCTTTACCGCATAATTATCACAGGTATCTGAGATTGATTTCAGTGATCCAAAGAACCCTGAGACACAATCCCATCAATGGGTTTCATTGACAAAAAAAAGCCCTATGACACTTAAAACCAATTTGCATAATAATTTGGAACATGCTTTATATAAAGCTATACTCTGATATTGCAGTATATAGTGACACTGTTTCCTATGACTCTAAGCATATATCTGAGCTTCACAAAGATGCCAGTATGACAGTAATGAGGGTCTTCAGCAGACCCCTACTGCCACTGGAATCCATTGGCCACTGAGGGCGAAGCATGTGGGCTCCGGTGTGTATTCCATCTAAATGTAACTGGTTGAGACTGACGGCAGTCTTGAAATGGTTAATAGCCATGGCTGGAGCTCAGCCTTGGCCGTGGCTGTTTAGTCTTCATTCAGATGGACTGTCAGATAGAAAACGAATAGAATGTACGGTGTTTTGCATTTTCTCTTCATGTATGAGAAACTGACAATTGGGCCGAACTCTGAAGACATTGGATGAAGGGGTGACTGAAAACATTGTCTGGTTTTCTCGTATTTGGGCGCAAGCTATGTGATAGAGCTGGCATCATGTGGAGGGAGCTCCACGTCTGAGCCTTGGCCGCAGTTGTGCACCTCTTCCCAGGGTAATCTATGTCCTCATACCGGCAGGGATCAATGATTTGTGTATATAAAAAAAAACATGTATTTTATAAAACATTTTCAACTTTTTATTTTAGTCTTCAAGTATGTGAATGTGATCATTTGCCTTAATATTGTGTTGCGCCTTTATGTAACAATATATTGTTTGTCAATCTTAAGGCCCTGTCACACATAAAGAGATCGCTATTGGGATCGCTGTTGCGTCACAAAATCCGTGACGCAACAGCGATGTCGTTCTGTGTGACATGCACCAACGATCTGGCCCCTGCTGTGAGATCGTTGAGCGTTACACACTGCTCTGGGTCATTCCTGCGTCGTTGTGCTCCTACTGGGAACGCTACATCGTTGTGTTTGACAAAGATAATGAGCAACGATCTCAATGCTACACTATGGAGAGAAAATTCACAACAACCTCGGTATAATTCTGGATCGCTAGTGCGATACCTGTTTGACATCTTACCAGCGATGTGTAAACGATGCACTAGCGATCTCTGCACATCGTTATCGGGATCGCTGATGCGTCGTTATGCAAGACTGGGCCTTTACTGTCTATCAATCCCTTTTTTGAAGGGTCTGTGTACACGGAGATATGAGGTTAAACATTTACAAAGGCAGATCAGCAGGATTTTCCCTGATCAGGTTTGTGTGCCAAAACCAGGAGTGTCTCCCAATCTCAGAACAGGTGTCAATCTTTCAATTATACTTTTTCTCTGCAAGTTCCTCTCCTGATTCCTCTCCTGGTTTTGATATACAAACCAGATCGAATCTGATCAGGAAAAAAACTGCAGTGTGAAACCAGCCTTAGGGGTTAACTAGTGTTTAATTTCCCGGAGATACACTGTTGATCATTTATCACTAATCCTGCCATGTGCCTGTTACACACCCTGCTTGGGGCATGAGTTTACAATATGTTTATAAATATAAGAGCGCTGTTATGTGGCCATGTAACAGACGAGGATCGCATCACACTGCCAGGACTGGCCGGTGGCTCTCCTGCTCCGAGCGTGACAAGTTTATATCTTTCTATACATCACGCTCGGGTCAGGAGATCCACGGCTGGTCCATGCACTGTGATGCAATTCGTATCTGTGTTATACGCCATGTGCCTGCGCCCTAATACTTATATTGCAATATACCGGTTATCTGTATTGTAGAATTGATGGTAAAATCATGTCCTCTGGTTGGGGAGTTGGTTTGTGTAAGTGGGAAATGTCCGGATTCATTTATCTGTGACAAATATAAAAAAAATGCTTTTCTACTGCAATTACGCATGTTTCAGTAGTTTTTTCCTGTAGTGTATTTAAAAAAAATATTTGCATTCAAAACTGCACGCGTTATTTCAATGGAAGAGTATTTTATTTATTTATTTTTGGTAGGGAAGTTTTCTTTAATGGAATTTTTCTGTACTATTTACATTAATAAGATGGCTGCAGACCTTTCTACTATATGTGAATGTTCCCAAAACTGTCTGTAATATGCCATCTGTAATATCTGTATAGCAAGGAGATCTTTCACAAATGTTGTAAATCTTTCACTTTAGGATAACTGGGATGATGAGGAGGAAGCAGAAAATAAACAAGAACCTCAGAAAGTTGGTAAGAAACTAATGAAAGCCACATAAACATGCAGTGATCAAAGATCCGTTATCTGTAGGTATTTATGATGTGTATAAAGGGCCGTTCATGAAATCACCCAGTTATTACACTTGGGCCCAGAGCAGTTTTACAAGTGAGCAAAACAATCCACACCTCTGTACAGGCGACTTCTATAAATACCAGGACTGGAACTAAGGCTACGTTCACATGTAGTGTAATGGCCGCGTATTCCTTCTATATAGCGCTCACGTAAAAGCAGTGCAATACAAAGCTGGATACGTCTTCCTTCAAAACCTATGGCTTTTGCTGCAAGGCGTGCAGATGACTCTTTGTGCTGCTTCTTTTTGCGCGCGCTTTCACTGCAAATGCGCGCATGCAATAAGAATTGTCATGCCAATTCTTGGCGTTTTTTTCAGCGCGCTTTCCCCATAGGCTACCTGTTAACATGGTCTCGGGGAAAGTGCGGCGTCTGCATGCAGTTGCGCTTTTTTGTGCGCAAACTCAATCAAAAAAGCGTCATTGCCAAATATGCGACAAATTACGCCGCATGTGAACGTAGCCTAAGGTGACACTGCAGTGGCGCGAATTCGCACTGGCCTTAAAATAGACAACACAACAAAAAAAAACAACAAATGAGCAAATAACCTAAAAATGAGAAAAGTAAAAAAAAAGGCTCTAGTGCAAAAAACAAAATTGGGGTACTTGGTGACATAGATATGATCATATAAATGCGTAAGCTGTCCCACCAGCCAAAAGGTGACCTCATTTATATGATCATATCTGTGATATAAGTGCCGCCACTTTTTAAATTTTTAGGGTATTTGCTCCTTTGTTTTGTTGTGTTTTTTTTTTTTTTTTTTTGTTGTGTTTTCTATTTTCAGGCGAATACTATACCCTGCTGTAGAATCACCGAACCTGTCGCCACAGATGACGCACTGAATGTCAGGAGCCCAGGCATTGCAAAAGAAAAGACGGAAGACCTGGGATTTAGTGTGCGTGTGCTGTATATACATTAAAGGCATGATGGTTAGGCTAGACTCCAAAAAAATCTTCTTAGGTTTGCTAATACGAGGCTTATAAAATCCTAAAGGGAACTTTTTTCGGACTCAGCAGTTGCCTCTGTGGGCTGTGATCACATGATCAGTCACATGACCACTGGACCTCTAAAGGCACACACAGTCCCAGTTACACACGCAGAGATTGTTCAAAAATCTTTGGTTGCAGTGAAATCATGGACATATTGTTCCATTTGTACACAGCCACAAAATGGAACAATGTGTCCATGATTTCACTGCAACCAGAGATCTGCCAGCAATCTCTGCACAATTATCTGTGTGTGTGACTGGGCCTTTAGTTTATAGCACACAGGTTGTTGGTTACTTTTCTTTTGACGCATGGGCACCAGGGCTGTGGAGTCAGTGAACCAAACCACCGTCTCAGACTCCTCAATTTCCCTGACTCCGACTCAGACTCCCTCATGCATAACTCATGCTTAAGTGATAAATTTATTCTAGTACAATGGTGACATCAGGCTTTAATCATCATTATGATGCAATAATCAAAATATTAAGATAGATGATAATAACAACAATATTCAGCATATTCTGCATTGAACTGCTGCACCTTATTAATGTATTCTTGGAGTCTGTCCAGTTTATACTGACCCCTCCAAAATGGGCTCTGACTCCACAGCCTTGATTTCGGTGCTTGACATCCAGCTGCAAGTTCCTCGGGTATTTGGCTTATTCACATGCTCTGGGAATGCGGTGACATGGGCTAAGTACCAGGATCACGTGCTGTAAACATACAGGGGGCCGCCCTTTAATAGTTGTTGTACATGGTGTAGCTATTTTTGCTGTTGAAATAAATTCATCCATCTTTGTGAATACAATGGAGGTAAATGTATTAATAGTGCCAGTTTTCTCTAACTTAATTGTATAGGATACTATTGGGTGTGATTTTCCCTAAAACATACAGGTATCTGTGACTTATTAGTAAGCTCCATAGCTATGTGAGCAGCCAGAGATTCAGGTCGGGTCCTGTCTTCTGTGCCTTAGTGACATAACTAAGGTCGAGTGTAACGTGGCCTCCTAATAACCCGAGGCTGCGGTGACAGATTCTGCACTCACAGATACGGATTTTCAGCTGTTACTAGTTGGCTATCTTAGTTAATGATCTCCTATATGTAGATAATGAATGGGAATCACTTGTTGTAAAGCACTTCGAGTTAGAAATACACTTGCTTGGAATTGATGTAGTAAAGCAGATTTTTCTTTAAACCCCCAGTAGACCAGAAAGTCCCTGAAAAGAAAAAATTACTGGAAAAAATAAAAGAAAAAGAGAAACTTGCTAAAAATAAACAAGAGGAAATGAAAAAGAGGGTAAGAATTGGTGATCCATCCCTTCTGTGTGATGTGGACTCTACATATTGATTGCCAGCTGACTGTGATTATTTTTTCATACAGTTAGAGGAGCCTGAAGAACCTGTAAATTTATCACCAGAGGAGCAAATGGCAGAGAAACTTCGGCTAATAAAGTTGCAAGAAGATGCAGACCTAGAATTAGCAAAAGAAGCTTTTGGTAAGACATTGTACTGAATGAAAGGGGATGTGGGGAAATTCAGGGCAAGTTTAACCCCATTACGACCATTAACGGGATTAGCCGTCATGAAAAAATGTCAGTTCCTGCTCTATGACAGCTAATCCCGTCATGGCTTTGAACTGTCACTGCTTGTAAACAAACAGTGACAGTTGAAGTCGAACAGCTGTCAGTGACAGCTAAGGGGCAGGGAAAGGTGTGGGGACCCTTGTTGGTGGTTCCCACACTCAGAGCGATGTGATCGGTCAGTCAATCTGACTGACCGATCACATCATGATCGCGCAGGGAAATGCTGAATATCAGCGCTTCCCTGCATGATCTCTGCAGGAGCTGGGCTGTCAGGTGTGCCCTCCTGCAATCATCCCCTGCCTGGTCCCAGGTCTTCTCTCCCGCGTTCTGGTCCCAGGTCTTCTTCTCTCCCGCGTTCTGGTCCCAGGTCTTCTTCTCTCCGCGTCTGGTCCAGTCTTCTTCTCTCCGCGCTCTGGTCCCAGGTCTTCTTCTCTCCCGCGCTCTGGTCCCAGGTCTTCTTCTCTCCCGCGCTCTGGTCCCAGGTCTTCTTCTCTCCCGCGCTCTGGTCCCAGGTCTTCTTCTCCCGCCTCTGGTCCCAGTCTTCTTCTCTCCCGCCTCTGGTCCCAGGTCTTCTTCTCTCCCGCGCTCTGGTCCCAGGTCTTCTTCTCTCCCGCGCTCTGGTCCCAGGTCTTCTTCTCTCCCGCGCTCTGGTCCCAGGTCTTCTTCTCTCCCGCGCTCTGGTCCCAGGTCTTCTTCTCTCCCGCGCTCTGGTCCCAGGTCTTCTTCTCTCCCGCGCTCTGGTCCCAGGTCTTCTTCTCTCCCGCGCTCTGGTCCCAGGTCTTCTTCTCTCCCGCGCTCTGGTCCCAGGTCTTCTTCTCTCCCGCGCTCTGGTCCCAGGTCTTCTTCTCTCCCGCGCTCTGGTCCCAGGTCTTCTTCTCTCCCGCGCTCTGGTCCCAGGTCTTCTTCTCTCCCGCGCTCTGGTCCCAGGTCTTCTTCTCTCCCGCGCTCTGGTCCCAGGTCTTCTTCTCTCCCGCGCTCTGGTCCCAGGTCTTCTTCTCTCCCGCGCTCTGGTCCCAGGTCTTCTTCTCTCCCCTCGGCCCGCTTCTGTCCCGGTCTGTCCAGTCTTCTTCTCTCCCGCGCTCTGGTCCCAGGTCTCTTCTCTCCGCGCTCTGTCCAGTCTTTTTCTCCGCGCTCTGGTCCCAGGTCTTCTTCTCTCCCGCGCTCTGGTCCCAGGTCTTCTTCTCTCCCGCGCTCTGGTCCCAGGTCTTCTTCTCTCCCGCGCTCTGGTCCCAGGTCTTCTTCTCTCCCGCGCTCTGGTCCCAGGTCTTCTTCTCTCCCGCGCTCTGGTCCCAGGTCTTCTTCTCTCCCGCGCTCTGGTCCCAGGTCTTCTTCTCTCCCGCGCTCTGGTCCCAGGTCTTCTTCTCTCCCGCGCTCTGGTCCCAGGTCGTCTTCTCTCCCGCGCTCTGGTCCCAGGTCGTCTTCTCTCCCGCGCTCTGGTCCCAGGTCGTCTTCTCTCCCGCGCTCTGGTCCCAGGTCGTCTTCTCTCCCGCGCTGTCCTCTTCCCAGGTCGTCTTCTCTCCCGCGCTCTGGTCCCAGGTCGTCTTCTCTCCCGCGCTCTGGTCCCAGGTCGTCTTCTCTCCCGCGCTCTGGTCCCAGGTCGTCTTCTCTCCCGCGCTCTGGTCCCAGGTCGTCTTCTCTCCCGCGCTCTGGTCCCAGGTCGTCTTCTCTCCCGCGCTCTGGTCCCAGGTCGTCTTCTCTCCCGCGCTCTGGTCCCAGGTCGTCTTCTCTCCCGCGCTCTGGTCCCAGGTCGTCTTCTCTCCCGCGCTCTGGTCCCAGGTCGTCTTCTCTCCTCCCGCGCTCTGGTCCCAGGTCGTCTTCTCTCCCGCGCTCTGGTCCCAGGTCGTCTTCTCTCCCCGCGCTCTGGTCCCAGGTCGTCTTCTCTCCCGCGCTCTGGTCCCAGGTCGTCTTCTCTCCCCGCCTCTGGTCCCAGTCGTCTTCTCTCCGCGCTCTTCCCAGTCCTTCTCCCGCGCTCTGGTCCCAGGTCGTCTTCTCTCCCGCGCTCTGGTCCCAGGTCGTCTTCTCCTCCCGCGCTCTGGTCCCAGGTCGTCTTCTCTCCCGCGCTCTGGTCCCAGGTCGTCTTCTCTCCCGCGCTCTGGTCCCAGGTCGTCTTCTCTCCCGCGCTCTGGTCCCAGGTCGTCTTCTCTCCCGCGCTCTGGTCCCAGGTCGTCTTCTCTCCGCGCTCTGGTCCCAGGTCGTCTTCTCTCCCCGCGCTCTGGTCCCAGGTCGTCTTCTCTCCCGCGCTCTGGTCCCAGGTCGTCTTCTCTCCCCGCGCTCTGGTCCCAGGTCGTCTTCTCTCCCGCGCTCTGGTCCCAGGTCGTCTTCTCTCCCGCGCCGCTCTGGTCCCAGGTCGTCTTCTCTCCCGCGCTCTGGTCCCAGGTCGTCTTCTCTCCCGCGCTCTGGTCCCAGGTCGTCTTCTCTCTCCCGCGCTCTGGTCCCAGGTCGTCTTCTCTCCCGCGCTCTGGTCCCAGGTCGTCTTCTCTCCCCGCGCTCTGGTCCCAGGTCGTCTTCTCTCCCGCGCTCTGGTCCCAGGTCGTCTTCTCTCCCCGCGCTCTGGTCCCAGGTCGTCTTCTCTCCCGCGCTCTGGTCCCAGGTCGTCTTCTCTCCCCGCTCTGGTCCCAGGTCTCTTCTCTCCCGCGCTCTGGTCCCAGGTCGTCTTCTCTCCCGCGCTCTGGTCCCAGGTCGTCTTCTCTCCCGCGCTCTGGTCCCAGGTCGCGTCTTCTCTCCCGCGCTCTGTCCCAGTCGTCTTCTCTCCGCGCTCTGGTCCCAGGTCGTTTCTCTCCCCCTTTCCCGTTCTCCCCGCGCTCTGGTCCCAGGTCGTCTTCTCTCCCCGCGCTCTGGTCCCAGGTCGTCTTCTCTCCGCCCTGTCCCGTCGTCTTCTCTCCCCGCTCATGCCAGTCGTCTTCTCTCCCGCGCTCTGGTCCCAGGTCGTCTTCTCTCCCCTCGGCTCTCGTCCCAGTCGTCTTCTCCTCCCCGCGCTCTGGTCCCAGGTCGTCTTCTCTCCCGCGCTCTGGTCCCAGGTCGTCTTCTCTCCCGCCTCTGTCCCAGGTCGTCTTCTCTCCCGCGCTCTGGTCCCAGTCGTCTTCTCTCCCGCGCTCTGGTCCCAGGTCGTCTTCTCTCCCGCGCTCTGGTCCCAGGTCGTCTTCTCTCCCGCGCTCTGGTCCCAGGTTCTCTCTCCCGCTCTGTCCAGTCGTCTTCTCTCCGCGCTCTGGTCCCAGGTCGTCTTCTCTCCCGCGCTCTGGTCCCAGGTCGTCTTCTCTCCCGCGCTCTGGTCCCAGGTCGTCTCTCTCTCCCGCGCTCTGGTCCCAGGTCGTCTTCCTCCCGCGCTCTGGTCCCAGGTCGTCTCTCTCCCGCTCTGGTCCCAGGTCGTCTTCTCTCCCGCTGCTCGGTCCCAGGTCGTCTTCTCTCCCGCGCTCTGGTCCCAGGTCGTCTTCTCTCTCCCGCGCTCTGGTCCCAGGTCGTCTTCTCTCCCGCGCTCTGTCCCAGTCGTCCCGCGTCTGTCCCGTCTCCTCTACCGCGCTCTGGTCCCAGGTCGTCTTCTCTCCCGCGCTCTGGTCCCAGGTCGTCTTCTCTCTCCCCGCTCCTGGTCCCAGGTCGTCTTCTCTCCCGCGCTCTGGTCCCAGGTCGTCTCTCTCCTTCCCGCGCTCTGGTCCCAGGTCGTCTTCCCTCTTCCCCGCGCTCTGGTCCCAGGTCGTCTCTCTCTCTCCGCGCTCTGTCCCAGGTCGTCTTCTCTCTCCCGCGCTCTGGTCCCAGGTCGTCTCTCTCGCGCTCTGGTCCCAGGTCGTCTTCTCTCCCGCGCTCTGGTCCCAGGTCGTCTTCTCTCTCCTCCTTCCGCGCTCTGGTCCCAGGTCGTCTTCTCTCCCGCGCTCTGGTCCCAGGTCGTCTTCTCTCCCGCGCTCTGGTCCCAGGTCGTCTTCTCTCCCGCTGGCTCCTTCCCAGGTCGGTCCGTCTTCTCTCCCGCGCTCTGGTCCCAGGTCGTCTTCTCGTCTGGTCCATCCTTCTCCTCCGCGCTCTGGTCCCAGGTCGTCTTCTCTCCCGCGCTCTGGTCCCAGGTCGTCTTCTCTCCCGCGCTCTGGTCCCAGGTCGTCTTCTCTCCCGCGCTCTGGTCCCAGGTCGTCTTCTCTCCCGCGCTCTGGTCCCAGGTCGTCTTCTCTCCCCGCGCTCTGGTCCCAGGTCGTCTTCTCTCCCGCGCTCTGGTCCCAGGTCGTCTTCTCTCCCGCGCTCTGGTCCCAGGTCGTCTTCTCTCCCGCGCTCTGGTCCCAGGTCGTCTTCTCTCCTCGTCCAGCCTCCCGCGCTCTGGTCCCAGGTCGTCTTCTCTCCCGCGCTCTGGTCCCAGGTCGTCTTCTCTCCCGCGCTCTGGTCCCAGGTCGTTCTCTCCGGCTCTGCCCAGTCGTCCTCCCCGCGCTCTGGTCCCAGGTCGTCTTCTCTCCCGCGCTCTGGTCCCAGGTCGTCTTCTCTCCCGCGCTCTGGTCCCAGGTCGTCTTCTCTCCCGCGCTCTGGTCCCAGGTCCCCCCTTCTCTCTTCCTCCCGCGCTCTGGTCCCAGGTCGTCTTCTCTCCCCGCTCTGTCCCAGGTCGTCTTCTCTCCCGCGCTCTGGTCCCAGGTCGTCTTCTCTCCCCGCGCTCTGGTCCCAGGTCGTCTTCTCTCCCGCGCTCTGGTCCCAGGTCGTCTTTCAGCTTCATCCCCTGCATGGAGGAGATGAGGCTGAGAGGAGCGATCTGTGTGGTCGCTGTCCCTGTCTTTGTGTTGCCCCCAAAGTGCTGTGATCTTACGATCACAGCACTTGGGGTCCATAAGAAGGGAGCGCAGGGTCACTCCCCTCTCCCCATTGTGTTAGGCCCATCATAATGTAATAGTGATGGGCTGATGACCATGGTAACGCGAGGTTGCCATGGCAACATCTGGTAATCTGACCCAAGCCACAGAGATTATGTAATCTCTAGAACTTGGGTTTGCAGCACTGACAGCTGCACTGTATGGCAGATCATTGCCATACAGTGCAGCATCAGTGTGACCCCAGAGACTGCAGCTAAAGGAACCTTGATCCTTTGCTGCATTGTCTGGAGGCGACTGACCGTCATGGGACCATCGTTGTGGACTACGTCGAAGGGCATGTGGGGGTAATAAAGATGGAGTTTAAATATGTGTTTGTGTTTTTTGTTATAAAAAATTATTTTTTCACTCTGTCTTATTTACCATTGACTTAGAGGTTCCTAATGGCCAGGGTCTAATATTGGCCCGACATTATGAACCTCAGGCTCAGTGCCAGCTGCCAATACAAAGCTGGCATTAACCCCGTTATTACCCAGTTTGCCACTGTCACCAGGGCAACTGGAAGAGTCTGGGTACAGCACCAGAAATGGCGCTTCTAATGAATGCGCCACTTCCTGGGGTGGCTGCTTGCTGCAATTTGCAGCGTGGGGGACCCAGAATGCTTGGGCCTCTCCACGCTGTAGATTCCAGCTGCCTAGTTGAACCTGGCTGGAAATTAAATATACGGCAAAGCCCACATCATGTTTTTATTTTTTTTATTTTTATTTTATTTTATTTCAAGAATTTAAAAAAAGGGCTTTGCACTATTTTGATTACCAGCCAGGTAAAACTAGGCAGCTGGGGATGAGTGGCAACCTGTACCTGCCCGTTGTACCTGTGCTGGTGACCAAAAATACAGCAGAGCCCCGTATCCTCAGTGCAAAATCTCACTTGTAGGGGAGCTCCATTGTTTAGGCACATCAGGGAATCTCCAAATGCAACAGGTGTTCAATAACTGTTTCAGCTAATTTTTTGCTTGGAGCGTCAAATAACGCTCATTCCCTTTAGAACCCTGCCATGTGCCCAAACAGTGGTTTTACACAACATAGGTATCGGTATACTCAGGAGAAATTGCCTAACACATTTTAGGGTCCATTTGCTCCTGTTTCCCTTGTGAAAATGCAAAATTTGAGAGTAAAGCAACATTTTTCTTGGAAAGAGTAAAATGTTAATTTTTTTTTCCTTACACGTTGCTTTAGTTCCTGTGAAGCACCTGAAGGATTAATACATCTATCTATATAACTACCTTATCCAGTCTGTCGTCCACTTTCGTCACAATGTCCTATCACACACTGGTGGCAGCTGTTTTTGCACAGCCACGTAATGGGTGTGCAAATATGGCTCCCACTGGCGCTGCTGGTACTGGAAGGAGAGCCATGTCAAAGTAGGGAGCACAGTGGGGAGAAGACGGCACATGGGGGAGAGTATACAGGGGAAAACTGCTCATGGAGAGAGTGCAGGGCGTAGAGAGGTCTAAGAAGAGAGCACAGAGGGGAGAAGACAGTGAGGGGGAAGGAGAGACAGCCGCTGCGCCACAGAGCCCGCCCCCCATCGTGACATTACCGCCCTCCCTATGCAATAGCATCGTGCCCGCATCAAATATTTTTATATGTAAAAAGGTAGGCTCTAATCTGTAGTCGCAATAGTTATTTCCTTAGTAACTTTATTGTTGCCTGAGGCATATTGGTTGATACAATGTCCTATTTCCGTTCACACAGGCGTAGGCAGTATTACTGGAATTGATGCCATGAATCCCTCATCACGAGATGACTTCACAGAATTTGGCAAGCTGCTGAAGGAGAAGATCACACAATACGAGAGATCCCTTTATTACCCCACCTTCCTAGAAACACTCGTGCGGGATATCTGCATCTCATGTGAGCAATGACTGTAATATATTTTACATTTACCACAGCAGGTGCACGATTCAGAAATACACTGACTTTTATCGTTGTCAAAGCCATTATGTACATTTTTTCATATTTTATATGTAATAGGGAAATAAAGCAGGAAAGTTACTTGTCAGAATGAAGTGTCTTAAGGCTACATCACACGCTACGATATCGTTGAAACGTCACGCTTTTTAGATCGTTCCAACGATGTCGTTTGTGCATTGTTGCATGTAAATATACGATCTTGAAACGAGAAATCGTTGGATCGTTCATCAAAAATTTGAGATCCAGACCTCAAATCTATCGTTCGTCGTGCAATTAACGTTCTGTGAACAAGCAACATCGTTCAGTGTGACACCTTTTTGAACAATGTCGTTCACAATTCTCCTATTCCTGCCGCTTTGTAACATCGTTCACTAATGGTGGGTTTACACGTTTCAATATCGTTGCGATATCGAAACTCAATGGCGCGGGAGCGCACATTTAGTGCACGTTTCTCCCGCATCGTATCGGAGGTTTACACGCTGCGATATCGTAATACAACGTCCGTGCGATGTCTACGCCCCCCCAACCCAGGAACGACCATTTAACATGGGAGTGAATGGGTGACGTTGAACTTCACATCGTAGTTGGGCTATCACACAGCACGATCCGGCTCCAATCTCCCTTCAATATCGGAGCATTGAATAGCACGCTCATTCAATCCCCGATATCGCATTGACATCGTTCCTGCATCGTATTGGACGTTCACACCATACAACGCAGGAACGATATCGGGTCCAACGATTGAACCACGTGACTTTTCATTGAAATTGAACGCCGATATCGCAACGTGTAAACCCGACATAAGTTCTTCTCAAGGTAGCTGGCGCGTTGCCAAATTTAAGATCGTTAACGATATCCATGTGTGTGACAACGCACTAATGATGTTGAAACGATTGCGGTCACGTGACGTAGCTAACGATATTGTAGCGTGTGAAGTAGCCTGTAAGCTACATTCACATGGTGCGCTATTGCAGAGTTTTTGATGCGTTTTCGGTGGATCCGCATCCAATGCATGTCTATGGGTTAATTCAGCACAGCATATACTACCTGCAGGCGTAATTGACATGCTGCGAATTAGAAGAGGTCAGTTAGCAGAGAGTGGACATATTTCGATTAATGCCATCCACTTCCCTTGTACTATAAAATGCTGATACAGCAAAACTAAAACGCAAGTAAAACTCCTCGTGGGCACATATCCTGAACCGCTTTGAAGATACCTGCAGCAACTTGGGTCCTCAACATTGACAACACCCCTGATGTCAAGCCTTAATGAGTTGTCCAGGTAAAGGACCGGTAGTGGGGTGGCCAGCACAGACATTGTTGATAGCTCTGCAGCTAATTGTTGACCTCATGGTCTTTTGCCGTCTACATTGGCAGAATTGATGAGCCTAGTGGTTGGCTGCAATTCACACACTGTTTTTGATGCATTTTTTGAGGATCCACTTTGCATCTACAAAACTGTTCCGCTTTTTCCAAAAACGCATCACCTTTTCACTTAGTGTTTTGTTTTCTTTTTTTTATGCATTTTTGACGCATGAGTTTTTTCCAGCTCCTAGACAATGGAGCTAATGGAAAAAGCGGATCAGGAAAAACACAACACAAATTGACAGGCTCATTCTTTGTGAGGATCAGTTTTTGAGCCCAAAAACGGATTCTCACAAAACGTCTGAATGACAAAACTTAAAACCCATTGACTTTGCTGGGATGCTCTGGGACACTGCATTTCACTGCAAAAACGCACAGTGTGAATGTAGCCTTAAAGAGGACCTGTCACCCCCCCCCAATGGATATGAAGCTAAGGGCAGCACTGAATGCAGCATGTCTGCTGCATTCAGGCAAGGGGTCCCCCATGTCTGATAGCGGCTGGTACCCGAGATAATAGTTTAGCAAAACTTACAAGCTGGAGCCAAGTAGGCTGTCCCTGGTGCGGCAGCCTGTGTCTCTGTGCCACCTCTTTGCTGCCAATCACGTCCACCTCGCTCTCTCTGCTCCCTGTGCTGGTGACGCAGGCAGAGCGAGGTAATGCTTATCCCCGCCCCCGGCCGGCTGTCCCGCCTCCTGCTATGATGTCAGAGCAATTGACCGCCCAGCTCCATAGCATAACATGCAGCTGGGCGGGGAAATTATTTGATGTCACAGCAGGAGGCGGGACAGGCAGCCGGAGGCTGAGATAACATTACCTACTGCGTCACCAGCACAGACTGAGCGAGGAGGACGTGATTGGCAGCAGGGAGGCGGCACAGAGACACAGACTGACGCACCAAGGACAGCCTACTTGGATCCAGCTTGTAAGTTTTACTAAACTATTATCTCGGGGTACCGGGCGCCATCAGACATGGGGGATCCCTTGCCTGAATGCAGCAGACATGCTGTATTCCGTGCTGCCCTTAGCTCAACATGTATGGTTGGTGACAGGTCCTCTTTAAGCTTAGTTGGTTTTGACATGTCTGAGGTTTTGAATAATCTACAGTGGGTACAGAAAGTATTCACACCCCTTTAAATTTTTCACTCTTTCTTTGCAGCCATTTGGTAAATTCAAAAAAGTTCTTTCATTTTTCCCATTAATGTGTACACTGCACCCCATACGGACTGAAAAAAAAAAAAAAAAGACATGTAGACATTTTTGCAAGCTTATTTTAATATATAAAGAAAAAAAAATCACATGGTCATAAGTATTCAGACGCTTTGCTCAGTATTTAGTATTTGCACCTTTTTGAGCTAGTACAGCCGTGAATCTTCTTGGGAAGGATGCAACAAGTTTTTCACACCTGGATTTGGGGATCCTCTGCCATTCTTTCTTGCAGATCCTCTCCAGTTCTGTCAGGTTGGATGGTGAATGTTGGTGGACAACCATTTTCAAGTCTCTCCAGAGATGCTCAATTGGGTTTAGGTCAGGCCTGTGGCTGGGCCGGTGAAGAATGGTCAGAGAGCCACTCCTTTGTTATTTTAGCTGTGTGCTTAAGGTAATTGTCTTGTTGGAAGGTGAACCTCCGGCCATGTCTGACGTCCAGAGCACTCTGGAAGAGATTTTCATCCAGGATATCTCTGTACTTGGCTGCATTCATGTTTCCTTCAATTGCAACCAGTTGTCTTGTCCCTGCAGCTGAAAAACATCCCCATAGCATGATGCTGCCACCACCATTTTCTGGTCATCATAATGGGAGACCCAGACAATGGGGGTTTAGGGCACTGCCCTCCGGAGGTCACACTAGGTACTACAAGTTTGTAGACACCGCCTCCTCCGCTTATAAACCCCTACCGCAGGGAACATCCTCAGTTTTAAACTTAGTGTGCTCGGAGGATCACGCTTTGCTTGCACTTCACTGCATTCTCACAGCTTACGTGATGGCGTCTGAAGACAAGGTAAAATGGTTCCGGTCGGGACCTGCGACAGTCTCCCCGCTCACCCTTGTGGAACACGCAGGTGGAGGTACCGGAGGGCCTAGAGCCTGGACACTTCGTGTTCTCCCGGTACGCTGTCGCGCTCCTTTCCATCCCTCTCTGGGGGCCTCTGGAGAGTGGGAGATAGGAGCCTTGCACAGCTCCGCTCCGTCCGAGGCCTCCCTAAATGGTGCTTACAGACCGGACTGGAGCCAGCCCAGTCCGTGGCCTCCCTAAATGGTGCTTACACTCCGGACTGGTGCTGAACCCCCGTCCGAGGCCTCCCTAAATGGTGCTTACAGACCGGACCGGCACTGAGGCACTCTGTGTCTCCTGTGTGCCTGGGGGTAGTGTCTGGCACTTTATGTGTTTCATGACACTCAGACCGCGCGTTACCCTCGGGTCCGCGGATCTGCTGGTGTACCCTGTGCTGGGGTCACCCTGGCTGACCGCCCTGTGTGTCACAGGGGCTGAGGCTGTGGGCTGCGGATGTCTTGTGCATGCAGTCTGTATGTTGTGTTTTTTCACACTAATTCCCGCGCTGCGGGCTCTGGCGCCTTCATGTTGAGGCTGCTTGGAGGATGGGAAGCAGCCCGTGCGGTGACGTCATCGATGGGCGTGTGTGTGTGCTTCCCGCGTGTTTTCGGCGCCGCCCACAGTTTCACTGTCGGCGGCCATCTTTACCCCTCACTTCCCGGCTGGGATCTGTATGCAGCGTGCGTCTGCACTCCAGGGGAGACCGGAAACCTTCGCGGAGGTCACACACACACACCGCTTCCTCCTACCGCTTTGCTGCGGTCGGTAAGCCACCGGGACTCCCGGTTTTTTGTCTGCAATTTGGCTTATTTTCCCCTACTGTGGCGATGTCCTCAGCTAGGAAGCGTGCTGCTAAGGCGGCAGAGACCACCGTTACCTGTGCTACATGCAATGGGACACTGGTGGAGGGGTCCTGCAATAACTGCGGACGCCCAGAGGCCCGGACTGATACTGCTGAGTCAGCAGCTCCGGTGCTATACCCTGAGGTCCAGGTGGTCCCAGGGCCATGGGAGACTCAGAATAAGATCAATGAATCTCTGTTGTCCCAGCTGTCCTCCATGTCGCAATCCCTGGAGGCACTTAATAGGAGGCTGGATAGCCCAGTTACTCCGTCCAGTTACCCCCGGGCGTCTCCCTCTTCTGCTGTGAGACCCCTTAAGCGGGCTCGTCGTGAGGAGTCACCCGAGCTCCAGGCTCTCTCTGAGGAGGAGTGTTCCTCTGATGGTGAGGAGGATGATGGGGGTTCAACTTTCGGGTCTGTGTCTATATCTGAACCACCAGACGGGGTGGAGGATCTGGTGTCCTCTATCAACGAGACCTTACGTCTCGTGACACCCCCTGAGGAGGTGACGGTGCACCCGAAGGAGGTCTATCAATGGCTGCGGCCAGAGGCTAGACCAAGTGGTTCCTTCATGGACCACACGAACTTTGGAAGGGTGGTTAGAGCTCCCAGGTTACATCCTGGGCGGCGTTATGTCCGTAAACCCAAGGACAATCGCTTCCCCTTCCCCCAGGAGGTGCTTCAGGAGTGGTCGCAGTCCCCGAAGGTGGATGCTTCCATGACCAGGATTGCTGCACGCTCCCTTTTCTCTGCCTCTGATAGCTCCTCGCTGAAGGATGCGACGGATAGACAGGTCGAGCAACTCGCCAAGTCTTCCTATGAGGCTGTGGGGTCTTCATTTGCCCCTAACTTTGCCACGGTCTGGACCTTACAAGCGATTACTACCTGCTTGGATGGTATCTCTGACCTGGCAAGGGTCCAGGGGACTTCCTAGCGTCCATAGATATCAGAGACGCTTACCTTCACGTGCCCATTGCACCGGCTCATCAGCGCTGGTTGAGATTCGCAGTGGGGGAAGAACACTTCCAATTTGTGGCGCTGCCGTTCGGGTTGGCGTCGGCACCGCGGGTGTTCACAAAAGTGATGGCCTCCATGATGGCTCTCCTGCACATGCAGGGACATGCCGTCATTCCCTATTTAGACGACCTGCTGGTCAGGGCGCCATCAGAATACCTCTGTCAAGAGAGCCTGGATGTGACCATGCGGTCCCTGGAACAGTTCGGTTGGCTCCTCAATATTCAGAAGTCAACGCTAGTTCCGACCCAGTCTTTGACATATTTGGACATGGACTTCAACACAGCCTCAGCCCTGGTGTCTCTGCCACGAGTCAAACAGATGGCGATCCAATCAGGAGTGCAAGCAGTCCTCCTGTCACCACAATCATCCCTACGGGTGTTGATGAAGCTGGTGGGGCGCATGGTGGCAGCAATAGAGGCGGTGCCGTTCGCACAATTTCGCCTCCGTCCTCTCCAGCTGGAGATTCTCCGCAGGTGGGACAAGAGGACGATCTCTCTGAATCGGCTGGTGACACTTTCACTACCGACCAGGGATTCCCTGCAGTGGTGGCTACAGCCACATCACTTGTCTCGGGGCCGGTCCTTCATCAAACCGTCATGGTTAGTGGTGACCACCGACGCCAGTCTGAAGGGCTGGGGGGCGGTGTTCTTACACCACAGGGCCCAAGGCCTCTGGACTCAGTCGGAGTCGGCGTTGCAGATCAACGTGCGGGAGATCAAGGCGATCTATCTGGCACTCCTGGCGTTTCAGAGATTCCTCTCAGGACAACCCATTCGGGTTCAGTCCGACAATGCGACGGCCGTCGCTTATATAAATCATCAAGGAGGAACCAGGAGTGCAGAGGCTCTGGCCGAAGTTCACCGCATCCTATCCTGGGCGGAGGACAACAACTGCCTGATCTCCGCAGTTCACATCCCAGGGGTCGAAAACTGGGAGGCCGACTATCTGAGCCGGCAGGGGATGGACGCCGGAGAGTGGTCTCTTCATCCGGAGGTCTTCAGAGAAGTCTGCAGCAGATGGGGCACTCCGGACGTGGATCTGATGGCCTCACGGCTGAATCATCAGGTGCCGCAATACATGGCGAGGTCATGGGACCCCCAGTCTCTGGGAGCGGACGCCCTGATCTTGACTTGGTCCAGATTCCATCTACCGTATGTGTTCCCGCCTCTGGCTCTGATTCCCAGGGTGCTGTGGAAAATCAGGTCGGAATGCAGGATAGCCATTCTAGTGGCTCCAGACTGGCCCAGGAGGTCCTGGTATCCGGACCTGTGGCAACTGTCAGGCGGACACAGGTGGGCTCTTCCAGAACGCGCAGATTTACTCGCGCAAGGCCCATTCTTCCACCTCAATTCCAGGGCCCTCAGATTGACTGCATGGCTCTTGAGGCCTGGCTGCTGACATCCAGGGGTTTCTCCCCTACGGTGGTTGCCACTATGAATCGGGCTAGGAAGCCAGTTTCCAGGAAGATGTACCACAGAACGTGGAAAATCTTTTTTACTTGGTGTGCCTCTGGCGGACGGTCTCCGTGGCCCTTGTCCATCCCGACGTTGTTGGCTTTCCTACAGTCGGGTTTGGAATTGGGATTATCCCTTGGCTCTTTGAAAGGTCAAGTATCAGCACTTTCAGTGCTGTTTGACAGGCGATTGGCGCTCCTCCCGAAGGTCCGTCAATTTCTGCAGGGGGTGTCACGGATGGTTCCGCCCTACAAGAGACCTCTAGACCTTTGGGACCTTAACATGGTCCTGGCGGCATTACAGAGACCTCCGTTGGAACCGCTGAGAGATGTTTCTCTATCGCGTCTGTCCCAGAAATTTGCCTTTCTGGTGGCAATTACGTCTCTGAGGAGGGTATCAGAATTGGCTGCACTATCGTGCAAGTCACCCTTTCTGGTGGTTCACCAAGACAAGGTGGTGTTGCGTCCACGGCCAGAATTCTTGCCGAAGGTGGTTTCAACTTTTCACCTGAACCAGGAGATTGTTCTCCCATCATTTTGCCCCGCTCCCGTTCATCAGGTTGAACGCGACCTCCATACTCTGGATCTCGTGAGAGCTGTACGCATTTATGTGTCCAGGACCGCCTCCTTTAGGAGTTCGGATTCCTTATTTGTTCTTACGACAGGTCGCTGTAAGGGGTCCGCGGCATCAAAATCGACATTGGCCAGATGGATTAAGGCTTCCATTCAAGAGGCTTACCGGGCTTCTGGTTTGCCTCTCCCGGTGGGATTGAAGGCTCACTCTACCAGAGCCGTAGGTGCCTCCTGGGCTTTGCGACATCGAGCGTCTGCTCTACAGGTGTGTCAGGCGGCCACTTGGTCCAGCCTGCACACTTTCTCTAAGCACTATATGGTGCATGCCCATGCCTCTGCGGATGCAAGTTTGGGCAGGCGGGTTCTCCAGGCGGCGGTTGCCCACCTTTAAAAGGGAACCATGTGTTATCCGTCTTGTTGAGGAACTCTTCCCGCCCTGGGGTATTGCTTTAGGACATCCCCATTGTCTGGGTCTCCCATTATGATGACCAGAAAAAAGAGAATTTTGTTTACGTACCGTAAATTCTTTTTTCTTTAATCATCAATGGGAGACCCAGCACCCACCCAGTTGTTCCGTTGCATGTTTTGCATTTGCTCTGTTCTCTGTTGAGACAGTGTTTGCCGGGTTGTTGAACCGTCTGTGCACGGCATTCTTCCCGATGTTTCGGGTGTGGTTTATTTCCTCCTCGCAGCTTGTGGACCAAACTGAGGATGTTCCCTGCGGTAGGGGTTTATAAGCGGAGGAGGCGGTGTCTACAAACTTGTAGTACCTAGTGTGACCTCCGGAGGGCAGTGCCCTAAACCCCCATTGTCTGGGTCTCCCATTGATGATTAAAGAAAAAAGAATTTACGGTACGTAAACAAAATTCTCTTTGTTTCACTGTTGGGTTTGTATTGGGCAGGTGATGATCAGTGCCTGGTTTCTCCACATATACTGCTTTGAATTATCACCAAAAAGTTCTATCTTCTTCTCATCAGACCAGAGAATCTTATTTCTCATAGTCTGGGAGTTCTTCATGTGTTTTTTTGCAAACTCTGTGCAGGCTTTTGTATGTGTGCGCTGAGGAGAGGCCTCAGAGAGGAGAGGCACAGTCTGGCCACTGTGCCATAAAGGCCCGACTGGTGGAGGGCTGCAGTGATAGTTGACTTTATGGAACTTTCTCCCATCTCCCTACTGCATCTCTGGAGCTCATTCATAGTGATTTTGGGGTTCTCCTTTACCGCTCTCACCAAGGCTCTTCTCCCACGATTGCTCAGTTTGGCTGGACGGCCAGGTCTAGGAAGACTTCTGGTGGTCCCAAACTTCTTCCATTTAAGAATTCTGGAGGCCACTGTGCTCTCAGGAACCTTGACTGCTGCAGGAATTTTTTTGTGACCTTGGCCAGATCTGTGCCTTGCTACAATTCTGTCTCTGATCTCCTTGAGCACTTCCTTTGACCTAATGATTCTTATTTGGTCTGGCATGCACTGTGAGCTGTGAGGTCTTGTATAGTCAGGTGTGCGCCTTTCCAAATCAAGTCCTATCAGTTTAATTAAAACTTGACTCCAAAGAAGGAGTAGAACCATCTCAAGGAGGGTCACAAGGAAATGGACAACATGTGACTTAAATATGAGTGTCTGAGCAAGAATCTGAATACTTACAACTGTGATATTTCAGTTTTTCTTTAATAGATATGCAAAACTTTTTACATTTCTGGTTTTTTTTCAGTCAAGATGGGGTGCAGCGTGTACATTAATGAGAAAAAAATAAACGTTTTGAATCCAAATGGCTGCAATGAAACAAAGACTGAAAAATGTAAAGGGTCTGAATACTTTCCGTACCCACTGTGTTGATACAGGACTTCCCCTTCAATACCATTTGGAAGTACTTGAGGAGTGGGGGTAAACAGTACAAACGTATTCATGCAAAAAATTGGCACACCACTAATAAAAGCTATTGTCTTGTTGTTTAGTGCCCTTCACCAATAGCACATGCCTAATGACCGGTTATGAAATAATTGAGAGGATGCTCCTGACACTATAAAATCAATGTAGACATGTTATGTAGCAAGCATGGAAATAATGAAGTGAATTTTTTGAAGTGAAGATCTTGCATTTTGTTATTTTAGTGGAGCTAGAAGACCTGAAGAAGGTATCCAATTCCTTGACAGTTCTCTGCAGTGAAAAACAGAAGCAAGAGAAGGTGAGACGCAGGGATTGATGCTTTCAGCAGTTTTTGGGCAGTTTTCAGACGAAGACAATAATACAGTTTAGTTTTTGACATCTTTTTACTGCCTGCACATGTATGTCAAATGTTTAGGGTGCTGAAACGCTTATGCGCCTTTTTGAGAATTTGCAGTGATTCTAATCTATTCATTAGCAAAGTATAATTTATCAAATTATTTTCTATTAAAAAAATTGTAGAGGTCTTTATAGTCTCAAGTGAATTTCGTTCTAGCAGCTACACTTCATCATGACACACAAATGGTATTAAATTACAATATTTTTTTTTTTCCCCCTCCTTAGCAAAATAAAGCTAAAAAGAAGAAAAAAGGAGTGGTTCCTGGAGGCGGACTGAAGGCCAATATGAAGAATGATCTAGCTGATTATGGGGGCGTAGGTGATGAATATGGTCGAGAGTTTGAGGATTTCATGTGACACTCGTTAAATGCTCATGACTCTGAATGTGAGTGTCCTCTCCCCTCTCCAGGACTCTGCCAAATGCTACAGTCAAAGAATTTACACCCTTCACCCTGCCTGATTGTCAGGATGGGTGAATCTGGATACAAGCGGGTTCTTAAACCCACATTACACCCTGCACACTTGCTCATGCACTATATTTCCTGGCCTGTGATATCTTCCACTCTGCTTGTGGCATACATGTACTCTTGTTCCATGTTACAAACAGAGTGGTCTGTGCTTCCCACCCAATCTCCTCCATACACGAGGGGCGTCACCTTTTATAAGCAGTGCTGTTCTACTAGTAACGATACTCTCTATGAATCTTTGCATTTATGGCACTGATTACTCTTCTGTCCCCATAGGTATTACATGGCAGTTTCTGAGCCCTGTACGAAGCTCTCGCTTGTGCTGAGACTCCCTCTTGATACAGTTCACTATATATTTTTTTTTCATATGTTTAAAATAAAGACTCTAAAAACCACATGGAATTATCTTGAACTCTACTACCATGAACATGCAGGAACCACAGATGCCTCCGATTCTGGGGTCAAGCATTGGCCCTCGGAGAGACTTAAGCTACCATTGTGAATCTGCGTGCCACATGTGCTGCCCATGTTGAGAGGTCACGAATTGATGGGTGTTTTTAACTTTTTTCCTTTTTTTTGGGGTGGCTTGATATTTATTGAATAGTCAAATGTTGCAGTGGTTTCCAGATTGGTTAGATGCTTTCAGACTCTCGCTCAGATGTGCAGGGTCAGACCCTTTCTCTTAAATTCTGCTCACTTAATGGATGACGCTTTGCAAGCAGGTCCTTCCATGGGAGAATTGTTATATTAACAATGAGACTGCAATGTTTGTTTTATAAGACAACTAATTTAATAAATTCATTCTTGTGACAAGATGGCTGCTTTACTTTCTGGTGCAGATACACGGGGATATTGGTTTCGCAGTAGCCAAAGGAAAATGCTATTTCGCACAACAACGTGTTGGATTGATTTAGGCAAACAATGTTGGAATGGAAGAGTGTTTACCTAGATTTTAGAGGTTCTATAATACTTTCAAAACCTCTTTAACCCCCTGCATGACATTTGACGTAAGTTTACATCATGGTCTGGAAGAGGTTTCCGCAAAATGATGTAGACTTGCGTTATGGCGATCTTGAGGGCCAGAAGCTATGGCCACACAATTGCCGCCGTGAGCTTGGCTCAAATGATATTCAAGCTCTGTCTATCTCAGCCATTGCCACTGTCTACAACCTCTGTGTCCCCCGCATGGCTGTTTAAACCCCTAAATGCCTCAATCAATAGCAATCACAGCATTTAGAAAGTTGAAAGAGGGAGTGTGCACCATATCCCACCCAGTGGGGATGCTTGCGGCGAGAATACAGGAGCACGATTGTTGCCATGTCAGCCACAATTAAAATGACTGGGTCTTCCAGCTATGGTGTCCTATTGGACCATGCCAGGAGTGTGGTCTAACAGTCAGTCTGTCAATGTCACACTGACAGGTATAATGCAGTGCATTACATTATACCAACGATCAGAGTAATAAGTTAACGTCCCATACATATGGACGAAGTGAAAAAAGGGGAAAAAAATTATCAAAAATCAGAAAATAAAGAACCAAAATGCCAAAAAAAAGTTCTATATATGGAACAGCAAAAATGAAAATAATACTCTTGCTATAGCAGTGTCCGGTACAACCAAATATATAATAGTTAACACCTTCAGTAAATGCCATAAAAAATAAACATAGTGAAACCTTATTTCTCCTTCGCCTCATTGGGGGACACAGACCGTGGGTGTTATGCTGCTGTCCACTAGGAGGCGACACTAGGCAAATCTGCAAAAGAGTTCAGAAACTCCTCCTCCACAGCATTACACCCTGGAGCAGGAAGCGATTCTCCAGTTTTTGCTTAGTGTCGATAGGAGGTAGACATGGTCCATAGGACCACTCCAAATTACATAGTTAGATATTTTTTACTTAGATTTTTTATTCTTTTTTACCAAGGATATCAGAGGGCGACGGTATCTCCGCATACCGATCTTCCAAAACCAGCAACAGGCGGGAACGCGGGGTGTTACCTCCACGTATCCCCTCCTGCCACGATGGATAGGGAGCAAGGCGACGGTTCCATTGCGTTCCGATCTCCTTGTTTTTTCTCCCATGGCCGGCGCTTCCACAGTTTCCCCTGTCCCCACTGGGAACCTCAGGGTGACTTCTGCAGGCTTGCAGAGAATTCACAGCAGAAAGGAGCTGATCCAGCGGGGCACATCCGGACGCCAGGCCAGGCACAGATTTCCCCATCTCCCTTCTGGGTTATGGGTCGAGCAAGCCCAAGATGCCCTCCCCATTCCCTGCCAGGGTCTGGGTTGAGGAGCCTACACAGGTAATCAGGGCTCCCCTGGGACCCTGCATGTGTTCTTATTTTCCCCCCCTGAGCCGACCAACTGCAGCGTCTGTAAGCTGCAGAACTCTACTGTGAGGGCCTCTGAGAGCAGGCTCTCCCACCTCGGGTCCCCCCCCTCCTCTGGACTTTTTGTGCTGCGCCCTCTCCCATGGAAGGGAGCACAGCAGCGGCGGCTCATAGCGGGCCCTGGGTGCCGATGGGGCGCTGCCCCACCGTGGTTGCAGCCTCCGGTGCCGGGCGCCGTGCTCCCGGTTCCGGCCCCGGACCTCCGCGCCAGCCCCCCGCCATTCCTGGGCCCGCGTTTTACGCGAGGCCCCGGCTTCGGCCTAGCCGCACGTCACCGTCCCGCCCACCGGCTCGTCCCATTGGACGGGAGCCTTTCAGCGTCAGCACGGGGGCGGGACAGGTCTGAAAAGGGCGCCATTCAGTTTTTCTGCGCGCTCTCGCGCTGGCTCCGCCCCCTTCTTCATGGCACCGCCGCCATTGCAGCCCCGGCGTTGTCACCGCTGTATAACAGCGGCGAACAGCGCTTGGGGCATCAGGGGACTCAGGCTGTCCAAGCCATCTGTGGCTGGTGGTCAGATGTTTTGCCACTACAACCACTGGGGTTTGCACATAGGTTTTTGCTCTGGGCAGAATGCCTGCAGGGGCACCCACTGATGGGGCAGATGGCAGCAGGCTCATGCTGCCTCCGCTGAGGCATCCTTGGTCCCTATCCTCCCAGGTGGAGATCATAGGGATACACAGCTTAGCTCCGATTCTTGGGCCACATTACAGCAAGTCTCACAAAAAAGACATACTGTTGCATCCACCGTACGGGGTATACAGGGACCCAACACAGCACAACTATTACGGCTTCGCTGTGCGCCAGTCTCTGATAGTTGCTGACGGGCAGTCAGCAGGGGCGTACCTACACCAGGTGCAGAAGTTGCGATCGCACCCGGGCCCGGCAGCCTAGGGGGCCCCAAAAGTCCTTTGTCCTATAGAAAAAGACTAATACTCTTAAACATTTGCAATAATTGGGGGCCCATTGGAGCCTTCGAATCGGGGTCCCAGGGCCTGATGTTACGCCACTGGCAGCCAGCATGGTACAGCCTGCTTCAACTGGTACTCCTCCCCCCCCTCCCTGTACACCACGCATGTGACAGTAATGCTACCCCTGTACTCTGTTTCAGAGTAACATCACATTACTAGGAATACTGCTAATTCACAGAGCAGTACAGCCAGAGTCCCTCTGTCCAGCACACGGACCACTTATAGTTGTTCCTACCACCGTGCCTGATGCAGGTACCTGTTGGTACACCTTCCCGATCTGATAGCCTTACCCGGGGAGGGTAGCTACGTTTGAAGTGATATACCGACATGCCCTCCTCCTCGGTTCCCCTCAACGTTGGGAACCCTGTTGATATTCAGACATAAGATACTCATTCATCCCTTCCCAGGCCCCTACACAGTTGAGAGAACTAGGTTGCGGTGGAATTACGGCGAGTCTAACTCACAGGTTCTTCCTGGGTCCTCCATTGTCAGAGAGTCCAGTTGAAATTGATGTAACCTACAATTATCTGACAACTGCAAGGGTCCTAGGACTGTTACCAATTTTTTCCAATCCCACAAAGGAGCCGTGGTGTAGTGGTATACACTACTGCCTACCGATGCAAAGGTGCCCGGTTCGAGCCCCACTGCAAACACTTTTCTGCTAGAGTTCCGGTTTGCAGGGATGACAGTCAAGTCCTTCAAAACACAGAATGAACTCCATGATCAGCCCTGCTCGAGTGGTTTAGCTCGGGTCTCTGGAACCAAAGACCCATAACATACTTCCTCCTCAGCTCCCCACTGTCGGAGGCGCTGGGTTGTAGCCGATATTGTATATGCCAAGCTTCTTCCTCGACTCTCCACTGGGGATTCGGGTTGAAACTGCGAAGGCATGAGGCCTGGCCGGCCTCCGTCACCTGACTACAAAGACGTAACTCGAGGTAGCACAACGTGGAATACGAATTCTGTTGCCTATCTCCTCACTAGACCTATATGGGTATTTGGCTTAAGATGACACGTGCGAGTACTCTGCACAGCCTGCCTCGAGACGGGACCTTGCGGCCCCCTGACCGCATTGATCCAATGAATGGGCTCTTCTTGCCCCCGTAAGACCATGGCCCGAGCCTTTTTTCCACGCACTCTGTCCCTTCTCGATTCAGGAGTCACCAGTGGGATAGTGCTCGCGGTGTGCAGTGCAGGACGCCAGTGATCACAGCCTCCGGTTATTTTTCTGCCAGCACTGCTCTTGTCTTCCGGTTTTCTCCGGACCTCCGCGACGGGCCTCTGCGGTTCCCAAGCCCCGCGTTTTTTAGCAGGGCCCGGCTTCGGCCTAGCCGTGACATCTCTGGCTTTCTCGCCCGTTCTCAGCCCGCCTTCTACCCGCCCTCCACCTGCCGTCGGAGCTTCCGAACCTTCAGCTCAGGGGGTAGGGCGACGCTGAAAGGACTGAAGCGAAAGGATTACATAGTTTTTTTCCCCCGCCTGCAAATGGCGACGTATATACTGCTTTTCAGCAGTCTTCCATATCCGGATGGCTCTTTCATCAATCCATGACTTTCAGAGACTGCGAACACAGTGACATTTGCACCGTGCTCGTTAAACAGATTCAGTGGGATCGACCTTCTCCGGGTCTACCCAACCTCCAAGGCGCGTGCTGCAACACAGCACATATATCCAGGAGCCCCTGCTCCGCTGCGTGCCCTTGACGCCCCATGCTGCAGCGTCACGTATAGAGTCTCGGCCATATGGGACGCACAGCATCGCATGCTCATGGCTGCCGTTAGTTGCAACGCATTTACAGCTCTAGTCAGTTTCCCAGACAAAGCACAGATTCTTCATCTTGGACTCCGCAGCTTTCGTCAGGGATTTTCTCAATCCTTCACAGCTGCTATAAGAGTCCTGGTCAGCATAGTAGCCAGTTCCATGGTCTCAGCGGAATCACCGGCCTTTGCAATTATCCATGCTCAGGCGTTGCACGAATACTGCATGGGGGGCGATGTACCCCCTCACAATGCTCAGGGCAGTGATCTTGCCCTGTCTCGAACATACCCCTACATCTACGCACATTCAGTAGTATCTCTAGGACTGGCATCGTTCGGTCACCTTCTGGCATTCAGACACGTCAGGATGCAGTCAGACACTGCCACAGCCGTGGCATATGTCAACCACCAGTGTGGAACCCGCAGTCTCTAAGCGATGACAAGTTCGCCACATTCTTCACTAGGTGGAATCCTACACACCGGCAATGCCAGCTGTTCTCATACCAGGTGTATTCTTCTGGGTGGCGTTTTCTTTTTTCCTAATCGTCAAGGCATGGACTCAGGGTAACCAGCCCCTTTCCCTACACGTCCTCCGTCGAAACGCCGACGCCAGGTACCCATAGATATGGTGCTGACGGAGTCACACCTCAATGCCACGGTCCCGGCCTTCCTGGCCTGGTCTCAGCATCCGCAGTCAGTGGCACAGACTCACTAGTCCAAGCCTGGACCGGTACCCGCCTCTCCTACATTTCTTCCCCCTCTAATAGTCGGGAATATCACAACGGGAATGTCACCGGGGCTTCTTTATAGTCTCAGACTGATCCACTCGCCCTTGGCGCGCAAGCTTGCCCAATTTATGGCGCAGTACCAGGGCCTCTAACGGACAGTTCAGACCTGTTCGCTCACGGCCAGTTTTTCCTCAGCACTCTTCACATCTGAGGTTAATACCGTAGCCTTTTCAGACTTAGAATTTAACCCAAGAGGTTTTTTCCCAGGATATTGTAACAAGCGTAGTCACAGAGGAGGACACCAGCTTTATCAGCAATATCCCATCACACACGTGTACTCATTTTGGTTTTTTTTTTTTGCTGGGACTCCTTTAACAGTCATTCCCCTTGGCCCTACTTCTTACTGGGGACTCTCCGTCTTCCACCCAGACCTAGACTCAGGGCTATCCTTTGGGTCTCTCACACAGCAGGTTTTTCACCCTCTTACAAGCACGTCTTGCCACCAGACTTCTATGAAACCATTCCTCGAAGGGTCTGCTATTTCTAGTGCCCATACAACAAGACTGGATCCGTGGGGAACTGACCTTGATACTCGCAGCCGGCAAGAATCCCGTTTTCAGCCATGATGGAATACTACCTATAGCATCCTCATTCACATAGCGGTATGGTTCGGTGGCATTTTATTTGTCTCTGCAGACATATCGGTATTTGCAGCGGTTTCGCGGAATCCATCTTTTTTTCTAGTCTTTCATCGGAACAAGACTTTCCTATGGCTGTTTCCTTTTTTCTTCAGGATAGGTTTACCCTTTCCACCTACATGACGACGTCTCTCTGCCATCGCTACGCCCGACTTCAGCCCGTCCGGTCCGCGAGGGACTTACAGGTGCGGGACCTGGTCTGGGACCTACGCATCTAGTTGTTAGTGCCCTCCTGAGAGGTCGGATTCTCTTTTCTCATTCTTCCAATGGGCAGAACTAAGAACACGTCAGCCTCTAAGGCTCCTCTAACCATCCAGGACGCTTATTCCATCGATGAATCATCCCTTCCAGAAGGTCATGGTACATTCTACTCGGCCAGGACGGCCTCCTGGACAGTTCGGTAACAGCCTTCGGCGCAACAAGTGTATAGGCAGCCAATATGGCCAGCCTACACCCATACCCCAGCCGCTACAGCGCTTGCACTCAGTCCGCAACAAACGCAGGTCTGGGTACACGTGTCCTCCAGGCGGCAGCTCGCCTGTTGGCTCATTGTTCTTCACTGATCATGCTCAGTGTCACTAGTTCCTGGGGTATGGTTCTTCTCTGACCTTGCTCAGTATATCTAGTTCCTTTGTTCTTTCCCACCCAGGGACTGCTTTGGGACGTCCCACGGTCTGTGTCCCCCAATGAGGCGAAGGAGAAAAGGAGATTTTTGTGTACTCACCGTAAAATCCTTTTCTCTCAGCCTCTAATTGGGGGACACAGCACCCACCCTATTGCTCTTATGGGCCTTTTCTTCAGTTCTCACATTTCATGGTTAACACGTTTACCGTGTTTGCCTATTATCACTCTGTTAATTGTTGCCTGTTTAAACTTGTGCCTGTTTAGCTCAGGCCTTGTAGTACTATGGGCCTGTTTAATTTCAGGTCTTGTTATACGATCATATGCTTCGTTAACTCTTCACTGTTTTCCACATGCGCCTGCTTACCTACAGGCCTTGTGGTACTAATATTGCTCTGCTAATTCTTCACTGTTTACACACGTGCCTGTTCGGTTTCAAGCCGTGTTCCACTATTATTACCTTGTTAACTATATTGTTTACACGGGTTGACTGTGTGTACTTCCTGTGTCACTGTTATTTGTTGACTCTCCTACTGCTTTAGCACAAAACTGGAGAATCGCTTCCTGCTCCAGGGTGTAATGCTGTGGAGGAGGAGTTTCTGAACTCTTTTGCAGATTTGCCTAGTGTCGCCTCCTAGTGGACAGCAGCATAACACCCACGGTCTGTGTCCCCCAATTAGAGGCTAAGAGAAAAGGATTTTACGGTGAGTACACAAAAATCTCCTTTTTTCATAATTGAGATGACAAAGTGAAATAAAACGCAATAAAAATGGTAAAGCTGAAAAAAGGCATTGTCCCTCAGACATGTTCCCAAACGGCTCAGTCACTGAGAAAATAAAAGCCATCAATGGCTCTCAGAATACAGGAATGCAAAAACTATTTTTTTTTCTTCTATAAAATGTTTTGTGTAAAAGCGGCAAAAATATAGATAATATATAACATTTTTCTATCATCCAAAAAAGATCTCCATCTAGTCCAGGTTTGTGATTAAAACGTAACATTTGTCATCTGTAGTTAAAATCCAGAAACCTCACACAAACAGTATAATTCTATGTAGTCCCCCTCCGGGCTACGCGTTTTAGCACCGATCTTGTGCACCTCTTTAGTTAATTTTATCACTTTTATTATTTCATCCAAAGATTTCATCAGAAATCTGAGATTTTCACCCCGAAAGGAGTGAGTGTCCAGTGTACGTTGGTTGCACTGTTAATTCTCCCTCTCTGTGCCAGGGTCTCCCTTCACATGAGGTTGAACGTTGGTGCCTTGCCTGGGCCATCTGCTTCCCTCCATGCTCGCCCACCAGGGCCTGACCGGTAGGGTCATCAGACGCCCAGATCCCCACACTGCATAGTGTCAGCCTCCCAGTGGAGAAGCACACAGCCTGCGTCTAGAGCCAGACACCACTCTGGACGAGGTAGAGATCTGTGGAGACAGCCCCTCTGCCCTCCGTCCGTGACTCAGCTGTCTGCCCCTCCTCATCCATACCATCTTCCCTCCTGGCTCTGACCCAGAGTGGGTCCTCTCTGGGCACACACTGATCACAATTAAGGTTATGTGGCCTTCTTTTGTTCAGGGCCCCTAGGCTGTCCAGTCTAGGGCTGCCCTGGGAGCAGCACACATGGCTGCAGCCTATTAGGCACTGTGAGGAGGATTTGGGGGCACAATCTTTATTATACAGGTGTCCCCCGGCCTCCCTGAGCTTAGGGGCTCCCTGCCCACCACATTACAGGCTGGAACCGCTCCCGCGCCAGAGCTCTGTGTCAATAAATTTAGCCCCTGGCTTGGTTGCGGCCTCTGGGGCTTATGCACCCGCCCACGGACCGCTCCCTAACCAATCACGGGTACCTGCAGGCGGCTGGAAGTGGTCTGCCTGGGGCTCCACCCACGGACCGCCCTCAGCCCAATCAGGCGATTGGTGACAGGGTTTTTAGCTGACATCAACCACGCCCGCGACACCTTGGACCGGTCTCTTCCTGTCTATCGAGCCCAGTTCTGCCCCCAGACCAATGGGATACCAGCACAGGCTCTATTAGTGCCAATTTAGGCCCCACCTCCTGATTTTCAGCCTGGGCCCACATTTTCTCACTGCTCCAGACCCTCCTCCATCCCTCAGACACCCACACACAGGACGTTGCAGGCTCACTCTGTGCCTTCCGGTTGAACCGTGCACCGATCCAGCTCAGAGCTAGGGACAGGGTAAGATATTGGGACTCTGTAAGCTGCAACCTTCCCAGTCCCTACTCATCTGGCACTCCAGTTAACTGGCCCTTGTAAATGCCTAATATAAGGAGCTTCCGCCCATCCCCACAGCCACCATGCTCTATTATGCCTGCTCTAACTGTAATCAGAAGCTCCATTTGGGTCAGACCTCACCACTGTGCCTCACTTGTAGCTCACACCATGCAGGCAGCCCAGGAGCCTTCCACTTGCCCTAGAGATGTCTCTGCTCCACTGAGGTGGCTCTTTCCTTATCCCAATCGGTTTCTGATTTGGCTAAGATCTTTCAAACCCTTATAGTGGCCCAAGTGCACCTGCCTACGCAGATTGCCTCCGAAGCTCAGCCTAGCCCACCGGGGCACTCTGTCTCCAGCCCATCTTCTGAGAGACCACTCGTAAAGGAAGCAAATCCACTTATCCTCTTCTTGGTCTTCCTCCCCCCCCAACCCCCCCCCCCCCCCCTCAGGGATTCCCACTCTGGATCCTCTTCCCCAACACCATCTGCATCGGCTGATTCAGATTCTAACTTGGATTCCAACCCAGACCTGGCCTCCGATCAGATTTCTAGACTGGTAGACAGTTTGATTCTAGCAGTGAATCAGACCCTCAAGGCTGACACAGATGACAGGTCGCATGTTCGTAAGGTGTCAGTCAAGCGCTCTAAGCCAGCCCCTGAGACTTCTCTTGCCTAAAAGACTGTGACACAATCTTTCAAATAGAATGGCACCACCCAGAAAGACACTTTCAGTCCAGAAAGTGCATGGACGCCTTATATCCCTTCTCTCAAGAAGTCTGCCAGAAATGATCTAACTCTCCGGCAGTAGACTCCCTCCCCTGATTCACGCCACTTTACCTACACCATCCTCCCCCTGGTGGATGGCGCTTCCCTCAAGGAAGGTCCAGATAAACATGTGTAGGCTATGGCGAAATCCACCTTTTGAGGCTTTGGGCGCATCCCTCTGCCCCTCTCTTGCGGCCACCTGGGTGTCCCTGGCCTTATCCTCCTGGGCCAAAAACATTCGAAGAGGCATTCTTGTCCAAGCTCCCCCTACGGAACTAGCAGGCCTAGCAGACCAGATTTCTCAGACAGGCAAATATATTGCCTTGATTCCGCCTCCTGTATAGCCCAGGCTTCCGCTAACATGATCTCTATTCGCAGGGCCTTATGGCTGAAAGCCTGGAATGCCGACGCAACTTATAAAAAATCACTTGCCAATCTCCCATTCCAGGGTTCTCGCCTGTTCGGCGATAAGCTGGACAAGATTATCTCAGACGCCACCGGCAGGAAAAGTACTTCCCTCCCTCAGGAAAAGCAAAAATGTACATAAATCGCTAGGGAGGGACTCTAAGTCCCTGAGCCATGTCGGAAGTTAAACAAATCCTTCAATGGGCCAAGCTAAACCTTAGACATTTCAGCAGTCCACATTCCCAAGGTAGACAACTGGGCAGCTATCTCAGTCGAGGGGGGTTAGACCAGGGAGAGTGGTCCTTAAACCTGGCAGTGTTCCATCAGATTTGCCTCAGGTCAGGATATCTGGATGTGGACCTGATGGCCTCCAGGGACAATTACAAGCTTCGTCCCTTCAGGACCAGGTCCAGGATCCACAGGCCCTTGACGCAGATGCTCTCGCGATTCCATGGGCCCAGTTCTGCCTCCCTTATCTCTTTCCCCCACCCCCATCACTCTCATTCCCAGGATTCTCAAAATCCAAGTGGAACGAGTAACAGTCATCCTTGTGGCCCCAGATTGGTCCAGACGCTTCTGGTATGCAGAGGCTGTCAACCTCCTCCCAGGCTCCCCGTGGCCACTCTCCAACCTCCCGACTCGGGGTCCTATTTGACACCCACATTCTCAGTCACTCAATTTAACGGCGTGGCTGTTGAAGCCGTGGTGCTGAAGATCTTCTGGTTTCTCTAGTCACCTTCCATGACAGCAGACCGGAGGATGTCTCCCCACCCTAAATAGGGGGCAGGAAACAGGTTAAATACCCCTTCCTGCACACACCAGTGTTTTTCCTGTCCCCTATAGAGCATGAAGAGATACTTGAGATGCTGCCTGTGGCCGGTGACTAGGGCCACCTTTTTTTTTCCTACTTACAACCGGGCAGCCGGGCAGCTGAAGTCGAGGGTCTGACTCTCCTGCTTCCAATGCTGCTCCCATCTCCATGCTGGCATGATTCCGGGACAGTCCTCGCTCCTCCTGCGATCTCCTGTGGGAGCGGAGCGGTGGTGTGGTAGGGGAACCATTCTGAGCTCCCCGGCGTTCTCCACTCACTGCGCCAACTGCTGCAGCGTGCACACAGGAAGTGACGTTCACCGCGTTGCTGCGTCACTTCCGGGTTGAGTTCCACACTGGAGTGCACGCGAGGGCGGCATCTCTGGCAGCCATTCTACATCCCCTCGGCTGCTGGGAAGCGATAAATTCCCCTTCCTGTGACCCGGAGGAAGAGCCACAATGAACATGGCGCTGTGGACCCGGCCGATAAAGCCTGGTCTGGCTTTCACCTCCAGGTAGGACCTTACCTCTGCATGTCTAGTTCCCATCGCATAATCGTAAATCTGAAACCATTGAATTGAACAGTGACCTACCATTGATTCAAGATGGCGTCCATCAAAACCACCATTCCTTTAACCGGGCAGGATTGGGTAATGGCCACAAATGATTTAGGCTTGTTAACAGCCTGCATTCAAACAGTACCTTGGGCTCAGGCCCACATGAATTCTCTCTTGAGGAGCGTTGCCCTTCCAGGACATGTGAAGTGCTCCCTGACCTGGTGGCTGAATCCTTGCAACCTCCGGAAGGGTGTTTCTTGGAACCAGTCTCTGCTGGGGATCCTCACCACAGACAACAGCAAGAGAGGTTGTGTTGCCTTTGGTAGCGGATCAACACTTCCAGGGCAGATGGCCGCCTGCAATCAGCGCAAGATCTTCAAACTTCAGAGAACTGAAGAACGTAGAAGCAGCACTCAAGTCCGCAGTTACACTGATTCAGGGCCACCATGTGAGAATGTTTTCAGACAATCTCACCATGGTAGCCCATCTGCGTCTTCAAGGGGGTACCAGGTTTGTTACCAGTAAAGAAAAGACAGGTGGATGGCATGTTTGTAAGTAGATTCTGGGCCTTGAACAGAAAAAGAAGAATTTTGTGTACTCACCGTAAATTCATTTTTCTCTCAGCCTCTAATTGGGGGCCACAGGATGATGGGTTATGCCACTCTGCCACTAGGAGGTGACACTAAGCAATTGAAAGAAGAAGCGCCGTGGCTTCTCCCAGCAGTATATAACCCCCTGACTGGCACAGTATACCCAGTTTTGTGCTAAAGCAGTAGGAGGAAAAATAAAACAAAACAACAACATAGGCCAATAAGGCAAACCAGGAACTTAAACAAGAGAACACTAACCACAACAAGGCCAACGGGCCACAGGGAGGGTGCTGTGTCCCCCAATTAGAGGCTAAGAGAAAAGGAATTTACGGTGAGAACGATGGGACGTCCTAAGGCAGTCCCTGGGTGGCAATAAACTTCCACAATTGAAATACACAGTCTACAGGCTAGCAGACGCTGCCTGCATTATGCGTCTACCCAGACTCGCATCTTTGGTGGCCTGAGTATGAACACGATAGTATTTCGCAAAAGTGTGTAGGCTGGACCAGGTGGCAGCTTTGCACACCTGCTCAGCCATAGCCTGGTGCCGAATAGCCCAGGAGGCACCCACCGCACGAGTAGAGTGAGCACTCAACCCCGATGGAATGGGCAAATTGCGGAGGGAATAAGCTGCTTGATTGGTAAGCTTAATCCACCTGGCAAGAGTGGCCATGGACACGGCCATCCCTTTCCGGTGACCCTCTGGAAGTACAAAAAGGGAGTCCGACTTCCTGAAAGGTGCTGTCTTAGACACAAAGTTGTAGAGCACGGATCAGATCCAAGGTGTGCAGAGCCTTTTCAATGCGGTGCATCGGGGCCGGGCAGAAAGATGGAAGGACAATGTCCTCATTCAAATGGAAAGGGAAACCACCTTGGGAAGAAAAGACAGCACTGGCCGCCGCAGCACCACCTTATCCTGATGAAAGGTGAGGTGTCTTACAGGAAAGTGCCGCCAGCTCAGAAGATACCATCCAAATGGAGGTGATCGCCACAAGAAAAAACACCTTCAAAGAGAGAAGTCGCAATGAGACTTCCCAAAGAGGTTTGAAGGGGGGTTTCTGAAGCAATTCCAGGACCAGATTTAAGTCCCAGGCATCCAAAGGCGCCTCATACTGTGGAACGATACGTGAAACACCCTGCAGAAAAAAGTGCGAACCTGGGGCTCATGGCCAATTGGCGTTGAAAAAGCACAGGCAGCGGCGAGACCTAACCCTTAAGAGAACCTAGGGAAAGCTCCTTGTCCAGCCCAGACTGAAGGAACCCCAGAACCGCTGGAAGTGAAAAGCGCAAAGGCGGGATATTTCCCGAATCACACCAGGCAAAAAAAAAGCCTTCCAAGTCCTGTGGTAAATAAGGGCAGAAACGGGTTTTCTCGCGCAAGCCATAGTGCGCGCAACCCTGCCCAAGTCAAAATTCGCGCCTCAAAGGCCACGTCATCACACGAAGGGATGCCTGAGTTCTGGTGATGAAATGGACCCTGGGAGAGAAGATCCGGACGGTCCAGCAGCCGCCATGGAACGTCTGCGGCAAGTTGTATGAGATCTGTGTACCACGATCTCCTGGGCCAGTTCGGGGCGACTAGAATCACCAGGACGCGTTCCGTTCTGATTTTGTGTACCACTCTGGGAATGAGGGCCAGAGGAGGAAAGACGTATGGGAGACGAAACTGCGGCCAGTTCTGGATCAGAGAATCTGATCCCACAGCACGGGGATTTCGAGAGCGGCCAAAGAAGGTGGGAATCTGTGACACCATGAGATCCACATCCAGGGTCCCGAACCGATCGCAGATCTGATTGAAGACATCCGGATGGAGAGCCCATTGTCCTGAGGCAAGTCCCTGACGACTGAGAAAATCCGCCGCCCAATTCTCGATCCTCGAAATGTGAACCGCCGATAGAACAGCCCCTGAAGATTCGGCCCAACAAAGAATCGGTTCCACTTCCTGCATCGCTGACTTGCTGCGCATTCCGCCCTGATGGTTGACATATGCCACCACCGTGGCATTGTCCGACTGGATGCGGATGTGACGGCCCTTCAGGAGAAGATGAAAACTCCTCAGCGCTAAGTAAATGGCTCCAATCTCCAGGAGATTTATGAATAGAGAGGACTCCACCGGAGACAACCGACCCTGGGCCGTGTGATGATGAAACACCGCTCCCCATCCAAGGAGACTGGCATCGGTGATTAGCACATCCCACCAAACCGGCAGAAAGGATCTCCCCTGAGAGAGAGATGACGGAATCAGCCACCAACGGAGAGAATGTCTCGTTGCCGCCGACGGCCGGAAAATCCAATGAAGAGTGAACGGGCTGCGATTCCAGGCCAATAGTAGGGCCAGCTGTAATGGACTGAGATGCAACTTGGCAAAAGGCACTGCCTCTGTTGCCGCCACCATCTTCTCCAAGACTTGCATCACAAACCGAAGGGAATGCGGAACAGGACACAGAAGCATCCGAACCACAGCGCAGAGAATGAGCCTTGTCCTGAGGAAGAAGCACAAGTCCCCGAGACGTGTCCAGGACCATTCCTAGGAATGTGATCTTGCGGCTCGGAACTGAAGAGGATTTTGGTAGATTGAGAATCCACCCTCAACGCGAGTGTGTCCATCGTGACGCGGACATTGTCCTCACAGTCCCCAAAAGACCGACCCTTGATTAACAGGTCATCCAGATACGGGAGAACCGAAACTCCCGAGCATGCAGAACGGTCATGACCGCCTCCATGACCTTGGTGAAAACTCGTGGGGCAGTTGCCAACCCGAAAGGAAGAGCAATGAATTGGTAATGATCCTCGTTTACAGCGAAGCGCAAGAAGCTTTGATGGGAATTGGATATCGGGATATGTAAGTACGATAGGAAATGAAATGGTATGATAGTATGAGCGCTGGGAACAGATTAGAAGCACTGGATCCTATAGTTTATTACCTTCAAATTTAATATGAACAGTGGATGTTACAGGTCCTCACGCCACAACATGTTTCGACATGAGAAAGACATCTGTTATGTCGAAACATGTTGTGGCGTGAGGACCTGTATCATCCACTGTTCATATTAAATTTGAAGGTAATAAACTATAGGATCCAGTGCTTCTAATCTGTTCCCAGCACTCATACTATCATACCATTTCATTTCATATCGTGCTCAATTCCTCCCTTCGGGGAGTGTGGTTTGAGAGCAGCTCAGGAACAGAACCAGACCTACACAATAGGATCTACCCTTCTTAAGGGTTGGGAGAGCCGCAGCAGCTCCATTAGGATCAAGCTGAAGGGAACTTCATCTTTGGAATAAAGAGCCCTCTGCTATTAATCTCACCATAAACACAAAACCTAGTTGTGCAGGGAGCACAACTAGTAAAGGTGAGTGAAAACTTCTTTTAACAATTAACTCAGCTTGATAGATGCACAGCGTGGCGCAACAATATATATATATATTTTTTTTGGGATATGTAAGTAAGCATCCCTGATATGGATGGAAGCGACAAACTCCCCCTGCTGCATGGTCGCGATGACGGATTGAAGAGATTCCATCCGAAAGCGCCGGACTCGGACAAACTTGTTGAGTTGCTTCAAATCCAGAATAGGACGGGAGGACCCGTCTTTCTTGGGCACGATAAACAGATTCAAATAGAATCCGTGAAACCGGTCGCTTCGAGGTACCAGAATGAAGACTCCCGCCCCCTGTAGGGAGTCGATGGCCTGAAAGAAGGCATGTGCCTTTTCCGCCGTTCCCGGAGGGTTGGAAGGAAGGAATCTTCTGGGAGGGCGAGTGTGAAACTCGATGCTGTATCCGAAAGACACCAATTTCCGGACCCACTGATCATCTGTAACAGCGAGCCCGGCATGCCGAAAGCGGGAATGTCAGCTGCCCACTCGGGAAGCGTCTTCTGGAGGAACCAAGTCAGGAAGAGGAAAACCTCTGCGACCCGGACTCCTTTGACTTAGTCTGTCTGTTGCGGGGCTGTCAGCTTGAACGCGATTTATTGGGAGTCTGGGAATCCCTGTCTGTGCGTGGCGCACAGAACAGCTGTGCCGGGCAGGAAACAGACCACCCCGACGAGTTCCGAAAGGACCGGAATCTCGTCTGTTGACCCTTGGTGAACTTACGTTTGGGTTTCTGCTGTGGAAGCGAGGTACTTTTACCTCCCGTAGCGTCTGAAATTAGCTTGTCAAACTTTTCTCCACCTAAATAAGGCATGCCGGTGAGAGACTTTTTCGAAGCCGAATCCGCCTTCCACTCTCGAAGCCCAGAGAGTTCTGCGAATCGCAATGGCGTTCGAAGCTCCCATCCCGCAGTGCAATTAGCCACATCAATAGAGACGTGCACCAAAAATTCCCCAGCTAAAGAGATCTGAGCAGCCAGATCCAACAACTCTGGATGCGCATTCCTGTGACGTAAAGCGGAGTGTAAATCACCAGCCCAGGTCACAAAGGCCTTAGCCACCCACATAGAGGCAAAAGAGGGAGACAGGGACGATCCTGAAGCTTCGAACACTGATTTTGACAAGTGTTCCAGCTGACGGTCAGTAGAATCCTTGATAGACCCGCCATCAGGAAGAGAAAGAAGAGTCTTAGATGCCAAACGGGACACCGGAGGGTCCACCTGCGGGGAATCTGACCAAGCTTGTGCCACCGCTGGTAAAAAAGGATAACGGGCCTCAATCGCCTTGCGATTACCAAACCGTTTATCCGGCTGGGACCAATGTTTCTGTAGAACCTCCTGAATCTCAGAATGATCAGAGAATACCTTTTGAGACCTTTTGGGCCTTTTGAAGGAGACCACGTGGTCCAAGTCGGCGACCGGAGCTGGGTCAGCCACTGACAAGGTCTGATTAACGGTCAACATCAGAAGAAGCTGACTCAAGCGGATCACCCAGATCCGCATCAGAATCACGGAGCTCACCAGACGAGCATGACTCATGGGACCTGCTCTGTGCAGAAGCATGAGATCCCTGGGACGGAGCCGTGGATGAACTCCTGTGGAGTCTCTTCCTACCAGAACTATGGAAGAGAGGAGGAGTACGAGAGCGTGTCTCCTCGTGACTGGAGCAGTAGTCCGGGGAACCGGGTCGGTCCGAAGTGCTGCACAACCCGGATCAGCGTCTCAGAAAGCTGCTGTATGGATTGGCTCACAGATTGCGATAATGCAACCGCCCATTCCGGAGTAGCGGGGCCGCTAGCGGGCACATCCTACCAGTGGGCGCCTGCCCAGAGACAGAGGCACAGGCCTGGCAAAGCGGGGTACAACAACCGCAGGGCAATGCAGCCATGCATGCAGTGCAAAAGGCATAGTACACATTAAAGGCCTTTGGTGCTCTCTTGTCCTTGCTAGACATCATAGCAAGATTCCCCCTGCTATACACAGAGGTATACACTGCTGAGTGTGAGGCACAAGCAGACAGTTAATGCTGCAGCAGACCGAAAATATTCACTGCTGAGCACACAATAGACAGCTAAGGATATAGATATATAGATATAGTAGGATATAGACTGCTGCTAAGCCCTGTCACCTGAAAGTAGGCTGGAAGCGCAGCGCTGACCCAGACAGCCTGTGTCCCCCTGCCGAACTCCGACTGTGCCTTCCCTCTGCTGCTGAAGATGGCGCCCAGAAGTACAAGCAGCGCCAGAAACGACCTGGGAGCGGGAAACGCTAGGCCACACCCCCTGTGATGCCCAGACCAGGCGAGCGCGATTGGTCGATGGGCCGGCGGGGGCGTTCCCGGCCAGGCTGCATAATCACCAGGGCGGGAAGAGGCTGGAACACAATGTGCAGGCCCGAAGCCAGGGCCTAAAAGAGCAGGCCTCCGGCCGAGAGGGGGCCGGTGCGGAGCGCAGCGCAGAAGACAGGGCGAGCACAGGGGAATACAGGGGGGCACAGGAAGGCAGCGCAGCTTCATACCTCATGGCGGCTCCCATCCCTGGACCCTACAAGGGGCAGAGGAGCGGACCATATCTTCCAAGTTCAGCCTGACATCCATCTTCTATGCTGCAGCGGCCAGAGGCCCAAGGGATACCTCCTGCAACCCAGATTCCCAACTGTGGGGTCTGGGGAGGGATGCTGCAGGAACGGGCCATCACCTACCACTCAGATTCCCATCTGTGGGGTCTGAGGAGGGACGGTGCAGCGGTCTGAAGGAATCACCAGCTACAACCCAGAGTCCCAACTGTGGGGTCTGGAGAGCAGGAATAAATCATTCATTGATGAGAGAAAATAACAAACAGTGCCTTGCCTCCTAAGACACTAAGCAAACAACTGGCTGTACAGTGCCAGGCAGGGGGTTATATACTGCTGGGAAGAGCCACGGCGCTGCTTCTTTCAATTGCTTAGTGTCGCCTTCTAGTGGCAGAATGGCATAACCCATCATCCTGTGTCCCCCAATGAGGCGAAGGAGAAAATGTCTGACTTAATCTGCCAACAAGTAGGAAGAAACAGCCCTGCTGCACCAGAGACAAGGTAAACCACCAGCTGAGAGACTGGTAGATGTGAAAAGGTAGGACTGGCCAATCCAAGAAGAGGACTGACTTATCCCACCACAACAGAAGGGTGATCTGCCAGGGTCTGGAATGAAACTGAGAAAATGGAATTCTATCCATTGCAGACAAAATCTTGCCCAGAACACTCATGCAGAAACAAAGGCGGTTTCACGATTCACCACTTAGGGTACCTTTACACGCCACAACCAGCGGAGACATTTTTGGCGGTGATATTTCTCGCTGGAATCATCGCCGCCAAATTACCTCCGTATTGCGGCGTGTAAAGCGGTAATTTGGCGGCGATAAAACCAATGTCGCCTGGTTTCGCACTGCACTGCTCGAAAATCGAAACCAGGCGACATTCGTGTTATCGCCGCCAAATTCCCAATTTACACACCGCAATAAGGAGGCAATTGGGAGGAAATGTGGCAGCGATATTTCCAGGTCGCAGTATCGTGGACAATATTTCTCGCCGCGCTTGCGGCGTGTAAAGGTACCCTTAGGGAACAAATGCCAGACTGAAGAGCAGATGTACAGTGCCTCGAAAAATATTCATTCCCCATGAACTTTCCTACATTTTTTTTCTTGTTTTTTTTTTTTTTTTTTTTTTACTTATTATTGATGATTTATGATGAACCTAACAGGGTCCGGGTGGCAGAAGCAAAGATCATGTTCCTGACACGGGAGCCGTACTGCAGAGGACTATAGCAATGCAATGGTCCTCTGAAGTTCTGTGGATTGACGCAGCCATCAGGTGCCAGTTCTACAGAGGTCAAGCAGATACTCTTAAAAAGGCTCTGGCTCTGCATACTCCACCTTATTCCTTGAAGGAGGCCATGACACAGGCTATTCATACAGAATGTAGATTTCGGCAGAGACGTGATTAACGACAGGGGGTTTCATTCTTTTTTCCTGGATTGATCCAGGTGGGAGCAGCAGGGCCGGCTCCAGATTTTTGTGGGCCCCGGGCGAAAGATTCTTAATGGGCTCCTTTTACACTCTGCCCCCGCCCCTCCTTGCTGTTGCACGTCCCCACCTTAAGCCGTACCCCAGGTATAGACTGAAAAAAATAAGATTGTTACTACTACTCTTATTATTAATTGAAGCTTCCCCGGCGATGTAAAAGGGAGGGGTCATTTTCATGTACCAGCGTGGAATTAGGGCTGGGCGATTAATCGAATTAATTCGCCCCCTGCTGTGGCCACGATTGTGGTTTATTAACAATCGTGTAATTCGATTTAAAATGGCGCCGCTTTGCATTGTGGGTGTTGTAGTTTCTTAGGAGGAGCAGCCGTCACTATGTACAGGGAAAGAACTTCAACTCCCAGCAGACGTTGCCTGTGTTGGCTGGGTCGTAAGTCCCGCCCCCTCATACACCGTCCCCGCCCCCCCCTCGTCATCATCAGGCCCGCTCATTGGCCCGTGCTCTTGCCCTCCTGCACTGCGCGGGAAGAGAAGAAATGAGAGCCGATGAAGAGGATTGTGCTGGAGGAAGGAGAAGCAGCTGAGAAGCAGCTCCAACCTCCGGGTAAAAAGGTGAAAGACCTCCTGCTGTGACTGTGCTGTGCAGGCAGAGAGAAAGAGTGAGTGGGGGAGGGGCTGCCCGGGGACAGCTGCTGGGAGCAGGAGAAGCTGGATATGTATCCCCTTCCTGCAGCAGAAAGAAGTGTATGTGTGAGGTATCTGTAAAATGTGTGTTTGAGTGAGTTGTGTGTCTGTATGTGTGTCATGTGTCTGTGTCTTCTGTGTGAGTTGTGTGTCATGTGTCTGTGTCTTCTGTGTGAGTTGTGTGTCATGTGTCTCTGTGTCTTCTGTGTGAGTTGTGTGTCATGTGTCTCTGTGTGTCATGTGTCTCTGTGTGTCATGTGTCTCTGTGTGTCATGTGTCTCTGTGTGCGAGTTGTATCTGTGTGTAATGTCTCTGTGTGTGAGTAGCGGGGTGCAGAAGGACAGAGGAGCAGCAGGAGGGACAACGGAGAGGAGGACAGAGGTGCAGGAGGAGAGAGGAGCAGCAGGAGGGACAGGAGAGGAGGACGGGGTGCAGGAGGACAGCCGAGCAGCAGGAGGGACAGGGAAGAGGAGGACAGGGGTGCAAGAGGAGCAGCAGAAGGGACAGAGGAGAGCAGGACGGGGGTGCAGGAGGACAGAGGAGAGCAGGACGGGGGTGCAGGAGGACAGAGGAGCAGCAGGAGGGACAGCAAAGAGGAGGACAGGGGTGCAGGAGGACAGAGGAGCAGCAGTAGGGACAAAAGAGAGGAGGACAAAGGTGCAGGAGGACCGAGGAGCAGCAGGAGGGACAGTGAAGAGGAGGACAGGGATGCAGGAGGACAGAGGAGCAGCAGGAGGGACAAAGGAGAGGAGGACAGGGGTGCAGGAGGACAGAGGAGCAGCAGGAGGGACAAAGGAAAGGAGGACGGGGGTGCAAGAGGAGCAGCAGGAGGGACAGAGGAGAGGAGGACGGGGGTGCAGGAGCACAGTGGAGAGTAGGACGGGGGTGCAGGAGGAGCAGCAGGAGGGAGAGCGGAGAGGAGGACAGGAGCAGCAGGAGGGACAAAGGAGACGAGGACGGGGGTGCAGGAGGACAGAGGAGAGCAGGACGGTGGTGCAGGAGGATAGAGGAGAGCAGGACGGTGGTGCAGGAGGACAGAGGAGAGGAGGACGGGGTGGTGGAGGACAGAGGAGAGGAGGATGGGGGTGCTGTATACATATACTGTGTGTATGATATATACTGTGTATGCTGTATACATATATAAAAAAAATCGAGATTTAAATCGAAAATCGTCCATAGGTTTAAATAAAATCGAAATTTTGATTTTTTCCAAAATCGCCCAGCCCTACGTGGAATATGGAGGAAATAGATCTATAGTTAGTGTCTTATTATTATTATCTTTCTGCAAATTATAGATGACGCACACAACTCTGCTACATGCGCATAGACATAGATGGCTCTGCTACATGCACATGTAGACACACAGTTCTGCTATATGCACAATACACATAGCACACACACACAGCAGCACACACACAGCTCTACTACATTAATATCCAGATAAACACACAGCTTTACTACATGAACACACACACAGCTACATGCACATACAGATACACAAACAGCTCTGCTATATGTATAATACAGGCACCATACAAACACACACAGCTTTGCTCACATGTACATACAGATACACAGCTCTGCTACATGCACATACAAACACACAGCTCTGCTGCATGCACAGACACACACACAGCTCTGCTACATGGACACTACATGCACACTACACACCTAGATCTGCTACATGAACAATATATGTACATACAGATACACAGCTCTGCTACATGCACATACACACACAGCTCTGCTACATGCACATACAAACACACAGCTCTGCTGCATGCTTATACTAACACACACACAGATCTGTTACATGGTCAATACATGCATGTACAGATATACATACATACACATATACATACAGATATAGACACAAACACACACAGACATACTGTACACATACATATAACATGCACAGACGCACACAGCTCTACTACATGGACACTACATGCACACTACACACCAAGCTCTGCTACATGTACAATTTATGTACATACAGATACACACACAGCTGTGCTACATGCAGATACTAACAAACACACACAGATCTGTTACATGGTCAATACATGCACGTACAGATATACATACAGTGTTGGCCAAAAGTATTGACACCCCTGCAATTCTGTCAGATAATACTCAGTTTCTTCCTGAAAATGATTGCAATCACAAATTCTTTGGTATTATTATCTTCATTTAATTTGTCTTCAATGAAAAAACACAAAAGAGAATGAAGCAAAAAGCAAAACATTGATCATTTCACATAAAACTCCAAAAATGGGCCAGACAAAAGTATTGGCACCCTCAGCCTAATACTTGGTTGCACAACCTTTAGCCAAAATAACTGCGATCAACCGGTTCGGCAACCATCAATGAGTTTCTTACAATGCTCTGCTGGAATTTTAAACCATTCTTCTTTGGCAAACTGCTCCAGGTCCCTGATATTTGAAGGGTGCCTTCTACAAACTGCCATTTTTAGATCTCTCCACAGGTGTTCTATGGGATTCAGGTCTGAACTCATTGCTGGCCACCTTAGAAGTCTCCAGTGCTTTCTCTCAAACCATTTTCTAGTGTTTTTGAAGTGTGTTTTGAGTCATTGTCCTGCTGGAAGACCCATGACCTCTGAGGGAGACCCAGCTTTCTCACACTGTGCCCTACATTATGCTGCAAAATTTGTTGGTAGTCTTCAGACTTCATAATGCCATGCACACGGTCAAGCAGTCCAGTGCCAGAGGCAGCAAAGCGACCCCAAAACATCAGGTAACCTCCGCCATGTTTGACTGTACGGACCGTGTTCTATTCTTTGAATGCCTCTTTTTTGCCTTGAGAGAACATTCTTCCAAAACATTTTAGGCTTTCTCAGGTAAGTTTTGGCAAACTCCAGCCTGGCTTTTTTATGTCTCGGGGTAAGAAGTGGGGTCTTCCTGGGTCTCCTACCATACAGTCCCTTTTCATTCAGACGCCGACAGATAGTATGGGTTGACTCTGTTGTACCCTCAGACTGCAGGGCAGCTTGAACTTGTTTGGATGTTAGTCAAGGTTCTTTATCCACCATCCGCACAATCTTGCGTTGAAATCTCTTGTCAATTTTTCTTTTCCGTCCACATTTAGGGAGATTAGCCACAGTGCCATGGGCTTTAATCTTCTTGATGACACTGCGCACGGTAGACACAGGAACATTCAGGTCTTTGGAGATGGACTTGTAGCCTTGAGATTGCTCATGCTTCCTCACAATTTGGTTTTTCAAGTCCTCAGACAGTTCTTTGGTCTTCTTTCTTTTCTCCATGCTCAATGTGGTACACACAAGGACACAGGACAGAGGTTGAGTCAACTTTAATCCATGTCAACTGACTGCAAGTGTGATTTAGTTATTGCCAACACCTGTTAGGTGCCACAGGTAAGTTACAGGTGCTGTTAATTATACAAATTAGAGAAGCATCGCATGATTTTTCTAACAGTGCCAATGTTTGGTGTGGAACTATATCAAATTTGGCTTTAGGACAATTCTTTTTTTATGTTTTTTTCATTGAAGACAAATTAAATAGATAATAATACCAAAGAATTTGTGATTGCAATTTTCAGGAAGAAACTGACTATTATCTGACAGAATTGCAGGGGTGTCAATACTTTTGGCCAACACTGTACATACACATACAGACACACACACAGACATACTGTACACATACATATACATACACACACATACATACAGGTTCACATACAGATACACACACACACAGATACACACATACACATACATACATACATGTACTCACACACATGCAGATGCACACATACATATTACCATATCCACTTGATCTTGATTGGTGCAGAGCAAGAAGAGGAGCTGCAGAAGCAGTTTATATCAGGACCTTGATTTCAGTTATGTGATCAGTCACATGACTGGAACTTCAAGGTCCTTCAGCCTTCTTTCAGCTCCTGGTGCTTTCTCTCCTGCTGTGTACCGATCACCATCAGTACAGAGGAGGAGAGAAGAGAGGAGAAAGGACAGCTGTGTGTGAGCGGGTCTCTCACGGCTTCCGCTCACAGACAGCTGTGGGCCCTCTCACTAATTCAGGGCCCCGACACCTGCTGACGCCGGGGCCTGGGAGCAGCCAGCACAGGGGCTATTGAAATGAGATGACAACTTGATCTCAGACTTTGCTTTTACTTGTACATGTGGTAACTAGCGTGACATTTCAGTCACACCAGCACATCCTGAATGCAGAGCAGAGGAATTGTGACATCTACATAAAAACTGTAGAAACATGTTTTAATCTGACAAGTCATTTACATGGAAGTCTGACAAATGACCGTAATAAATGGAGAACAAACATGGATGAAGTTTAATAAAGTGAAACTGTAAGCTCCGTTTTAGATATTTCTTACAAAATATTAGCTACATCAAATAATTAACAGGAATATACATAACCCACTATAAGGGCTATAGTGCAAACGGTGCTTCAAAGATCAATATATTGTATGACCGCTTCCTAAGAAGTGGAGGAAAAAACAGGGATGAGTAGATTTCCCATATCAGGTACTTGCTTTTGCTACAGAGATTCAGTTCCATTTTTAGGAACAATGTTATAAAGGGGAATGCACAAAATCCACACATACAAAATCTCCCTATGTAACTAAGCTCTTAGTGCAAAATCAGCATAACACTAATTTCTCATAAATATAATACAGGCACAAATGGAAATTTCAGCCTGGCACAGTTGTTATCACCGGATCTAATATAATAAGGAACAATGATGCTGTAATTTCAGGCGATCAGGCCTAGATTTGCAATTGTAATACTGGTTTAGACATGTTACCATATTATACTTATGTGACACTGGCCTAAGGTGGCATATAGTGCTGCAATTTAATGATGGCATAAGGGGCAAATATTTGTGATTAGACTAATAAACTATATTAAACAAAAAAAAAATTCAAGTTTCCTGAAAACAGGACACAGATTTTTCTTTAACTCTATAAAAAGTTCTAGGAGGCAGCTGTAACTCCGGAGGTTTCTTACTGACAGTCTGATAGAAGCAAACATAAAAAATACTGTTTGATCATCATGATTCCCATACTCCTCAGGTGTTTTATCGAGACAGCATATCTGTCAGGCAGCACCGCGTCTGTGAATCTTTCATCAGGACATCAGTGATGTCATAGAACTTGTTCTCAATGGCCAGTTTATAGCGGGTGTTAATGTCCTCACAGTAACCGATCACTCGCTTCAGGTTCTGTACTCCGGTGGATCCAGGGGAGTTTAGTTTGCATCTGAAAATAGAAAATATCTAATGTATAGATACAAACAAAAGCAACCATATTCTAAACCCTCTAAGGTATATGAAAACATACAATCACACATTTTGATCTAATTGTCTCAGCACATCTGGGCCCAGACTTGGGCTATATTCACACATCAGTGGCCATTTTTTTTTTTTTAAATTTTGTTGATCCATAGAAACATCCATTTTAAAAACAGAACCATGTAACCGATCTGTAAGACTGTGTTCTATTCTCATCTGGATTAGACTCGCCCATTAATGTGAGCCCTCGTGGACAGGGTCCCTGCCCCTCCTGTACCTGTACGTCCTGATCGCCTAGATTTAGTGTACTACTTGTTCTTGTCTCCCTTATCCTCATGTAAAGCACCATGGAACCTAATGGCGCTATAAATAAATAATAATAATAATAATGTCTATGAGATCTATTAAACATGGATGAAAAAGGAGAATTTTGTGTACTCACCGTAACAATATAAGAGTAACAAAAACCACAAGTAACAAGGCCGGTACGGCCAACAGGGTGGGTGCTGTGTCCGCCAATTAGAGGCTAAGAGAAAAGGAATTCACGGTGAGTACACAAAATTCTCCTTTTCTCCTTCGCCTCATTGGGGGACACAGGACCGTGGAACGTCCCAAAGCAGTCCCTGGGTGGGAAAGACAATGGAACTAATGATACTGAACAAGTCAGTGAACAGAAAAATACCTAAAGGTGGGCAACTGCCGCCTATAGGATGCACCTACCCAGACTAGCGTCCGCCGAGTACTGGGTATGAACAAGGTAGTGCTTGGTAAAAGTGTGTAAACTCAACCAGGTTGCCGCCTTACACACTTGGAGAGCCGAGGCTTGGTGCCGAATGGCCCAGGAGGCCCCCACGGCTCGGGTAGAATGTGCCTTGATCCCCGCTGGAAGAGGAGTATTTGTCATCTTATAGGCTTCTTGGGTAGTTGATCTAATCCACCTAGCCAGTGTAGCCTTGGAAGCTGGCATACCCTTACGAGCGCCTTCCGTTAGATTGAACAGAGTGTCTGACTTACGGAAATGTGCAGTTTTGGACACATAAATGCGAAGCGCCCTGACGAGATCCAGAGTATGCAAGGCTCGTTCGAACCTGTGAACCGGAGCCGGACAAAAAGAAGGCAATGAAATATCCTCACTCAAATGAAAAGAGGAGACAACCAAGAATGACGGCACCGGACGGAATACAACCTTGTCCAAATGGAACACCACGAAGGGTGCTTACAAGAAAGCGCTGAGAGTTCTGACACTCGGCGAAGAGAAGTGATAGCCACTAGAAAAACCACCTTCGGAGTCAGAAGGAGGAGAGAGATGTCCTGAAGAGGTTCAAAGAGAGGTTCCTGCAGAGCCGTAAGGACCAGGTTAAGGTCCCATGTATCTAAAGGCCGTTTGTACGGAGGGACAATGCGATTAACTCCTTGGAGAAAAGTCTTCACCTGCGGCTTAACGGCAAGGTGACATTGAAAAAGGAATGAAAGGGCTGAAACCTGACCCTTAAGGGAACATAGGGAGAGACCAGATTCTAATCCTGACTGAAGGAACCCTAGGACTAGCGGCAAGGAATAGGGAAGAGGGGGTTGATCTCGAGAAGAGCACCATGCGAAGAAAGCCTTCCAGGTGCGATGATAAATTTTGGCCGATGCCGACTTCCGTGCTCTGATCATGGCCTGAATAACGGCAGGGGAGAAACCTGCGTGGGTTAGTACCCAGGTCTCAAGGGCCCGCCATCAAATTCAGGGCGTCTGAATTCTGGTGGTAAAAGGGGCCCTGAGACAGATGATCGGGACGACATGGGAGACGCCAAGGAACGTCCGCCGTGAGCTGTACGAGATCGGCGTACCATGCCCTTCTGGGCCAGTCTGGGGCTATGAGAATGACTTGAATGCTCTCTTGCTTGATCTTCTGCACCACTCTGGGAATGAGAGGCAGAGGAGGGAAGATGTAAGGCAGCTGGAACTGAGACCAGTTCTGAACTAGGGCATCCGCCCCTAGAGCTCGCGGGTCATGAGATCTGGCTATAAACACGGGAACCTTCGTGTTGAATCGAGATGCCATCAGGTCTACGTCCGGAGTCCCCCAGATACGGCATATTTGCTGGAACACGTCGGGATGTAGGGACCACTCTCCCGAGTCCATGCCCTGGCGACTGAGAAAATCCGCTTCCCAGTTCTCCACTCTTGGGATATGAACCGCTGACAGCGTTGAGTTCGTCGATTCTGCCCAGTGTAGAATGCGTTGCACTTCGTGCATGGCCTGGAGACTGCGGGTTCCGCCCTGATGGTTGATGTATGCCACGGCCATGGCATTGTCCGACTGAATCCGGACTTGTTCCTGCCAGCATGGAATGAAAGGCCTTCAGAGCTAGAAATATGGCTCGGATCTCCAGGAGATTGATGGGCTCGGCCAACTCCGCTGGGGACCATGTTCCCTGCGCCGTGTGATGACGATGTACCGCTCCCCATCCACTGAGACTTGCGTCAGAGGTGACTATCTTCCAGCAAACCGGTAGAAAGGACCTTCCCCTGTGAGGGAACGAGGTTTGAGCCACCAATGGAGGGAACTCCTTGCTGCAGGTGACAACCGGAATAATCTGTCCAGGGCAGAAGGGTTCCTGTTCCATGAAGTCAGAATTGCCCATTGGAGAGGCCTGAGGTGAAGTTGAGTGAACAGCACTGCTTCCATAGAGGCAACCATCCTGCCCAAGACTCTCATGGCGAATCGAATCGATTGAGGAAACGGACATAGGAGACTGTGGACCCCCTGTCGAAGGGCCTTCGCCTTGTCCTGATGGAGGAGGACCAGACCCCTGGGGGTGTCGAAACGCATCCCGAGGAATGTTAGAGATTGTGACGGGACTGGTGATGATTTCCACAGATTCACCAACCAGCCTAGCCGACGCAGGGTGTCCACTGTGATGGAAACACTCTGCTGACAGTCCCTGAAGGAGGGGGCTTTGATGAGCAAGTCGTCTAGATATGGCAGGACTACCATTCCTCTTGTGTGCAGTATGGTCATGACAGCCGCCATGACCTTGGTGAACACCCTGGGGGCCATCGCTAGGCCGAACGGGAGGGCCACAAACTGATAATGGTCCTGGTTGATGGCGAATCAGAGAAACCGCTGGTGAATTGTCGCGATTGGGATATGGAGGTAAGCGTCCTGTATGTCGATGGACGCGAGAAATTCGTCCTTCTCCATGGACGCTATGAATGGAGCGCAGTGACTCCATGCGGAAATGCCGAACCTTCACGAAGGAGTTTAACTGTTTTAGATCTAGAATGGGGTGAACCGCCCCTCCTTTTTTGGGTACCACAAAAAGGTTTGAGTAGAACCCTTGGAAGCGTTCGGCTGGCGGTACCGGTAGGATGACACCGGCTTCAAAAGGGAATCTACTGCCTGAAAGAAGGCGCGAGCTTTGGGCGGATGAGCAGGTGGGATTGACAGAAAAAAACTATTTAGAGGATGGGCCGTGAATTCTATGGTGTATCCGGAAGACACCAAGGTGTTTACCCACTTGTTGTCGGTAGAAGCGAGCCAGACCTGACGAAAGCGAGAAAGTCGGCCGCCAACCCGAATAGTGTCTCCCGAAGGGGGAGAGTCAGGAAGAAGAGAATCTGCTGGGCTTTGAGCCCTTAGATCTGGACTGGCGGGAATGGGACTGCCAGTTTGCAGCAGTCTTTCGTGTCGTCTAGGTGCGCTCCCTACGGGGGGACCAATTGCCCGCCGGCGGGGGCTTCGAGACTGACCAACCAAAGGAGTTCCGAAAGGACCGGAAACGGGTTTGTTGGCGACGAGTGAAGGGTCGCTTAATCTGACGTTGCGGAAGAGAGGTACTCTTACTCCCAGTGGCATCTGAAATCAATTGATCCAGCTTTTCGCCAAATAAACGGCCACCAGTGTACGGAAGACATGTGAGCGACTTTTTAGACGCTGCATCTGCCTTCCACTCTCTCAACCAGAGGGCTCGCTTGATAGTTATGGTGTTGGAAGCCGCCGCCGCGGCACAGTTAGCCGAATAGAAGGCAGCATGCATGGAATATTCGGCGGTAACCGCCATTTGAGCAACCTGGTCTAACAAGGCTGGATCGACCTGCAAGGACCGAAGAGCTGAGTGTACAGAATTAGCTCTAGTCATAATGGCCTTTGAGGCCCAAACTGAAGCAAAGGCTGGCCCTAGAGAGAAGAGCCTGAGGCCTCAAAAACGGACTTCGCCATCTGCTCCACCTGACGGTCAGTGGCGTCCTTTATTGATGAACTGTCCAGTAAGGACAGAAGTGTCTTGGTAGCGAGACGAGATACAGGAGGATCCACCTGTGGCAGATCTGTCCAATCCTGGGTGACCTTAGGCAGAAAAGGATAACGGGTTTCCAGAGCCTTACGGTTACCAAACCTTTTGTCAGGGTGTAACCTATGCTTTTTAAGAATTTCCTGGAACTCTGGATGGTCTGAGAAATGCTTATGTGGTCTCCTGGCCCTTTTAAAGGACACCTTATGCTCCGGAGCATCAGCCGGAGGGTCTGACACTTCCAGAACCTGGTTGATGGAAGTAATCAAATCCTCCACCAGCGCCACCGTATCGTTCACATCTAAGTCTAGGGACCCATCTAAGTGACCCTCTGAGTCCGAGGAACAGAGACCTTCGGATTCCTGCGCGTCATCTTGACGCCTGTGGGATGCAGAGGCTGCAGAGCCCGCAGGGGTCTCTGGAGATGGAGGTGGTCTCTTACGGCCAGAGTCGGAGACTGACGGGGCAGGGTCGGCAGTCTGTCGCGGTGCCGACACTTCTGGCCGAGACGCAGAAGCCTGAACGGCGGATTCAGGTGGCGAACGGGCCTGCATAAACTGCAGCAGTGTGGCAGACAATCTGTCAATGCACTGCGTCATATTCTGAGACATAACTGTGGCCCACGCAGGGGTAGGGTCAGGGGCACTGGTAGAAGCCCGGATAGTGGGGGTCTCAGTATCTGCAGCCTGCGTGCAGCTCTCACAATGTGGCGAGGTGCATCCTACAGGGAGGTCAGCCTTACAAACAGTGCAGGTAGCATAGTAAGTGCTGGCAGCCTTGGAGCTTTTCTTACTCCTATTGCCAGACATTGTGGATGAGCTATTGAGAAAGATAATAGGTAACCAGGAGTCCCCTTGTAAGCAGGCACGCTCTAGCTGTCCAGCTAGGTGCCTGGACCCTTAGTGAATAGGGTCACAGAGGGTTAACAGTGCCTGCTGCAGGAGGGGATGTGGAGGAGAGGGGGCAGAGAACCTCTGCAGAGGAGATCCCTGCAGAGGTCTTACCAGTCCCAGCGGCGCTCCTGTGACGAGACTGCCCGGATCCTGTGTCCCCGGATGGCTGAGGCGCAGGGCTCCACGTGCAAGCAAATGGCGGCGGTGGAGAAGGAGGAGGAAGGGGCAGAGCTAAACAGGCGGGCTCCAGTCTGGAAAATGCGCCCGTTCTCGGCTCCGCCCCCAGTATGACGCGCGGTCAGTGTCATCTGGCGGGACGGGGGCATCACATGGGCGGCGGCCTCTGTGCTAGGCCCAAGCCAGGGGCTCAATTAATTGAGGACCCCAGGAATAGTGAGGGGTCGGCGCGGAGGCGCGAAAAAACGCTGAGGGGGGCCCAGAATCTGGTAGAGGGGGGCTCAGAAGCTGAGGGCATTGCACTGGCGGTAGAAACTGCCAGTATAGCAAGAAAAACATTCTCCCCCTTCCCTCTCAAAGTGTGTGCCCATGTTAAGCTGCTCCTATGATGCAGCCTGCAAGTGCTGCTGCTGCAGGCTGTGTACAAGATCATAGTGAGTGCAGCCACGTGCTGGCAATAAGATGCAGCCTGCAAGCGTGCGCTGCTGCAGGCAGCTTGCAGCTTACAGCCCAGTGCAGCCAGGGCTGCTGATACCTGTGGTGCCACTACCTAAAACATCCAGGGGTGATTAAGGGGACGTCATCTGGCAGGCAGTCAGCATCTACTTCACCTCAAACCGGAAGGAGTGAGGAAGGAGGGTGGTATGCTGGGCTGTCTCGACTTTAACCCAGCAACCCAACAGTGGGAGGCCGAGAAAGGAGTACGGCATATGTAAGATTTCTCAACCTCAACCCAGCGCCCCAACAGTGGGTGGCCGAGGAAGGAGCATGCCGGGGGCCACGCCGGACCCACTTTTCTTCTTAAAATGATGAAAATTCACCGAGAAGGAAAATGGTCGTGTGCCTCCTTCGACACTAAGCAAAAAACTGGGGAGGCAGTGCCTGCTCCAGGGGCGTATACTGCAGAGGAGGAGCCACTGTTACTCTTTTGCAGATTGCTTAGTGTCGCCTCCTAGTGGACAGCAGCATAACACCCACGGTCCTGTGTCCACCAATGAGGCGAAGGAGAAAACAGAAGACACACTGTATACATCTATATGTCATACCTGTTTCATCCAGTTTTCACTGATCCATTAAAAAGTCAATGGCTAAATAAATGTTCAGAGAGTCTACCTTACTATCAAACTTAAACAGCAAGTAGAATCCTTTCTAATTAAATAAAAATAGCCTTGGACAGATGGGAGGAATGCTCAGCCAATATGGGGGAAATCACAACCTCAAATTACATAACTGTACAGCTGCAGGTTGCTGTTCCTGTACTGCTACAGCATACAAACAAGCAATTGCATCCATCTGTCTGTATGCATGCATGCATGTTGGTACAATGGTCCACAACTGTTAAAAAATACATTCTACTAAACCTTACTCATAATTAATATTTCCTTATTATTCCTTACCCTATCTCATAATGGGGTATGGTACAATGGCTTACACTTGCCACAGCAACACCCAGTGCCTTGTTTCCAGGTCCTATTCTAATTACTTTACCTCTCCAGTGACAACCCTGTCATTAGATAAATTTTGAAGTGAAATAAAGTTTTTCTGTATAAAACACTCTACATGGGGCTGTGTGTTATCCCTTTCACTGACCGAAGAAGTAGTACATGAAAATCATCATATAGCTCCAGGATGAAGTATGGCAAGTGGGAAAACGTGTACGAACAAGAACTAGCGTACAACACGCGGAGAGTCTCTAATGACACCCATCCGATGGGAATTCAGTCATCACTACAACTGTGCTGATGTCAGCTGTTACATTGTCCTGTACAGTACCTAGCACAACCGCACCCAGATGACTTCTTCCGATATGTAAATCTTACTTGTTTGACAACTGCTCGATCACCGCACAGCTGAGGAGCTGACGCTGCTTGAACTCTTCCAGGTACTGAAAATCTCCTTCAAGTATCACTTTGCTATACAGGACGTCTGGCCAGTCTGGAGGCAGGTCATAGGCTTCTGTCACAATAACAGCCTGCGAAAAAGATGGCAGCAATAAGAAGGTGGCAAGATAACATGCATGTACAATGTAGCAAGCGGGCCCACTGCAACACGTCTATATAATTCTTAGTACCAATTCGGTGATTTTTTGCTTAAAGCTAAATTATACATGTGTTATACATGTGGCTAGGTACTCGTGAGTGTAAGGGCCCTTGACGGTGGGTCACGAGCTTACGATATTCTGGCGCCATAATACCAAACTGACACCTTACATCATTTATTATAGTGTCAACTTGCATCTTTTTATCCATTGCAGTTGAGGTTGTTTTCCTCAAGGGGGCGTCTGTCACAGTGATGCATGTCCTCAGTGCTGAGCAGCCCGCCCGGTCTGGGGGCGTTACCAATAGGCTGCTCAGACACTTATGTATCACCTGGATGTGAGTGGCAGAGGCCTAGTGGAGTCCATGTGTCTGCATTCACCACCAGCCCCCTCCTTGTTAGCATGGCTGGTCGCCTGGTTGCCACAAACCGCCCCCATGTTATGGGTTGCAGGGGGCTGTGCACCGGTGTCTTGACGCATGTGTCACCTCCTGGGGGAATTTGCAGCCATCTGCTAGATGCAAGGGGTAGAAATAGTGTCAAAACTTGTGAGTTTTTCTATATAATTCTTAGTACCAGTTCGGTGATTTTTCACACACTTAGGGCCCTTTCACATCAGCGTTTTTTTTAAATCGCGGCAGATGCGGTGAAAAAACCGCATTTGCCGCGATTACCGCATACCGGCTGCACTTGCGGCACGGTTGCGGTTTTTGCCATGCAAAGTATAGGCGGACTTGCGGCAGGTGCGGCAAGTGCGGTTTTGCACTTGCGGCAGGTGCGGCCGCGAAAAAAACCGCGGTCAGCCGCGGTTTTTTTTGCGGCCGCACCTGCCGCAAGTGCAAAACCGCACTTGCCGCACCTGCCGCAAGTCCGCCTATACTTTGCATGGCAAAAACCGCAACCGTGCCGCAAGTGCAGCCGGTATGTGGTAATCGCGGCAGATGCGGTTTTTTCACCGCATCTGCCGCGATTTGAAAAAAAACGCTGATGTGAAAGGGCCCTAAGGTGGCAGAAGCCAGCAGGCTCATTCTTGCCACCGCTGCGGCACCCCTTTGCCCCTAACCTCCCAGCAGGAAGTAATAGGGATTCATCATCAAGCATCTCAGGATCCTTCTAAAGGAATCACTCCACAGCCATTACAGCAATATCACAACATCTGCTGTGCAGGGCACACAGGGACTCGGGACAGTACAATCAGCATAGCATAGCTATCGCGTCATATCCGGCTGTACCACGTCAGTACACCCATTAGGGTGTACCGCCGACCTCTCGATGCCGAGTGCGCATGCGCAAAGTGTGTTCACTGTACACCTAATGGGTGTACTGACGTGTATATTAAATGACTGATTACTAAACTGACATGGCTGAACAAAAAGGCCAAATGATTCCATGCAGACGTAAAAAGCGGACATACACATCGCATACGGATGACAGGATGGATGAAGAATCATATGCTTTTTTTCTAGATGAGAGACAGATTATTTTGTATAACTGGCCTACATACATTTTTTTTCATTGACATCCCAGGTGTTTGTATGTGTCCAGTGGGTGGTCCTATCCAGTGTTGGACAGCTCACTTTACACAAACACTAAATCCAGTATCCAAGTCCTATGCACAATAGATATATCCTGTGCTTGCTACATGGGCATCCCTAAGCCAAAAATCATTAGAATATTTAAAAATCCCATAGCACCAGGCAATAATCCTTAAAAATATGAAGGGAAACTTGTGACAACACAGCCTTGTTTAATTTGTGTCAGCGGATAAGGTTGTTCATTTTGCCAGACGTATTGACCTTTTGCTTGTTATCCCATGTTTTCTAAGTCATTATTATTGTCAGACTGTGCGGAGTCCATATTGTTCAGAGGTTCTGTATTGCTAAATTCAATGTAAATTACCTCACACCCTCACCCCCTCTGTCGTGTGCCAGCGCCATGGTGCCAATGAGCGAGGAGTGTGCAAAACAGCCGCGCACATTCAAAATTCGCGCCAAGCTGAAACCCGGCGACAGCGGCGCATTTGTGCCGCTGTCGCCGGGATACACGCGTCCGGCCGTGGCCATCGTCGGAAGATCAGTGGGATCTCCCGGGTGGGGAGCTGCTGACCTCTGTGCAGCAGTAGCTTAGCCACGGCCACCTGCCGCACAGTGATCCGTGGCGAGTCAGCCGGTCATCTCCCAGCTGCTTGCAGCGGTAGTGCCCCACGCGGCATTCAAACCACGCGCCAAGCCGCAGTACTTTTCTGATTGGTCGCCGCGGCCGCCAATCAGAGAAGTAGTGCGGCTTGGTACGTGGTATGAATGCTGCGTCTCTCATTGGTTGCCGCGGCCGACCAATCAGAGGAGCGGCGCGCGCCAAGGCGCCATATTTAAAGTACTTTTAAAATTATTTTAAATATAGCGCCATGGCGGGTGCCGCTATTTGACTGGTCGCTGCTGAATGCAGTGGCCAATCAGAATAGCGGTGCGCGCCATGGCGCCATATTTGAAATACACTGAGCGCCGCACCTTGTATTTCAAATAAATGTTTTTTTTTTTTTTTTATTTATTATTCTAGAATACCCGATGCGTTAAAACCAGGCCACCATCTAGTGTATAAATAAGAGCTCAGCTTTTTTCCACCAATCCTGGAAGAACACAATATACCCTGAGATGTAGGCTTGATATATTAAATGGGACTGTATTCAGTGACCAGGGAGAGATGATGCATGACCCAGCCTAGGCACTCCGGTGCCGGCTAGGGGGTCAGAACCTGGAGTAATACGCTTTGTGGCCTCAGTCTAGGAACTTCAGCCCCGGCTAGAGGACCACTGGAACGGGATTATATTTTTGCAGAAGATCATTTTAGGATTCTAGGATTTGGCTGAAATATCAGTGACTATTTAAGGTAGATACCCAGGTTGGGTCAATTCGGTCACCTGGCTACAGACTTTGCCATGCTCGGTCAGCTTCCCAAGCTTGTTGCTATTCCTTTCTCAGTGGGTGCCCGCTGAAATAGGGTGCTGCTGGATTGGAGTAGTTGAGAGCACCCACTGACCCCCCTTGTCTCCACAAACTTGTTATTTTCTTTTTTTTTTATTATTAAACTGCTCCTAATGTTATATAGATCATGTACAGTCCATTAGTAACCAGTTTTTGTTTTTTTTTTAAATTGGTGTATTTATTCCAAAAAAGCTCTTTAGATCAGGGGTCCCCAACCTTTTTTGCACCGGGGACTGGCTTCATGCAAGACCGTTCATCCGGGGCCTGGTGGGGCGGGGCTTTGAACTTATGGGGCAGGGCTATGGAGAAGGGGTGGAGTTTACTACCCTGTTTCCTCAAAAGATGCGCTACATCTTATTTTCATTAACGGTAGTATAATGCAGCGTCACAGCCCTCCACATCATATAATGCAGCCTCACAGCACTCCATATAGTACAATGCAGCGTCACATCCCTCCATAAAGTATAATGCAACCTCATATCCTACCATATAATATAATGCAGTGTCGCATCCCTCCATATAGAATAAATTCTCCCCACACACCCACATTGCCCCTTGTATAACCCACACACACACAGACATTGCCTCTTGTATAACCCCCCCACACACAGACATTGCCCCTTGTATAACCCCCACTGACCCCTAAATGCCCCACACACATATTGCCCCTACACCCACAGACATACTGCCCCCAGTACAAATACACCCCCCCACACACACACATTGCCCCTTGTATAACCCCCACTGACCCCTGAATGCCCCACACACATATTGCCCCTACACACACAGACATACTGCCCCCAGTACAATACACCCCCCCCCCACACAGACATTGCCCCTTGTATAACCCCCCCACACACATACATTGCTCCTTGTATAACCCCCACTGACCCCTGAATGCCCCACACACATATTGCCCTTACACACACAGACATACTGCCCCCAGTACAATCAACCCCCCCCACACACACATTGCCCCTGAAACACACACAGATGCTGTTCTGCTGCTGCTCACTGCTCCTGCCGGCTTCTCTTGTACAGCAGCAGCTGAGGAAGAGACGTGATGCACACGTCACTGATACGCTTGGAAATAGCGCAAGATATGAAACTCTGGCCACGTCTCTGCCTCTTAGCTGCTGCTGTACGAGAGAAGCCGTCGGCCAATAACAGTGTGGCAGAGCATGGCTGCTGCTGATTGGCCGACAGCTCCCCTCATACATCTATGCACGCAGCTGAAGCCTCAGCTCAGAGCGGCATGTAGTTCAAGAGGTGAGGGACGCGGTGGGCTGGGACACACAGGGGGCGGGGAAGGCGGCAGCTTGCCACGGACCGGCACAAAGACCCCGACGGCCCAGTCCCGTCCGCGGACCGGTGGTTGGGGACCCATGCTTTAGATACTTAGATGTTTTCATTATCTAGCTGCCCAAACAGTCATCCGGGCGGTTAGCAGAGATGTCAATCAACTGAAAACATGCCCAGATTCATCTAATGTTCTCTACAAGGACCTGTGTGATGTCCAGACCATGTGACCGTAATGGGTGGGGCTAAGTCTAACGTTTGTCCACGCAAAGTCTGCTTAGAAATAAAAAAAGGAGATTTTTGTGTACTCACCGTAAAATCCTTTTCTCTTAGCCTCTAATTGGGGGACACAGACCGTGGGTGTTATGCTGCTGTCCACTAGGAGGCGACACTAGGCAGAATCTGCAAAAGAGTTTAGAAACTCCTCCTCTGTAGCATACACCCCTGCAACAGGAAGTGCGTCGCCAGTTTTGTGCTAAAGCAGTGGGAGAGTTAACAGATAATAACAGTGACACAGGAAGTCTACGCAGGTGACCTGTGTAAACAAATATAGTTAACAAGGTAATAACAGTGTAACATGGCCTAAAACCAAACAGGCACGTGTGTAAACAGTTAAAAGTTAGCAGAGTAATGCTAGTACCACAAGTCCTGAAATTAATCAGGCGCATGTGGAAAACAGTGAAGAGTTAACGAAGTAACAATCGTATAACAAGGCCTGTAACTAAACGGGCTCACAGTACTATAAGGCCTGGAACTAAACAGGCACAAGTTTAAACAGTCAACAGTTAACAGAGTGATAATAGGCAAACATGTGTAAACATGTTAACCATGTAACAGCTGAGAAGCTATGTGAGAACTGTAGAAAAAGGCCCACAAGGTCAATAGGGTGGGTGCTGTGTCCCCCAATTAGAGGCTAAGAGAAAAGGATTTTACGGTGAGTACACAAAAATCTCCTTTTCTCCTTCGCCTCATTGGGGGACACAGACCGTGGGACGTCCCAAAGCAGTCCCTGGGTGGGAAAGAACAATGGAACTAGTGACACTGAGCATGGTCAGTGAAGAACTATGCACCGACAGGTGGGCTGCTGCCGCCTGGAGGGCACGTGTACCCAGACCTGCGTTTGTCGAGGACTGAGTGCAAGCACTATAGTGGCTTGGGTATGGGTGTAGGCTGACCCCTTGGCTGCCTATACACTTGTTGCGCCGATACCCCTTACCGAACTGTCCAGGAGGCTTTCACGGCCGTAGTAGAATGTGCCGTGACCTGCCGGAAGGAATGAGGTTTCGAAGGTATAAGCGTCTTGGATGGTTAGAGGAATCCACCTCGTTAGGGGAGCCTTAGAGGCTGACGTGTCATTATGTCTGCCCATTGGAAGAAGGATAAGGAGAATCCGACCTCTTAGAAGGGCACTGTCCTGGATACCTAGACGAGTAGGGCCCCGACAAGGTCCCGCATACGTAGGTCCTTCGCGACCGGACAGACTGGAGTCGGGCACGGAGATGGCAGAGAGATTTCTTCATGTAGGTGGAAGGAGTAAACCTACCGTAGAAGAAGAATGGAACCAGCCATAGGACAATCTTGTCCAGATGGAAGACTAGAAAAGGATGGATTACAGTAAACTGCTGCAAGTACCGATACTTCTGCAGAGACAAATAAATGCCGCCGAACCATACTACTATGTGGATGAGTATGCTAAGGTAACATCCCATCGAGGCTGAAAAGATGGTTCTTGTAGTGCCGTGAGGACCAAGTTCAGGTCCCCACGGGTGTAGTCTTGTTGTATGGAGACCTGAAATAGCAGACCCTTCGAAGGAAGGATTTTATAGACGTCTGGTGGCAAGACGTGTTTGTAAGAGGGTGAACAACAGCTGAAAAACCTGCTGTGTAAGAGACCCTAAGGACAGACCTGAGTCTAGGTCTGAGAGGAAGAAAACGGAGAGTCCCTGGCATGAAGTAGGGCCAAGGGGAATGACCTCTAGAGGTGCCCCAAGCAAAAAAACAAAAACAAAACGATTACACGCGTGATGGGATATCGCTGATAAGGCTGGTGTCCTCACTGTGACTACGGTCATTACAATATCCTGGGAAAAAAAAAAAAAACACTTGGGTTAACCTCTAGGTCTCAAAAGCTACACCATTAACCTCAGATGTGAGGAATTCTGAGGGAGAACTGGCCATGATCGAGCAGGTCTGGACAGTCTGTGAGACGTCCTGGTACTGCTGCTCTAAATTGGACAAGTCTGCGCACCAAGCGCATGTGGGTCAGTCTGAGACCGCGAAAATGGTCCCGCGACATTCTCGTTTGATATCCCAGACTGGTAGTGGGAAAAGAATATAGGAGAGACGGATACCGGTCCAGGCTTGGACTAGTGCGTCTGTCCCACTGACTGTGGATCCTGAGACCAGGCCAGGAAGGCCGAGACCGTGACATTGTGACTCCGTCAGGTCCAGATCTGTGGTTTCCTGGCGTTGGTGTTTCGACGGAGGACTTCTAGATGAAGGAGCTAGTCCCGAGTCCATCCTTTGGTGGATTAGGAAATCCGCCTCCCAGATGTGTACACCTGGTATGAGAACAGCTGGCAGTACAGTGTTCCAAGGATTCCCCCTAGTAAAGGATGTGCGAACTTGTCATCGCTTAGAGACTGCAGGTTCCACCCTGGTGGTTGACATATGCCACGGCTGTGGCATTGTCTGACTGCATCCTGACATGTTCAAATGCCAGAAGGTGACTGAAAGATTTCAGTACTAGAGATACTGCACGAATGTTCGTAAAGTAAGGGGCATCTTCGAGACAGGGCAAGACTACTGCCATGTGCAATTTGATGGGGGTATATCGCACCCCATCCTGTTTTTGTGCAACACCTGAGCATGGACAATTGCCAAGGCCGGCGATTCAGCTGAGCCAATGGAACTGAATTTCAAGCTGCTACTATGCTGTCTAGAACTCTTATAGCAGTTGTGAAGGATTGAGGAGACCTCTGACGGAGGCTGCGGATTCCCAGATGAAGAATCTGTGCCTTGTCTGGGGAAATTTGACTAGAGCTGTGGTGGTGCAACTAAAGGCGGCCGTGTTCATGCGGTGCTGTGCGTCCAGTATGGCTGAGACTCCATACGTGATGCTGTAGCATGTGGCCGTCAGGAGTACGCAGCAGAGCAGGGACTCCTGGAATGTGTGTGCTGTGCTGCAGCATGTGCCTTGGAATTGCGGTAGACCTGTGGAGGTCGATCCTACCGAGTCTTCTTAGCGAGCACGGTGTAAATGCCACTGTGTTCACAGTCCTCGAAAGACATGCATTGATAAAAGAGTCATCCAGATATGGGAGACTGCTGAATCGTAGTATAGACCTTGCCAACTTCAGGGTGGGAAAAAGCTTTGTATCCTTTGCGCTTCAGTCCTTTTTGGCCTCGCCCCACTCCCTGTGCTGACGCTTCGGAGACCCCGACGTCAGGCAGAGGGCGGGCATGGCGGGCGGGCAAGCCAGTGCTGTCACGGCTAGGCTGAAGCCAGGGCCTTGCGTAAATCGAGGGGCCCGGGAACGGCAGAGGTCCGGCGCGGAGGTCCAGAGGGAGCCGGAAGTCAGGATCAGCGCTGGCCGAAACCGGAGGCTGCGCCACGATAGTCCAGTCGCCGTTGTCCTGCGCTGCATACAGCGAGCGCTATCCACCATGAGTATTCTCCTTTTGGGCTCATGAGTCGAGAAGGGACGGATTGCGTGGAAGAATGTTCAGGCCACAATCATTCGGGTTCCAGAAGGGCCCATCCATCGGGTTAATGCGGTTGGGGGTCTGCGAGGTCCTGCTTTGAAGCGGGCTGTGCAGAGTGCTCACACTTGTGATCTCAACCCAAGTACCTAATATAGGTATAGTGAGGAGATTGGCAACAGGGCTCGTATTTCACGTTCTGCGACCCAGAGTTTTGTTTTTGTAGTTTGGGGACGGAGGCCGGCCAGGCCTTGTGCCGTCACAGTTTCAACCCGAGACCCCAACAGTGGGGAGTCGAGGAAGGAGTATGGTATATAGCAATCTCGTCTACGACCCAGCACCTCCAACAGTGGGGAGCTGAGGAGGGAGTATGCAATGGGTCTTAGGTCTCAGAGACCTGTAGCTAAATTACTCGTGCAGTTGCGAATTACGGTGTTTCAGCCTGCGTCTTGTGAGACTTGACCGTCATCACCGACAACCAGACCTCCAGCCCTTTTGGAGAGGATTGGCAAACGATCCTGGGACCCTTGCAGTTGTCAGGTAATTGCAGATTACATCAACTTCAGCTGGGCTCTCCAACAATGGAGGGCCGAGGAAGAAAACCTGCGAGTTAAGCTCGTAGTAATTCCACCACAACCTAGTTGTCTCAACTGTGTGTGGGAAGGGGTCTGATGGACGAGTATTTTGAGCCGTTTGAATAGTAACTGGGCTCCGCCAACATTGGGGGACCAAGGAATACGCATGTCGGTGGCTCACTGCAACCCAGCTCCCCCCAGGGCAATAAGGTTGGACAAGTGTACCAACAGGTACATGCATTTGGCACGGTGTTAGGAAAAAACAATACGTGCGGTGGCCCGTGCGCTGATTACTACTGTAGAGGAAGTTACACTGGTCCTCGTAGTATGTTATTGCTCTTTACACGGTGTCCTGAGGGGTGGACAAGCTGGAGCAGGAGACATCGCTGCTGGTTGTCTTGCCGTTTTCGTTGGGAGACTGCTTCCCAGCGAAGCTGAGCGCAAGGTATACTCCAGTCGCTGCGTGTGCGCCCTCGCAGTGCTGTGCTTGCTGTACCCCTGCATAGCTGATGCTGAGCCATGGCTGTTGGAGAAGCCAGAGAATGATGGGGGGCAGTGCAGACCGGCCGTACCTATATGGCATGGCAGGCTCTGCTGTATGTCCCTGTTCCTTTTATTGAGGCCGGGAGGAGGGGGCAGGCACTGTAGGACTCCTAAAACCAAGGCCCTTGGCTGCACTAGTGTGCCTTGAAGACCACGGCAGGGAGGAAGAACTGTTGGGCTCCCCGTGTTTGAAAGGGGCCTAGTGCTCGTTGTACCCCCTGCTGGCTGTGCATATGTGCCACTGTGCCAGCAAGGTCGTGGGCACGTGGTTGTCCGCTCACAGGACAGCTGACCTACATGTGTGTGTTTATTACATGTGTCAGCTGTTACATGTGTAGTGTGTGCACATTGTCTGCACACAGACTAGCCCGTATATGTGGCTACTGTGTGCGGGGCCTCAAGGCTGGCAGCTGCGGTGACAGGAGCAGTGCCTGAATCCCTTAATGGCCACCGCAGCTTAGAGGAGAGGGGTCATCCTCATCCTGTGCCCCCCGGAGACTGGCTGACTGATAATGGCCATCCGATAGTGCCAGACCTGCGATTGTTGAGGAAGCAGGGGGGGTTGGGCGCAGAGAAAAAGAGCGCGTCCTATGTAAAAAACGCGCCCTCTCTGCTCCGGGGGGCGTGGAAAAAGGCGGCGGCTTCGAGCTAGGCCGAAGCCGCGGCCTAAATTAGACTCCTGCGCCCGAAAAGGGCTCCAGAGCGGCGCGGAGGTCCGGGGAGAGGTCCGGAACTGACCCGGACCTCGCCGGACCCCCTGGGCATTATAACGGCGGCATGGTGGAGCTCCCACAGAGGACCCAGAGCGCTGGCTCCTCTTGCATCCGGCCGCTGTGCAGCCGTGATGCTGGCTGCTGCAGGGGCACAGGCAGTCTGTGCCCCTGATAGTGCTATGACTGCCCCGTTGTTGATCCCCCGGCCCCATCCGGAGAACACAGCAAAGCTGTGTCTCCTGGGTATGCTGCAGCAGTCTGTGCTGCAGCCTAGTTCCAAAGGAGTGACTCAGCAGAGCTGAGGCTCCTGGGGTGCTCAGAGGTGCTGCACCCTCTGGCCCTACCTGAGGCGTCTCAACCTAAAGGGACCCCTGAAGGGTGTTTAGGGAGGGATTGCGCCCACCATCAGAGGGCCCCTTCGGAACCTCGACCTCAACCCAGTAACCCCAACAGTGGGGAAATGGGGAAGGAGGACCGTCGTCTCAACCTCAACCCAGCACCCCAACATTGGGTGGCCGAGGAGGGAGCGGCATGTGGAATAAGGGTCTCAACCTCAACCAGGCACCCCCAACAGTGGTGGGCCGAGGAGGGAGCATGCCGGGAGTCTCACAGAGACCCACTTTTCTTCTTCTTGAATTAAAAAAACCAAAAAGCGAAAAAATTCCATAGGAAATAACCTTTAGGTGTGCCTCCTACGACACTAAGCAAAAACTGGAGACGCACTTCCTGTTGCAGGGGTGTATGCTGCAGAGGAGGAGTTTCTTAACTCTTTTGCAGATTCTGCCTAGTGTCGCCTCCTAGTGGACAGCAGCATAACACCCACGGTCTGTGTCCCCCAATGAGGCGAAGGAGAAACAAAGGATATCCATTGTACAGACAGGATCTATTTGTACTATGGATATACTTAATTTTTTAATCCATGTTTTGGAACTTCAATAAATCATTGGACTATCATCAAAGAGTGAGAAGAAACTTTTTCTTTTCTGAAATTTTTGGTGAAGCAGAGGAGTCTTACATATTTCTATACAAACATATAAGAACAAGGATGATTGTGGAAAATGTGGTATTCAGATACCACAAAAATATATGTATAAAAACATTACTTTATTAATATGCTCTTAAAAGTATAACGTTAAAAAATGAAACACATAGTACAAGTGTTTTAATTTTTAACCTTAGACTTTTAAGAGCATATCAATAAAGTCATGTTTTATAGATCTATATTTTTTGGCGGCAGCTGGATACCCCATTGTCTACAATCATCGTTCTTCTCCTGGGAACTGGGCAAAGGCTTTCTTCCCTGCACCACAGTCATGGTGGACTTGTTATCTGGTTCTGGTGGTCTGAAGTAAATCGCCTCCTATTTCTTTTTTTATGCTATAAATAAACAAGTTTATGGGAAGAAAACAGAATTGACCATTAAGTATGTAAACTGAGACACCTACAGGAATTGTGCACGAACCTGGTAAAATCTTGGAAGAGCTAATATGGGCTCCAACATGTTCACTCTTTCCAAATTAATAAGCTTTGTTTCATGGCCATTGTTCAAGAGATGAAGTTGTAGGGTGAGAAGTCGAGTGAGACGGGCACAGCGTAGTGACTGGCGCACACAAGAATCCTGTATGGACACACGGAAAATGAGAATATAACAGCAATATTCCAGTTTTCTTTAGTGCTGTGGGCACAGTTCCAATTGGATAAAAGGAAATATTTGTACCCTAGAGTAAGGAGAATGAAAGATGATCCACACTAATCAGATTATTTAAAAAAAGTGGGTACACATATACTCCGACCATCTTTAGAATCAAAGAATGGTAAAGTTGGAGGGAACCTCAAGGGCCATTAAGTTCAACTCCCTGCGACTGCAGGTATTCCTATATCTTCATCCAACATCTGCTTGAAGATTTCCATTGATGGAGATCTCACCACCTCTCGTGGCAACCCGTTCTACTCATTGATCACCCTTTAATGTCAGAAAGTTTTTCTTAATATCTAATCTGTATCGCCTTCCTTTTAGTTTCATCAAATTGCTTCTTGTACTTCCTTCTGCTAATGAGAATAAAGAGAATTTTGTTTACTTACCGTAAATTCTTTTTCTTCTAGCTCCTAATTGGGAGACCCAGACATTGTTCTTAGTTCTTAGACATTGGTGTATAGCTTCCGCCTCCGGAGGACACACAAAGTATTACACTTAAAAACAAGAAGTGTAACTCCTCCCCTACTGCCTATACACCCCCTCTAGGAGGAATCCCATCAGTTCGGTGCACAAGCAGGAAGGAGGATAAAACCCACATTAAGACCAAAAGGTCCGGTTAAACATTGTCGGCCAACAGGGCCAAAAGAGCGACATGTACAACACCAGTCACTCACATAAAAGAACAACGCCCAAAGGCCAACAGGGTGGGTGCTGGGTCTCCCAATTAGGAGCTAGAAGAAAAAGAATTTACGGTAAGTAAACAAAATTCTCTTTTTCTTTTTCGCTCCATTGGGAGACCCAGACATTGGGATGTCCAAAAGCTATCCCTGGGTGGGAAGAGACCCAAGCAAGACAGTAACTTTAAATGTGAGCAACCGCCGCCTGAAGGATCCGTCTACCCACATTAGCTTCAGCCGAAGCATATGCATGAACCTGATAGTGTTTCGTAAAGGTGTGCAGGCTAGACCAAGTGGCCGCCTGACACACCTGTTGCGCCGTGGCCTGATGACGTAGGGCCCACGAGGCACCCACAGCTCTTGTGGAATGTGCCTTAATCCCAGCCGGCACAGGTGTACCAGAGAGAATGTAGGCTTCCTGAATGGGAGCCTTGATCCACCGAGCCAAGGAGGACTTGGAAGCCTGCGTTCCTTTCTTCTTGCCCGTCGTGAGAACGAACAGGGCATCCGAGCGGCGAAAGGCAGCCGTGCGAGAGATATAAATCCTGACCGCTCTGACCAGGTCCAGAGTATGGAGGGACTTCTCATACTGGTGAACCGGATTAGGACAAAAAGATGGCAGGACGATGTCTTGATTCAGGTGGAACGGGGACAGCACCTTCGGTAGAAACTCCGCCACAGGACGGAGTACCACTTTATCCTGGTGAACTACCAGGAAAGGAGAGTTGCAGGACAGAGCTGCCAGCTCCGAAACTCTGCGCAAAGATGTAATAGCCACCAGAAAGGCCACTTTCTGAGAAAGTCTCAAGAGAGACACCTCCCTCAAGGGTTCGAAAGGCAGCTTCTGCAAAGCCGCGAGAACCATATTAAGGTCCCATGGGTCCAGAGGACGTCTGTAGGGGGGCACGATGTGACTTGCCCCTTGCACAAACGTCTTGACCTGAGGCAGATTAGCCAGACGCTTGTTGAAAAGCACAGACAGAGCGGAGATCTGGCCCTTTAGGGAACTGAGAGCCAACCCCTTGGTCAACCCGGACTGAAGAAAAGCAAGCAGGGTTGTAAGAGAGAAAGGCCAGGGGACTTTCTGTGGAGACGACACCAAGAAAAGAAAATCTTCCAGACTCTACGGTAAATTTTTGCCGAGGCAGGTTTCCTGGCTTGTCTCATGGTTGCGGCGACTTCCAAAGAAAAGCCACAGGATGTCAGCAACCAGTCTTCAAGTGCCACAAAGTCAGGCTGAGGGCCGCTGAATTGTGGTGGAAGAACGGCCCTTGAGACAGAAGGTCTGGCCGGAGAGGGAGCCTCCACGGAATCCCCGTCGAGAGCTGTAGAAGATCCGGATACCAGGCCCTCCTGGGCCAGTCTGGGGCGATGAGCAGGGCTTGATGACATTCCATCCTGAGTTTCCGAAGAACCCTGGGTAATAGAGGGATTGGAGGAAACACGTACGGAAGGCGAAACCTGGACCAATCCTGGACCAGAGCGTCCGCCGCCACCGCCCTGCTGTCCCGCGAGCGAGACATGAACCGCGGGACCTGGTGGTTCAACCGAGAGGCCATGAGGTCCACATCTGGAGTGCCCCATCTGTCGCAGATGTGGCGAAAGACATCTGGGTGAAAAGCCCATTCTCCTGGGTCCATACCTTGCCGACTTAGATAGTCGGCCTCCCAATTGTCCACTCCCGGAATATGTACTGCCGAGATGGACGAGCCGTTGTCCTCGACCCACTGCAGGATACGGTGGACTTCTGCAAGGGCCTGAGGACTGCGAGTGCCTCCCTGGTGGTTGATGTAAGCGACCGCGGTGGCATTGTCGGATTGTATCCGAATCGGATTCCCCGCCAGGAATCTCTGAAAAGCCAGAAGAGCCAAATAAATGGCCCGAATCTCCAGAACGTTGATCTGAAGGGAGGATTCCCGCCTTGTCCAGGTGCCCTGTGCCCGGTGGTGAAGAAAAACGGCGCCCCAGCCTAGAAGACTGGCGTCCGTGGTCACCACTAACCAAGAGGGGGGCAGAAAGGATCTGCCCCGAGAGAGGGAGGAGGGAAGCAGCCACCAACGAAGAGACTCCTTCGTGTCCGACAACAGAGGAATGTGTTGGTCGAGGGAGGAGGACTTCTTGTTCCATCCGCGCAAGATCTGCAATTGCAGCGGACGGAGATGGAATTGCGCAAATGGCACTGCTTCCATGGTCGCCACCATCTTCCCTAGAACGTGCATCAGACGCCTGATGGACACTGAGTCTGACCGCATGAGAGACTGGACCTCCTCCTGGATCGAGATCTGTTTGTCGACCGGAAGGACGATCAGAGCCGGGGCAGTATGAAACTCCATGCCCAGATAAGTTATGGACTGAGCAGGCAGAAGAACAGACTTGGGTACGTTGATCAACCACCCGAAGTGCTGCAGCGTGTCTAGAGTAATTGAGAGACTCCGCTGACACTGCTCCGCAGAGGGGGCCCTGACTAGGAGGTCGTCCAGGTACGGAGTCACTGCATGGCCCTGAGAATGCAGAACCGCCACCATCGCCGCCATCACCTTGGTGAAGATCCTTGGTGCGGAAGCCAGGCCGAAGGGCAGAGCCACGAACTGAAAGTGCTCCTCTCCTACCGCGAACCGCAGCCATCGCTGATGTGCCGGAGCGATGGGGACATGAACATAGGCGTCCTTGACATCTACTGAGGCTAGGAAGTCCCCCTGAGAAAGAGACGCTATCACAGACCGCAGAGATTCCATGCGGAATGACCTGACCTTCACGTGGCGGTTGAAAAGTTTGAGGTCCAAAACCGGTCGTACCGAGCCGTCCTTTTTGGGAACCGTGAAGAGGTTCGAATAGAACCCCCGGAATCGTTCCCCGGAGGGAACCTGGGTCACCACCCCGTCTCGTCTCAAAGCGTCCAGCGCCTGACAAAAGGCCAAGGCCCTTGTTGGCGGGGGCGAAGAGAGACAGAAACGAGTCGGAGGACGTGAGGTCAGTTCTATTCTGTAGCCTTGGGTGACGACGTCGACTACCCATTGGTCTTGGATCTGGCAGCGCCAGATGTCTCCAAAGTGGGAGAGCCTGCCACCGACCAAGGATGTTGCTGGGAGAGGCGGCAAGTCAAGAAGAGGCCGCCTTGGCAGCTGTAGCGCTGGCTGGCTTCCTTTGTTGATTTTTGGACCTCCACGGCCGGCCTGACTTCTGATCCCTGTCCGTACGAGAGGAGGAGGAGGACGACGTCTTTGAGGAGGGACGAAAGGCACGAAACTTGGCGTGCATCGGACGCTGACCAGACTTCTGTACCTTGGTTTGAGGTAAAGAAGTTGACTTTCCACCCGTGGATTCCTTGATGATGTCGTCCAATTGTTCGCCAAAGAGCCTGTTTCCCGCGAACGGGAGGCCTTGTAGAAATTTCTTGGACGTGGCATCAGCCTTCCAGTCACGCAGCCACAGCATCCTGCGGGCTGCAAGAGAGTTAGCCGAGGCCACTGCGGTACGGCTGGCGGATTCCATGACGGCCGATCTGGCGTAGTCAGTAAAAGCAGACGCTTGAGCAGTAAGGGTAGTCACCTCAGGAAGATCCTGAGCTACCGCATTCAGTTCTGTCAAGCAGGCAGAAACAGCCTGCAGAGCCCAGACTGCAGCGAAAGCCGGGGCAAACGAGGCTCCTGTAGCCTCATAGATTGACTTCTGCAGAAGTTCAATCTGTCGGTCAGTGGGGTCCTTAAGAGAGGAGCCATCTGCAACAGACATGACAGTATTGGCCGACAACCTGGAGACCGGGGGGTCTACCTTAGGAGAGGCCGACCAACCCTTCACAACGTCAGAGGGAAAAGGATACCGAGTATCCTTCTGTTTCTTGGAAAAGCGCTTGTCAGGACAAGCTCTGGGGGTCTGAACCGTTGATCTAAAGTTCGAATGATCAAAGAAAGATCCCCGGGGTCTGGATGGAGGAAGGAACTGATACAGTTCCTCTGAGAGCGAGGTGTCCACCGCGGGAGGGGGAGCCGTGAGATCCAATACCGTATTAATGGAGGACACCAAGTCATCCACGAAGGAATCCTCCTCTGAGGCCTCGTCCGAGGGCCTCACGGACTCCTGACCATCAGCCCCCTCAATCTGAGAACCCTCAGTCTGCTCCGTGCGAAGAGAGGAGGCCGGAGAGAGTGCTCTACGTGGGCGTTTAGGAGGCCAAGGAGAGGGATCTGCGTCCGAGACCCCTGTATTGTCTCCAGGATCCACACCCTCAGCAGGGACGACTCGCTGAGGTGCCTGCGGCGTGAGGCCGAGGGACCGGGGGCGCTTTCCCGGTGACCAGCCTGCAAAGATTCCTGCAAGACCCTGGTCAGAGCCGTCATGGACTGGGCAAAAGACTCTGAAAAGGTCCTAGTGAAAGCTACAGTCCAAGGAGGGACATCCTGGTCCCCCTGACTCGGGGAAGGCTCTGATGTAGCAGAGCTTGGGGGGGCCCCCTGAGCCGCTACAGAGTCATGTAAGGCGCAGACAGTGCAATGAGGGTCAATAGACCCAGCAGGCAGGGCAATCTTGCAGGCAGTGCAAGAAGAGTAAAATGCCTTCACCCTAGGGGCTTTGCTCCTGGTGGAAGACATGTCGCCCTTAGAATTAATCCTCCCAGAGGGAAACAAGCCAGAGGGGGGAATAGGAGACAGAAATGCACCAACAGGAGACCTGTGGTGACTTACCAGACCGACCAGGGAGTGTGTGTGTGCCCTCCGGATGCTCCGCTCTGTACTGGCAGCTGCAGAGTGCAGGGAGAGACGCTGAGAGTATGGGATCAGCAGTCTCCAGCCCCTACATAAGATGGCCGCCGGAGCCGAGCGAGGGGGCGTGGCCTAGCAGCCCGGGAATCAGGAGGGCTACTCCCCTCCCTCCCAGCCAGGCTATGATGCAAGCCATGGCTGGGAGCGGCCGAGCTCCAAGACCGCCCCCAAAGGCGGCCGGGCCCGCCTCCTGTGGAGCCCGGGCTCATGGAGGAAAAACAAGGCCTCAATGAAGCCGGGGCCTAAATTTATAACGCCGGCCCGCGCTCGGGAGCACCCGAGCGCGGTAGTACCAGCGACCCCCGGGAAACCCGCGGCGCTGTAGTGGCAGGCCGCTAGGGACCGGGAAAAACACCACCAGGGGCCCCTCTAGAGTGTGAGCAGCAGCAAACACATTAAAGAGCCCATGAAGAGGGCATGAGAGCCTGGAGGGAGCACACACAGAGGGACAATGTCTCCAGAGTCCACATACTCCCTCCCCAGGTGGATGGACCGGGCTGCAGCAGGGCAGGCAGGGTAAGCATAACTCCCAGAGTACCTTATTAGGTGCAGGGGACCGAGCCCTGTGGTCCACGACACCAGCCGACAGGATCCCTAGGGTCTGTGGATGGAGTCAGAGCTCCAGAAGTTCTGGGAGCCCGTACCGATCCCACTTCTCCAGAGCCCCGAGGGGATGGAGAAGGAAAACGCAGCATGAGGGCTCCAGCCCGTCGTACCCCAAGGGTACCTCAACCGCCTCTGCCCGAGGGTGAGGAAGGAGACATGCTGGGGGTCCCTAAGGATCCTCTTTGCTTCCATCCGACACTCTCCAGGGAGAGTGAGTAAGACTAAGTGAGAGTGCATGAGTGCAGAGTGTGCCTCCTTCAACACAAAGCTAAGAACTGATGGGATTCCTCCTAGAGGGGGTGTATAGGCAGTAGGGGAGGAGTTACACTTCTTGTTTTTAAGTGTAATACTTTGTGTGTCCTCCGGAGGCGGAAGCTATACACCAATGTCTAAGAACTAAGAACAATGTCTGGGTCTCCCAATGGAGCGAAAAAGAAAAGGTAGTTCCCTCTGCACTGTGACTGCCTTTCATATATTTGTAGACAGCTAGTATGTCTCCTCTCAGGCTTCTCTTTGGCAAACTAAACATTCCTAGTTCTTTTATGCAGTCCTCACAGGACATGGTTTGCAGACCTTCTGGCATCTTGGTTGCTCTTCTCTGGACTTCCTCCAATATATCGATGTCTTTCTTGAATTGGGGCACCCAGAATTATACTCAGTATTCTAGGCGAGGTCTGACCAGGGCAGAGTATTGGGGAATAATGACATCTCTTGATCCAGATTTAATGTTTGTCTTCATACGACAAATCATTTTGTTAGCCTTTTTATCTGCAACACCATACTGATGGCTCATGTTGAATCTGAAATCTACTATTGTGCCCAAGTCCTTTTCCCCTCTGCCATCGCTTAGTTTTATTCCTCCCATACAATATATATATGCTTTTTACAATTATTTTACCCTCTTTAAAGTTACCTCCTCTCACACTATGCAGTTGTTCACCCTTTCTTGGCTTTGATCCATGCCCCATCTCTCCATTATTTTTACATTCACTCAACTATTGGCCTCCTACACCAAAATAAGAGGTTGATCGCGATTTCTAACAATCTAATTATACATCAAATGAGAGGTGGTCTCAGAAAATCCATTAATGTCATACATTAAAGATATACTATTCATCTCTAATAGGTGTGATCCCACCTTGACAACATACATTTAGTGTATTCTCCAGAATGGGTACAGACTAATGTACCAGCCACTGACAGAAAATGTGTTCACACACACGTGCAGCATTCTCCATTCGCTACCGTTGGAGTTCTGAATTTGTGTATTGTTGCTTTCCTCCAAGACTTAAAATGGTCTTTGTGACTGAGTCTCTCTGCGCCTTTAAGTTAGGAAGTAAATGGGGTCCAAGTACCTGCATCGCACTAATCACAGTGACAGGGAGGGAGGGTTTGGCTCAGAGCTCGCAGGGGAGTAATAAAATAAACCCTACCCCACATAGTGATGATGTGCTGCACATATGCTAATATGCTGCAATGTTTTCCAGGGTTTGATAACACTTTTCTCTGCAATCATACATGTAAATATTGAAATAAAGGTATGATTATAACTCAGTATCCCGGTGCCTGTAACACACTGGCTTCACTTTATAGCCCTAAATCCTGCTGGTTGACTTCCTTTAATCCCATCAGGATGGCATCTGCTTACCTTAGAATAGCTTTCAGCAGCATCAATCAGCAGAGTGAGCGCCTTCATAATAGAAGATCTTAACTCTCCCAGGTCCGACAACCAATATTCTGCAGGACATGGCACATAATTATTATATAACTATATATACTATTATATACTATAGACTATTATATAACTATATATACAATCATTATATAACTATGCTTGCATCTCAACAGAGACAGCTGTTACTTCTTAATAACCACTTTGATGTCTAATTACTCAATAATAATCCACATGGGGTATAGTCATTTCAGGTGTGGAAAAAATGATTAAAAAAGGGTTAATAGTTAAATTTTATCACTTATCAAAATGCAAACTTTGTTCCTCTTTACAATGAAGATGGCTCTTAATGACATTGGCTGTATATTTGGGGTCATTTTCTTTCTGCAGAATAAATTTGGGGCCAATCAGATGCCTCCCTGATGGTATTGCATATTGGATAAGCATCTGCCTGTATTCCTTAGCGCTGAGGACAAAAAAAGATTTTGAGTACTCGCCGTATTCTCAGAGCCTTCATTGGGGAACACAGGGAACCATGGGTGTATGCTGCTGCCACCAGGATTGCACTAGGCAGAAAAAAAAAAAGTTAACACCTCTGGTGGAAGAGGGAACCCTGGGATGATTCGTGAGCTTCCAGAGAATGTCTGTGAGAAGGCTTATTACCTCTGCATACTAGGCTCTACTGGGCCAACCTGGAGTTACGAGGATGTCTGGCACTCCTTCTGATTTGATCCTCTTGGGGAGCCGGGGAATCAGAGGAAGGATATGGGGGGGGGGGAAGAGGGCCTCAGAAGCAATGCTTTGTCAACTGAGTTTTGCCCAGGTGCAGACGGACTTAGATACCCAGGTGTAAGCGAAGGCTGGGCAGAAAGCTGTGCCTGTAGCCTCGAAGGCATACTGTGTCAAGGATTCAATGTAACCTTCAGTAGGATCCTTGAGAGAGGTGCAATGAAGAAGAGGGAGAAATGTACTGACAGACAACTGAATTACCAAGGGTAACAGACCAGTGTTTAATAAGGTCGTAAGAAAAGGAATACAAAATATCCATGTGCCTTTTCCTCTGGAAGCACTTTACTGGATGCTCCCACTCCTATATATATATTGTCAAACTCCTTGTCATTGGAAAACACCTACAGGTGCGGGACACCTTCTTGAAGGATACCATCTGTTTCGTGGGCAGAGCATCATTATCCTTGACATTTAAGAGTTTGATTCAAAGCAATAATAAAACCGTCGAACACATCTTGAAGCTTGGAAACCAGGTCAGAGTAAAGGTCAGAATTGGACTGAGAACAAAGATCAGGTTATCAGGGTTCAAGAGAAGATGCACACGAGGCGAAAGCCCTCCCGTAGGAGGTAGAGGGAGAAGGTGACCTGGAAGAGGAGATGGTACGCATCCGCTTATTGGATCCCCAAGGTGCTCAGCCATGGTGGAACGAATTGGTAAGTGAAACAGATTTACCGGCATGGACTTTCAGAGCACCGCAGACAGCTAATAGCATGGCCAGACGCTCTATACTATGACCAAGGATTAGGATAACTTGGATAGATCAACGACAGTGCTGTGCACTCGGGGGAAGAAGTTCAGCACTCATCTTGGGAAGTGAGGGGCTCCTGAAAGGCCTGCCTTGTGGGAGCGTCTGTCTGCAGAGGAAAAAAGGTTCCAGGTATAGGGGCTGCTGAGGGAAGGCCCAGGTGCCTAAAGTAACAGAGCTGTAAATATTGTTTATAACAGAAGGCAACTTGTTTGCCAAAGGGTTGGAGAGCGATACAATAATGAATGTCTGCAGGCAACAGTGAAGCATGGTAGAAGGTCTTGGCTAGTGTTTGGCAGCAGTTCAGCAAATGGAGTTTTGGATTTTGTCAGAATTAATGGTGTCCTCAATGCTGAGAAATACAGGCAGATACTTATCCATCATACAATACTATCATGGAACGAATTGGCTCTAAAATTTCTTCTGCAGCAAAACAATGACTCCAAACATACAGCCAGTGTCATCAAGATGAGTCATTAACCCCTTCCCGACCTATGACGTTATAGAGACGTCATGAAAGTCGGTGCATTTCCGACCCATGACATCTCTATAATGTCATGGGTTGTTTGCGCTCCTGCAGCTCCGGTGACAGTGTCATTGCAAAGTCACCGGAGCTGCAGGAGCAAAAGCACCTATACTTTAGCCCGGGGTGGTGCCTTAGCCCCCCAGTGGCTAAACTTGCTCTGATTGGCAGCTGAAAGTGAGACTGCCAAACCCCCTCCAGATCTGATTGGAGCTCTCCAATCAGATCTGGAGGGTTGGGATGGCAGGTGCCCTCCCCCTCCTAGCCCTCTCCTGCTCCAGGGCCCCCCCCTTTCCCCACCCGGCGGTAGCAGTCATCCGCTGGCGGTATGCCCGCTGGCGGTAGATGACTGTTACCGCCGGCAGGCTGCAGCCGCCAGTCAGCTTCCTCAGCCCCCTCCTGGTGCGATCACGGAGGGGGCTGAGGAAGCTGACACCACCCCCCTGTGCCCCTTTCCCAACCCCCCTTTCACCTCCCAGCGGGCTGCACCCGCCGATGCACCCGCCGGCCAACTCCAGTGTGGGCCCCTCCTCCTCTCCCGGGCTCCTCCTCCTGGATGAGGTAAGTATATATGGATGGGTGGGTGGGTGGGTGCATGCATGGGTGGATGGATGGGTGGGTGCATGCATGGATGGGTAAGTGAGTGCATGCATACATGGGTGGATGGATGGGTGAGTGGGTGCATGCATGGGTGGATGGATAGATGGTGCATGCATGGGTGGATGGATGTGTGCATGCATGGATGTGTGCGCGTACGTGGATGTGTGCGTGTGTGCATGCATATGTGCATGAATGGATGTTGCATGCATGGATGTGTGTGGTTGTGTGCGTGCATGGATGTGTAGATGCGTGAACATGTGCATGCATGGATGGATGTGCGCATGGATGGATGTGTGCATGGATGGATGTGTGTGCGCATGTGTGGATGGGTGCATGGAGGGATGTGTGCGTGTGTGGATGTGTGCGTGCATGGAGGGATGTGTGCGTGTGTGGATGTGTGCGTGCATGTGTGCGTGCATGGATGTGTGCGTGCGTGGATGTGGTGTGTCGTGCGTGGATGTGTGCGTGCGTGGATGTGTGCGTGCGTGGATGTGTGCGTGCGTGGATGTGTGCGTGCGTGGATGTGTGCGTGCGTGGATGTGTGCGTGCGTGGATGTGGTGCGTGCGTGGATGTGTGCGTGCGTGGATGTGTGTGTGGCGTGGATGTGTGCGTGCGTGGATGTGTGCGTGCGTGGATGTGTGCGTGCGTGGATGTGTGCGTGCGTGGATGTGTGCGTGCGTGGATGTGTGCGTGCGTGGATGTGTGCGTGCGTGGATGTGTGCGTGCATGGATGTGTGCGTGCATGGATGTGTGCGTGCATGGATGTGTGCGTGCATGGATGTGTGCGTGCATGGATGTGTGCGTGCATGGATGTGTGCGTGCATGGATGTGTGCGTGCATGGATGTGTGGTGCATGGATGTGTGCGTGCATGGATGTGTGCGTGCGTGGATGTGTGCGTTGCGTGGATGTGTGCGTGCGTGGATGTGTGCGTGCGTGGATGTGTGCGTGCGTGGATGTGTGCGTGTGTGGATGTGTGCGATGTGGTTGTGTGCATGGCATGGATGGGTGCATGGATAGATGTGTGTGCATGCGTGGATGTGTGTGTGCATGGATGGATGGGTGCATGGATAGATGTGTGTGCATGCGTGGATGGGTGGATGCATAGATGGATATGTGCGTTCATGGATGGATTTGTGCGTGCGTGGATGCATGAATGCATGGATGGATGAGTGCGTGCGTGGATGGATGTGTGCGTGGATGTGTGCGTGCATGGATGTGTGCGTGCATGGATGTGTGGATGCGTGCTTGGATGGATATGTGCATGGATAAATGTGTGAATGTGTGTGTGTGTGTGCATGCGTGGATGATGAGTGCATGGGTGAATGGATGGGTGCAACAAGGGATCAAGTATCCTCTTGTTGTAGTCTCTGGGATCATAGTTATGATGCACTGTATGACAGATCATTGCCATACAGTGCACCATAACTCTGACCCCAGAGACTGTAGGAAGAGGACACTTGATCCCTTGCTGTAGTCTCTGAATTGAGCAGAGGCGATCGAGTGTCGTGGGACCTTCGTTGTGGACGTCGAAGGTGATCAAGCGTCGTGGGACCTTCGTTGTGGACTATGTCGGATCTTTATAATAAAGATGGAGTCCGAATTTTGTTTGTGTTTTTTTTTTTTTTTTCAAATAAAAAAGAGAATTTTGTTTACTTACCGTAAATTCTTTTTCTTCTAGCTCCTAATTGGGAGACCCAGACATTGGGTGTATAGCTTCCGCCTCCGGAGGACACACAAAGTATTACACTTAAAACAAAAAGTGTAGCCCCTCCCCTACTGCCTATACACCCCCTCTAAGAGAAATCCCATCAGTTCGGTGCACAAGCAGGAAGGAGGATAAAACCCACACCAAGACCGAAAGGTCCGGCTAAGAATTATCGGCCAACAGGGCCATAAAAGCGACATGTATAACACCAGCCACTTAAATAGAAGAACAACACCCAAAAGGCAACAGGGTGGGTGCTGGGTCTCCCAATTAGGAGCTAGAAGAAAAAGAATTTACGGTAAGTAAACAAAATTCTCTTTTTTTTCTCGCTCCATTGGGAGACCCAGACATTGGGATGTCCAAAAGCAGATCCCTGGGTGGGAGAAGACCCAAAACGTGGCAGTACCCATCATAGGTGAGAGACCGCTGCCTGGAGGATCCGTCTGCCCACATTAGCGTCTGCAGAAGCACACGCATGAATTTGATAATGTTTCGTGAAGGTGTGTAGGCTGGACCAAGTGGCCGCCTGACACACCTGTTGTGCCGTGGCCTGGTGACGTAAGGCCCACGAGGCACCCACAGCTCTTGTGGAATGCGCCTTAATCCCAGCAGGTAAGGGCGTACCAGAGGAAAGGTAGGCCTCCTGGATAGGAGCCTTGATCCACCGAGCCAATGAGGACTTGGAGGCCGGTGTTCCTCTTTTCTGGCCTGTCGTGAGAACGAACAAGACATCCGTACGGCGAAAAGAAGCCGTGCGGAAGACATAAATCCCGACAGCCCTGACCAGGTCCAAAGTATGCAGAGACTTCTCATACTGGTGAACAGGATTAGGACAAAAAGACGGCAGGACAATGTCTTGATTCAGGTGAAACGGAGAAAGCACCTTGGGTAAGAACTCTGCCACAGGCCGGAGCACCACTTTATCCTGGTGAAATCACCAGGAATGGAGACTTGCAAGACAGGGCTGCCAGCTCTGAAACTCTCCGAAGAGAGGTAATGGCCACCAGAAAGGCAACTTTCTGAGAAAGTCTGGAGAGAGACACCTCCCTTAGAAGTTCAAAAGGCGGCTTCTGTAACGCCGCAAGGACCAGATTAAGGTCCCAGGGGTCCAAGGGACGTCTGTAGGTGGGAACGATGCGACTTGCCCCTTGCACAAACATCTTCACCTGAGGAAGGTTAGCCAGACGTTTGTTGAACAGCACAGAAAATGCGGAGATCTGCCCCTTGAGGGAGCTGAGGGCCAAACCCTTATCCAATCCTGATTGAAGGAAGGCAAGAAGGGTTGGAAGAGAGAAAGGCCAAGGAGAACTTCCGTTAAGACGGCACCAGGAAAAGAAGATCTTCCAAACCCTGCGGTAAATCTTTGCCGACGCAGGTTTCCTGGCTTGTTTCATGGTTGCGGCGACTTCAGAGAAAATATCGTAAGATGTCAGCAGCCAGTCTTCAAGGGCCACAAGGTCAGGCTGAGGGCCGCGGAATTGTGGTGGAAGAACGGACCTTGCGACAATAGGTCTGGCTGGGTCGGGAGTTTCCACGGATCCCCCGCCGTGAGCGGTAATAGGTCCGGATACCAGGCCCTCCTGGGCCAGTCTGGGGCAATGAGCAAGGCTTGTCGACATTCCGTCCTGAGTTTCCGTAGACCTCTGGGCAACAGAGGCAATGGAGGGAAGATATATGGGAGGCGAAACTGGGACCAGTCCTGGACCAGAGCGTCCGCCCCCATAGCCTGGCGGTCTCGAGAGCGAGACATGAAGACCGGGACCTTGTGGTTCAACCGAGAGGCCATCAGGTCCACGTCTGGAGTTCCCCATCTGTCGCAGATGTGCTGAAAGACGTCTGGGTGGAGTGCCCATTCGCCCGCGTCCATACCTTGCCGACTTAGGTTTTCGGCCTCCCAATTGTCCACCCCGGGGATGTGAACTGCCGAGACGGACAAGTCGTTGTCCTCGACCCATTGCAGGATACACTGGACCTCCGCGAAGGCTTGAGGGTTGCGAGTGCCTCCTGTGACGACCATCCGCTGTGAAGCTGAGCTGCTGGCAAGGCAGCACCCCGAGAAACCCCGAGACCCTTAACCCCTATACAGGGATCTGGAATTATAGCGGAGCCCAGGGGGTAGCTGCCTATTATGAGCAACAGAGCAGGGAAGGTCGCCAGGGGAAAAAATCAAGACCCAAAAAACGAAGTCAGAAGTCCGAGTCAAAACCGAGAGGGCAGCGAAGGTACAAAATCATCAGGCAGTAGCAGAGTCGAAAATCCAGGCAAGGGTCAAGGGCAAAACCAAGAGGGCAGCTGAGGTACAAAATCGACAGGAAGAAGCAGAGTCAGAAATCCAGGCCAAGGTCAGAGACAAAACTAAACATACACTATATCACTGGGGAACCAAAACTATATCTGGCGGCCTGCAAGACAGGCTCCAATGTATTTGAAGGGCGCGGTTACCTCCCATAGGCTGGAGCTCACAGCCTGATGATCTCATCCGGACCGCCCCTAGAACCAGGCCAGATGGTGATGCACGACTGGCTCCACCCATCCCACTTCTGACAGAAGAACGAAGGCTGCGCCTAACAGACACCTCTGCAGGGCCCGCTCCTCTGCGACCAACACCACCCAAAGGAGAAACACGTCGGCGCTCAGCGACAGAGGCAGACGTCGCAGGAGCAGGTCCATATGAGGACAAGGCCCTCCTATCACCGGCGCAATCCGCCGAAGGAATCCGGCTCCTCCCAGTGGCCGAGGCAGGAACACCAGCCACCGAGTCCAATGGTGATGTGACACCTCCCTGGTGGTTTATGTAAGCGACCGCGGTCGCGTTGTCGGATTGTATCCGAATCCGATTCCCCGTCAGGAATTTCTGAAAGGCCAGTAGAGCCAAGTAAATGGCCCGAATCTCCAGGACATTGATCTGCAGGGAGGGTTCCTGCTCCGTCCAGGTGCCCTGAGACCTGTGGTGAAGAAATACGCGCCCCAGCCTAAGAGGCTGGCGTCCGTGGTCTCTACTAACCAAGAGTTAGGCAGAAAACATCTGCCTAGTGACAGAGACATGGGAAGCAGCCACCAATGGAGGGATTCCTTCGTTGACAGCGACAGAGGAATGTGCTGGTCGAGAGAAGAAGGATTCTTGTCCCATCCGCACAGGATCTGCAAATGCAGCGGACGCAGGAGGAATTGCACAAATGGTACTGCTTCTATGGTCGCCAGCATCTTCCCCAGAATGTGCATCAGACGCCTGATGGTGACCGAGTCTGATTGCATAAGGAACTGGACTTCCTCCTGAATCGACACCTGCTTGTCTAAAGGTAGGATGACCAGAGCCGGAGCAGTGTGAAACTCCATGCCCAGATACGCTATCGTCTGAGCAGGAAGGAGAACAGACTTTGGTACGTTGATCAACCACCCGAAGTGCTGCAGAGTGTCGAGAGTTACCGAGAGACTCAGTTGACACTGCTCCGCAGAGGGGGCTCTGACCAACAGGTCGTCCAAGTAGGGAGTTACTGCGTGGCCCTGAGAATGCAGGACAGCAACCATTGCTGCCATCACCTTGGTGAAGACCCTCGGTGCAGAGGCAAGGCCAAAGGGCAGGGCCACAAACAAAGTGCTCCTCCCCTACCGCGAACCTCAGCCAACGTTGATGTGCACGAGCGATGGGAACGTGTAGATAGGCATCTTTGACATTCACCGAGGCTAGGAAGTCCCCCTGAGATAGTGACACGATCACAGATCGCAGAGACTCCATTCGGAATGTCCTGACCCTCACGTGCCGGTTGAGAAGCTTGAGATCCAAAACCGGCCTTACCGAACCGTCCTTCTAGGGGACCGTGAAGAGGTTCGAATAGAACCCCTGGAAGCGTTCCCCGGAGGGAACCTGGATCACGACCACGTCCTGTCTCAAGGCGTCCAGCGCCTGACGAAAAGCAGAGGCCCTCGCCGGCGGGGGCGAAGAGAGGCAGAAGCGAGTCGGAGGACGCGAGGTTAGCTCTATCCTGTAGCCATGGGAGATGACGTCTACTACCCATCGGTCTTGGATAAGACTGCGCCAGACGTCTCCAAATAGGGAGAGCCTGCCACCAACCGAGGATGCTACTGGGAGAGGCGGCGAGTCATGAAGAGGCAGCCCTGGCGGACGAGGCGCCGGCGGGCTTCTTCTGTTGAGGCTTAGTCCTCCACGTCCGGTTTGACTTCTGATCCTTGTCTGAACGGGAGGAGGAGGAGGTCTTTGAAGAGGGACGAAAGGCCCGAAACTTGGCGTGCATATGACGCTGGCCAGACTTCTGCACCTTTGATTGGGGCAACGCGGTGGACTTTCCACCTGTGGATTCCTTTATGATGTTGTCCAATTGCTCTCCAAACAGCCTGTTCCCCGCGAACGGGAGTCTCCCTGGAGGAACTTCTTGGAAGTGGTATCAGCTTTCCAATCTCGCAGCCACAACATTCTCCGGGCTGCGAGCGAGTTAGCCGAAGCCACTGCGGTACGGCTGGCGGATTCCATGACCGCCGACCTAGCGTAGTCAGTGAACGCGGAGGCCTGAAACGTGAGAGTAGTCACCTCGGGAATATCCTGAGCCACAACATTGAGCTCTGCCAAACAGGCAGAAACTGCCTGCAGGGCCCATACTGCTGCGAAAGCCGGAAGCAAACGAGGCTCCTGTGGCTTCGTAGATTGACTTCAGCAGAAGTTCAATCTGTCGGTAAGTGGAATCCTTCAAGGAGCCATCTGCAACTGACATGACAGTATTGGCAGACAGTCTAGAGACTGGAGGGTCCACCCTCGGGGAGACCAACCAACCCTTTACTACATCAGGAGGAAAGGGATACAGAGTATCCTTCTGTTTCCTAGAGAAACGCTTATCAGGGCAAGCCCTGGGCGTCTGTACAGTTGATTGGAAGTTGGAGAGATCAAAGAAGGAACCCCGAGACCTGGATGGAGGAAGGAACTGATACAGTTCCTCCGAGAGCTAAGTCTCCACCGTGGGAGGGGGAGCAGTTAGATCCAGTACGGTATTAATGGAGGACACTAAATCATCCACTAAGGGATCTTCCTCTGAGGTCTCGTCCGAAGGTCTCACAGAATTCTGCCTATCCTCCCCATCAAACTGAGATCCCTCAGCATGAGACTCCGTGTGATAAGAGGAGGCAGGGGAGAGCGCTCTACGTGGCCGTTTAGGGGGCCAAGGAGAGGGAGCTAGATCAGAGACCCCCGTATTATCTCCAGAGTCCAAACCCCTAGAAGGGGACAACTCGCTGTAGCGCCTGCGGCGTGAGGCAGAGGAACCGGGGGCACTTTCCCGGTGACAGGCCTGTAAGGACTCCTGCAGGACTCTGGTTAGAGCAGTCATAGACTGAGCAAAAGAGTCTGAAAAGGACTTCGTGAAAGCTTCAGTCCAAGGAGGTGGCACTGCCGGGACCCCATGGCCAGGGGAAGGCTCTGTAGTAGCAGAGCTGGGGGGAGCCCCATGTTCCACCTCAGTCTCATGAGAAGTGCAGGCAGAGCAGTGAGGGAAGACAGACCCAGCTTGAGGGGTGCAGTTTTTGGAATGGTTGCACTTTTGGGTGTTTTCTGTCATGTACACCCCTCAAAGGGACTTCAAATGTGATGTGGTCACTAAAAAAAATGGTTTTGTAAATTTTGCTAGAAAAATGAGAAATTGCTGATGAACTTTGAACCCTTATAACGTCCCACCCCCAAAAAATATTTTCCCCAAAATTCTGCTGATAGACATGTGGGAAATGTTATTTATTAACTATTTTGTGTCACATAACTCTCTGGTTTAGCAGAATAAAAATTAAAAATTTTGAAAATTGCGAAATTTTCAAATTTTGCCAAATTTTTTATTTTTTTCACAAATAAATGCAAAAATTATTGACCACTAACATGAAGCCGAATAGGTCACAAAAAAAACAATCTCAGAATCGCTAGGAACAGTTGAAGCGTTCCATAGTTATTACCTCATAAAGGGACACTGGTCAGATTTGACAAAAATGCCAGGGTCTTTAGGGTCAAAATAGGCTGGGTCCTGAAGGGGTTAATGGGCAACACAATGGCTCAGTAGTTAGAACTGCAGCCTTGCAGCTCTGGGTCCTGGGTTCAAATCCCACCAAGGACAAAATTTGCAAGGAGTTTGTATGTTCACCCTGTGCTTGTGTGGGTTTCCTCCTGCTTTTCTGGTTTCCGCCCTCACTTCAAAAGACATACTTGATAGGGTTTAGATTGTGAGCCCAAATGGGGACAGTGTTGCTGATAAAGCGCTGGGTAATTTATGGGACTGTATAAGTGAATAAATATTATATTATTATTAAAATGTATCTTCATTGTAAAGAAGAACAAGGAGTCATGAGCAGTGATGATACGGCCCCACAGAACCCTGATGTCAACATCAACATGAAAAGACAGAAGGATTTGCAAAAGCCGACAGCGACAGAAAATCTATGGTTTGGAACAACTTTCCTGCCGAGTTCCTCCAAAAACTATGTAGAGGCATACCTAGAACATATGCTTTGATGCTGTTAGGAAGACAAACTTCATACCAGATATTAATTTTTAATTTCCCTTCGGTTAATTCACTTTACATTTTGTTAATTGACAAAGTAATCTATTAATTTATCCATTTTTGAAATTGTTCTTTGCAGCATTTTTGGATCTGGACTTGCCTAAACATATTTGCACAGTACTGTGTATGCTATATAAGATTTCAGATCACGTACCCCAAGGCCTTGACTGGATTAATCGGAGCTGGATTTTTGCTGCATGCTCATGGTTGTGGCCAATATCCCGATGCAGACTGAAGCAGAGCGCGGTCATATTGTGCTTCTCACTGTCACCTGGATGACAGCGCTTAATGTATTCCAAGAGTGCAGTCTGCAATCCGCCTTTCTAAATGCAAGTTATAGGTAGAGAGAATATCTAATTACATAATCACATCTTATTGAATCCTGGATATTAATTGTAAGGTATACTGGCAATGCTGCAGGTGGCTGGTATGTGCGTACAGACTGAGATCTGATGTGAAACCAGATAGTTTCGCCTGGGACTTATAGTACCAGGAATCTTACTTTATTCTAAGGGCTGGTTTCACAGGATAGCCCGGAAGTGTTGGGAGGGACTGACCATTCACATACCTCTCACATGTGTATCTCATGGATACAGTGAGACTACTGGGTGTATCACATAACTGTGATGTAAGAAGGTCATTCAGACTTCCTGTGTAAACATGGCAGACAAGCAAGCCTGAGAGCGGAGCTGGCTAGAGCTTCTAGAAGTCTAGAAAGTAACCGAGGCCCAATGGATTTGGATTTACGACAGGTGCTGACACAGAGCTAGTTTAAGGACTTGGTGGGTGATCCCTGTGTGTGACCTCCTGGACGGCAAGATTGGCAGGAGCCAGTCTGAACCCTGCTAGGCTGCAATAGCAGGTAAACCCTGAGTGGGACATTGTGTGGACTGAGAAGTCAGTGAATAACTGTGTGGATGTAACCGCGATTGAAACCAAACAGCATGTTTTAACAGTTTCTGCTATGAGTGTGGGCAAACCCGCTAAAGTTAGTGACTGTACGATATGTACATTTTCTGCAAACTCTATCATGGTTATTGGCTACAAAGCCGAAGTAGTGGTTTAAGCAGTGTCTAAATTGAACCAGAATGGACTTTTTTAAATGAGAAGCGGTCAATGTGGGCTTGAATTGCGAAGTAAGTGAGTGTCCCCCAAGTCCAAGTATTCCTAGGAATACTCATTCCCCTTATCGGCACGTCTACATAACTCTTTACACTGTCTCATATTATACTCACTGCATCAAGCTGTTTCCTCAGCAGAACCTCAAAGTGCTGATTCTTGTGCAAGATATCAAAGACGTAAACCATCTCATTATATCGCCCAATCCCTGACAGAAGTCTAACCTAAAAGACACAACATGACAAAAAAAAACAGTCATAAAATTACATAATCAGCAATGGGAGCTGGAGAATATAGTGAAGCGGACGTACCATTAGACTGTATTCCTGATTGGGAGCCAGATGCATCTCTGTCAGGTGGTGACATGCTTGCAGGACACGTCGAATCCCTTCTAGGTGACATGTAAGACTGAAGCAATCATGAGCCAGGATCAGCATTTCAATTACTAAAGTGAATATAAATTTTTACACCAATTATAGAGTCTCAGAAAAAGGCAAAAACACAAATAAAAGGTATTATAACAAAGGTAAAAGTCCAGGTACTGACTGCAATGAAGCTCGGTAAGTGGAACAGTCTCCAGGTGATCCAGTAAGTATAAGCCCACCAGAGTTGGATCTGGACACAGTTTTGCAATCTGAAGAAAGTTGGACCGCTTCTCAGAGACATTACAGACCTCAGAATGACCTGCAAAAGAGAATTATTTACTAATGACTGATAACCTGGCATGACCCCACTATTCTCAACAGCCTCTTCAGTCCAGCACCAACCTCCTTCCTTGTTCAGTGTCCTCCATATCTTAAGGCTCTCCTCAGCTACTATGTGGGCTACAGTCTCAGGGGAAAGCCCATGTAATGTGATTACTGCCTGTGCTCGGTCACAAAGCTCAGGGCGGTAACTGGACAGCAAGGTCCGCAGAACTTCGCTTGGATCTCGGAATGATACGTCTGAGAACGAACAGCCCAAATCCTAAAATATCGGGAAATTAAATAGTATTAATTGGTAGTAAACTGCCCACATTTAATAATGCTCTTACAAGACCTTCCAGTTCAACAGCTAGCGAAAGCGGTATAGCACCAGACTCTGTAGGACCATGATATCATGGCAGACACTCTTGTCTCCACCATTTGTGATTTCCAGCAGATACTGACCTCATTAGGGTTGAGGTTTACATTCTTCATAATCTATATGAAGATTCAACTTTGCTATCTTTAGAACAACTTATTTCCAAATTCAAATGACCTAGAACAGCTTTTTTTTTTTTTTTTAGCAATACCTACAACTGCACCAGGCACTTCCCACCAAGTTCCCAGGCGCCTTCACACCTATTGCTATCTCTAGGTATCCCCTTTCGGAATATTCTGCATTTACAAGGCCCCAGATTTGTTTCTATTCTGTACACTATTGTTTTGTGTGTTAATACAAAACTATTAAATATAAGATCAGCTAAACGCAAATGGCGGGAAGGGGGACCTTGTCCAAGGAACCAAGACAGGTGACTATTGAATCCCACCTGTATGTATACGGTAAATCCAGTACAGCTAATAAGCAGCTCAGTACATTATTCACCAATCCTTCAGTTATATGATACGGCCAGGAGCATCTCATCAGAATGTCAGACCTCTTGTACCTCCAGGCAAATTTTGTTCACCTGGAAAGATCTTGCCCTTAGATAATGGACTATTCACTACTCCATTGCTCTTGAGGACTCTTCAACTCTGAATACATTAGCAAGTATTTTAATTTTGCCAAGCTTTACTCATGTCCAAAAAGCTGAAGCCATTCAATGGACGGCTATTAGACCTCCCGGCACACACATGTTCAAACAAATGGTCAATCAGATAAGTCTACATGAACATACAGATAGATCCAGAAATATTTGGACAGTGACGGTATCTTTCTGATTTGTGCTCTGCATGCCAGTATTATTTAACTAAAATTAAACAACTGAGATGGAATTGAAGTGTAGACTTTCAGGTTTAATTAAAGAAGTTGAACAAAAAAATCCCGTAAAATGTTTAGGAATTGCAGACATTTTCCTTCAAAACCTCCTGATTTCAGAGGCTCAAAAGTAATTGGACAAAGTAACTTTACCATAAATAACATTTTCATTTTTAATACTTTGTAGAGAATCTTTTGCAGGCAATGACTGCCTGAAGTATGGAAGCCAAGGACATCACCAAACACTGGGTTTCCTCCTTTGTGATGCTTTGCTGTCCTTTACTGCAGCTGACTTCAGCTGATGCTTGTTTGTGAGTCTTTTTGTCTTACGTTTTGTCTTAGGCTGGTTTCACACTTCCGTATTTTGCAATCCATTTGCTTGCATGAAATTCATGCAATTCCCTGGATAAGCATGGACACCCACAGATGCATGCAAATAGATGCCCACTGATGTCCACGCTGCGTTTATTTTTAACGGCTCTGTCATCAGTCACCTGAGATAGGGGTGGGAGGAGTTGTACCTGGCTTCTGAGTATGCTCAGTCCACCAAAACGAATCCGTGCACACTAAAGCAAACTGATCCATTTTCCATAGAGTTCCATATTAATTCACGACGTATAGTCACGGATCAGTGAGCGTCCTTTTATCTGCATATTTTTCATGCGAGCCCAAAAATGCAACAATTTGTGTTTTTGGGGACATGAAAATATGCAGACAAACGTATCCATAACAAAACGCTAACAACTGAATGCACACACACAAAACGAATCCGTCACCATTAAAAATCAATGGAGACAAAAACGGATCAGTGTCCATCCATTAAAAGACGGACAGAAACAGATTGCAAAATACGCAAGGGTAAAACCAGCCTCAACTATGTGAAATGTACGGCTTAATGGGGTTGAGATCTGGTAATTAATTCGGACATTGCAGAATATCTTACTTCTTTGCCTTACAATACTTCTGGGCTGCTTATGCAGTTGGTCATTGTCCATTTGTACCGAAAATTGCCATCCAATCAACCTTGCAACATTTGGTTGAATTTGAGCAGAAAGAATCGCCTCGTCTAATTCAGAATTCATCCGGCTGCTTCTGTCATCAGTCACATCATCAACACTAGTGACCAAGTGCCATTGGAAGCCATGCATGCCCAGCCAGTACACTACCTCCATCATGTGTTTCAGAGGATGTGGTATGCTTCGGATCATGGTCCGTTCCAAGCCTCCTCTATACTTTCTTCTTATCATTCAGGTACAGGTGGCTCTTAGTTTCATCTATCCAAAGAATGCTTTTTCAGGACTTGGCTGTTTTTTTTAAAGAGGGTTTTTTTTTTTTACAACATGTAATGTGGCATTTCTGTTTTTAAGGCTGGTTAATAGTTTGCACCTCTATTTGTTCTCATGAAGTCTTCTTTTTATGGTGGACTATGATACTGACAATTCCTGGAGTGTGTTCTTCACTTGAGAAAATGTTGTGAAATGGTTTCTGTGATCATCCACCACTGTTGTCTTCTGGGGATGTCCAGGCCTTCTGGCGTTCCCAAGCCCACCAGTGCGCTCTTTTTATTTTGCAGAATGTACCAAACTGCTAATTTGGCCACTCCTAACATTTCTTTATCTCTCTGGTGGATTTCTTCTTCTTTTACAGCTTAATAATGGCCTGTTTCTCTTCCACTGAGAGCTCCTCTGACCGCATGTTGTGGGTTCACAGTAAAAGCTTCCAAATGCAATGTCAAAACCCATATTGATTATATAACTATCTTAAATAGGTTTTCATAAACAGCTAAAATGCAAGTGTATCTTATACAAAAAGCGTAAGAGTTTTAACAAATGTAATACAATTTAAAATGACTGGTGTGGGTACACTCCGCTCCTTTCTTTCTACGAACTAGACTACATACTATGTTACTATAGCTTATGCAACTCTGCATTTCTCTTTTTTTATTCTCCTCTTTTTAATCTGTTTGAAGCTTATTTTTTGAGATTTTGATAACTGAATATCTGCTTATGTAACTATTTATGATTGACCCTTGTACACTGCCTTATACTTATGCATGTGACTTTTTGACATTTGCAATACCTTCTAAAAATGCAGGGCTGTGGGGTCTGGAAACCAAACATCCGACTCTACCAAAACGGACACTGACTCCGACTAAAAAACTCCAACTTCACAACCATGGCTGTGGAGTCAGTAAGCCAAACAACCGAGTCCTCAATTACCCTGAATCTGACTCCGATTCTGACTCCACCCCAGATGGACACCAACTTTGACTCTACAGCCCATAAAAATGTGCTTTCCATCTGCTAAGGTGCTTCAACCTACTGTATTACTTCTGGAACCATCATATAATGCTCCGACAATGTGTTTTTGTATGCGGTGTTGCATTTTTTTTTAATAGAAACAAGTTTGTAAAGAAGAAAATAAATAATTTGCCTAAAAGCTTTTATATACCTGGCTCAGCTCATACATACACAGCAGCTGTCTGCAAAAAGTCTTTCCATGTGTACAAGCATCTTTCAGAATTTCCAGATATGTGATCACAGGGTTGGTGGGGGTCTGAGAAGACGTGGAGTCCACACTGGATGCTGGAGACAAAGCATTGAAAGGCAATGAAAATATGTAGAAGGTCATATCATTTATTATGTGAGAGACCACTCAAAGTACTTAAAGCCCCTTTACAGCAACTCTAAATGCTGACGGATGGAAGTCTGTAGGACTTAACTAGGTGTAGGAATGTATGTACTCCAAGTATGGCGACCTGCAAATCTATAAAGAGGAGGTAGGTAATGTTATGGTAACTATATGCATTCAGATATAACAAGCCCTATTGACTTACAGCTTTGCAATCTCCTTTTTCGATTCCATGTGTTTTCCTGGGCATCTATGCCTGCGGTGATGATTTTCTGGATATCAGGGTGCAGTTGATGTATTGTCATTTCCCCTGAGGCCAGCGCCTGGCAGCTCAGCACAAGCCATAAATCACGATGGGAGAACTGGAAGTACCTGCAGACGCGGCTGGCTTCATGTGCCCTACTGTCATCCAGTAGTCGGTTTATTAGGCAAGTCAGTACCCAGGAGTTTGGACTTTCTTTTGTCCCTGGAGCTACAACATGTAGAGGAGGTAAACTGGAGACGTCCAGGAGCTGAGGAGTGTTGAGCAAAGGCAGATCAGAAAATGAAAACTCTGAGGCAAAACTACTGAAAGCCGAGAGAGGGGACAATGTCCGTGAGCCACCAGTCCTATTCAATACTTCTCTCTCGATGCGATACTTCCAGACCTGCTGTTCTAATTCTTCTAATGTCTGCAGTGAACATTCATCCAGCGAAAGCCAGTGCCCTGCAAGTGTGAACAGCAGCTCATGTTCTGCCAGTGCCTCCATCTGCTCCACTATCAGGGCACTGCTGGCAGTGTGCTGGGCAGCCTGAGATTGAAAGAAATTGGATGCTACTAGAGAGGACAGCTGGTTGGTGCAAAAAGTGATGTGGCACTTCCGCCAATACTGTGCTCGGCTCTGCGGGCAATTCCACTGTCCAATCTCTCGAAGAAGGCTTTGTTCTTGGAGGACCTGGTACATAAAAAGTAAGAATTATATAAGTGAAGACAAGCTAAAGGGTCAGTTGATCATTCTCTATGTTATAACGTGTCACAAAATATTAAAATTAGGAGTACATGAGCTCATGCCTACAGAGAATAGGGCCTATAGCACCCAAGCCTCTGCAATATATGATCATTCTTATACATACAAGCAAAAGCGCCTACGCAGAAATCATAGGGTCTGCTAGCAATATGCAGCATAGGACACAAGACCCATACAGATGTATAGAATATTTACCTCTTCAATAACCAGGTTGTCAGTGGGCAATTCTGCTAATTCAGCTACTTGACGAGATACAGTAAAGTGCCTGCCTTCAAGCAGACTTTGCAGCAGTCTCTGACACTCCACCTGTAATGTTGCAGGGCTATAGTCCCTCAATAGCTCCTTACTAATGACAATAGGATGATCTTCCAGAATTTGACATAGGGTATTCAGTTTGTAAATATCCATTCCTAAAAGAGTAACCAGAAACATTGCATCATCGAGCACATTGGATTTAAGCTAATTTTTTTTTTTTACATCTGTAGCATTGTGCATTTACCTTCACATATATTCTGGCTGCCGCTATCACAAAGAAGCTGCAAAATGTTCTGTAATTCATATGAGTCCGACTCTGGAGAAGCAGAAGCTTCAGGAGATGAGAAGCCCGGGCGAGAAGCCATGATACAGGGATCGGAGCTTGAGAACTATCCTCAGACTGGAGCTATAAGATGGGATTTATAGTACATACTATCCACCAATGCACAAATCATTCAACACCACACATATAGAAGTGATAGATTACTTACACTTGACAAACTACTCTGGAAATCCACTGCTTTGTCCTTGGCCTCAGCGTAATTCTTGTCATGCAGACAAAGCTCATACATGTCAAGCATGATTAGCAAAGGGCAGTCCTATGTCATCAAATGGAGCAGCATCATTAGAGTCATGAAGCACAAATTATAGAGACATTATGAAGGTTTTTTTAACCAGGATCATAACATTGATCATAATGTTGCCCCTCCCCTGTACTTCCCAAAGTACCTCCATAAAAATGCTGAACGCCTTTTGTAGGGTGCTGCTGTCTGTCTTTTCCAGGAGAATATCCCAAATCTGCACGAGATGTTCCAGGCTCCACTTATGATCGATAGCATCCGACACGGTGTACATGATCTCTGTATATAAAGCAGCATCCACAGAACTCACAATCCAGGCACAAACACAGGAGACAATGTCTGTATCCTAAATGGCCAAAGAAAGTACAATTATAGGTTGAATAACTGGAGATTATCGACTTCATTGTAACAATTTATTTGGAACATCTTAAGCATAGATTCAGTAAGGAAATCTCCTCACCTCTCCTAAGATCTTATATTAGGATTACAAGTAGAAATGAACGAACTTTAGAGTTTGGGGTTTGTGCCGAACTCAGACTTTACAAAAAAAGTAATTCGTGTTGGAATTCGGAGTTCACGTGCTTAACGTATGCCAATGACTGAAGCTGATGCACTCGGTGCTCGGCCCAGTGCAGCTGCTTGCAGGGGGGTAAAGTCAGAGTTATTAGATGTACTGATAATAATAAAATAAAATATAATATAAATGACAAAACCCCATCCTAACTCCCCCAGAATGGCTGGCTATATGGGGGCAGAGAGCAGAACTGCCTAATCAGTGACTTCCAATGAGGCTTGGGTCAAGATCAGGTCCAGAAAAGAACTTCATCTAAAGTCTCGCTGAAGCCGCAGAACCCAAACTTCCATGGAACCACTAATCTCTAGTTATAAGCCATTTTTAAAACATCTTCGCACAGATATAAGACGCTTCATCCAGGGCTCAATCCTCAATCCTCCTCAATTTCCCTGAATCCGACTCAAACTCCACCAAACAGACACAGACTCCCGACTCCACAGCCGAGGCTACAACACAAGCTGGCACCTGAACGCCTACATTTTTCTAGCTAATACAATGTAACACATTACTTATAGTGACCCATGTGATGTGCTTTGATTTGATGTTATGAGTACATGAAAGCCTCCATACAATTCACAGCCCTCACCTGTGTCGAGGCAGCTAATACACTGAATAGAGGCACTCTCCATCTCATACACTCCTGCAGAAGCATCTGTCCAGGTTCTGCCATACTAAGGCATTTCAGCAGCACATGGTGGAGATTGTCCAAGTTTGCGTCACTGACAATTTCTTGCAAGGAACAATCATTGGAGACTTTGTCTTGTATCGCAAGGGAGATGTGACTACGGAGAACAGGATTTAAATCATCCAAGACATAAAAGATCTGGAAAAGAAAGAGAAAAGATGAACTATAGAGAAAAGAGTATCTGACTACCAATGTTGGAGTGATGGGAATGGACTGACCTGTTCTGCGCTATAAGCATGTACCAGCAGTTGCAGCCAGTCTTGTCTCTGGGCACAGTACTTCAGATAGCTGGTACTCATAGGAATACCATGGAGGAGACAGAACTGCACCACTGTGACCCATAAACTATGAGGAGGAAGCGGACTACAAGGAAAACAGAACTCATGATCACTGATGATGCCACAAATCCAGCCTTACTGACATCTATATAAACTTCACTTAGCATCATACCTATCCTCCTGCTGCAAATTTTCCTCCAAAACCTCTTCCAAGCTCAGTAAAAGATCTTTCGCAGCCTCTTTTTCATTTTCCACTAATTTAGATAATCTCTGAGCTATAAAAAAAAAAAAAGATATTGTAATATGCAATATAAATTATTGTGCAAACATTTTTGGAGGGTGCGGAAAAATAAACTAAAGTTAACAATGCTTTCAAAACATTGATGAGTTAGGAGTTTATTTTTTTTATCAATTAACAAAATGCAAAGTAAAACGAGAAATATATATCAAATCATTATTTGTTGTGACCACCCTTTGCTTTCCAAACAGCATAAAACAATTAGTCCTTCTACTCCCACTTGCACACAGTTTTGAAGGAACTTGTCAGAGAGGTTGTTCCAATCATCATGGAGAATTAAAGGGAACCTGTCACCTACATTAAGCCCCCAGATTATCACTATCTATCCTGGCACCTTCCGATTACTATTCTAACCATCCCTCTCTGTGCTAAATCTGCCCTGTGACTGTGTAAGAAAATGTATTTCTAACTTACATGGGAGTATGTTAATGATCCGGGGGGCCACCGTTGCTAGCCCCCCTGGGCGTCCTCTCTGTGTCCCTGTCGCCGCCTCTTGCACGCCCCGATGGGCGTGCTATTGTAAACAAAACACGCGCTCCCTCAGCCAAACTTGGTCGGTTCTGCTATGCAGCCTTCATGTTATGATGCAGAACGCATCATTTCCGGAGCCGCAGGGCCATAAGCAATCCGCTGTTTACCTTAGCAGTGGACATTCTGGAGCTTCGTGTGGACCACTGCTAAGGTAAATGCTAGCATCTGTGATGCCCATCAACAGAGCAGAAAAGCTGCCTCTCTCTTGATGCAACGTCAGCGGAAGCTGCAAAATCACCAGCAGGAGCGGTCCTAACCACTCTTTGTCGCAACACACCACTGGGCACAATAGGCAGGTAGGTAGCAACTACCTGCCTGATAGTGCTTAGACACATTTTTTTGTTTTGTAAAATTTCCAGATATATTCTTTAATAATAATAACAAATATCATTCATCATACCTAATGCTTGTATTTGGGCTACGTGTCCTGCCTCCTCCTGGAGAGATGAACTGTGCCGCAGGATCACATTGGCCACATTTACATCCATGCGGAGTCTGTAGCTACTGAGTCCAAGTAACTCAAGGAAGCAAACACAGGAGGAAATGACAATGGGGGCATGAAAGCAGGACAAGGCCAAGGAGTACACATCTTTTGCAACCTGAAGAATCCTACAAAAGAAGGAAAAACATGGGATAGGAAGAAGTGAGAGGTCACAAAGTTATAATGTAGGGAGTCAGTCAGAGGGCAAATATAAAGTAGTGATAAAACGAGTGCATTTTACACAACTGATCTACACCGCTTATAGTACACAAAGGGGAACTCTGGACTTACAGCTGCTTTGGATCTTTGCTTTTCAAGAGATAATGTACAAGAAAAGTGGAAAAGGCGACAGCGGGCCGGCCACTGCGTACATAGAAAAATGTGTCCAGATGTTCCACTACTGACAGCTTTTTGACCAACATTGTGCAGGAGCAGTGCGGCACTGCTGAACTGGTGTCTGTAAAAAGAATTGAAAAAGAGCAGGTTAACAGTGCCATCAGGTCGGGGGCCCTGGATTACCATGTACCAGGTGACTTACCACTTGCTGCCAGAGAATTTGCAGGCTTCCATGTGAAGAAATGAGCAGGATGGAAGGGTGACAAAGCCTAAAGAAAAAGAAAACAATGAAAATGCTGAAGAAATAAAGTTTGAGATAATTTAAGGTGTTGTCCAGGCACCAAATATGTTTCAAAAGCAGCACAGGATGCTACACATATCACAGGCTAAGAAGTAAAGCTCAGATCAATGACCCTGTCCCAACACTTCCAGTGTCCCCTGATGATGGCTTTGGCAACCTTGGGGGTTGTAGGAGGGTGCAAGTAACTTCCTTACCCTGAAGATCAAATACAGCTTCTTCAGTAAGACAAGTCACTTGCAATCAGTGTGTCTTACTTGCACCGGGACACATGGGGCTCTAGGTACGCCAACGTATAAAAAGGAGATTTTGGTGTACTCACCATAAAATCCTTTTCGCTTAGCCTCTAATTGGGGGACACAGGACCATGGGTGTTATGCTGCTGTCAACTAGGAGGCGACACTACGCAGAATTTGTAAAAGATTAACTGTGGCTCCTCCTCTGCAGCATACACCCCTGGAGCAGGCACTGCCTTAACCAGTTTTGTGCTAAAGCAGTAGGAGCAACATAGCATTGATAACAGCCTACTAACGCCTGTTCTAAAGCAACCATATACAACAATGCTTGCCATGAGGTAACTATGTACAAACTCAAGAACACTCTGAGAACTCACACACGGCCCGAAACAGGCAACAGGGCAGGAGCTGTGTCCCCCAATTAGAGGCTAAGAGAAAAGGATTTTACGGCGAGTACACAAAAATCCCTTTTTCTCCTTCGCCTCATTGGGGGACACAGGACCATGAGACGTCCTAAAAAAGTCCATGGGTGGGAATAGCAACGGAACGACCTTGACTAAAGACAGGCCCCTACAGGTGGGCTACTGCCATTTACAGGACCCGTCTACCCAGGCTTGCATCTGCTGATGACTGGGTATGGACTCTGTAGTGTTTTGTAAACGTGTGTAGGCTAGTCCAAGTGGCCGCCTTACACACTTGTTGAGCCGATGCCTGGTGCCGAATAGCCCAGGAGGCCCCTATCGCACGGTAGATTGTGCCTTGATACCGTCCGGAATAGGTACATTTTTGAGCCTGTAGGCATCCTGATAAGTGGATCTGATCCACCTAGCCAGAGTAGCTCTCGTAGCTGGTGTGCCTTACGAAATGGCGCTGTCCTAGACACATATATGCAGTGCCCTGACAAGGTCCAGCGTATGCAGCGTCTTTTCAATCCGATACACCGGCGCTGGGCACATTGATAGAAAGATAATTTCCTAATTGATATGGAAAGCGGATACCACCTTTGGAAGGTAGAATTGAACCGTACATAGAACGACGTTATCCCGGTGAAACACAAGAAAAGGTGATCTGCAGGAGAGTTCTGACAGTTCTGACACTCTGCGGAGGGATGCGATTGCAACAAGAAACACCACCTTCTGGGATAGAAGGCGGAGCGCAATTTCCCTAATGGGTTCAAAAAGTGGTTCTTGCAATGCTGACAACACTAAGTTGAGATCCCACGTGTCCAGCGGTCTTGTGTATGGGGGGGATCAACCAGGTGACCCCTTGAAGAAACGTCTTCACCTGCAGTTTCGCAGCTAGGCGTTGCTGAAACAGCACTGAGATAGCTGAGACCTGGCTCTTTAGCGAACCTAGAGACAGTCTGTTATCCAGGCCCAACTGTCAAAAAAGAAGTAACCTGGGTAGTGAAAATGGCAGTGGCTCCTGATTTCGCGATGCACACCAGGAAAAGAAAGCTTTCCAGGTGTGGTAGTAAATCCTAGACGAGGTCAGCTTTCTCGCTCGGATCATGGTCCGAATTACTTCTTGCGAGAAACCCGCGTTATTTAAAATCCAGGTTTCAAGAGCTACACCGTCAAATTCAGGGCCCTTGAATTCTGGTGGAAGAACGGGCCTTGAGACAGAAGATCCGGACAATCTGGCAGCCAGTACGGCACATCTGCCGTGAGCTGCACGATGTCTGGGTATCAAGCGCGTCTGGGCCAGTTTGGCGCAACAAGGATGACGGGCCCCCCTTCTTGAATGATCTTCCGCACCAATCTGGGAATCAGTGGCAGAGGCGGAAATATGTACGGTAGTTGGAACTGTGTCCAATCCTGCACTAGAGCATCTGCCTCTATCGACTGTGGATCTTGCGACCTGGCCATGAGGGTGGGGACTTTCGTGTTGAGCTGTGATGCCATGAGGTCCACATCCGGATTCCCCACCACTGGCAAATTTGTTGAAAAACCTCGGGATGCAGGAACCACTCTCCTGAATCTACGCCTTGTCGACTGAGGTAGCATGCTTCCCAATTGTCCACTCCTGGAATGTGTACCGCTGACAAGACTGATCCCGTCGATTCCGCCCAATGAAGCTTGTGTCGCACTTCCTGCATTGCCTGGACACTGCGGGTTCTGCCTTGGTGATTAACATATGCCACGGCCGTGGCATTGTCTGCTTGGATCTTGATGTGAGCCCCTAGCAGGTATCAATGGAACATTTGTAATTCTAGGTAGATGGCTCGTATCTCCAGAATGTGGATCAGCAGTCTCGCTTCGTCTGTCGACCATTTTCCCTGTGCTCTGTGGTGTAGGTACACTGCGCCCCATCCTCTCAGGCTTGCATCTGTGGTCAGTATTTTCCAATGCTCCAGGAGCAATTACTTTCCCCTTGTCAGCGACCCCGGCCGTAGCCACCAATGTAGCGACCGCTTGGTTGTCGCCGACAGGCGGAACCTCTTGTCCAGGGAAACAGTGTCCTTGTCCTATGCCTTGAGTATGGCCAGTTGGAGACCTCTGAGATGCAGCTGTGCAAACAGTACCGCTTCTATCGCTGCTACCATCCTGCCTAGAACTCTCATGGTAAACCTGAAGGTTCGAGGGGTAGAGGGAAGTAGGTCGCGAACGCCCTGACGAAGTGCTTGTGCTTTCTCCCCTGGGAGTATCACCAGCCCTCTGGCAGTGTTGAACTGCATGCCCAGGAAGATTAGTGATTGACTTGGGACCGGTGATGACTTCTGTAGGTTGACCAACCAACCGAGTGTGCGTAACGTATCTACCATGATGGCGATACTGCTTTCGCAATTATTGAAGGTCTGTGCCGAGTAGATCGTCCAGGTATGGGGGAACGGCTATCCCTCTGAAGTGTAGAATGGTCACGACGGCCGCCATGACATTGGTGAACACTCTGGGAGCCGTGGCCAGCACAAAGGGCAGAGCCACGAACTGGTAGTGATTCTGACCTATTGCGAAGCGCAGGAACCTTTGGTGCACAGACACGATAGGTATATGCAGGTAAGCATCTTGTATGTCTATGGAAGAGAGAAACTCTTCTCGTTCCATGCATGCTATTATGGACCGGAGAGACTCCATGCGGAATCGTCGTATGCAAACAAATTTGTTTAGTCACTTCAAGTCCAGTACAGGTCTTACCCTGCCTCCTTTTTTGGGGACTATGAACAGATTGGAGTAGAATCCTTGAAACCGTTCGAATGACTCCTGTTTGTTACAGTGAGTCGACTGCCTGAAAAAAGCCTTGGGACTTGGCTGTCGTTTGTCGTGGTATCGCGAGAAAAAAAAACAGTTGGGTGGTAGGGATGTAAACTCTACCTTGTAACTGGAGGACACCAGCTCCTTAACCCACCTGTCTTCTATAATAGGCAGCCAAATTCACTGAAAGCGTAAAAGTCTGCCGCCTACCCATGAGGCGTCGTCCAATACTAAAGAGTCATGCTGAGGAGGACCTATTGGGCTTAAACCCCTTAGTTTTTGCCTGACGTGAACTTGACTGCCAGGCCTTGTCCGATATCTGGTTCGAACGTGGAATGTCTCTACGTGGTGAGCGGCTTCACGCCTGCTGCCCGGACGAATTCCGAAAGGACCGAAATCGTATTTGCTGACCGATTAAAACTGCGTTTTGATTTCTGTTGGGGAAGAGACGTGCTCTTACCCCCTGTGGCATTTGATATCAGTGTATCCAATTTCTCCCCGAACCGCTATCCACTGAGATACAGCACATGTGTGAGGGACTTTTTGGAGACTGCATCAGCCTTCCATTCCCGTAACCAAAGGGCATGCCTGATTATAATAGCATTCGAAGCCGATACTACCGCACAATTTGTGGAGTCCAGAACCGCATTCATCAAATAATCTCCCACCACCGATATCTGTATCGCCTGATCCGCCAGCTCAACATCTGTTGATCGGAAGGCGGTATGCAATTGGGTCGTCCAGGTGATGACGGCCTTGGCTGCCCAGACTGACGTGAATGCCGGTGCTAAAGATGACCCTGACGCCTCAAAAATGGAATGAGCCATCTGTTCTACCTGACGATCTGTTGCATCCTTTATGGATGAACTGTCCGGAAGCGACAGCAGCGTCTGTGCTGCCAGCCTAGAAACTGGTGGGTCTACTTCCGGTGCATCAGCCTAGTTTTTGGTGACCACCTGTAAAAACGGGTAATGTGCCTCTAGTGATTTGCGGTTGCCAATTCTCTTTTCGGGATGTAAGCGATGTGAATCGCTTTGAATTCGGGATGATCAGAAAAATATTTATGTGGTTTTCTGGCACTTTGAAAGGATATTTTATGCTCTGGAGCATCCAGGGTAGGATCAGATATGTCCAACATGTGAATGATGGACGTGATTACATCCTCCACTAATGCTGCGGTGTCTGGCGCGTCCAGATCTATGGACGTCTCTTGATCCAGCTCTGAACTGGAATCACCGATGCCCTCAGAGCCCTGAGGGTCACTCTGCCTGTCTCTTGCCGGAGATGACCTGGAACTGTGAAATGACGCTGGGGATTGCGACCTATGTGTCCGCTTGCGCCTTGCTCTGGCCGTGGATGGACCTGGGTCAACCGAGCTCTGGACCGATTATCTTGCTGCAAAGGTGACGCCACGGCTATGGACGCGAAACGACCCTTCAGTGCCTGGAGCAATGTGGAAGACAGCTTGTCTATGGACTGCGACATAGATTGTGACATTGTTTGGGACATAACAATGGTCCATTCCGGCATAGTTAAAGGCGCATCCGTATTCGCCGTGGCTATTGGAGCCTCTGGCTCACTGGCTTGGGCGCAGTCCTGGCAGTGTGGGGACGTGCATCCGCTGGAGAGCGAGGCCCTGTAATCTGTGCATGAGGCATAATAAGAGATATACGCCCTGATCCTCTTAGTTCTGGAGCCTGGCATAGTTAACCCAATACCGGCTGGTTTAGAAATAAAGGGTCACCGCAGAGGGGAAAACCACTGTTAGAAGACGAGGTAAGACGCAGACGTGTGCCCTCTCGATATGCAGCGTCATGTGCCCCCCGGAGACTGATGGTCTTCTTAGGATCTCCCCCTCTTTCCTCTGGATATATACAGCTGCCTGCCGGCTGTAATGGACGCCGGAAGAGTACTGGGTGCGGCAGAATGAGGGTGGAAGGCGAGGGGCGGAGCGAGCAGGACAATATAAGCCCGATCTTCACTGTGTCCTGCAGGCTCTCTTCCGCCCCTCCTATGACGCTGGCCGGGCGAGGGGAAGGGACAGAGGCGGCGGCTTCGGACTAGGCCGAAGCCGCTGCCTAAATTTAAAATTGTGGCCGAAAATGGTTCCAGGCCAGCGCGGAGGTTTGGCGCTGGACCGAACTGCGCCAGACCCAGCCAGATCCCCTGGACTGATATTAGGTGGCGTGGAGGAACCCCCGCATGGGCTCCATAGCCCTTGGGCCCCTGTAATCCATCCACTTCTGTCTGTGAGGCTGCTGCAGCAGGGGCACAGGCAGCTTGTGCCCCTGACCCGCACCGTCCTGCCCCTCTGCAACTTCCCCAGCCCCATCAGGCACACACAACAGCACTTTGTGTCCTGGGGCTGCTGCAGCCGTGTGTGCTGCCGCCTGCTGTTACTGGAATGCCTTCTTCTAGCTGGGGCTGTTGCAGTGCTGGTGCCTGAGTCTTCCTGTGGTGCCTCACCTAAGGGACCCCTGAGAGGTGATTAGGGAGGTATGCTGCTGTCAACCTCAACCCAGAAACCCCAACAGTGGTGACCCGGGGAAGGAGGACCATCGTCTCAACTTCAACCCAGCACCCAAACAGTGTTGTGCCGAGGAAGGAGTGGCATGTGGTGTGACCTCTCAACTTCAACCAGACGCCCCCAAAAGTGGGGGACCGAGGAAGAAGCATGCCGGGAGTCTCTCCAGAGACCCACTTTTCTTCTTCTTGAAAGAAAAAATCCAAAAGTAAAAAATTTTAAGAAAACTAAAATTTAAGTGTTCCTCCTAACGACACTAGGCAAAAACTGGTTAAGGCAGTGCCTGCTCCAGGGATGTATACTGCAGAGGAGGAGCCACTGTTAATCTTTTCAAGATTCTGCCAAGTGTCGCCTCCTAGTGGACAGCAGCATAGCAACCATGGTCCTGTGTTCCCCAATGAGGCGAAGGAGGAAGGGATAGTTTCTTGATGACACCCCAGTCCATATGCTCCAGTGCATATAGGTGTCATCAGCTGCTACTTACAAGCGGCCCTGCTCTGGAGGACCCAGCCCATTCATACATTACAGTACTGTCAAGTTATTGCTGGCTCACCGGAATCAGCAATTGTCGTACTAGTTGGGAGTTGGAGAAGTCTGACCTGCGGCAATAGCACTGATCACAAGTACGGATTGTTTTAATAAAATGGTTGCTTTCTATGAGCCAGAGCCGCTCTGTAGCTCTACTGTAGCTAACATGAGTGCGATTCCTGTTCTCACCATATTAAAGTGAAAACTAAAATTCCCAGATATGGTATTTGAAAAAGAATTTTACAATTCAGAAAAGATGAATTCATGCATTCAGCAATCAATATACAATGTCTTCCATTTATACAAAGGCTCACTGTACCTGAAGAAGATGGTAGAGAGTAATATCAGGAGGAGATCCACAGTTAGATGGGTGCTGTGAGAAGACAGCTGCCCTTAATTTGGGATATGGGGTCACGGCCATCTTCAATAATGGAAGATCCACGTTCCATTGGCAGGGGATTGGCTCTTGTTTCATCATCTGTGGTGACAAAGCAAGTAATACTGAATGAATAGAGCAGAGCTCAGGAGGATAAAAGACTATGTAAAAAGATATGAATTACCCCATCAATTCCACCAGGGGCATACATGATTGTGGCAAGTGCAAGCAGAGTGTGCCCATCTAGGAGCATATTGTTCACACTTGGTTGGCAACCAGGCATCAGCATGTGGGCATTGGACAGGCTGACCTGGAACATCCGGTCAGCATCTAAATGATGAGGAAATGTAAGGGATTAGACAACATCTAGGAATCACTAGCATTATGAGCATCGTTGCAATGTCTCACCTGTGTTGTCACTAACTTGTCGATTATGCACCAAGTACCCAAACCACGGGTAAGTGTCATGTAAAGTTGTGTTGGCCAAAGCAAAACACAATTCTGGATTTAATCTGTGAATATCAGATCATAAAGTAAATTACATCATCAATACAGTTATTCAATTTGTTGTAGAGGTAGACGGCTGCTCTAATAACACAAATACAGGAACTTTAACTGGAATAAATATGTATATTGCCATTCGCAAAGATTGAGAACTCGTATTTCTATACAAAAGATATTTGATTGCCATGTTAATACTTATTTTACTTTTTTCCCACCTCACAAAGAAATAAAAGGCAATCAATGAAATGTATTAGCCAGTACCTGTGACAATCTAGATAACTGTACAGCATATAACGGAGGCCACGCTCAACACAGAAGACTACAAATTGGTTATGGACATCTGGACTCCCTGGAGACGTATCTGCCGGATCCATCAATCTCCCACTTATTGCTAAACGTTCGATAAGACGTTCAAAATCATTCAGTTCAGAGGGTGTCAAAATGTTCCTCCTAAAAAAGAAGCAAATCATTAATTACCTGCATACAAATGATATAGAAACTGCACAGGTATAACCGTAAGGCAGCGATGCTCCCCCTACTTGGACCAGTACACATCAGTATGAGGGATCTCTAGCTTAGCGTTATATTACTATGATACAACCAAATCAAACCGGCACAGATCTACAACAGAGGACAACAATTCTGAACAAACCTTGAGCATTCGTCCAATATTTTCTGTCTTGTGTAACTGCAGCATAAAGTATCCTCATCGATGACTGCTGCCCGGAGGAGAGGCCAGGAGGGGTGCTCTTCATTCCCCATGTCCTGGGGCCGGGAGAGGCGCTCTTCATCCCCCATGTCCTGGGGCCGGAGAGGCGCTCTTCATCCCCCATGTCCTGGGGCCGGGAGAGGCGCTCTTCATCCCCCATGTTCTGGGGCCAGGAGGGGCGCTCTTCATCCCCCATGTTCTGGGGCCGGGAGGGGCGCTCTTCATCCCCCATGTTCTGGGGCTGGGAGGGGCGCTCTTCATCCCCCATGTTCTGGGGCTGGGAGGGGCGCTCTTCATCCCCCATGTTCTGAGGCTGTTCTGTGCTGTTAATCCAGGAAATAATTTGCGTCCAATCATGCCACAAAGTTAGATGGCGCCAAAGGATATTTGGACTGATATCGGACATTTCTGCAAGAACACAAATAAGAACCATGAAATGAAACATCTATCACTGTAGGTAGGAGAATCCGCGCTCTGTACAACCAATCACATTACAATGTGAGGTGCTACATATGTAGCCAAATTGTTTTGCAACATTTGTTCCAGGATTTTGAGTAGAATATTGCATCCACCGTCCATGAATGATATCCCTGCAGTAAATGAAAGTGTTGTATGACGATCATATACTGCAAGACAAGGAAAAGAACCACAGAGGAGCTGCGGACCTCACACCGCCGGTCCTAACCAGTCACTTACCTCAACCTTAGTGAGGACAACTGCAGGCACATCAAAATTGGAAGCTTCTGAGTGGATCAAGGGTTCTAAACCCTTCACAACGCGCCAATTTTAAGGTTTGCTTTTACCTCTCCTTCTCCCCAGAGCCATAACCTTTTTTTTTACTTTTCTGTCCACATTCAGATATGAGGGCTTGTTTTGTTCTGGATGAGTTATACTGTTCAATGACACCATTCATTTTACCATGGTTTGGAGCCTCCTGGCAAGCAGCAATAATTTGTGCGATAACCTGGCATCAAGTGGTTAACTTAGCAATAGTGTCACCATTGGGAAAATTAACATTACACACTTCCAATATAAATCAATGGCCTGAATGTATATTGTGTGGACATGGCAGGTTTTGCAGAGTGATTGCCATTCTTGTTAGTAGCCTGGCTGCTAGATGAGGGTCCTGAATGATAATAGATAAGGGGGCCCAAATGTGGGAATTTTACATTATATGAAATCTTCATTTCCTAACTGTGCACTGGAGATTAGATTTTCTAACCCAGACAATGTCTCTATCGTCCATAAATCAGACATGTTAACTGCCATAAAATGGACCAAAATTAGAACCTTCATAAACTAGATCACCTTCCTGTAATAAAGGGAACCTGACAGCTTATACATGATGCCCAATCCGTTGACAGATGTATCACCCACGACTGTATTATCCCAGCGAGTATGTTTGAAATGCCACAGTATTTCACCCAGTGTCACAGAGGCTTTCTACCCTGCCCGGACTGTCAAGTCTCTGCCTAGATACGCATGGGCAGCAGTATCTGCTATCAGCTTGGGCAGCATGTATCTGCAACAGATTGGGCAGCATGTATCAGCAAACAGATTGGGCAGCATGTATCTGCAAACAGATTGGGCAGCATGTATCTGCAAACAGATTGGGCAGCATGTATCCGCTAGCAGATTGGGCAGCATGTATAAACTATCAGATCGGGCACCATATATCCGCTATCAGTTTCCCTTTAAAAATTCAAAGTGATTCTCTCTCACCTGTGTATTTTTTCCATGGCAGTAAAAGCACATCCTGTGTCTCAGAGTCCCAGTCCTTAGCCCAATGTAGAAGCAATATGTCTGGCTCTTCTCTCACAGCAATCAGGGCACCTTGTAGTGTCTTTATCTCTGGAGATGTGGTACAAATTCCCCATGAAGACCTAGAGGAGAAATTATAGCTCACGACTGATGTCACTGTTATTGGCTGTATAGTTCTGTACTGTATCACAGCACAAGTAGATTACCTGGGCTTAACCATTCTTTTCCTCTGGTTGGTAATCTGGCAGTCATTAGCATACAGTTCCTCCAGTCTGCACACTGTATGGATCGCTTGTTGCTGCTGTTCTGAAAAATGTCCTTGTTTCTGCAGCAGGTCAACCTAAAAGGAGAAACGATCAAGTCAGACATCACTAAGATCAAACTGGTAAAGCAGCAATACACTGTACCCACCAATAGTGTCCGCACTCCTAGATTTGATGTGTGCAAATATATACGGTGAAGTTGGTCCCATCTGGAATAGCCCTGGAATAAAGATTTCAGGATTTAGATTATGAAGCATAGCTAGATTTGACAAACAAGTCTGGAGCCATATTACAGAAAGATCAAGCTGCTTTAGCAGTCAGCCTAGAGCAAACATTCAGCAATGGTTCTCTATAAGGCCCTAGACTGGAGGAGCCACACATCCTTTAAATGTAATAATTTGGAGCAAACAAATCAAATTTAAAGCGTAACTGCTATTTCAATTTTTATACTATAATAATGTAGAGCAAATGATAATAAACTTTCAAATATACTTTATGAAAAAATTCTGGTTGAAAACCATTCATAACCCTTCCACAAGGTGTCCTTACTGCATTGTGTGTGAAGCAGACATATGTTCATTCTCAGTGAGATCTGTCTTCACACTGAACATGGGGCATGTAACCATTTAAGGGAAAGGGGGCGTGGCCTACACAGGTGACTGTAGCTGGTGAGGAAACACTGTATCAGATTAGCTCAGCATACAGCACAGTTGCTAAGCAATGTCAGAATGTCAGGATCAGTGCAAACTCCTCAGAAGCTTGTGCCAAGGAAAGATATGGTCATCTGGCTCCACACAGCTCAGTCAGGAGCTCTAACCCCTTGTCTGCTGGCTCCCCACACAGCTCACTATCGGCCTGCTCTCAGAAGCTGTGGAAATACACACACAGTGCTGGCAGACTCTTGCCACACAGCCATAAAATGCAGTTCTTAAAGGATTACAGAAACATGTGAAAAAAGAAGTTGTATGGCACAAAAAAAGCATCATCTTAGCTGCTCTGTGACCCATCATTAACAACCAGTGCAGTATTGTGCTTTTGTTTGTTTTTTCAATGAAATGACATTTACACTTTAAATATATTTTATCTGGTTTCCTGTAAAACCAATCTCTCCAACCAACTGGAGATATGCTCAGTGGACATCAGGGTAGCAGTAAAGAAGAGCCAGTAGCTTTTTGGTGACACCTTTAGTCACATCAGTTACGTACAATGTTGTCACTGTACGGAGCAGCCTCATTTTCTTCACTTGTTTTGCCTAAATAACCAACAAGTTTAATTAAAACCCAATAATGGCAAATGCGCAATCAAGACCACAACGCACCCCGGTGCGTATAACAATATATTATAACTAGAATTATGGTGCAGAAGGAATTCTGTAATAAAATGCCATATTTCAGAAGCAATATAATATTTTAATTTAAAATGTGTGGGTTTAAAGGGAATGTTCAGCAGGGTAACAAAAAAAAAGGGTAAAAAAAAAAAGCAATACTGACCCCAAAACATCTCAATATGTTTATGAAAACAAAACTATGCACCGGTATAGGACTGGGGGCGGACAAATGGGGCAACAGAGGCCAAACTTCAGACTAACCACTCTGATGCCATGGCTGAAATTGACTTTTCTGTAATTCGGTCAGCCTCTGCTGCATGCGCAGGAGGCTATGGTCAGGTTCCCATTGTACAACTGGTGGCGTATCAGTAAGACATGGCATCAAGGTCTAATCAACATGGAAAATGATCATTTTGACCCTTAGCATTCACTAGAACAAAGTAGCCGCAATGCTAGAAGGAGCATCAAGAGGTAGATGCACTTACATTACCTAGAACCACTGCCACTTTGTACCCGTCTCACTGTTCTCGCCATGGCAGACTCACTCTTAACATGCACAATACTTGGCTAGTGATAGAGTTTTTAGGCAGGCTCATTGTACATCAGTGATGTCATCAGGGCCCAAAAGTGCCTATACCAAACCATTCTAGAGCTCGCATTCTAGATGTAATGTACAGATAAGAACAGTCATTACTCTAGGAACCAACTACAGGTGCATCTTCGTGAATTAGAATGTCATCAAAAATTGAATACAAAAAGTGAAACACATATATTAGAGTCATTACAAACAGGGTGATCTATTTCAAGTGTTTATTTCTGTAAATGTTGATGATTATAGTTTACCACCAATGAAAACCCAAAGGTCATTATCTCAGAAAATTAAAGTAGGGAGGATGAAAGGTCTAAGAGATCAAATATTACTTAATTAGGTATCAGAGGCTTCACCTTGTCCTGAAACATGTTGACAAATCAATATTCTATTCAACCTTTGATGTCTCGTGGAATACGGCAGAACAGTTTTTACCCCTATATCCTCCCTACTCTATATGCACCACGCTGGGGACTGCAGCAGCCGTTAGATGCTTTTATAGTGGTTGTGACTCTCACAACCACACAAGGTGAAGCCTCTGATATCTATTTAGGTCATATTTTATCTCTCAGACCCTTCAGCCTCCCTACCTTAATTTTCTGAGATAATGACCTTTAGGTTTTCATTGTCTGTAAGCCATAATCATCAATATTAACATAAATAAATACTTGAACTAGATCACTCTGTTCGTAATGACTCCATAAAATATATGCGTTTCACTTTATGTATTGAATTACAGAAATAAATTATCTTTTTGATGATATAATAATGCCTTGAGATGCACCTGCATGCTCATGTGATCTGTATTGTAGACAGACATGGCGTGGGATCCACTGCTCACCATGTTCTGGAGAAGCTGGCAGGCCTCTGACACACGACTCTCTAGTAGACATCCGAAAACCAGTTTCAGACCTTCTCTCTTGAACCAGGCTAAGCTGGATGGGTGACGGCCCTGTGCTCGCAGGAAGGCTTGGGCCTCGGGGATGCAGTTTGTCAGGATAGCATCTGAAATTAAATTCTGAAAAAGAAGAATGAGAATGACAAAAGATGAACAGGAAAACCGCAAAACATCCAAGGAAACGGTGTAAATATTCCCGCTGCAGTTTAGGATTGTCCCACATTTTACCTCCACAGACATGTCCTCCCACGCTCCATGTCTGGTCTCAGCCTGTGGGACATTAACAACAATGGGCTGCTGTGGGAACCGCTTCATGAACGGACGGAGCTTGGCAATGTAACCAGTCAGGATTCCCAGACATTTCTCTAGGCTGGGGTCCGGCTCTAGGTAAATAAAAAACAGCAGCAAATCAGCATAGCTCCGACATATAGATATATCGTACCACAAAAATCCTTAAAGGGGTAGTCCACAACTAGGTCGACCAGTTCTGATTCCACACGTCTTCTCCAGATAAATCAGTAATTGCGGTTGCTCTCATGACATTGTGAAGGTACACAAGCACCACGTCCAATCACCGCCCACTTCTCTCGTTTCGCCTTTGGACCAAATAAATTAGTCTATGTTCACACTCTTCGTTTTTGATCAGTTTTTGTCTCATTTTCGGCAGCAAAACCGGATGTTTTTGTTTTTTTTTTAACAAAAAAAATCATCATCCATTTTTGATCCGTTTTGACTGCTACGTTTTTTTTCTCCATAAACAATGGTGTCAAGAGTAAATACAGAGGAGAAAAAACGCCGCACAAATTGATTTTTCTGGATGTGTTTTCTGCCCCAAAAACGGATCAGTAAAAAATGCAGCGTCTGAACAGAATTTCTGAAAACTCATTGACTTTGCTGGGAATCAATGAAAGTGATCTGTTTTCCGTGCAAAAATGGGTCACAAAAAACGGATCAAAAACGAACAGTGTGAACAAGGCCTTAATCAAAAAGAAGCCGCTTGCTTCCAGATGATTGCTCCTGTAACGGAAGGCGGATAGAGAAGCCGGCAGTGATTGGATGTGGGGCTCGCCTCCCATGCTGGCACTGTTCCAGCAGTGACTGTAACCGCTCCACTGCCATTGCCCCCCCACAGAAAAATAAGGTATTTCATCTTGTGGTGTCTACATTTATTGTATTGCTCTCTATATATTGTTACATTCATCCCTACCCTTTTTTTATCACATTTTATGTCCTCATGATTATTTTTATGTATAATAAAGATTTAACTTTTTTTTTTTTAATCCTGTGTTGTCATATTTATAGGCTGGTAGTCTGGGCTATATTATTTTGACCACTGATGAACAGATTTTTGTGTGCCATCATTAGGGGACACAGCACATGGTCCTTTGTCCCCCAATGAGGCGATAGAGGAAAAACAGATTTTTGTGTACTCACCGTAAAATCGTTTTATCTGAGCCATTATTGGGGGACACAGGACCATGTCCTGTGTCCCCAATGAGGCTACAGAGAAACATACTTTTTCATATATTGTTTGTTGGCCCATCGGTTAGCCACCATTTGTATAGGTTTATAAAAACTGATTCTATCACAACAGCTGCACCCAGTAAACTAAGTGATATATCACTAGAATAAGGGTCTATTTTCCTATAAAAACCTAGTGACAGATTCGTTTCAGTAGGAAACACGATTGCAAAGCTACAGGAACGTACCAGATTGTAAATTGCATATTGTCAGCAACTGAGCATTAAGGAAGTTGTGCGTCAGCTGCAGCAAGTGCTCAGAGAAGTGTTTACTCTGAGTCTCTTGATCGGTGCCGTGGATGCAAGAGTAGAGCAGATCCAGAGCTGGAACAAAATCTTGCACATCTGGAGAGAAATGTAAGAAAAAGTGTAAATCAATCACAGCTGACATCCTCTTCAAAGCAACATAATGCTTTAATGTTGTTCCTGTCCTTACTAGAGAGGAAAAGCTCGGAAGGAATGTCACCATCTTCAGAGGATAAAGAGCTCAAGATACTGTCTTTACTCTTCAGGAAAAAATCAACTGTATCCAATTGCCTGTTTTCCAAGCCGGCCTGTGAGAGGACAAAGAATGAATAGTTAAAAAGCTACCCCGAAGAATCAAGAGAAAGAAAAAAGGACTTAATTTCCTTTACCTCCAGTGTTTGGAGGGGTACTGAACAGCGCCCCCAATTATTTAGGTGGCAGAGAGTATCTGCAGTACTGGCACTACCATGGATCATTAACCGGGTCAGGAACTCGTTCTGTGCCACCGAAAAAAGGACAAGTGAAAGACCACAATCTGAGAAGTAAAACGAAAGACTATTGAATCTGAATGTATTATTGCAACATGATGATCATTTTTGTATCATTTCTGTAAACTCATAAGGTTTTTAGCTATTCTTTGTAAAAATAAAAGTTTTGAGGCCAACGTGAACAGAGTTTTAGAGTCAACTGAGTGCACCTCGGATTATACAGAAAAATGAGTATAGTGCAGAAATGTGCAGAATAAGTTTCTCTATTGGGGGTAATTTTGGGTACTCACCGTAAAATCCCTTTCTCTGAGCCTTTATCGGGGTGGCACAGTAGACCATGTTTAAACTGTGTCCGCCAATGGAGGCTCCGATAAAGTTATTTTAATGCGAGTACCCAAAATCCTCTATTCTCTATCACTTCAATAAGGGGACGCAGCTTAAACATATCCAAGGAAAAAGTAGAAGACCCAGCGATGAGGAACCGTAGCACTTCAGGGATTGTTTTTCCGTAAAATAATAATAATTAAGTGCTCAATGTCCATAGGACTAATTTGACTGCCTGTAAACTGTCTTTTACACATTTTTTATTAATTTTTCAATAAATGGATATTTTATGGAAAAATAATCTCTGAAGTGCTACGGTTCCTCATCGCTGGGTCTTCTACCTTTTCCTTGGACCTGATTGTGGCGGTTGCCGAGCCACGACCCTGGCTGACAGGAGGATTTCGAGAACAGGACTGTGACGGTGAGCTGACAAAAAACTTTTCCTTTTTCTTGTATGAACAGCTTAAACATGGTCTCCTGCACCCCCTAATGAAGGCTCTTAGAAAGGGATTTTACGAGTACCCCAAATCCTCTTTTTCTAAATATATTGTAGATTCTGCCTGTTAATAAAAGCAGCACAAAGCTTAGACTGGCTGTGATCCATGCTGCAGGATGCATGTATCTATCCAGTAGGGGACACAGTCCCTGGTCTGTCTCAGACCGCTGGATCCATTCATTAACAGACACAGATATGAGCAACCCCCAGTTACTCCATGCTGACATTTAGGAGCTGAATCTGCTATACAATTTATTTAGGAAAATGCTTTTTGTGCACACTCCTGAACGCTTAAGTATACGTTCACAAGTGGTGGTCGTGATGGCGATACTCAGACCAGATTTCAGGATAGTAAATCTGCAGTGTGCTACAGTATCATGACAGTAGATGCAATTTTAACAACTTTTTTTTTTACATTCTGCAAAAATCAATTGCAGTTATATTTTTCATCAATTTATGCTGTGAATTTCTAATGCGGATTACACCTTTTGCAACACATAGAATGAAATGAATAGCAAATCTAGAACAATTTTGCATTTAACGCCGGTATATTTCGTCATAGATTCACAGCAGATTTGTTAGCCAGGTCACCAAAGGAAAGATTTTAGGTGTAAATGTTCTATATAATTACTAATTCAACACTTTAATTCTGGTAACTACATTTCATTTAATCCTTCCCACGTCCCCTGACTTACCTGTGATCACCAGAGAAGCGTCTTCATCACGGGAATATACAAACACAGCTTTACCCAGGGCATGGTAAGTAACACCCTGTGAGTCCATGTCCCAGTGGACCACGGTGGCAGACATGTCCTTTTGTAGAACATAGAACAAAACACTATATGACGACACAGACCAAATGTGAAGACTTAAAGGATCCTCCATATCATCTTTCAAGGCTTTCACCCAGCCTCCTCCATCTACTGTCCAGTTGAAAGGTGCTTCAGAGGACAAGCTTCTTGACTGTAACTCAGCGGCATGGTGGCAAACAGGAAAGTCAGGACAGTTCTTAGTCTTGTAGAGAAGTGACACTAATGTGTCATCCCACGAACTGTGCAGAGAACAGATTATGAGATGTGAGATCATTGAACATGAATGTAGTCATAACCAAAATGATAAAATAAGAAGGTGTGAAGATGCCCCCAACTAATGCAGGTTTGTGACAAATCATTGATGTCCCTACCCACACAAAAGGTTTTAAACTATTAACAGTTTTACTAAAAAAAGAAGGATTTTGTGTACTCGCCGAAAAATATTTTTCTCGGAGACCCCATTTGGGGACACAGATCATGGGTGTTATGCTGCTGTCTATCATTAGGAGGATGACACTAAGTAGACAAAAAAAGTTAGCCCCTTCTCTTCAGCGTCCAACCTCATGCCTACTCAAGCTGAAGCAAGTTTGGTGACCAAGCAGTAGGCGGAAAACACAACACATCACAGTATAAATATATATGCACCAACTCAATGAGAAGGTAAAAGGAAACAATTAACTCAATGTATCCTCTAGACTCTAGAGTCTAGAGGTTGAAGTAGGGTTGGATGCTATGTCATCCAATGAAGTCTTAGAGAAAAAGATTTTTCGGTGAGTACACAAAATTCCTTCTTTATCGCCTTCACTGGGGGACACAGACCATGGGACTTCCAAAAGCAGTCCCTGGGTGGGGTACAAGGAAAACACACACACTGAATATCAGAAATGCTAGCTGCAAATATTCAAACAGTAACTAGAAAAGAGCAAGAACGTAATGATCTCCGTCAGAGGTGAGCGATCGCTGCCAGCAGGGTCTTTCGTCCCAGGACTGCGTCCGCCGATGCCCGAGTATGGACTCTATAATGTTTTGATAAGGTGTGCAGGCTGGACCAAGTTGCAGCCTTACACACCTGTAGAGCTGCCGCCTGATGCTTGATGGCCCAAGAGGCACCCACTGCCCTTGTGGAGTGTGCCTTGAGGCCCCTCTAGTTTTCTCCATCCCGGTTATTTTGGCTTTTCTTCAATCCGTTTTGGACAAAATGTCTAGCATTGAGTTCTTTCAAGGGCCAGATTTCCGCCTTGTCTATCCTCTTCCAGAAGCGACTCGCCTCACGTTCCCAGGTTAGGACGTTTATTCAAGGAGTTTCCCATCTAGAATTTCGGAGCCGGCGGCACTCTGTCAGTTACTCTTTCGTCTTCCACCAGGACAAGGTTGTTCTCCGACCCTCGCCTGATTTTCTCTCGAAGGTGGTGTCCTCTTTCCACTTGAACGAGGAGATCAACGTGTTGCCTCTGCTTTGCCCGGCACCGTCCCACAGTCGGGAGATTTCTCTGCATTTGTTGGATCTCATCAAGGCTCTTTGTTGGTACGTTTCTCGTACTGCTACATTCAGGACGACAGACGTCCTCTTTGTCCTCCCTGAAGGGCATAGAAAGGGCATGCCGGCCTCTAAGTCTACGATTGCTCGTTAGAAAAGATCAGTGGTTTAGGAATCCTACAAATGCAAGGGAAGAGTGGCCCCACAGGGAATGACCCTGACCAACAGCAGGAAAAAAACGTTTTCCAAGTGCAGTGGTAAATATGTATGGACGATGATTTCCGGGCTCTGATCACAGTGTTGATCACTTTGGGCGAAACCCGGCCTGGGTCAAGATCCAGGTCTCAACAACCAGGCTATCAAACTCAGGTTCCCTGAGTTCTGGTGGTAAAGTGGGCCTTGAGACAGCAAGTCTGGCCGATCTGGCAGACGCCAGGGGGTGTTAACAAGAAGCTGGACTAGCTCCGTGTACCACGGACGGCCAGTCCAGAGCGACAAAAAGGACCGTGACCCGCTCTGCTTTTATCTTCCTCACTACCCTTGGGATCAGTGGAAGGGGTGGGAAGATGTACGGAAGCTTGAACCCACCGCGCCCTATGGCCAGTGGGTCGCGAGCCCGTGCTACAAATGCGGGAACCTTTGCGTTCAGTTGAGGCGCCATGAGGTCTACGTCTGTAGTCCCCCACGGGTCACAGATTTGATGAAACACCTCTGGGAGGGAACATTCCCGACAAGAGACCTTGGCAACTGAGGAAGTCGGCCGCCCAGTTCTCGACACCGGGAATGTGCACCGCCGAGATGACCAATTGGTGACTCTCTGCCTAACAAAGGATCTTCTGCACCTCGTGCATGGCGACCTTGCTGCAAAGCTCCTCCTTAGTGGTTTATGTATGCCATGTCCTTGGCATTGTTGAATTGCACCCGAATGGAGTGACCTGTAGGAGGTGATTAAACTTGCGCAGTGCTAGTAGAATGTCCCTTATCTCCAGGATGTTGATGGGAAGCAGGGCCTTGAAAGGAGTCCACCTCCCCTGGGCGGTGTGCTGACGGAACAGCGCTCCCCACACTAAGAGGCTGGCGTCGGTGGTGACCACTTTCCAATGTACGGGGAGAAGGGATCTGCCCTGTTGCAGAGAGGACCTAAGGGTCCACCACGACAGTGATTGTCTGACCTGAAGGCTCAAGTGGCACTTCCGGTCGAGGGATAAGGGAATATGAACCCAGGCGGCTAGGAGTGCCAACTGTAGGGGCCGGAGATGCAGTTAGGCAAACGAGACTGCCTCCGTCGATACCACCATCATTCCCAGGACTTTCATCCCGAATCGAATGGAGTGCGGTGTCCAGTGTCTGAGGGCGAGGGTCCCTTGGCGGAGAGCTGCTCACTTGTCTGGTGGGAGAAAAATTAATCCTTGGGCCGTGTCGAAGACCATCCCTAGGAAGGTGAGACGCTGCGTCGGGGTTGGAGAGGACTTGTCTAGGTTCACAATCCAGCCTAGGTGAGAGAGTATCCATTGTGATCTGTACACTCTCTGCACAAGTCTGGAAGGATGGGGCCTTTATGAGGAGGTTGTCCAAATAAGGGAGGACAACACCACCTAGGGACAGCCGCCATGACCTTGGTGAACACTTGGAGTGACGTAGCCAGGCTGAATGGGAGGGCCTTGAACTGGAAGTAATCCAACTGTACCGCGAAACAAAGGAATTTTTGGCGGCCAGGTAAAATGAGAATGTGCAGGTAGGCGTCCTGGACGTCGATAGACGCAAGGAACTCCCTGCCCTCTATGGAAGCTATCACTGACTGCAGAGATTCCATGCCGAAGGACCGGACTTTGAAGCGTCTGTTGAGGAGCTTTAAATCTAAAATAGGATGGACAGAGCCGTCCTTCATTGGCACAATGAAGAGGTTGGAGTAGAACCCCTTGAACCGTTCGTCTTTTGGGACAGGTGCAATTACCCCGGCTTGTCGCAGAGAGTCGACTGCCCGATGAAATGCACGAGCCCACGCATGGGCTTTGGGGGACGGGACTCTGATTTCGCTCTCCGGAAAGGGACGCGAGTCATGACACCTGTGGGACCGCGCACCCTGGTTTCTGGTGGGCTTGGGACGAGAGCACCAGGGAGCATTAGTCTTGAAAGACGCCTGGCCCCATCTGTCTTTTGGGCGTAGATCTAACTGGTCTTAGGGCCGTCTGCAGATTAGTGGGTGGATCAAAGGATCGAAAGGGGCAAAAACTAACCAGTTGACGTCTAGAGATGAAACATGTAGGTTTGAGTTGTGGGAGGGAGGTGCTTTTACCCCGGTCGCATCGGCAATAAGTTTAGTGAGGCCTCCCCGAAAAGATGCTCACTCTGGTAAAAATAAGTCCGGTAAGGGATTTTTTGAAGGGCCCGTCCGCGTTCCAGTTTCTAAGCCAGATGATACTAGCAACTTGAGCCGCACAATTTGCCGCTTCAAAAGAGGCATCGATTAGAAAATCTCCAGCTATGGAGATCTGAGAAGCCAGGTCGATTAGCTCAGTTGGTAGGGAGCGGCTTTGAATCTCTATACGGAGAGAGTCTGACCAAGACGCCAGGGCCATGGCCACCCAGACTGAGACAAAAACAGGTGAAAGAATCGTGCCAGCTGCCTTGAAAGCAGAGCGAGACAGGATCTCGATCTGTTTATCCGTGGGGTCTTTAAGGGATGCTCCGTCCGGCAGGGACAGAAGGGTCCTTGTGGACATCTTTGAAATAGCAGGGTCCACTGTCAGGGAGTCAGCCCATTCCTTGCACAAATCTCTTGAAGGAGATCACGTGCTCCTGTACATTGTTGGAGTCGTCCTCTACCTTTAATGTCTGGTTGATGGCTGTAATGAGGCTGTCTACCATTGCCCGTGTGTCCCAAGAATCAAGATCAAAGGCTGCTTCTTCTTCGGATGCAGAGTCCGAATCGGAGATCTCCTCGGGGGAACGAGAACTTAACTCAGAAGCCATTGATTCCGAGGTGTGAGAGGGATTGGAGGATGGACTCCTCTCTCCTCTTTTCCTAGCAGGTTCAGGGACTCCGATTGAACTAAGACCCCAATCAGAAGAGGAATCTTTTGTAATGAGGTGATCCTCCAGAAAACTCGGAGAGTCCTGCGGAGTTGGGAAGATGTTGAAGGGCCTGGGCAATGGTCTGAGAGACCTTCAGTGCCAAAGAGGACACCCACTCAGGGGGGACCGTGTGCGCTGGGCCCTGGTTCAGCGGCGGATTGTTGGTATTGCTCCAGGGTAACATGGCTGGCAGTACGGAGTGGAATGAACACAGGGCAGTCTTGATTGGCATGTTACGCAGTTAACATAAGAGACGGTGTGGTCTTTGGGGGGGGGGACGAGAGTTAGACATAGTTACGCTGTGAATGGCCTGTGTGCTGCAGGGAAGGGCTAAGTGTCTGCGGAGTATCAGCTTACTTATCCTTCAGATCGTGACCGCTCAACCCCATTGGTCCTTTATGCAGCTGTTGGGTCCAATGGAGCAGTGATGTGCCTGGCTGGAGGAACGCTGTAATAGTTGTGGTCGCCTTGCCTTAGAGTTGAAGGCTCCAACGGAGAGAAGCGCTGTGTCTTCTGATCATGTGTCCAAAAAATAGAATTATTCTTACCGTTAATTCGGTTTCTAGGGCCCTTCCACGACAGCATAGCATAGGAGGTTGCCTCTCCATGCCTTATTAGGGACAGGAAGCACAAGAGAGGTTAAAAGGACCTTCCCACCTCCCACTCTCCAGTGTCTTACCAAGAACCATAGCATGACCAAAGCAAGACAGAGCATTCCATGAAAAACAAGGAAAAAAGGGAGGGAATTAGGTGCTGTCATGGAAGGGCCCTAGAAACTGAATTAACGGTAAGAATAATTCTATTTTCTCCAGGCCCCTTCCACGACAGCATAGGAGGAATACCAACGAATACAAACCTAGGGTGGGACCACAGCCTGCAGGACTTTCCTGCCCAAGGCCAAATCCCTGGTAGAACCCAGGTCCAAACGATAATGTGTTGTGAAAGTATGCAGGGAGGACCATGTAGCAGCAGTGCAGATCTGCTCAGGAAAAGCCCCCGCCTTTTCAGCCCAGGAGACCGAGGTAGCCCTGGTGGAGTGGGCAGTAAACCCAGAAGGCATCAGCAGTTGTTGAGACAGGTAGGATGCAGCAATGGCCCGTTTAATCCAGCTGGCAATGGTGCACTTCGCCACCTTCTTGCCCTTATTGGGACCAATGGGCTGGATAAAAAGGTTGTGATCAACCCGCCAGGGCGCCGTGACCTCCAGGTAATGAAGCACAATCCTACGAACATCCAAAGAGTGGAATTCTTTCTCTTTCGGAGAACGAGGAGACTGACAGAAGGAAGGTAGGACAATAGACTCGGAACGGTGAAAATGCGAGACCACCTTGGGGAGAAAAGAAGGGTCCAGCTGAAGGACGATGCAGTCATCACGGACCATCAAATAGGGCTCCCTGATGGACAGAGCCTGAAGTTCCCCCACACGGCGGGTGGTCGTGATTGCCACAAGAAAAGCCGTTTTATGAGACAGCAGTCGAAGATCACAGGTTGGCAATGGTTCATAGGGGGATCGGAACAACCCAGTCAAGACCACATTGAGATCCCAGGCGGGAGCAAAGACCTTAATACATGGACGAATCCTAAAGGCGGACACCATGAAGCGCTGAATCCAGCAATGAGCGGCCAAATCAGCATCAAAAACGGAGCCGAGAGCGGAAACCTGGACCTTCAACGTGCTAGGCCGAAGTCCAAGGTCCAACCAAGCCTAGAGGAAATCCAAAATTTGTGAGATATTAGGATGGAGGGGGTCCGGAGGCCGAGAACCACACCAGGAGGAGAATCTCTTCCAGACTTTATTGTAAATAGCATTGGTGACCGGTTTACGATTCTGTTGCAAGGTAGCCACCACCTTTGCAGACAAGCCCTGTGACTTCAACACACGGGCCTCAGAAGCCAAGCAGCTAAGCTGAGCCTCCGGGGATCTGGATGAAACAGAGGACCCTGCAACAGCAGACTGGGATCCGCGCCCAGAATTACAGGACCATCGACCCGAAGAGACATAATCAAATTGAACCAGCTCCTTTTCGGCCACAGAGGAGCCACCAGGATCGTTGGAACCCATCCATCCTGACCTTCCGCAAGGCCTTTGCCAGGAGCGGAATCGGAGGGAAGGCATACGCCAGATGGAAATCCCAAGGCCGTGAAAAAGCATCCACCCCCACTGCGTCGTCCCGCGGATCCAGGGAGAAATATGTTGCGACCTTGCGATTGACGCTGGAGGCGAAGAGGTCGACATCCGGGGTTCCCCATCTGGCCACCAGGGAGCAGAAAACGGCCTGATCCAGACTCCATTCGCCTGGATGAAGGTCCCTGCGGCTGAGAAAATCCGCCTGAAGGTTCAAGGACCCCTTCAGGTGGACAGCGGAAAGGGACAGGAGGAACTGTTCAGCCCAGGAAAATATTCGAGAGGACACCAACCCCAAAGCCCTGGATCGAGTCCCGCCCTGATGACGGAGGTGAGCTACTGTGGAGACGTTGTCCGAATACACCATAAAGTGGGAACCCCGTACCAGACGAGCAGCGGCCAGGAGGGCTTCCTCCACAGCCCGCAACTCCCTGTAATTGGAAGATCGAGCCCTGATCACCTGAGGCCATACGCCCTGAAACGGGGTGCTGGCAACGACAGCCCCCCTCCCCCTCTGGCTGGCGTCCATAGTGAGATTGACTACCGGGGACTGATCCCAGACCACCCCCCTCCGCAAGTTCCGGGGATCCAACCACCAGAGGAGGGACGAGGAGACAAGACCTGAAAGACGGTACCGTCTGTTGAGGGACGAAGGCAGGCCGTCCCAGTGGGAAAGGACATGGTCTTCAAGAGAGCGGGAGTGGGCTTGAGCCCACATGACCGAGGGGATGCAGGAGGTCATAGACCCCAGCACCGACATTGTTGTCCGAAGCGTGGGAGCGGACATCCGACACAGCGCGGAAACCTTGGCCTGGAGCAGCAACCGGTGATCGTCCAGGAGAAAGGAAGCCTGTGCATCGGAGTCCAACAGGACCCCGAGGAACCTCCTCTTGGACGACAGCTGGAGATGGGACTTCTGAAGATTAGGGATCCAGCCCAATGACTTCAGCACCCTGAGGGACTCCTCCACGCCCCACCAGAGGGCCATCACGGACGGAGCAACCAGGAGAAATTCATCCAGGTACGGCACCAGACAAATGCCCCAACCCCTCAGGAAGGCCACCACCTCCGCCCTAATCTTTGAGAAGACCCTGGGAGCCGAAAAGATGCCGAAGGGAAGGACATTGAACTGAAAATGGAGAAGCTCCCTGTTGCGCAGAACAGCAAACCAGAGGAACCGTCGGTGGCGAGGATGAATAGGAACATGGAAGTATGCATCCCGCAGATCTATGGTAGCCATCTGGTGATGGCAGCCGATCAACGGAATTGCTGACCTGATGGACTCCATTTTGAAACGCCGGTAACGTACGTGCCGGTTGAGGCGTTTCAGGTTGATGATCACCTGTGAATCGCCCGACGACTTTTTGACCAAAAAGATACGGGAGTAGTGACCCAACCCCACTTCAGGGACCGGAACGGGGGAGACCACGTTGGCAAGAAGCATTTCCAGTACCTTGGAGTACAGGATTTTCTGAGCCGCCTTGGAAGGCAGCGCAGTGACCTGAAGACCCGGGGAGGGTTCTGACACAAACTCGATGAGGAGGCCCTTGGAGATGACGTTCAACACCCACTGGGAAGCGGTGACCCCTCTCCGCCACGGGAGGAAGGCCGCCAGGCAACCCCCACCGGGATCGAGTCACTGCTTTTTCCAAAATCTCCTCCAGAGCAGGACCAAACACCATCTCCCCCTTAAACAGGAGGGAGCATAGTTTCAGTTTAGAAGTGGAATCCCCACTCCACAACTTCAACCACAATGCCCGTCTAGCAGAGTTAGATAGGACCGAAGTCCTGGCTGCCAAACGGACCGAATCTGCAGAAGCATCTGCGAGAAAACAAGTCGCTTTCCGTAGCAAGGGAAGAGACTCCAGGAGTTCCTCCCTAGGGGTGCCTTGTGAAATATGAGCCTCCAGCTGGTCCATCCACTTAAGAAGTGACCTGGACACACATGTGGAGTCAATGTTCGCCTGCATAGAAGCCGAGGACGCTTCCCAGGAGCGCCTCATAAATCCCTCAATCTTCCGGTCTAACTGATCCTTAAGCTGGGATATGTCTTCAGAGGGAAGTGCAGTCTTTTTGGCCACCCGGGCAACCTGCACATCCACTTTCGGCACATCCCATTGGATCTCGCAAGGCTCCAGAGGAAAGCGGCGAGTGAGATCACTTTTGAATCTCCTCTCGGGGAATTCCCATTCCTGGGAGATGAGATCCAGGAGAGTAGAATGAACCGGAAACCCCGTCTGTTTAGCCGACCTGAGGCCCACAAACATCTCATCCTGGACGGAGGAAGGAGCGAGAACCTCCTCCAACCCCATAGTGCTCCGGACAGCCCCAATAAGATCCCCTAGGTCATCAGGGGGAAACAAAAATCTACGAAGATCCGCCTGAGGAGCAGAAGAGGAGTCCTCGGGGCCCTCAGAGTCTGAGTCAGGGTTAGGGTCCTCTGAGCCTGGCAGGGTAGGCTGAAACCTCCGTCTCTTAGGGGAGGGAGGTCCAGCAATGGAAGGCGCAGGTGAGAGGCAGGCCAGGGAGGCTTGAATCTCTTGCTTGACCATGGCCCTCAAGTCATCAACCAGGCTAGGGTGTGCGGCCCTAACCACCTTATCTGTGCAAGTCTGACACAGCTTCTTGTCCCAAGCAGCTGGGAGCTTCTTAAGGCAGACAGGGCATTTAACAGACTTCTTAGGAGCTGGCTTGTCCTAGAAAATACAAACACAGGACCAGGAGCCATCAGCCACAGAGTCTACCCAGCAGGAAAGGACCCCCCCTGTACACCACACTTACTGGGGCAGGGGGACCACTGGGCTCTGCAGATGCGGGAGAGGACATGGCAGCATGCATCAGGAATCACCTACCATGAGATGGCTTCAGGGCAGCCTTTAAGCCGGAAGGCTTGCCCCACCCAGTGGAAAATGGGACCTCCCACCTCCCGCGCTAGGTCCTGAGCAGGCCGCAATTGGAGACGTGCCTGAACCCTGCCCCGCAGGATCCCACCGCCGGAATCTGGTAGAGACGCGCTCCCTGCGGGGAGCGCACGCGCGACCGGAAGTCCCGCCCATACAGCGTCACTTCCGTTCACGGGGCAGCGCGCGGGAAGCAGCCGGCGGGCTGCACAGAGTGAGGCCGCCGGCTGGGGGACGCCACAGCCTGCATCACCCCACCGGGATCCGAAGGGTCAGGCGGAGGGATCACAGCTCCAGCCATGGGACCAGCAGAGGAGGAACCGAGGCCCGACCAAAGCTGTCCGGCAGTCGGGTAAGCTGTAGTGTGCCGGCCCCCTACAGCATAGGAACAAAACCTCTCCATGCGCCATGGGGACAGGAAAGACACTGGAGAGTGGGAGGTGGGAGGGTCCTTTTAACCTCTCTTGTGCTTCCTGTCCCCAATAGGGCGTGGAGAGGCAACCTCCTATGCTATGCTGTCGTGGAAGGGGCCTGGAGAAAATGGCTCCTTGACCCTGGGAGGTGCCAGCAGGAAAGTGCACGCAGGAGATCTCGCTCTCTGCAAGAAGCGCGCAGAGGCCCGAGATGTGGGACGGAGAGAGGCAGAGTCGCGACCACATAGGCCGCAAAAGCTGGGGGTACAATTTTCAGGCTGCCGGCCGACTCCTGACAGCAACCCTCTCCGGCTCCTCCAGCAGCCGGCGCCTGGCAGCCACCGCCCCTCCCCCACACCTCAAGCTGCTGGTGCCTGACAGAATGTTTTTGTGACAATTATTACAAAGGATTGAAACGGTGACTCTATCCCTGAACAGTGTAGCATAGTAATATATATATGCTAAATATTAAAAGGTAAAACTCCTTAGATTTTGTAAAGCCAAACTAAACTTCATAATTAGCAATTAGTGAATAGTTTGGTATTTGGGCTCTGATTATTTGAGCTGTATACTTTTTACTATTCAGATACTTGTCTCGAATACTGAACATAATGGAAGTCAAGGGGAAACTCCGATATTTGTCTGGAAGATTAACCACACAAATATTTGAGTTCTCCATTGACTTGCTCAGTATTCGGGACAAATACCCAAATAGTTAAAAAGTATACAGGTCGAATAATCAGAACCTGAATACCGGACTATTCGCTCATCCCTATTCATAACCCATCATCTGAGATTTGGCCTATGACTGCAGAGCCAGGGAACTTACGGTAAATGGCATAACACTCTCCCGCACCTGAAATCTGCTGCCTTGGAGTAACTCTCGACCCTGCCCTGTGCTTCAAACCACACATTCAAGCTCTCGCCACCTTCCAGAATCTGTCCTATCCTGGTCCTCAATCTACTAAAACTCTTGCACACACACTCTTCATCTCCTGCCTCGATTAATGCAACCTCCTCCTCTGTGGCCTCCCTGCTAACACTCTTGCACCACTGCAGTCTGTCCTCAACACTGCCTGAATAATCCACCTCTCTCCTCGCTACTCCCCTTCTTCTCCCCTCTGCAAACCTCTTCACTGGCTCCCAATTCCACAACGACCCCAGTTCAAGCTACTAATACTGACCTACAAAGCCGTCCATAACCTCTCCCCTTCCTATATCTCTGAACTAATCTCCCAATATCTTCCCTTACGTAACCTTCGATCCATCCAAGACCTCCTCCTCTCCTCCACACTTGTACGTTCCTCACACAACCACCTCGAAAATTTCTCCCGAATATCCCCCATCCTCTGGAATTCTGCAACCCAACACGTCCGATTATCCACCACACTCGGAGCCTTCAGACAGAACCTGAAAACCAATCTCTTCAGGAAAGCTTACAGCCTGCAATGATCACAGTGCTGCCTCACCACCACCAGAGCCGCCGCCTCACCACCACCAGAGCCGCCGCCTCACCACCACAAGAGCTGCTGCACCCCGACCTTCTGGCTCCTCCCCATTATCCTGTAGAATGTAAGTCTGCAAGGGCAGGGTCCTCTGCCCCCTGTACCAGTCTGTCATTCTTAGATTGTTTACTGTAAATTATATCTATAATTTTGTATGTAACCTCATGTACAGCACCATGGAATTAATAGTGCTATATAAATAAAATAATAATAATAAAGAGAATTTTGTTTACGTACCGTAAATTCTTTTTTCTTTAATCATCAATGGGAGACCCAGACAATGGGGTTTAGGGCGCTGCCCTCCGGAGGTCACACTAGGTACTACAAGTTTGTAGACACCGCCTCCTCCGCTTATAAACCCCTACCGCAGGGAACATCCTCAGTTTGGTCCATAAGCTGCGAGGAGAAAATAAACCACACCCGAAACATCGGGGAGAATGCCGTACACAGACGGTTCAACAACCCGGCAAACACTGTCTCAACAGAGAGCAGAACAAATGCAAAACATGCAAAGGAACAACTGGGTGGGTGCTGGGTCTCCCATTGATGATTAAAGAAAAAAGAATTTACGGTACGTAAACAAAATTCTCTTTTTTCTGGTCATCATAATGGGAGACCCAGACAATGGGGATGTCCTAAAGCAATACCCCAGGGCGGGAAGAGTTCCTCAACAAGACGGATAACACATGGTTCCCTTCAAAGGTGGGCAACCGCCGCCTGGAGAACCCGCCTGCCCAGACTTGCATCCGCAGAGGCATGGGCATGCACCATATAGTGCTTAGAGAAAGTGTGCAGGCTGGACCAAGTGGCCGCCTGACACACCTGTAGAGCAGACGCTCGATGTCGCAAGGCCCAAGAGGCACCTACAGCCCTGGTGGAGTGAGCCTTCAATCCCACCGGGAGAGGCAAACCAGAGGACCGGTAAGCCTCTTGAATGGACGCCTTAATCCATCTGGCCAAGGTTGACTTCGAAGCCGCGGACCCCTTACAGCGACCTGTCGTAAGAACAAATAAGGAATCCGAACTCCGGAAGGAGGCGGTCCTGGACACATAAATGCGTACAGCTCTCACGAGATCCAGAGTATGGAGGTCGCGCTCCACCTGATGAACGGGAGCGGGGCAAAATGATGGGAGAACAATCTCCTGGTTCAGGTGAAAAGTTGAAACCACCTTCGGCAAGAATTCTGGCCGTGGGCGCAACACCACCTTGTCTTGGTGAACCACCAGAAAGGGTGACTTGCACGATAGTGCAGCCAATTCTGAGACCCTCCTTAGAGACGTAATCGCCACCAGAAAGGCCACTTTCTGGGACAGACGAGATAGAGAAACATCTCTCAATGGCTCAAACGGCGGTTTCTGTAATGCCGCCAGGACCATGTTAAGGTCCCAAGGGTCCAGAGGTCTCTTGTAGGGCGGAACCATCCGCGACACCCCCTGCAGAAATTGACGCACCTTCGGGAGGAGTGCCAATCGCCTGTCAAACAGCACCGAAAGTGCTGATACTTGACATTTCAAAGAGCCAAGGGACAATCCCAACTCCAAACCCGACTGTAAGAAAGCCAACAACGTCGGGATGGACAAGGGCCAAGGAGACCGTCCACCAGAGGCACACCAGGCAAAAAAGATCTTCCACGTCCGGTGGTACATCTTCCTGGAAACAGGCTTCCTAGCCCGATTCATAGTGGCCACCACTGTAGGGGAGAAACCCCTAGATGTCAGGAGCCAGGCCTCAAGAGCCATGCAGTCAATTTGAGGGCCCTGGAATTGAGGTGGAAGAATGGGCCTTGTGCGAGTAAATCTGCGCGTTCTGGAAGAGCCCACCTGTGTCCGCCTGACAGTTGCCACAGGTCCGGATACCAGGACCTCCTGGGCCAATCTGGAGCCACTAGAATGGCTATCCTGCACTCCGACCTGATCTTCCACAGGACCCTGGGAATCAGAGCCAGAGGAGGGAACACATACGGCAGTTGGAAGCTGGACCAACTCAGTATCAGAGCATCCGCCCCCAGGGACTGAGGATCCCACGATCTCGCCACGTACTGGGGCACCTGATGATTCAGCCTTGAGGCCATCAGATCCACGTCCGGAGTGCCCCATCTGCTGCAGATGTCCCGGAAGACGTCTGGATGCAGGGACCACTCTCCGGCGTCCATCCCCTGCCGGCTCAGGTAGTCGGCCTCCCAGTTCTCGACCCCTGGGATGTGAACTGCGGAGATCAAGCAGTCGTGTTCCTCCACCCACGATAGGATGCGGTGGACTTCGGCGAGGGCCTGAGCGCTTCTGGTCCCTCCCTGATGATTTATGTAGGCGACGGCCGTCGCATTGTCGGACTGTACCCGAATGGGTCGTCCTGCCAGGAATTTCTGAAACGCCAGGAGCGCCAGATAGACCGCCTTGATCTCCAGGACGTTGATCTGCAACGTCGACTCCGCCTGAGTCCAGAGGCCTTGAGCCCTGTGGTGTAAGAACACCGCCCCCAGCCCTTCAGACTGGCGTCGGTGGTCACCACTAACCAATAAGGTTTGAGGAAGGACCTTCCCCGTGACAAGTGACGTGGCTGTAGCCACCACTGCAGGGAGTCCCTGGTCGGTTGCGATAGTGCCACCAACCGATTCAGAGAGATCGCTCTCTTGTCCCACCGGCGAAGAATCTCCAGCTGGAGAGGACGGAGACGAAACTGTGCAAATGGCACCGCCTCTATTGCCGCTACCATGCGTCCCACCAGTCTCATCAATTCCCGAAGGGATGAGTGAGGTGACAGGAGAACGTGCTGTACTCCTGAGTGGATCGCCAGCTGCTTGGCCTGAGGTAGAGACACCAGGGCTGAGTCCGTGTGGAAAACCATGCCCAGATATGTCAATGACTGGGTCGGAACCAGGGTCGACTTCTGAGTATTGAGAAGCCACCCGAACTGTTCCAGAGACCTCATGGTCGCTTCCAGGCTCACCCGACAAAGGTCTTCCGATGGCGCCCTGACCAATAGGTCGTCCAGATAGGGTATGACGGCGTGACCCTGCACATGCAGGAGAGCCATCATAGATGCCATCACCTTCGTGAACACCCTTGGTGCAGAGGCTAACCCGAAGGGTAGGGCCACAAATTGGAGATGTTCGTCCCCCACTGCGAATCGTAACCAGCGTTGATGAGCCGGTGCAATGGGCACGTGAAGGTAAGCGTCCCTGATATCGATGGACGCTAGGAAGTCCCCCTGCGACAGAGCCGCGATAACGGAACGTAGGGATTCCATGCGGAACTTCCGCACCAACACGTGACGGTTGAACAATTTTAGGTCTAGGACCGGTCGAAAGGAGCCGTCCTTCTTTGGGACAATAAAGAGGTTGGAGTAAAAACCCCTGAACCTCTCTGCCGTGGGCACTGGGACCACTACTCCGTCTCTGCGGAGTCCCTCCAACACCCGGAGAAAAGCCTGAGTCTTTTCTGGGGATGGAACAGACCGATGGAATCGGGATAATGGTTTTGACGTCAGCTCTATCCTGTAACCTCGCGAGACTACGTCTCGAACCCACTGATCTTGAACGTGAAGTAGCCACTTGTCCTGAAAGCGAGACAAGCGGCCCCCCACCTGTGGGGAGGCAGGATGAAAGAGTGAGTCATGTAGAGGCGGGTTTGGGGGTGGTAGTTGCTGCCCCCGCCGGCTTCTTTGGACGACTCTTGGAGCGCCACTGAGAAGCGGGCTTGCCCCCTCGGTCCGTGCGAGCGGACGGTGCTGATGACTGTGAGCCGGACCGAAAGGACCACTGCTTTGGGTTCCTCTTAACGGTATACCGTGGCTTAGGCTTATTCTGCGGTATCTTAGACTCAGCAGAATCCTTGATCAGCTTGTCCAGCTCTGTGCCAAAGAGTCTGTCACCAGAGAACGGAAGATTCTGCAGAATCTTCTTAGATGTGGCATCTGAGTCCCAAAGACGCAGCCACAACAACCTGCGGATCGCTATCGCATTGGCCGAAGCCACAGCTGAGCGAGTGGCAGTTTCCAGAGACGCCGTCCTGGCGTAGTCCGCATAGGCCCTTGCTCTCTCAGTGAGTGCCAGGACCTCCGGACTGGACCTTGCCAGGTCAGTGATACCATCCAAGCAGGTAGTAATCGCTTGTAAGGTCCAGACCGTGGCAAAATTAGGAGCAAATGAAGACCCCACAGCCTCATAGGAAGACTTGGCGAGTTGCTCGACCTGTCTATCAGTAGCGTCCTTCAGCGAGGAGCTATCAGAGGCAGAGAAAAGGGAGCGTGCAGCAATTCTAGTCATGGAAGCGTCCACCTTTGGAGACTGCGACCATTCCTGAAGCACCTCCTGGGGGAAGGGGAAGCGATTGTCCTTAGGTTTGCGGACATAGCGCCGCCCAGGATGTAACCTGGGTGCTCTAACCACCCATCCAAAATTAGTGTGGTCCATGAAGGATCCACTTGGTCTAGCCTCTGGCCGCAGCCATTGATAGACCTCCTTCGGGTGCACGACAACCTCTTCAGGGGGAGTCACGAGACGCAAGGTCTCATTGATGGAGGACACCAGATCCTCCACCCCGTCTGGAGGTTCAGACACAGACACAGACCCGAAGTTTGAACCCCCATCATCTTCCTCACCATCAGAGGAACGCTCCTCCTCAGAGAGAGCCTGGAGCTCGGGTGAATCCTCACGACGAGCCCGCTTAGGGGGTCTCACAGCAGAAGAGGGAGACACCCGGGGGTAACTGGAAGGAGTAGCTGGGTTTTCCAGTCTCCTATGCAGTGCCTCCAGTGACTGCGACATGGAGGACATCTGGGACAGCAGGGATTCATTGATCCTATTCTGCGTTTCCCATGGCCCTTGGATTACCTGAATCTCAGGGTATAGCACCGGAGCTGCTGCTGCCTCAGCTGAGCCAGCCCGGGCTTCTGGGCGTCCGCAGTTATTGCAGGACCCCTCCACCAAAGTTCCCTTGCAGGTAGCACAGGTAATGGTGTTATCCGCCGCCTTAGCAGCATGCTTCTTAACTGAGGACATATCCACAGTAGGGGTTGAGGCCAAGGCCAATAGACAAAACAAACCGGGAATCCCGGTGGCTTACCGACCGCAGTAACGCGGTGGGAGGAAGCGGTGTGCGTGTGTGACCTCCGCGAGTTCCGGTCTCCCTCTGAAGTGCAGACACGTGCTGCCGTAGATCCCAGCCGGGAAGTGAGAGAGAAGATGGCCGCCGCCAGCATAGACGTGGGCGGCGCCGGGAACACGCGGGAAGCACACGCACACGCCCCCCGGTGACGTCACCGTAAGGGCTGCCTCTCCTCCTCCAAGCAGCCTCTGTAATGGAGGTGCTGGAGCCCGCAGCGCGGGAAAACAGTGCGAAATCATCATGCACACATACCCAGACTGTCATCACATACAAACATGCACAGTCTACGGCCTCAGCCCCTGTGACACACAGGGCGGTCAGCCAGGGTGACCCCAGCACAGGGTACACCGCCAGATCCGCGGACCCGAGGGTAACGCGCGGTCTGAGTGCCAGGACACATAAAGTGCCAGACACTACCCCCAGGCACACAGGAGACACAGAGTGCCTCAGTGCCGGTCCGGTCTGTAAGCACCATTTAGGAAGGCCTCGGACGGGGGTTCAGCCCAGTCCGGAGTGTAAGCACCATTTAGGGAGGCCTCGGACTGGGCTGGCTCCAGTCCGGTCTGTAAGCACCATTTAGGGAGGCCTCGGACGGAGCGGAGCTGTGCAAGGCTCCCATCTCCCACTCTCCAGAGCCCCCCAGAGAGGGATGGAAAGGAGCGCAACAGCGTACCGGGAGAACACAGAGTGTCCAGGCACTAGGCCCTCCGGTACCTCCACCAGCGTGTGCCACAAAGGGTGAGCGGGGAGGCTGTCGCAGGTCCCGACTAGGACCATATTACCTTGTCTTCAGACGCCATCACGTAAGTAGTGAGAGTGCAGTGAAGTGCAAGCAAAGCGTGATCCTCCGAGCACACTAAGTTTAAAACTGAGGATGTTCCCTGCGGTAGGGGTTTATAAGCGGAGGAGGCGGTGTCTACAAACTTGTAGTACCTAGTGTGACCTCCGGAGGGCAGCGCCCTAAACCCCATTGTCTGGGTCTCCCATTATGATGACCAGAAAAATGATAATAATAATAACAACTTACAAGCTTCTTGTGGTTGGATTTAGCCTATACTAAAAAATGTGTGTAATCTAAACAAATATCAGAAGCATTTTCATATAGGCATTAGAATAGGATTTCACTGCTGAAATACAGATCGTCTCTAAGAGATCTAGACATGTTGGTGAAGAGGGGCACATCCATAGGAGTTCTTGTCTTCAGGACATGGCCAGCCTTTGATTACATATCCTTCTGACACTTCTCTTTTAAAGAGGGGAAACTTAGTAATTATTCATTACCATTTTTATACTTTACTAGATGGTTGCCCGATGCCATCGCATTGGGAGGGCGGTGACGTCACAGTGGAAGCAGGCTCTGTGGCGCCGGCTGTCTCTCCCCTGTGCGCTCTCCCCCATAACGGCTCTCTCTCTCCCCCATGTGTGGTCTCTCCCCACCAATGCTGTCTTCTCCCTTGTACTCTTTCCTTTGCCATCTTCCCCTGTGCTCTGTCTCTCTCGCCCACGATCACTCTCCCCCTTTGTGCTGTCTTCTCCCCTCTGTGCTTGCTCTTTAGAGATGTCTCCCCCTGTGTGCTCTCACCTCTGTGTGCTGTCTCACTCTTCCCCTCATGTGATTTGAGCTCACCCCTTGTATGATCTCCCCTGTGCACTCTCTCTCTTGTCCATATGCGCTCGCCCCTGTGGGCTGTCTGTTCCCCCTGTGCGCGCTCTCCCCCTGTGGACACTCTCTCTCCTTGTACTGTTTCCCCGATGTGCTCTGTATCCCCACTGTTCACTGTCTCTGCCCCACTGTGCGGTTGTCCACTTGTGCTTTGTCTCTATCCCGTGTTCTGCAAAGATGGTAACAGCTTGAGTAAGTGCACATGCGCGCGCAGGGTCGCACCGCCGCCATCTTTGCATATCCAGGTGTCCAAATATGGCGGCTGTCTGAGTGTATGCGCATGTGCACTTACTCAGGCGGCGGGGATGTGGGATGGTGATGTGTAGCGGTGGTTTCGAGTGGCTGCAGCACCACTGCTTATACTGCGCAATGTGCCAGTACCACCAGTGGGCACCATATTTGCACACCCATCACTTGGTTGCGCAAATATGGCTGAGGTTTCAGGCACATAATAGGACGACACCGGAAGAGACAGACAGGACAGTGCGATTATGTAACTAGATCTGCAAACTTTGACCCTATCATTTATACTTTTTACGTTGCATTAAATCTTATTACTTATTATCTTACTACTCACTTGGCTTTAGGGATTACCGTATATACTCGTGTATAAGCCGACCCGTGTATAAGCCCACCCCCCTACTTTTGCCCCCAAAACCTGGGAAAATTTATTGACTCGTGTATAAGCCGAGGGTGGACCCCAGCACAGGTATACAGCCCCCAGCAGTGTGGTATACAGCAGCCTCCCCAGTGGTATATACAGGCAGGCCCCAGCAGTGTTACAGCAGCAGCCCCAGTGGTATATACAGCAGCAGCCCCAGTGGTAGTATACAGCAGCCCCAGTGGTATATTCAGCCCCAGTGGTAGTATACAGCCCCAGTGGTAGTATATAGCCCCAGTGGTAGTATACATACAGTCCCCAGTGGTAGTATACAGCCCAGTGGTAGTATACAGCCCCAGTGGTAGTATACAGCCCCAGTGGTAGTATACAGCAGCCCCAGTGGTATATTCTGCCCCAGTGGTAGTATACAGCCCCAGTGGTAGTATATAGCCCCAGTGGTAGTATACACACAGCCCCAGTGGTAGTATACAGCAGCCCCAGTGGTATATTCTGCCCAGTGGTAGTATACAGCCCCAGTGGTAGTATATAGCCCCAGTGGTAGTATACACACAGCCCCAGTGGTAGTATACAGCCCCAGTGGTAGTATACAGCCCCAGTGGTAGTATACAGCCCCAGTGGTAGTATACAGGGCCCCAGCAGGGCCCCCCTCATAATTTGGCGCCCCCACCTCCCTTTCTGGGCCCCCCCGCATGCAGCGCATATACATTACCTGTCTAGCAGCTGTCACCCTCCGATGGCGGATCGCGGCTCCCGGCTCCGGGCTCCATCTTCCTCGCTGTCTTCCTGCTGTGTGACCGGGGCGCAGCGCGATGACGTCATCGCGACGCCAGCCGGTCACCTGACAATCAGGAAGACAGAGAGGAAGATGGAGCCCGGAGCCGGGAGCCGCGATCCGCCATCGGAGGGTGACAGCTGCTAGACAGGTAATGTATATGCGCAGCGCTGCATGCGGGGGGGCCCAGAAAGGGAGGTGGGGGCGCAAAACTTTTTAGGGGGCCGTATTGACTCGCGTATAAGCCGAGGGGGGGACTTTTCAGCCCAATTTTTGGGCTGAAAAACTCGGCTTATACGCGAGTATATACGGTAATTCATTTATAAGGTTTCAATATTACATATAGTATTGTGCATTCACATCAATAAAAATGTAATAAAATTTGCGTGACCCTTGTCCAGCATCCGATGTTTGGACAAGAGCCCTGTGAACGGCTTCCCTTCTGCTGGCATACGTGGCTCCTCTTATTAGCCGGCCTGGCGGGACGTCATATACGCATCATCCCACAACAATTACATCCTGACCAGGATCAAAAGAGGGAAGAATTGCCGAAGGCTTCCAAGGCGACAGTCCAATGGCCACATAGTACTAACCTGGCTGCTGGGCTAGGGTCCTGCAAATCAATTCACTCATTTCTAGTAATAACTTAACATTTGGTCTATTTGATTTTTTATTTTGGGACCTGGTCATCTGATTCATGCTGCCCAAACTATGGCCAGCATGAATAAGAGCCTGGCTTTACATTTTTACTGAAATGCTCCAGTGTTTAAGAAAAAGGTTGGGGATCATAGACAGAAAAGAGAGTAGTCCCTCTGCTCCAGGTGATTGACAGTTCTCTCCATATCTAACTCTTGCAGCAGTCTGCTGAGTGTTGGCCTCCATGTATGGCTCCCTTCATTTATTTGTATGGGATTTGTGAAACCTGCCAAGCACGCTTACAATACAAATGAATGGATGAAAACATTAGCGCACACATGGCGATCTCCTTATGCTGATGATGGCCTATGGGACACAGTTTTTGAGACACTATATAGATATGCCACCAATGTACATAGCGAAAATGCCTCTTTTTATTTGTCCAAGTGGAAAATCAATAATAATAAAAATCTTGCCCATTGGATGGATGTAGTAAATGAACCTATAAAAAAACTCATTAGGTATTTACACCTTGACATTAAATTCTTAAACATTGCACTATAGTTTCCCATACACCCGGGAGGCGCACTTTAACCCATCAGTACAAACATCTAAAACAAATAATCACCTATCCATCCGAGATATAGATCCTTGTGCTTCATTCAACATGGGCATCCGTCCATCGCGCCATGTCTGTACTGCCTGGATCATGTTCTCCCTGTACAAAAGGAGCAGTCATTTCATATCATGTAATATTAGTCCAAATGCTTTGGTTTAATAGATTTTATAAAAAATTACCGGAGATTTTCACTTAACCTCAAGGAAAGGAAGTAAGAACTTCTGGAGGAGATGACAATCGAATCGAGATTTGGAGACACACAAATACTTTCCAGAGGTTCTGCCGTATCAATATCAGTCATCAATGGCAGTTGTATTTCAGCCACTAATGACTCATCCAAGGTGTCAAAGACATCTGAGGACACTCATCAAGGGATAAATAATACCAACCAATATGTTTCATGAAAAGTCAGAAATGTGATTAGACAGTCCAGAACAGAACAGCTTTATATAAAGGATACAGATGAACCCTGAACTCTGCAGAAGGAACAGGATTTGGTGTCTGTAGCAGGCATCGCAGATGTGCTCCGTCGTCTCTGGGTCCAAGTCCAGACAAAAACAGGACACAAGGTTTGGCTTTTGGTCCTTGCCAGAGTAGTGAAGGTGTACAAAGACACTACGGCTAAGCAAGAGGAAAATGTCACCGCCATGAAGGGACAGGAGATGAACCGAGGCCAGGGAAGGAACACCTGGGAAGAAGGAGCAAGGATATCAGTACTTAGCATGGGATCAGTAGATTCAGTTCTTGTCTTCTATTAAAGGGTTTGTGCTAAGTTGTAATGCTACCCACTAGTGGTACGAAAGTGGATAACCTGCCGATAGATGGAGGTCTGACTGCTGGGACACTAAAAAGTCTTGTCTGAATGGCAAGTGCCCCTGTGCTGTATTCATCCTCTACAAGACTGCTGGAGCAGCCAAGCTTCTTTTCTGGCAGTCCCATAGAAAATGGGAGCATGTATGTGCGACCTCTGATCCACTCTATAAGGATATAGAATAACTGCAAAATTTGGCAAAAATTTTAATTATAAAAAAATAAAAACAAAGCTCTATGTTTTTTTCCCCTAGAGACAGCTACCATTTTTACCAGGTGCTGTATCTGGTATAGCAGCGTAGACATAAATGACTGGGAATAAGCTACAATAGCAGACTCAGGTGGGGGCAATCATGGTTCTGTTTCTGGAAGATAAAATTTAGAACCTTGTTCTTATCACAACCTCTTTGAACCTTAATAATGACAACATATCTGCTAGTAAACGGTGGCGGAGAGCGGCCGTACCAGGCACAGCCGCTTTACAGTAGAGCATCTGTGCTATGTATCTGTAGACTCCATACTTTGTGTTCACACCCATCCCTGGGTCACTTCTTCCTGAGCAAAACATATATAATAAAGTGTGATGTGCTCACATTATGTAGCCCTATATAAGGTTAGCATGAAGTTGTAGAGAGGAGCCGTACTCACAAACATGACTCTCCGCACAGAGCTGCCTTAATGTCTCCACATCACAGAGACAGAGCGTAGTCAGTGCCACCTGCCCATCCTTGGCGCACACTTCATAGACACATATATCATTGTTCTGAGCACTGGTCAGGAGTCGCGGGTTCTGATCCAGCATGGTATCATTGTGGTTTTCATCTTCCCACAGAAATCTAAAATTAAAACAATCCAGGTTATAAAAGAAAGAACTAAACCCAGGTCAGTGCAGGTCCAATATTGCCACCATGGAACATGAAGAACGCTGGGGATCATACTACAGAAGACGACAGCTTGGATTCATCACAGAAATTCAGCCAGAATTTTGGGAATAAATTGCTTTGGAAAGTCGCACATTTTGGCACATCTCAGAGTTTCTCCTAACTCTGCTAAAATGGGAGGCACTAAGGTGTGACGCCAGAACTCATTCAATTCATGACGAGCTATGTGCCAGAAAGGACTGGAGTAAGATTTATGGAGCAGCGCGCCACTGTTTGGACGCTCCTGATTCACGAAAATGCATGCACCTCCTCCTGAACCAGGAGCGTCTGACTCCACCACGCCTCCCTCCTCCAGACCAGAGACAATATTGCTGGTGATCAGGAATCGGGGCCTAAAGTGTAAACTTACAGAATATTAGAATTCAACAGACAGAGTGGACAATGAATTACAGCATACATCATCTATACACAGTCATGGCCAAAAGTGTTCCAGAAAATAAAGAATTTCTCCCTTAAAATGCATTTCCAAATGTTTTGTGATGCAAATGTTTATTTCTTTTGTGTGTATTGGAACAACACAAAAAAACAGACAAATAAGGCAAATTGGACATAATATAACACAAATCTCCAAGAATTGGTTGCACACCCTTTGGAATACATAACTGCAATCAATCGCTTCCTATAACCATCCACAAGCTTCTTACACCTCTCTGAATTTCGCACTCCTCTTCTTTATAAACTTCTCCCGGTCTCTCATATTTGAAGGCACCTTCTCCCACCAGCAATTTTGAGATCTCTCCACAGGTGATCAATGGGATTTAGATCCCGACTCATTACTGCCACTTCAGTAATCTCCAGCACTTTGTTTCCATCCATTTCCGGGTGCTTCTTGAAGAGTGTTTGGGGTTATCGTCCTGCTGGACCTAAGACCCAAACCCAGCTTTCCGACACTGGGCACTGCATTGCAACCCAAAATCCTTTGGTATCTTCAGATTTCATGATGGCTTGCACACAGTCAAGGCACCCAGTGCCAGAGCCAGCAAAACAACCCCAAAACAATTTTAAGCCTCCGCCATATGTGACTGCAGGTACTATATTCTTTTTTTTTTTTTGTTGGTCTCATTCCATTTTCAGTCAGCAGTGGGGACCTCCTCGGTCTCCTGTAGACAAAGGCACATCAAGACCTCTGGAGATGGACTTGTAACCTTAAGATTGTTGATATGTTCCAACAGTTTTGGTTCTCAATTCCTCAGACAGTTCTCTCCTCATTTATGTTCTCCATGCCTAGTGTGGAAGACACAGACACACAATGCAAGAACTGAGTCAACTTCTCCCCTTTTTATCTGGTTTCAGGTGTGATTTTCATATTGCCCACACCTGTTACTCCTCTCAGACGAGCTTGAATAAGCATTACATGCTTGAAACTTAGTTGATCCACAATTTTGGATAGGTGCCACAATTTTCTCCTCTTAAATTCTTAGAAAATCCCAAAAATTATTATCCAATTTGCCTTTTTACCTGTTTTTTTTTTTGGGTGTTGTTTCAATACACACAAAGGAACTAAAACGTGTAGGTTCAAAAATGTTCTGGGTGAAAAACACCACATTTTTGACCATGAAATGAAGTGTTCTGCACACATTGCTTAATTTTTCCTTGCAGATTTGTTCCCAAAAAGATCTGCATGATGTCAACTGTTGGTGCAGATTCCCCTGCGTTTGAGTCCTTTCAGCCATTGACTTCATAAAAACATATGGCACAAATCTACACCAAAAACGCACGGCATTTTGGTGAGTTTTTTTTGCCAGAAGATGCAGAAAATGTCTGCACCAAATCTGCAGCGCGTGCACATAGCCTCACATGCCTGTTATTTACTTCGCCCCAAATGTTTAACTATGTGGAGAATGTGACTAATCTTGTGATTGTTGGAGGAGTAAAGAAGAAAGACCTTGAACTAAACTGCAGTGCTAACAATTTGGAACAAAAACACTTAAAGTGAGATAATGATGTATTGGATTATAAAGAATTTGTACACAGGTCTTCAATTTTTGTTCTCCTGTTTGGAGCTGCAGTGTGATTTTTGTGATTTTCCTTTGGTCTGAAGCGCCAGAGAATAATAAAATAATTTTATGTGTGAATGGAAAGTAAACTCTGAATTTCCTCAGTATAGGCTGGATCTTTGTCTGCTTTATGTTCACATTGTTTCATGTTGGTCTGTATCGTTTTATGTTCCCCAATAGAAAACAAGACAAGACAGGTGAGAAGGATTAATGGGGTTGTCCATGTCTCAATTACCACCCCTATTTAAAGTATAAACAGGTACACTTCCCTCTGGTGTGGGCGCTGTTCTGGCGGTAAAGTCACTTGGGTCTCCCGGGGATTGCATGACACTGTTATGTCATTAGCCTTGCAGACAATCAGCAGTCACTTTACTCTCATTTTCTTCAGACAAAACCCTGATCCCTAACATCTGACCATTTTTGTTGCTCTCTCACCCACACTGGATGTCAATTACATCTATGGGAAAAAGAGAGCGAAGTGATTGCTTGTAGGGTTTATGTGACGTAATGTCCTACAAGCCCCAGGAGATCAGGCGTAGACATCGCCAAAATGGCACTTGCAATAGAGGCGAATATGCATGTTATTACTTTAAACAGGAGGAGAAATATTTTGATTGGGTAGGGGTTGTAAGGAGAGTGCAACCAATAAGGACAAGTGATGTAGACGGGTAGAAGTAACAAAGGTGGAAACTCTGAGCACACTTACACAATCCCTATTATTGAGAAACTTAACCTTTGCTTTTGGTTGAAAAGATATTTTTTGGTGTGTACAAAATATGTTACATACCCTCAGTCAGAACTTTTGGATGTGTATGTAAAGCCTAATATATACCCATTACATTTAGATGGGTGATTGTTAGTTTCTATGGGTTTTATTTTGTGCATGGGACATTTGAATAATAGTGTAAAAAAACTGAGGATTTGGGGGGGGGGAATAAAGTAAAATAAAAAACATTAATATGTATTTTTTTATTATTATTATTAATTTATTTCCAATTTTAGGGGGATAATGTGGAAAATCAACATCAGTTCCAACAATTCAGGACCACAGTTGAATTAAAAACCATCTATTTTCACCTAATGAAAGGGAATTTAGCATTTTTCAGGATGATTTTCTGAAAAATGCTTGAGTTAACCTTGCATTAGGTTCATTATCCGTGACGAATAATAGAATAATACGAGGTGTTTGATACACATAACCCGAACCCTGAATATTTTAGTATTCGCCCATCACTAATCGGCACTCCTGTTCCTGAAAACAGACATGACAGCTGCGGTTTAGCTGCAGCCTTTACTGCTCTATCAGGGAGAACGTCTGCTCTGATGAAATAGTGCGGCAGACAGACAGCAGGTGCATACATTGCTAGAAGGGTGCCACTGTGAACAGACGGTTCTCATTTTATATGAAGTCCTGAACTTATTAGGCTGTGTTATTCAGTATTGAACAACAACCCCTTCAGTATAGATTGTGGTTACACTACACATTGAGTTTGGTTAAAGAAGACCTGTCACCCCCCTGGTGCTTGGCAAACTAAATGCAGCACTGAATGCAGCATGTCTGCTGCATTTAGGAAAGGGATCCCCCATGTCTCTAGCCCCCCTGTAAGCATTAAAAAAAGACATTAGAAAACTTACAGATAAGTAGTCTAATGCGTGGCATCTTATTAAGGCTGGCTTCACACTTGCGGACCCCTCCGCAGCGTCCTGCGGAGGGGATCCGCAAGCTGACCGCAGCCCCCATGTTTATAATGGGAAGGCAGGCGGATGCCAGCGAATAAATCACACACTCTTGTCCGCACCAGGAACGCGACCATGTCGCGTTTAGGGTGCGGACGAGAGTGTGTGATTTGTGTGCGGGCATCCGCCTGTGTACAAATCACATATTGCAGTGAATGGGAGCGCACGGTCATGCGCAGACCTGCGCAGCACCGTGTGTTCCCATTATAAACATGGGGGCTGGGGGTGGCCGAGGTCAACTTGCGGATCCCCTCCACAGGACGCTTTGGAGGGGTCCGCAAGTGTGAAGCCAGCCTAAGAGGTCTTCACTGCTGGCACAGTCCTCCAGCCTCCTCCTTGTGTATTCCGCCCCCTCTATGTGTCTGCACCGCCTCCTGTTCTGCTGGCTCTGCCCTCCTCCTCTTCTGCTCTGTGTCACTCAACCTGCAGCACAAAGCTTGGTTAGAGCGGCTGCAAAGCATTTGGCCTGACGTCAGCAGCAGAGCCCACCTGTTTATGCTTTATTCAAAGAGCAGGAGAGGAGGAGGACAGAGCCAGCAGAACAGGAGGCGGCACAGAGACATAGAAGGGGGCGGAATACACAAGGAGGAGGCTGGAGGACTGCGCCAGCAGTGAAGACCTCTTAATAAGATCCCACTAGGGCTGGGCGATTAATCGAATTAATTCGATTAATTCGCCCCCTGCTGTGTCCACGATTGTAGTTTTGTTAACAATCGTGTAATTCGATTTAAAATGGCCGCCGGAGCGCTGTTTAAAAGATCCGGGCGGCTAGTAGTGGCTTCCTAGCGGTATACCCGCGGCCACTGCCGAGGGGGTGCTGTCAGAGCCCAGCCCCTGCTACAGCGGCGGGAGATGTCCTGGGGGGAGGGGGGTAGAAGTGCTGTCAGTGCCCCCCCCGCCCCTGCTGTAGCCGCTGGTGAGGCGAGTTGTCCCCAGCCGGGAACAAGTGACGGTACAGCGGGGCTCATTAACGGGCTGTGGGGGCGGAGCACAGCCGGGGAGAAGCGTGGTCTGAGGGGCGGCTATGGCGAGTCCTGCCGGGCACATCCTGAGGGGACTACTGCTCCCAGCATGGAGTCGGCTGGTGAGGTGAGTTGTCAGCCGCACAGTGTGGAGCCCCGGCCGGGAGCAAGTGACGGTACACCGGGGCTCATTACCGGGCTGTGGGGGCGGAGCACAGCCGGGGAGAAGCGTGGTCTGAGGGGCGGCTATGGCGAGTCCTGCCGGGCACATCCTGCATCCTCCCAGCATGGAGCCGGCTGCACGCCCGACATAGCCATCTCTAGTACTGCAGAGCTGCACTCACAGCATTAACCCCTCCTGATCCTCAGAGCTGCACTCACAGCATTAACCCCTCCTGATTCTCAGAGCTGCAACTCATAGCATTAACCCCTCCTGTACTACTGCAGAGCTGCACTCACAGCATTAACCCCTCCTGATCCTCAGAGCTGCACTCACAGCATTAACCCCTCCTGATTCTCAGAGCTGCAACTCACAGCATTAACCCCTCCTGTACTACTGCAGAGCTGCACTCACAGCATTAACCCCTCCTGATCCTCAGAGCTGCACTCACAGCATTAACCCCTCCTGATTCTCAGAGCTGCAACTCACAGCATTAACCCCTCCTGTACTACTGCAGAGCTGCACTCACAGCATTAACCCCTCCTGATCCTCAGAGCTGCACTCACAGCATTAACCCCTCCTGATTCTCAGAGCTGCAACTCACAGCATTAACCCCTCCTGTACTACTGCAGAGCTGCACTCACAGCAGTAACCCCTCCTGATTCTCAGAGCTGCAACTCACAGCATTAACCCCTCCTGTACTACTGCAGAGCTGCACTCATAGCATTAACCCTTCCTGTACTGCAGAGCCGCACTCACAGCATTAACCCCACCTGATCCTCAGAGCTGCGCTCACAGCATTAACCCCTCCTGTACTGCAGAGCTGCACTCACAGCATTCATTAACCCCTCATGCACCTCAGAGCTGCGCTTACAGCATTAACCCCTCCTGCACCTGACAGCTGCACTCATAGCATTAACCCTTCCTGTACTGCAGAGCTGCGCTCACAGCATTAACCCCTCCTGCTCCTCAGAGCTCCAGCTCACAGCATTAACAACTCCTGCTCCTCAGAGCTGCAGCGGAGGGTGCTGCGGAGGGTGCAGGAGGGTGCTGCGGAGGGTGCAGGAGGGTGAGCAGCAGGCTGCGGAGGGTGCAGGAGGGTGAGCAGCAGGCTGCGGAGGGTGCAGGAGGGTGCTGTGGAGGGTGCAGGAGGGTGAGCAGCAGGCTGCGGAGGGTGCAGGAGGGTGAGCAGCAGGCTGCGGAGGGTGCAGGAGGGTGAGCAGCAGGCTGTGGCGGGAGGTGTCTATCTGAGGCTGGGGACGAGCCGCCATGTACTAGGCCCCAGCACTATTCTACTGCAGCCTGACACCCGGAAGCCAGAGGCCGTGCAGTGTGTGCGGACCGGCTGCTACATATAATGTTATGTTATATACATGTAGTGTTATGTTCTATATATAGTGTACACTGTGTGCAGGCACTGCCACCTATATTGAGTGTTCTATATATACTGTACACTAGGGCTCCTAGGGCTAGTGTTAGGGCTAGTGTTAGGGCTAGGGTTAGTGTTAGGGTTAGGGCTAGGGCTAGGGTAAGAGCCTGGGCTGCAGACAAGAGGAGGGGTGGGAACACCCAAGGGAAGCAGGACGCTTCCCTCAGTTACCCTCCTCTCCTCTGTCACGGGGGCCCCCTCTTTATTCATCAAAGAAAAGCAAAAAAAAAAAACAAATCGAAAAAAAAATCGAGATTTAAATCGAAAATCGTCCATAGGTTTAAATAAAATCGAGATTTTGATTTTTTCCAAAATCGCCCAGCCCTAGATCCCACCCATTAGACTACTTATCTGTAAGATTTCTAATGTCTTTTTTAAACGTTACAGGGGGGCTAGAGACATGAGGGACCCCTTCCCTGAATGCAGCAGACATGCTACATTCAATGCTGCATTTAGTTTGCCAAGCACTAGGGGATGGGTGACAGGTCCTCTTTAATAAAAAAAAAAGTGGTGCACATGCAGAATACTCAACAAATCATATGCACTCAGTCAATGTACATGGGTAAGAATATCTTCTCACATGCTGTACATCTTTTGACATCTATGTTTTGTGTTGTCTTGCATGTATTTTTCATTATCCTTTTAGTAAACTGTATTATTTCATACAGACATTGTGCGCGAGTTTATTTCCCTTGCATCTCCCAATCACATATTCCTGTCGGGTCTGTCTCCCCTTTGACTATAATGTCTAAAAGCAGGGCGGTGGAGACGGTGTCCATTTTGGGTGGAGTTGGATTTGGATTCAGGGAAATTGAGGAGTCGGAGTTGGATGTTTGACTTAAGGCCGGGTTACACACTGCGATGTCCCAGCGAGCCGACCAACGATCGGGATCGCTGGGACATCGCTATCTGATCGCTGGTGAGCTGTCACACAGGCAGACTCACCAGCGACCACCGAGAACGCTGGTAACCAGGGTACACATTGGGTAACTAAGCATAGTGCTGCAATTAGTTACCCTATGTTTACTCTTGTTACAATGTCCCAGCATGTACTGTGCGGCGCTGCCAGCATCGGCCAGGAGGTCATTGATCGTTGGTCTCCCGCTGTCACACACGCTGATGCTGGCCGCCCAGCGAGAGACCAAAGATCGAAAAACGGCCCTGGCCATTCCACAACGATCAGCAAGCTAATCGTTGCAGGATGTCACACTTAGCGACACAGCTACGAGGTCGCTGCAACATCACAAGTTGCAGCAACATCTTTAACGATGTTGACATGTGTAAACCGGCCTATGCTGACTTCACAGCCCTGATTATGGAGTTGTGAGTCGTGGAGTTGGAGCCAGTGTCCATTTTGATGGAGTTGGATTCGGAGTCAAAGTTAAGGAAATTGAGGTGTCAGAGTTGGAGTCGAATGTTTGGCTCACTGACTCCACAGCCCTGTCTAAAACGCCAACAGTCCTTTATATAATAAACATTAGCTCAAGGCCTAGCTGTCATGTTGTTCTGCAGATTCACATGCATCTCTGACACACATTCCCCACTGATCTCAGAGAAGGTCTTACTGAGTGAAGCGTCCATCCAGCTGTGTCCGGACACCATGCGTCTTTCTGGAGGTGAAGGTGGTGAGGCAGAGACTTCCTCCGGGGTGAAGGCTACATAAGGTGAGGTTCTTTTGTCTGGTCAAGGAGACCTTCAGCGGGAGCTCAGTCCAGTCTTGTAACGTTATACAAGGGTCCAGCAGGACACGTAGCTCCATCTTGTGGCTAAAACCTCAATTTCTCCAATCTATAATTGTGCAGAATCAAATAAAAATATGAATATATGGGGGATTAAAAATAGTAACATTTATCACTGTAAGTGGGTAAAAGTATTATATAAATACATCAAAGTAATTACTCAACTGCAGTATGGATGTGGTATAAATAATAAAGCACCCCAGCTCTTATCAAACCACAACTACCAGCACGCCCTGACAACCACAGGCCTATGGACTGGGACAGCACTGCATGTACATCTAGTCACCTGACCGCTGCAGTCAATCACAGGCCTCACCAGTAAGGTGATCAAAAGATCAGGACTACATCATTTCTTGCCATAGTGAAGGCCAACAGAGTAATCTGAACTCGATCCATGAAGATTAGAGCAGGTGACTTGACATGATATTATGACTATATAAAATTTTCGGCCTTTTTTTAAATTACACAACCCCTTTAGAGGGAACCTGTAACCTTGGAAAATGCTACATATCTGCAGAAAGAGGGTTAAACTGCACGTTCCACTCTGCAGAGCAAGCTGGGCGTGCTGACTGCCACCGCTCACAACAGTAACGGACATAGGCAGAAAAAGACCCAAGAACTGTATGAGACCATTACAGACAAGTCTATGACAGACGCTGCATGCTGCTTTGGAGGAGTAAGTGGACGCCTTACTTCTTGGCAGGGGCGTAACTACAATAGGTGCAGGGGTTGCGATCGCACCCGGGCCCTGCAGCCTTGGGGGGCCCCAGAAGTCCCTTTGGCCTATAGAAAAAGGCTAATACTATTAAAGATTTGCAATAATTGGGGGCCCCGTTGGAGTGTTTGCTTCGGGGCCCCTGGGCCTGAAGTTACGCCACTGCTTCTTGGGCTACTGGATGACCGCCCAGGTTGCACCGATATGTCAGCCCCTGACTTACAGTACATTGAGTAGTGTTGTGACTAATTGCACTATGTAAAACCCCAGGACTGGAAGTCAATAACTTCTGGGAGAAAAGACGTTCATTTTCTCCTGGTAGCCGAACTTTCACTGAGACCACGTTCACATATTCAGTATTTGGTCAGGATTTTACCTCAGTATTTGTAAGGCCACATGCACACGCGGAGTATTTGATGAGTTTTTTACCTCAGGATTTGTAGACAAAACGAGGAGAGGAGCAATCAGAGGAAACGTCTAATAGAAACACCTGCACCACTTCTGTATTTATCACCCACTCCTGGTTTTGGCTACAAATCCTGAGGTAAAAAACTCACCAAATACTCAACATGTGCACATGGCCTAAGGGCCGCTTTACACACACCAACTTCTGTGACCAACTTCTGAACAGATCTCTGGTTGCAGTGAAATCATGGACACATTGTTACATTTGTACACGGCCACAAAATGGAACAATGTGTCCATGATTTCACTGCAACCAGAGATCTGCTCAGAAGTTGGTGTGTGTAAAGCGGCCCTGAAGGTACCGTCACACAGGGACATATCGCCGGCGATGTTGCCGGCAACTGAGGGGCGTGGTCAGGTTGCGGCGACATCGCCGAAGAGTTGCCTCGTGTGACAGGGCGATAATCAGGGGAAAAATCGCCTGAGTAACATCGCTAGGTTTCCCAACATTGTTGGGAAACCTGGCGATGTTGGTCAGGCGATCATGCCCATACCTCCCAACTTATGAAGAACAGAAAGAGGGACAAAAGATGTGGCGCGCCACGCAAATTTTAGCCACGCCCCTAGCCACACCCAAGCCACACCCATTTACAAGTGACAAACATTCAACAGATGCCCTTATTAATATTAAATTTCTGATTATTGCATTTTTGCTACATTTTTTTTTCCTTTTCTAATTCATTTGATGCAATTTATAGCAATGAGGAAAGACAACACTCACCGAAAGGTTACTTGCAGAAATGTCTTTAATCCAAGTGCGAAGGTTGCATGGTGCAGGGAGGGTTCAGCAGAGGGGGACGACGGTCACTAGTGACGGTCGTCCCCCTCTGCTGAACCCTCCCTGCACCATGCAACCTCTGGAGCACAATGCCCGGACTGATAAAACAGATAGACCTAACCTGGTCTAATCTTCATAGGCCTGGATGCAATACATGAGGCTGCTGAGCATCACATCCCAAGCATCTCACACACACACATCACTCTCATACCACACGCATCACTCACACACCCCACACATCACTCACACACACATTACTCTCACACACCACACACATCACTCACACACATGCATCATTCACAAACACCACACGCATGACTCACACACCCCACGTATCACATACATCACATGCATCACTCAAACACCACACAAATTACATGCATCTCTCTAACTGATGCATCACTCACACACAACCCACACATCACTCATACACCCCAAACATCACACACACACATAACTCACACACATTACACGCATCACTCTGACACATCACTCTCACGCCACATGCATGAATTACACACACCCCATGCATCACTCTAACACACGCATCATTCACACACACCCCATGCATCATACACATCACACACATCACTCACCCTACGCATCACAAGCATCACTCACACACCCCACGCATCACACACATCACTCTAACACACGCATCACTCACACACACCACATGCATAACTCATACACATTACACGCATCACTCTAATGTATTACACACCACGCATCACATGCAACACTCTAACACACGTATCACACACGCCACATGCATGACTCACACCCCCCATGCATCACTCTAACCGATGACACACACCCCATGCATCACTCACACACCACGCACATCACACGCAGTCTGACGCATCACTCACACACCACACGCATTCACTCTCATGCCACATGCATGAATCACACACACCCCACGCATCACTCTAACACACGCGTCATTCACACACAGCCCATGCATCATACATATCACACACATCACTCACACACCCCACACATCACAAGCATCACTCAAACACATGACACACATCACATGCATCACGCACATTACATGCACTCTAACTGCAACTCTAATTACTCACACAATCCACATGCATCACTCTCACGCCACATGCATCACTCACACACACCCCCATGCATCACTCACACACATTACATGCATCACTCTAACTGACGCATCACTCACACACCACACGCATTACTCTCATGCCACATGCATGACTCACACACACCCCACACATCACACATCACATGCATCGCTCACACACCACACGCATCACTCTCACGCCACATGCATCAGTCACACACACCCCACGCATCACTAACACACACACATCACTCACACACTTCACATGCATTACTCACACACACCACACACATGACTCACACACACACATCACTGTAAGTTACTCATGCATCCCACACACACACATCACACATAGCATCATACACACATCACACATACATACATGATATATGTATGAATATATATATACTCACTCTCTTCATATTTCCAGGGCATCAAATGGCAGTACAGTAGTGGGGGAGAAGTTGGAATCATCAGCAGAGGCTTGTACACTCAGGAAGCCTCCTTCTCTCCCCCTCATCCTGCTCCCGACAGCTGAGCAGCTAGTGAGATTACAGGAGGGAGGGGGCTCCAGTGGCTGCACTCCTCTCCCCTCTCCTTAGGGCAGTCTGCTAGTGCCTTGTGTTTCTCCCCCTCCCGGACAGATATAGCCACGCCCACCTCCTGCTACTGAATGACGTCCCCCTTCCCTCACTGGGCAGACACTCACTGCAGAATGATGGACGAATGCTTGGCCACAGCTGGGGTGGGGGAGAGCAGAGTGCAGGAGCAACACAGAGCCCGTACAGCGCAGGGCAGGGCAGCACAGGGCCAGCAATCCCCGCATTTGTGCAGGAGAGTCACAAAACTTTATTCAATTAAAAAAAAGACACATTTACTACACATGGAGCAGAGCACTGATGGGCCGCCCCGGACAGTGCCTAGCACTGTGACACACGGAGCTAAACTGTATAGGGGGCGTGGCCGGCAGCTACTCACTGCTGTGCGGGAAATGTAATCTCACGGCCGGGACAGCGGGAAACCAACGGAAAAACGGGACTGTCCCGCTGGATCCGGGACACTTGGGAGGTATGATCATGCCTGATCGCCCTGTGTTACGCGTCAACCTGCAATGTTGCGGGCGATTCCGCCCATCTCCAACATTGCGAGTTATCGCTCGCTGGGTTGCCCAGCAACCCAGCGAGCGATAGCCGCAGCGACTAGCCGGCGACATCGCCGGTAAGTTGCTCAGTCTGACATCTCCCCGATGATGTTGTCAGGGATGCGCGCTCCCGCGATCGCCGGCAACATCGCCAGCGATATGTCCCTGTGTGACGGTACCTTAGAGAGAGAGAGGGAGGGAAGGCCTGGGATTCTCAAGTCAGGTTTTGCTATACTTGTGCATATATAGATATTTGAGAGGCTTGTTAAGTGACTATTTTAAGATATTAATAAACATTAAGTTTTATACCCAACTCCCTCTTCCCCTTTGTGCTACAGTTTACTAGTATTTGTAAGCCAGAACCAGGAGAGGAACAATCAGAGGAAAAGTTTAAAAGAAATACATCACCATTTCTGTATTTATCACCCACTCCTGGCTTTGGCTACAAATACTGAGGTAAAAAACTCTCCAAATACTCAACATGTGCACGTGGTTGTATACGGACTTGGATCCCACATTAGGCCACTTTGAGTATTTGGTAAGTTTTTACCTCAGGATTTGTAGCCAAAACCAGTAGTGGAACAATCAGAAAAAAAGTCTAATAGAAACACATCACCACTTCTGTATTTACACTGTGTGCAGAATTATTAGGCAAATGAGTATTTGATCACATGATACTTTTTATACATGTTGTCCTACTCCAAGCTGTATAGGCTTGAGAGCCAACTACCAATTACCATATATACTCGTGTATAAGCCGACCCGTGTATAAGCCGACCCCCCTACTTTTGCCCCCAAAAACTGGGAAAACTTATTGACTCGCGTATAAGCCGAGGGTGGACTCCAGCACAGGTATACAACCCCCAGCAGTGAGGTATACAGCCCCCAGCAGTGTGGTATACAGGCCCTCCCAGTGGTATACAGGCCCCAGTAGTATCGTATACAGCAGGCCCCCGGGGGTATATACAGCAGGCCCCCGGGGGTATATACAGCAGGCCCCCGGGGGTATATACAGCAGGACCCCGGGGGTACATACAGCAGGACCCCGGGGGTACATACAGCAGGACCCCGGGGTACATACAGCAGGACCCCGGGGGCTTATACAGCAGGCCCCTGGGGGTACAAACAGCAGGCCCCCGGGGGGTACAAACAGCAGGCCCCCGGGGGTACAAACAGCAGGCCCCCGGGGGTATATACAGCAGGCCCCCGGGGGTTTATACAGCAGGCCCCCGGGGTACCCAGCAGCCCCCAGGGGTATCCAGCAGCCCCCAGGGGGTACCCAGCAGCCCCCAGGGGGTACCCAGCAGCCCCCAGGGGGTACCCAGCAGCCCCAAGGGGTACCCAGCAGCCCCCAAATGCTGGCACTCTCCCCCCTTGTAAGGGCCCCCCCCCCGCTGCTTATATTACCATCCCGGTCTTCTGATCAGCGCCGCTCCTCGCTGCTCCGTCCTCGCTGCTCCCGTCCTGCTACATCCGGGATCTCCGGCCGTCGCGCGATGACGTCATATGCCTGCGACGGCCGGAGATCCCGGATGTAGCAGGACGGGAGCAGCGAGGACGGAGCACCGAGGACCGGCGCTGATCAGAAGACCGGGATGGTAATATAAGCAGCGGGGGGGGCCCTTACAAGGGGGGAGAGTGCCAGCATTTGGGGGTAATTTATTTAGTTATGCACTGCTTCCCCCTGCCGCTGATTGACAGGGGGAAGCAGTGCATATATAATGAGCGGCCCCACGTGATGGGGCCGCTCATACAGCAGCCTCCCCCCGCCTCCTCCAGCCTCCACAGCCCCCAACTCATACAGCAGCCCCCACCCGTATTGACTCGTGTATAAGCCGAGGGGGAGACTTTTCAGCCCAAATTTTGGGCTGAAAAACTCGGCTTATACACGAGTATATACGGTAAGTAAATCAGGTGATGTGCATCTCTGTAATGAGGAGGGGTTGTGGTGTAATGACATCAACACCCTATATAAGGTGTGCTTAATTATTAGGAAAATGTCTTTCCTTAGGCAAAATGAGTCAGAAGAGAGATTTGATGGGCTATGAAAAGTCCAAAATTGTGAGATGTCATGCAGAGGGAGGCAGCAGTCTTAAAATTGCCAAACTTTTGAAGCGTGATCACCGAACAATCAAGCATTTCATGGTAAATAGCCAACAGGGTCACAAGAAGTGTGTTGGGTAAAAAAGGCGTAAAATAACTGCCCATGAATTGAGGAAAATCAAGCGTGAAGCTGCCAAGATGCCATTTGCCACCAGTTTTGCCATATTTCAGAGCTGCAACGTTACTGGAGTATCAAAAAGCAAAAGGTGTGCCATACTCAGGGACATGGCCAAGGTGAGGAAGGCTAAAAAACAACCACCTTTGAACAAGAAACATAAGATAAAACGTCAAGACTGGGCCAAGAAATATCTTAAGACTAATTTTTAAAAGGTTTTGGACTGATGAAATGAGAGTGAGTCTTGATGGGCCAGGTGGATGGGCCAGAGGCTGGATCAGTAAAGGGCAGAGAGCTTCACTCCCACTCCAACTCGGACGCCAGCAAGGTGGAGGTGGGGTTCTGGTATGGGCTGGTATTATCAAAGATGAACTTGTGGGACCTTTTCGGGTTGAGGATGGAGTGAAGCTCAACTCCCGGACCTACTGCCAGTTTCTGGAAGACAACGTCTTCAAGCAGTGGTACAGGAAGAAGTCGGTATCGGTCAAGAAAAACATGATTTTCATGCAGGACAATGCTCCATCACAGGCATCCAACTGCTCCACAGCATGGCTGGCCAGTAAAGGTCTAAAAGAAGAAAAAATAATGACATGGCCCCCTTGTCACCTGATCTGAACCCCATAGAGAACCTGTGGTCCCTCTTAAAATGTGAGATCTACAGGGAGGGAAAACAGTACACCTCTCGGAACAGTGTCTGGGAGGCTGTGGTGGCTGCTGCACGCAATGTTGATCGTAAACAGATCAAGCAACTGACAGAATCTATGAATGGAAGTCTGATGAGTGTCACCATAAAGAAAGGTGGCTATATTGGTTACTAATTATTTTGGGTTTTGTTTTTGCATCTCAGAAATGTTTTTTTCAAAATTTTGTGCAATTATATTAGTTTACCTGGTGAAAATAAACAAGTGAGATGGGAATATATTTGGATTTTATTAAAGGGATCCTGTCACCCCCAAAACACCTTTAAAGCTATTAAAACCTGTCCCTACAGCATATTAACACTTTCCCTACACTCTTTTTAGCTCCTAAATGCAGTAAATGATATTGCATAAAAACGTTTTATAAGTACCTGCTTAGTGATGATAATGAGTGACTATGCTATTCATAGTCACTCATCAAGACTGCCCCTCTGCTTCATAGCACGCCTGAATACGCGTGATCTACATCCAGGATTCAAAATCGCGCGTCCCTTCTGTGCCCTGTGTCGTAGGAGGCTGCAGTGTGGCTTGTGACGCGATCCGCGTCATTCCCGGCGCCCTGTGACATATTTACAGCGGCGCCGCACTGTGAGCTTCAAAATGTGCACTGCGCATGCCCAATGCGCATGCGCAGTGCGCATTTTGAAGCTCACAGCGCGGCGCCGCTGTAAATACGTCACAGGGCGCCGGGAATGACGCGGATCGCGTCACAAGCCACACTGCAGCCTCCTACGACACAGGGCACAGAAGGGACGCGCGATTTTGAATCCTGGATGTAGATCACGCCTATTCAGGCGTGCTATGAAGCAGAGGGGCAGTCTTGATGAGTGACTATGAATAGCATAGTCACTCATTATCATCACTAAGCAGGTACTTATAAAACGTTTTTATGCAATATCATTTACTGCATTTAGGAGCTAAAAAGAGTGTAGGGAAAGTGTTAATATGCTGTAGGGACAGGTTTTAATAGCTTTAAAGGTGTTTTGGGGGTGACAGGATCCCTTTAAGTTGCCTAATAATTCTGCACAGTAATAGTTACCTGCACAAACCAATATCCTCCTAAGATAGCCAAATCTAAAAAAAAAAAACACTCCAACTTCCAAAAATATTAAGCTTTGATATTTATGAGTCTTTTGGGTTGATTGAGAACATAGTTGTTGGATCAATAATAAATATAATCCTCCAAAATACAAATTGCCTAATAATTCTGCACACAGTGTATCATCCACTCCTGGTTTTGGCTACAAAAACTGAGGTAAAAAAATGGGAACAAAGCCTTAGGCCATGTGCACACATTGAGTATTTGGTGAGCTTTTGCCTCAGTTTTCGTAGCCAAAACCAGGAGTGGAACAGAGGAAAAGTCTAATAGAAACACGTCACCACGTCTGTATTTATCACATACTCCTGGTTTTGGCTACAAATACTGCTGTGGAAATACATGTAATGCACACGACTGTATAGTAAATAACAGGAAGTATACAAAGCATCTTTGTTTAAAATACAACATACCAAAAAGAGAAAAAAAATGCAGCATGTAATAAAAATAAACTCAAAAGTGCAATGAGAGAGAAAATGCAAGTGACCGAATTTAGCTAAAAGATGCAGACTTAAAGTCATATTCCCAGAACTGCCACTGCTCTCCTACAAACAGCCCCCCAATGTAAGGAATCTCCTTGTCAGAAGTGTCCTCACATCACCATCACAGACGGGCACATTCCCCTGTAACAGCAAGAAATGCAAGACCTGTGCCCACATATCACCAACAGATACAGTCCTTATACCCAACACAAACCAGGACTATAAGATCATGGACTTCTTTTCATGTACATCCTCCAATGTGGTGTATATGATACAATGTACAAAGTGCACTACAGGAATGTATATTGGGGAAACAATGCAAAAGCTACAGACAAGGATGAATTTACATAGACATACAATAAAACATAAGCTGGACATGCCTGTAGGAATTCACTTCTCTGAGCCTGGACACAGCATGGCCGACCTAACAGTCCTGATATTGAAAGGTCACTTTAAAAATGACAGAGAACGTAAAATCTGGGAATTCAAATTCATAAGAATGTTCCAAACCTTAACAAAAGGACTTAATTTGACACCTGGATTTATGACTCATTACCTAGACACAACTAACACTTCCACAAGAAGATCTTCTGATGTGTAAATGACCATTGCATGTCATCTACATCATTAACAAAGACTTCATTTTCATTTCCTTAACACACCTCCTTTTCCTTATTCCTACTGTATTTTGTATTTAAATGTCTCAGTAACTCATTTGTGATATTGTCTGATGAAGGAGCCTTGAGCTCTGAAAGCTTACAAATATAATTTTTCTTGTTAGCCAATAAAGGTATCACTCCTATAATACTTTTCTCAACCCTTTTTTTTGGGACTTAAGTATTTACATCGATTTTTCTGGCTAACACGGTACAACAATATTATTTTGTATTATACGCTAAAAGATGCAGAAATGCTGCAAGATCAAATACTCATCATGGGGACGCAGCCCAAGACAGCAGGGCGGCATCTCAACACTGTTTACCTGCAGATTGACCCTATTTTCAGCAGAGTTTTCCAAGGTAACAGGTTCGCTTTAATATTCATCCTTTCTTACATTAATAGAAATATAGCCCTAATATAAATGCAGATAAATGAGTCATTCTTTATAGATCAATGTTGTAAAAATCCCATCCCTTTCCGGATTACCCACCATTAGTTGGGGCACGTAGCGCACCTCCGCTCACCATTTCCTACCTCCTGTGCACACTGCATTTTTGATGAGTTTTTTTATGCAGCTTTGTGACAGATCTACATGTAAATCCTTAAGACAGCAAAGTCAATGAGAATTCTGAAGTGGATTTGGTTGCAGAAAAAATAAGCAACATGTCAATTCTCTCTAAGTTTTTCACATATACTTTATTAAAAAGAAAACAAAAAAACACATCTAAAACACCAAATCACAGCAAAGAAAAACATGCATTTTTGCAAGTGTTTTTCCTGCCTGGAGATGCAGATTTGGTGCAGAAATGTCTGCAATGTTGGCACATACATCTCCCACCTTGATGTCAAATTAGGGTATTTGGGGGTTTGGTGGTATAATGGCGCGCTTACTGAGCAAAGAAAGGCAATCTTGAAAGATACAGGAATTAATACAGAGTAGATCAGAAAACTGCCAACAGTAATAGAATACATTTTCTGACTGTCCCTTTAAATCCTTATGGTGTCTACAACAGGAAGGAACGGGAGAACCCAAAATAACCAATCACATTGCTGCTTTGATTTTACAAGGAGTCTTTAAAAAATAAGAGGTGAAACCTGATTGGTTGTAATATGGATCAGGTTCCAGTTTGTATCTACGGATAGCAGGAAGAGACAATCCGCGGCAGATCCTGAGTGTCAGCGGCTGTATCACAGTACAGTGATCCCAGCATCTGTCGGTGTCGCTCATTACCTCCGGTCCGGGCTCCGCTCCCCGCACATTGTGCTGCTCCTTCCTAGCCCAGCGTTCCCTCACTTGTTCCGGGCTCCACCATCTTCATCTGATCACGTGATAGAACAGGTCAGGCGGAAAAGTGTCGTCATCAGCAGGTGCTGGTTGGATACGAGGAGGCGTGACGTCATTTAGTGGGCGGAGTTGGCATGGAGTTGCTGACCGGGCTGCTGTCAGCTCTCCGCGGGGGATCCAGGAGCCGAGCCCGGGTCATGGAGGAGCGCGCCCTGGAGGTGTATGGTAACCGCCGGCCGACCTGTGTGTGCTGCCAGGGGGCGCCGCTAGAGGGCGCCGCCGGGTCACACCGTCATGTGATCCAGTGGAGCGCGTCCTCTATGTAGCTGGGGTCTGTGTATACGGGTATTGTACATATACACCGTGCAGACGTCCCCACCCCTGTGACCTTCTCCACATCTCTCACCTTACACCCATAAACATGTATTTTATTGGGCTTGTATGTGATTTACCCACAGGCAGGGCTGTAACTACAACAGGTACATGGGATGCGATCACACCCGGGCCCCGGAGGATAGGGGGCCCCAAAAGTCCCCCTGGCCTATAGAAAGAGACTACTGCTATTAATTAAAGATTTGCACATCGGGGCCCATCATCTTCAGGTTATGCCACTGGTCACAGTTATCTGAGCAGAGCTCCTTCCTCCATATGTTATATGGGGACACAGCTGTAATGTGGAGAAGGTGATCTGCTCACAGGAGACATGGTGATCTGCTCAGAAGGACAGAAAGTGATCTGCTCAGAAGGACAGAATGTGATCTGCTCAGAAGGACAAGGTTATCTGCTCAGAAGGACAGAAGGTGATCTGCTCAGAAGGACAGAATGTGATCTGCTCAGAAGGACAGAAGGTGATCTGCTCAGAAGGACAGAAGGTGATCTGCTCAGAAGGACAGAAGGTGATCTGCTCAGAAGGACAGAAGGTGATCTGCTCAGAAGGACAGAATGTGATCTGCTCAGAAGGACAGAAGGTTATCTGCTCAGAAGGACAGAAGGTGATCTGCTCAGAAGGACAGAAGGTGATCTGCTCAGAAGGACAGAATGTGATCTGCTCAGAAGGACAGAAGGTGATCTGCTCAGAAGGACAGAAGGTGATCTGCTCAGAAGGACAGAAGGTGATCTGCTCAGAAGGACAGAAGGTGATCTGCTCAGAAGGACAGAATGTGATCTGCTCAGAAGGACAGAAGGTGATCTGCTCAGAAGGACAGAAGGTGATCTGCTCAGAAGGACAGAAGGTGATCTGCTCAGAAGGACAGAAGGTGATCTGCTCAGAAGGACAGAAGGTGATCTGCTCAGAAGGACAGAAGGTGATCTGCTTAGAGATCAAAGCAGAACATGTTTGGCAAATGCAAAATACTGTGTCTGAAAACTATTACTGCACATCACCCTGCAAACACTAAAGCCCATCATCAGTGGTGGAGGCATGCTCAGTACACTAAAACCGGATCCGGGAAAAGATCCTGTTTTTAACTGGATCTGGCACCTTTGACCCCCAGGTTATTTGAATGTGACAGCGTCGGATCTGATTGTGTCCGCTTTTTTGAAGGAAGCCCGAAATCGGAGCAGTCTCCAATTCTAGGTACCGGGAAAAAGCTGACGCAATCGGATCCCTTATAAAACTGGCACACACGGATGGCCAATAAGGACCAATCCATGCCCATAAGGATACATGGGGGCCAAATTGGATCCGTGGCTATTAGGGATGGGCAAGTACCGTACTATTCGGAATCGCTATACCCGCAACGAGTAGGTCTCTGTACTCGGTGTGAGTATAGCGATTCCGAGTACTTTTGCAGTGTATCAATAGATACACTGCAAAAGTCCTGTAAAAGAGAGGAAAAGTGGTTAATAAATAAAAAAATCGGATGCTCACCTTAACCGACGGCTGTACCAGGTTCGGCCGATGCACATCCATTCATGTTAAAGGACCTTTCACTCTCTCAGCCATCAGATGGCTGGGAGAGATCTGGCCAATCAGATGCTGCCACGTCACAATGACGTGATCGCTAGCGGCCACCTGATTGGCCAGATGGAAAGGTCCTGAGTACCTGAGAGGACCTTTCCATCTGACCTTTCCATCTGGCCAATCAGGTGGCTGCTAGCGATCACGTGATTGTGACGTGGTGGCATCTGATTGGCCAGATCTCTCCCAGCCATCTGATTGGCTGAGAGAGTGAAAGGTCCTTTACCATGAATAGATGTCCATCGGACGGTCCCGATACAGCCGTTGGTTAAGGTGAGTATCTGATTTTTTTTATTTTTTAACCACTTTTCCTCTCTTTTACAGGACTTTTGCAGTGTATTGATACACTGCAAAAGTACTCGGTACTTGCTACTCCCGAGTAATCCTAATTTACTCGGCGAGTAGCGAGTACACGAATACCGCTACTATTCGGCGAGTTCCGAATAGTAGCGAGTAGACTCGCCCATCCCTAGTGGCTGTTTTACAATGGATAGCCACAGATCAACAAAAAATGTGATGTGAAGGGGGCCTCAGGACTGAATACAAATGCACGTCACAATTTTCAGTTTTATATGTTTAAAGGGGTTTTCCCACAAACAAGGTTAATTTAAAAGTTCATTTTAATCAATAGATCTTGGAATAATAATAATTTCCACAACTGGATGTGTTTACAAAAAAACCTTCCTGTGCTGAGATAATCTTATAAATGTGTCCCTACTATGCAGTTTCATTTTTGTTTCTGAACGTGCACGAAGCATTGGTTTGATCCTGGGCAGGGAAGGATGAAATGGAGTATACAGACATTACAGCACGGGATTCAGATGATTCTTTCTTTGAGGTAAAACGTTTTTTACAAACAGGCAGAGAAATGTTTATTTCACAAAAAAAAGACTCATCTGTGATCTTGTGCTGTAATGTCTGTATATTCTCTTTCCTTCCTCCCCTGCCCAGGAGACATGGTATGATCAGACTGTGTTACATGCACGGTCAGAAATAAAAATGACACGGTACATAGTAGGGACACATATATAAGATTATCTCAGCACAGGAATATTTTTTTCAAAGACATCCAATTGTGGAAATTATTATTATTCCTAAATCTATTGATTAAAATTAACTTTATTCATTGGAAAACCCCTTTAAAATATTTTGAAAAGCATGTATCCAGTCCTTTACACTTTACACATACTTTTTTTTTTTACCCTAAATAAAGTAAATAGTGGAAGTACATTTAAATATTATGGGGCACTTGGTTAACACTGTTTGATCAAAGAGCGTAAAAACCATCCCATATCACAAGGTGCACCCATAGAGACGATCCTACTCTAGTATTAAGGCTGGAGTCAGACTTGTGAGAAACTCTTGTGAGTCTCGCATCACATCACCCGGCACAGCCGCCCCTTCTCCGAACAAGCAGTGTGCAGGAGCATAGAAATACATGCAGTTGATAGAGCTCCTGTTTGGAGAGTTGGCAGCCGTGTCGGGTGATGTGATGTGAGGCTGGAGTCACACTTGCAAGAGACATGTGCAACTCTAAGGCTAGCTTCACACTAGCGTTTGGTCTGCATGCGCCTGACATGCAAACACAAACACAGTGTCTAACGCTGCCATACTGATGTGAACGCAGCGGTGATTTTCCGCATGCGTTCACATAGTCTGGGTGGCCGGGCAAATTTACTATAACAATCAGTGGTTTCGGCCGGGAGATCAGTGGCTGCTGTGAGATGAGCGGCACTTGCCGCCGGGAGATGAGGGAGAGGGAGACTCTATGGAGATTTCAATGTGATCCACAGCGTTCTCCTGCACTGTCATGCGGAAGACACTGCAGATCCATTAAGCTCCGTTCACTTATTGTGCACTAGAGGACGCTTGCATAGGAAGTGAGGACCCTCAGACGCACAAAAAATGCAACATTTTGCGTTTGGAGGGCGCTTACAAAAACTGCATCTGAACGCAAATGCATACAAACACAGCCAAACGCAGACACAATGTATTCCCATGTTAAACATAGGAACGCAGTGTGCATGCATTTGGCTGCATTCAGAGACGCTGCATCAAGAACACAAATGTGAAGCCTACCTAAGACCTCATCTTGCGTCAGCGACATGAATGTGAATAAGGGCACAGAGGGACAAGGCCTGACCTGCAGCACTTGTCTCAGGAAGTCATATAGGTGCAATGCCTAGCTCTGTTTTTCTTGGGATTTGTCTCTGAAATGGCCACGGTGTGATCGTGCACCTCTGTACTTGCTACTTAATGTCGGCATCTACTATATAATTGCCCTTTTGTGTCTGTCTGTCTCTCTGTAACCGAAATCCCACGTCGTTGATTGGTCGCCGAGTGGCCATGCCCCCCATTCCCCCCACCCGATTGGCTGTCCCCGCTGTCACTCACTACACCCAGCCCTCTATTCTTTTTACTATCAAATGGGAAGAGTTTTGTTTTTGGGGAAGGAGATGAGGAGCAGAGCGGAGGACGGGGCACCTGCCTGCACCACTGCCAGGGCCACAGCACTGGGATGGAGAGCACACAAACTAATGGGGATCTGGGATCAGCTGGAACAAGCTCCAAGTACTGACAGATCCTGGGATCTCCCTCCAGGGTAAGTGGGTGTAAAGATACCGTCACACGGGGCGATGTTGCCTGCAACATCGCTGAAATGTGTCGGGTTCAGCGATGTTGCTGTGACATCGCAGGTGCATCGTGCTGTGTGACAGCACGATGCAACTGCGATAAATCATTGGATCGCAGTTGACAGGTTTACCAACATGTTGGTAAACCTGGCGATGTTGCACCAGCGATCTGGTAATATCGCTCCGTGTGACACGGCAATAGCGATGTTGCTAGCGATGCCGCCTATTTGCAACATTGATGCTTATCGCTCACTGGGTTGTGCACAACACAGCAAGCGATAGCAGCAGCAACTTCGCTGACAACAATCGCTGCTTGCGACACCTAAGGCTGCGATGTCGGAAGCGAGCATGCACACACGGAATTGCTTCCGACATCGCTGCAACGTTGTACCGTGTAACGGTACTTTTGGGTGCAGCATCTCCGAAGGAGCATGATCGGGCAGATCAGCTCCCAGGACCCCGCACCCCTGCTGTGATCTCTGCTCAAAGGACCCCTGCTGTGATCTATGTGATCTCTGCTCACCAGATCCCTGTGATCTCTGCCTCTACAGCACGTACCTGTGAACACATTGACACGGCTGCACAGAACACAGACACTGCCGAACTCCAACACTGCTGTACACAGACACTGCCGCATCGACAATACTGAACACTGGCACTATTGTAGGTATCTACTATATAATCGTTTAAGGCCCCTTTCACATCAGCGTTATTTTTAAATCGCGGCAGATGCGGTGAAAAAAACGCATCTGCCGCGATTACCGCATACCGGCTGCACTTGCGGCGCGGTTGCGGTAAACGCCATACTATGTATAGGCGGACTTGCGGCAGGTGCGGCAAGTGCGGTTTTGGCACTTGCGGCAGGTGCGGCCGCGAAAAAAACCGCGGCTGACAGCATTTTTTTTTCGCGGCCGCACCTGTCGCAAGTGCCAAAACCGCACCTGCCGCAAGTCCGCCTATACATAGTATGGCGTTTACCGCAACCGCGCCGCAAGTGAAAAAACCGCATCTGCCGCGAATTTCAAAAAATGCTGATGTGAAAGGGCCCTAGTTCTGTCTGTTTGTAATGGAAATCTCGCGTTGCTAATTGGTCGCGCCAGCTGCCCACAACCAATCAGCGACAGGCGCAGTCCGGCCGCGAATTGGCTTGGGATTTAAACCCAGCTTCACATTGCGTTATTCTTAAATCTTCATAATAAACTACATACATATTCTAGAATACCCAATGCGTTAGAATCAGGCCACCATCTAGTATGACATAAAATCCTAATAAAATACATTTACATTTGTGGATGTAATGTGAAAAAATGTGGAGTATGAATACTATTTCAAGACATTGTGTATAGGATTTGTGTATACTGATATTACATATGAGAGCTGTATATATGGATGTAATATACAGATATGGTATATACATCAGACTCAGATCCTGCTCCTGTAACCGGATCTAGCGGCTCAGCCGTGTCCTGGTGTCATGTTCTCTTCCTTCTTTACATATCAGGTCTCCATACAATGGAGTCGGTTCCTATATTCTGTCAGTCATCTGTAACTTGTTGATCCATAACAATTGTGAAACTCCAGCTCCAAATGTGTTAGGCAGGTGGGTCATGCTGGGAGTTGTAGTTCCACTGAAGCAGATTGCAGACTTGGTATGTTACGTGAGATTCATATGTCAAATGAATCAATATGTAGAATAACATGTATGTCCAGTGTTCGGGTCAATCATGTCTTCAGAAATAATAATAATATATTTATTCATTTATATAGCGCCATTAATTTCCAGACATCATCACTGTTCCCATTGCGGCTCAAATCTAATTATCCTACTTGTATAGTGTAGGAGGAAACCCACACAAACACAGGGAGAACATACAAACTCCTTGCAGATGGTGGAATGTGACATGTGTCCCCTGCCCGTGAGGTCTGTACCATGATCCCCCTCATAACACAAATCTGTCAGAAGTCGCAGGTACAGAGCAGCCACAGGACCCCGGCGCTGATCATAAGGTGATGAGATAAGCTGTTTTCTGCCGCCAATGTCTGGAGTTACCCAGTATGGAATATTCTCCTCTCCTGGAAGTCCGTTTTACTAAATCTTAACATTACCAATGAGATAACCATTATGGGGCATCGTTTTATTGCTTTGAGGATTAGAGTTGATAAAGTAACAGCTCTGCGATCATCGCCCTTGTGTCTCCATGTACCTTTACATCAGCCAGTACAATACAGGGTTGTCAAGGAAAACTGTTAAATAAAGTCATTCATTTCCAAGAGGATTAACAAAGTATATATAGCAGGGATTTTATACACCAAATTGGTCCAGTGATTAAAATTCCACATGAATGTATCTACTACCGGACACAATTGGATCTCCATACGTATATAGGATGGCTCAGTGGTTAGCACGGTAACTTTGCAGCGCTGGGTCCTGGGTTCAAATCCCACCAAGGAAAATATCTGCAAGGAGTTTATATGTTCTCCCTGTGTTTGTGCAAGTTTCCTCTGGTCACTCCAAAGACATAGTGATAGGGAACATAGATTGTGAGCCCAATGGGGACAGTGATGAGGACATCTGTAAAATGGTGTGGTATGGTGGCGCTATATAAGTGGGTAAAATTAATGAATGAATCACCAATAGTTGGTGAATGTCTTTATGATGTCATGTTATGAAAGCAGTGTTTTTATCATCTCCACAGATGTAATCCGGAATATTCGGGATCCGGAGAAGCCGAGCACGTTAGAGGACTTAGAGGTGGTGTCGGAGAGTTGTGTGACCGTAGAGGAGCTGGATGATGAATGCTTCCTGGTGATCATCAGGTTCACCCCCACGTCCCGCACTGCTCGCTGGCCACACTTATGGTAAGAGCACCTGATTCTCCGTGATCCCCACCTGTGATATGTGTAAGGGCTGTATATGGGCATCCATATGTCTGTTATGGACACATCACCTTCTCTGACATCTGCAGCAATTGTCTATGCCAATCCACCAGCTGAGCTCTTTTCTGCAGTAATAGGAGGATGCTCTTACATAAAGTTAGTTTTTTCATGGCAACCAGTTTGTTTCTAGTGGACAGTTTTTGTTATTTCACATTCAAGACATATCATCATTCTCTAACACTTACTAGTGCATCTCAATGAATTAGAATATCATCAAAAAGTTCATTTTTTTCAGTAATTCAATACAAAAAGTGAAACACATATATTGTATAGTCATTACAACAGAGTGATCTATTTCAGTGTTTATTCTGTTAATGTTTGATGATTATGGCTTACAGCCAATGAAAACCAAGGTCATTATCTCAGAAAAGTAAATAGGGAGGATGAAGGGTTAAAAAACCGCCCTGCCGTATTCCACGAGACATCAAAGGATGAATATAATATTGATTTATTAGTCAACACTTTCACTGCTCCCAGAAATGCCCTGATATTGATTTTTGATGATATTCTAATTCATTGAGATGCACTATATTCTGGAAAGGAGAGAAGGAGGTGAAACAACCTTCACCATGATGTTTGGGCTGCATTTTTACGTCTTTCACCTGTATCCACATTCTGTAGGTTGCTCTGTTACAACAATACTGTAAATGCTCATTTTATTTTATTTTAGCTCTTATGCATTATAAAAATGTTTTTCCGATCCGTGTTTTTGGAGATGAAGACGGTGACCTCGGTGGCCGATCCTAAACATGTGGTAGCTCCTCATACAGTTATATTCCACCTGCAGATACTGGTAAACCAGTTTATAGTCTAGGAGACCAATGTACCTGCCTGGCGGGTTCATCTGCATTCCTTTTTTGGATTTGCATTCCTTTTAGGATGGAAATGAAGAAAAAAATGCCCAAGCATCCCCACAGACAGGAAAAAACGTGGTGTGAACCCAGCCAAAGTGATCTTATATGCTGAATAAAAGCTCCTCATTCTTGGCAGTTCATTTTGTTTCTTTCTCCATCCAAGATCATGGGCGCCCTGTAGACTAGAGGTATTTGCCAAATCGTCCAATAAGGCAGCCATGTTAAATCCTTGGATATACCTTATCTACCTTCACATAACTAATTTTTCATTTTTTTTATGTTCAGCAAAGGATCTGTGAGAGCTTGCTCACTAAATCTCCCAGACAAATAACTAGCACTGCATTGCCTCCGCTCATGCAACCATTGATTGAACCGCTGGCTCAAGTGCTGGTCCACTGACACAGGCTCCAAAAAAGCTTTATAGGTTCTCCTATTTTGGCAGCCTTTCACATTAGATTATCTCCAAGGCCACGCCATGAATGTGATGCATTTGTATTTAGTGGCCATCGAAGCAAATAAAATCTCCATGCACAAATCTGCATGTCTTGGCGATAAACATGCTGCAATACTTGAAGGTCTTGTTTTTTAAAGGTGTTTCAATCCATTTTAGTCTCCTATGATGAAAACAGCACAGATGTTTGAAGAAATCATCAGGAGAAAGCACATTGATAACTTGTTACTTTTTTTTTCCTGCCCCAAAATCTGCTCTCTGCGAGAAAAAACTCCTAAGGTGACCAACAAACAAATTCCGCGATCCATTGAATTTGCTGGCATGCGCCTTCCCTTGCAAATTTTAGAAAATATGGAAAGAAAAACACATCAGAAAATGCACAAAAAATACTAAGTGCTCACATAACCTAAAAGTGCTCGTCTTATGATTATCTTGCTGTGTAAACATTCTGACAATCACATGATGAATGAGCAAATCACTTGTTCGTTGGGTAAAGGCTGGCTTCACACCACGTTTTTTGGGATCCTGCTCTATCAATTTTGAAAAGGACAGCACAGGATTAGTTTTTTGCCTCCCGTGTATTCCTATGGTGCCGAATTGGTCAGAAATGGCCATCCGATTATGCCAATTAAGTCCCGGATTCGTTTCTATCCTGTTTTTTTTTCCTGCCCCAAAATCGGAGAACTGCTCCGTTTTTGGTCTCAGTGATAAAACCGGACTAAACCAGACAGAAACAAATCCGGGGCGATCCAGCAAATAACATCATTTCCCAGACCCTGGTTTTAGTGTACTGAGCATGCTCTGTACCATTCACTGCTCTGTTCCGTGTGTGCAATTTCACTTTAGCAGTGTATCTACATACACTGCTAAAGCGAAATTGAAGAAATGCAATGTGTTAAAAATGTCAAAAAAAAAAACTTCCCTCTCTGCTGAGTGTCCGGGATGTGAGGCATCCACGTCTGATCACTGCAAGGATCTGAATCGCTGACCAGCGGCAAACTGATCAGCTGATGTGTCACATGACAGCATCAGCGAGCGGTTTAAATCACCCACCAAAACCGATCGAGCAGTCTTTAAACCTCTCAGTGATACTGTCATGTAACACATCAGCTGATCGGTTGCCGCCGCTCAGCTGAGTTCAGGTCATTGCAGTGATCGGACACGGATGCCTCACATCCCAGGACCCTCGCCGGAGAGGTGAGTATTTTTTATTTTTTTTATTTTTAGCAGATTACTTTCTTTTGTTTTCGCATGTATGTGATACATTGCGAAAGTGAAAGTACAGCTCCGACACCACTTGCCTGTGCTTTGCAGGCTCGGCTCCTCCCAGCTCTTTCTGTGTCCGGATCCCTCAAAATCCAGATCCGGACACAGAAATGGCATCCGGAGTTACACATCCGGTCTTGTCCATTCCTGTCCATGTGGACCTGCAAAAAACAGGATCCCCAAAAGACAGGAACAAACGTGGTGTGAACCCAGCCAAAGTGATCTTATAGCGTATAGCGAAAAGAAGAATCGCAGCATCACCTCTTGCTGACGTTTCTTATTCAAGTCCAAATACAAGGACCATGAACTGCTTGGGCGAGGGAGGTGAGGCATCAGCTGATGTCCCACCTCCCCAGCATGTCAGGATCTTTGTATTTGGACCCTGAATAAACGACGTCACACGTGGCAGTGTGCGTTGTTTTTTTAGATATTTGCTGTTTACGGACGTGCACCACTTATGTGATTATGCACTGTTACCTGCAAACACGTTGAGCGCCAGCACTTGGATATGCCAGTTCATCTATTGTAAAAAGTATCTTATATGTGAATAATAAGATCCTATTATTGGCAGTTCATTACCCTGTGTAAACAGGACTGTATGCTGAACCATGGCAGCTGTTGCACTGACATTATTTCAACACGCAATCGGTAGAGTAAGGACCCCAAACCTATCGGCCATATTATAATATAGTAATATAAAATCTTTATTTTATGCCCAACAAATGCAGTGTTCAATACAAGTCATTTAAACAATCGTAAGAACAGTATCAGAAAATACAATACAATACAATAAAATGCAATACAATACAAACATAATACAATAAATATTAGAGCAAAATAATGACAGCCCTGCTCATAAGAGCTTACAATCTAACAATGGGTGGTGTGACACAAGTACAGTTGCTTATTTACAATGATGGTATAGTCAACTTGAGGAGATGGGGAACAGATAGGAGCAGTATACTGGTGGAGTGAATAGGCTATGTCTAGATGACTTTGACTAGGGATCATGATAGGCCGCCCTAAAAAGATGTGTTTTTAGGGATACCTTTGGGTAGAGCATTCCAGAGAATTGGTGCAGCTCGGGAGAAGTCTTGGAGCCAGGAGTGGGAGGTTCGGATTAATGCAGAATTGAGTCTAAAGTCACTTCCAGAGCGAAGAGAACGGGTGGGATTATAGACAGAGATGAGGGAGGAGATGTAAGGAAGTGCTGCACTGTGACGAGCTTTGTGGGTGAGAACAAGCAGTTTGAATTGGTTCTATAGTGTATAGGCAGCCAGTGCAATGAATGGGGAGCAGAAGTGTCTGAGTAACGGTTAGCTAAATAGGTGATCCTGGCTGCTGCATTAAGGATGGACTGGAGAGGGAAAAGTCTAGTTCGGGGTAGGCCAATTAAAAGAGAATTACAATAGTCAAGGTGGGAGTGAATCAGGGCCACAGTGAGGGTTTTTGTGGTTTCCAAGGTGAGAAAGTGGCGAATTCTAGAGATGTTCTTCAAGTGCAAGCGGCAAGAGCGGGTGAGAGATTGTATATATGGGGTGAAGGAAAGATCAGAGTCAAACATAACACCCAGACAGCGAGCCTGGTGCAGGGGCGTTATTGTGGTGCCGCACACTGAGAGAGAGATGTCATATTTAGGGAGGTTAGTGGAGGGCGGGAGAAGAAGAAGTTCAGTTTTGGAAAGGTTGAGTTTCAGGTAGAGAGCGGACATGATATTGGAAACTGTGGTTAGACTTTACTAGAGCTGGAGTAAGGTCAGGGGAAGAAGTGAATAGTTATGTGCTATCAGCATAAAGATGGTACTGAAAGCCAAATCTGCTGATGGTCTGTCCAATTGGGGCCGTGTAGAAAGAGAAGAGGTCCAAGGACTGAACCCTGAGGGACCCCAATAGTGAGAGGAAGAGGGAGGAAGTGGAGCCAGCAAATGATACACTGAAAGAGCAGTCAGAAAGATAGGAAGAGAACCAGGAGAGAGCAATGTCAATGATGCCAATGGAGTGCAGCATAGAGAGTAGGAGATGGTGGTCAACAGTGTCAAAGGCTGCAGAGAGATCAAGAAGGATAAGCAGAGAGTGGTCACCATTATGTTTTGCTGTCAGGTCGTTAGTAACTTTGGTGAGAGCAGTTTCTGTAAAATGTAGGTGGTGGAAACCAGACTGTAATGAGTCTAGAAGAGACTGAGTGGAGAGGTAATGAGTGAGACGGGAGTAGACCAGGCGCTCCAGGACTTTAGAGATGAAGGGGAGATTGGAGACTGGTCTGTAGTTGTTTGTGCAGGATGGGTCAAGAGAAGTTTTCTTTAATAATGGAGTAATTTTCGGGTGTTTGAAGGAGGAGGCGAAGATGCCAGAAGAGAGGGAGAGATGGAAGATTTTGGTTAAGTGAGTGGTGACCACCGGAGAGAGAGACTGGTGTAGGGGTGAGGGGATGCGGTCAGCAGTGCATGTCGTGGGACGAGAGGAAGAGAGGAGCCTGGAGACTACTTCTGTGCCTGGGTCAAAAGTGAAGAGTGAGCCGGAGGAAATATGGGGAGAGGTAGGTGTAACAGCGATTTGAGGTTGGCAGTTGATTTCCTGACGGATGTTTTATATTTTCTCTGTGAAGTAAGAAGCTAGATCATCAGTACAGAGGTCAGTGATAGGGTAAAGGTGTAGAATCCGGTGCCACAAAATTTCTTTTTATTTTCAAAAAATTAAAAATCACACATTCTCCAGAGGAGCTTCTGGACGCGTTTTTTGGGTCTAGCCCACTTAAGAGTCAGTACTGACTATTAAGTGGGCTAGACCCACGAAACACGTCCAGAAGCTCCTCTGGAGAATGTGTGATTTTTAATTTTTTTGAAAATAAAAAGAGTACAATTCAAAATAATATTGTGGTACCGTGTTAGCCAGAAAAATCGATGTAAATACTTAAGTCACAAAAAAAAAGGTTGAGAAAAATATTATAGGAGTGATACCTTTATTGGCTAACAAGAAAAATTATATTTGTAAGCTTTCAGAGCTCAAGGCGCCTTCATCAGACAATATCACAATTGAATTACTGAGACACTTAAATACAGAATACAGTAGGACATAAGGAAATGGAGGTGTGCTAAGGAAATTAAAATGAAGTCTTTGTTAATGATGTAGATGACGTGCAATGGTCATTTACACATCAGAAGATCTTCTTGTGGAAGTGTTAGTTGTGTCTAGGTAAGGCTGGTTTCACACTACGATTTTGTGCCTGTCCGTGGGATACGACTTTGAAGGAGGATCCCACAGACAGGCACGGATCCACACGTATCCCTGCAATCCGATTCTATGCAGGATCCGTGTGGATCCTGCGGTCCCCTGTCTTTCCCTGCTTCTGCTCCTCCATCTTCTTCCCTCTCCTATGCTATTCTGTGCCTCCGCTCCTCTATTCTGTGCCCCAGGTTCTCTATCCTCATCTATCCCTATCCTTTCCCCTGTCCTCTTCCCTGTGTGTAAAAAATAAAAAAACTCCTCCCTGAGCATACATCACCTGTCACTGGCTCCCACGCTGCAGCACCATGAGGGCTAAAGGACCTGTGATGATGTCACAGAGGCGGTCACATGACTCGTCAGCTGACCGGCGCTCTTACCTCATCACATGTCCTTTAGCCCTGATGGTGCTGCAGCGTGGGAGCCTGTGAGAGGTGATGTATGCTCCGGGAGGAGTTTTTTTTATTTTTTACACACAGGGAAAAGGACAGGGGACAGGATAGTGATAGATGAGGATAGAGAAGCTGGGGCACAGAATAGAGGAGCGGAGGCACAGAATAGCATAGGAGAGGGAAGAAGATGGAGGAGCAGAAGCAGGGAAAGACAGGGGATACAGAGCCGACATCGGATCCGAGGTGAACTCGGATCCGATGTCCATAGGCTCCCATGTTGTGGGCCCTCGGATCAGCCTCGGATCAGCAGTGATCCGATGCTGTCCAATGTGAGTCACGGACACAAAATCGTACCAGGCTACGATTTTGTGCCCGTAATTAAATCGGATGGGATCGGATGGTGCCAAAATTGAATGCCAATAGTGGCACATCCGATCCCATCCGATCCCCATAGGCGAACATGGGATCCGATTTCGGATCCGATTGTATCCGTTTTGAAACGGATACAATCGGATGACCGAAAATCGTTATGTGAAAGCAGCCTAATGAGTCATGAATCCAGGTGTCAAATTAAGTCCTTTTTTAAGGATTGGAACATTCTTATGAATTTGAATTCCCAGATTTTTCGTTCTCTGTCATTTTTAAAGTGACCTTTCAATATCAGGACTGTTAGGTCTGCCATGCTGTGTCCAGGCTCAGAGAAGTGTATTCCTACAGGCATGCCCAGCTTATTTTTTATTGTATGTCTATGTAAATCATCTCTGGTATTGGGACATTAAGCGAGAATGTCTCTGGCTGGGTGGAGATCATTCTAAAACCCTTGGTGAGGCAGACACCCAGCTACATCCAGGACACCACAGACCTTCTCTGCAAATTGTCAGCCCTGGGTCCACTTCCAGAGGATACAATATTAGTCACCATGGATGTAGAATCTCTTTACTCCAACATTCCTCCCAAAGATGGGATTGCTGCATGCAAATATTTCCTCCAAAAAAACAATCTGGCCACGGACTTAATTTGACACCTGGATTCATGACTCATTACCTAGACACAACTAATGGTGCCGTCACACAGCCAGCGATGTCGGAAGCGATGCGCGGGTGCCCGCTCGGTTCCGACATCGCTGGCCAGCTGTCACACAGCATCGCTGCGGCCGGCGACACCGCAGCGATGCGGGCGGTGACATCGCTCGCTGGGCTGGGCTCAGCCCAGCGAGCGATCCGGAGCAACGCTGCGGTACAAGGCTGGATCGCCGCCGACATCGCTCTGGCCATGTCACACGGCGCGATCCAGCCTTATCGCAGGTCGCCGGATGACAGGTTTACGGTTCTTCCCGTAAACCTGACAACCTGCGACCAGCAATAAAATGCGGTCGCGCCGCTCGTTTACACAGCGTGACGTCGCTAGCGACATCGCTGATACGTCACTTTTTCGGCGATGTCGCTAGCGACGTCGCCAGGTGTGACAGCACCATAACACTTCCACAAGAAGATCTTCTGATGTGTAAATGACCATTGCACGTCATCTACATCATTAACAAAGACTTAATTTTAATTTCCTTAGCACACCTCCATTTCCTTATGTCCTACTGTATTCTGTATTTAAGTGTCTCAGTAATTCAATTGTGATATTGTCTGATGAAGGAGCCTTGAGCTCTGAAAGCTTACAAATATAATTTTTCTTGTTAGCCAATAAAGGTATCACTCCTATAATACTTTTCTCAACCTTTTTTTTTTTTGGGACTTAAGTATTTACATTGAAAATAAAAAGAAATTTTGTGGCACCAGATTCTACACCTTTATTGTATTGCTACTGGTGGTTGCCAAGCCACCTTCCGGTTTGCCTGGGAGTCCTGGGAATATTAGGTGGTTGGAGCTAATCCTTTTCTTGAATTGTCAGTGATAGGGGTCTGCACTTTAGGACTGAGGAGAGAGTGAAAGGTGTCAGAGTTTTTTTGGGTTGTTGGACAGTGAGGAGATCAGGGTGGTGAAGTAGGATTGTTTGGCAAGGTGAAGAGCAGAGTTGTAAGTTCTCAGCATAAATTTATAGTGAATGAAGTTTTCTGAAGTGTGGGTTTTCCTCCATAGATGTTCAGCACTCCTAGAGCATCGCTGGAGGAATCAAGTTTGTGATGTGAGCCAGGGCTGTTTCACTCGATGTTTGGAGGTTCTGAGGGTAAGGGGTGCTACTTGGTCCAGGGAGCTTCTGAGAGTGTCATTTAAGTGATTTGCCTTTACATGAAAGGTTCCCCCCCCCCCACCTGAGTATGTTTGGATTAAGCAAGTATTACTTACTTATTTTTGAACCCCGATATACCCTTTAACACGCCAGCACAGGAGATTTAATAGTAGAACACAGAGCTTCATTCTTAGTCCCCATTGTAGGCAGTTTTGGCTACGGACAGGGGTCATCATTGGTACTGTAACCTGACTGCGGCTATACCGCTACATGCCATGCAAGTTGTAACACTGTAGAAGGAGGGAGTGATCAACTGTGTTTAATGCAGAAAACAGGTCCAGGAAGAGGAGGATGGAGTAGTGTCACTTGGCTTTGGCAGTTAGTAGGTCATTCGTGACTTTAGTTAGGGCAGTTTCGGTAGTGTGATGTGGTCGGAAGCCAGATTGTAACCGGTCAAAGAAGAAGCAAGGAGGAGAGGTGGGAGGACAGTTCAAGATGGACATGCTGTTCCAGTAGTTTTGAGGCATAAAGGAGAAGTGATATGTGGTGATAGCTAGACATAGAGGATGGGTCAAGGTTTGTTTTTTTGAGGATGGGTGTGATTTAAGGCATGTTTAAAAGTTTAAAACATGAGAGGCAGATACCAGTTGTTAGTGATAGGTGGAAGATGGGTTAGGGTCGGGATGAAGACTGTGGGGAGGTTGAGGAAGTAGCGGTTCAAGTGCACAGGTAGTGAGATGTGATCTGGAGAGTAGAGAGGAAAATTTATTTTCTGTCTTGGTGGAGAAGCTGGTTTTTGAGGAATAGGGTTAAGTAGTTATGATGAGGGACTGTGGGCCAAAACTTTCTCTGATGTTATTAATTTTCTGCCTAAAGAAAGAGGCAAAGTGTTCAGCTGAGATGAGGCGAGAGGGAGGAGGAGCTGGGGATGGAGGAGAGAATTGAAGGTGTTGAATAGATGTTTAGTAGTGATGAGCGAGTATGCTCTGCGCTGCTCGGTACTCGCACGAGTATCCCGGTACTCGGGATGCTCGGCGAGCACCGAGTAATGCCGAGATGCTCGGACTGCTCGGTAATAATAAGCGATCTGAGACACATACACTGCTCCCTTCAGTGCACACAGTGAGCTGGTACCTCACAGAGAGCAGATTAATTGTTAGGATCCCTCTGGGGGCCACATCAAGGTGTTGTATGTTGCAGCGATTTCAAAAAGCCCCCCTCCCGCCCTTTCCCAGCAATACTCGTTTTATAACCGGAAGTCTGTGGGCGGAGCCTGTCACTCATTGACTTACATTGGGCTCAGTGCTCGGCCGAGTACACAAATATCTTGAGATGCTCGGCCAGAGCACCGAGCACCCGAGCATTTTAGTGCTCGCTCATCACTAATGTTTAGGTTTGTGAGATAGGGAGGATCTGAAAGATAAATAGGTTATTTTTGCAGCAGTGAGTGTGAACTTGAAATTGGTGAAGGACTGTTTGTATGTGATGAAGTGCTCAGTGTAATGGGATCTCTTCCATCTCCACTCGGCGACCATTGAAGCCCGCCTCAGGATCCTTCATCTAGCATTCATTGTTTGTCCAAAGTTATTCAGATCCTTAATCAGTTCTATTTTTTTCCAACACATCAATTTCAAGAACTCTCTGTTTGCTTTCTACCAGATATATCCCACCTTTTCACAGGTGCCATTATAAATCAATATATTTATAACCTGTGAAATATTATTTATTTATATAGCACCAGTGATTCCATGGTGCTGTACATGAGAAGGGGATACATACAAAATGCAGATATAGATTACAATACACAGAGTAACTATGATAGATGGTGCAGAGGAGTGAGGGCCCTGCCCTTGAGGGTTCACATTCTACAGCAGGGATGGGGAACCCTTTTTTTGCCAAGGGCTATTTGAATGTTTCTACAATCCATTTAGGGGCCGCACACAATTATCAGTTTGAAAATTATTCTGCTATATTTGATCAAATTATTAACTCCCCCCTAATGTGGTGTCTGGAGCTGCTTCTCTTTGGTGCGGCTGCTATGTTAGGTGATATTGATCATGTTGCTTCTAACAACTGCTTTTCCAGGGTGACATCGGTCTGGAGCGCACTCCAACTCTTTGTGATAATACGTTTTTTAAAACATATACATCACATAAGAGATGTTAGGACTGCTGTATCTACATCACTGGAGATGCTGGGACTGCTGCATCTACATAACTGGAGATGCTGGGGCCGCTGTATATATATCACACAGGAGACACTGGTACTGCGGTATATACATCACATAGAAGACACTGGGACTTCTGTATATAACATCACACAGGAGACGCTGGGACTGCTGTAAATTTATCACACAGGAGACACTGGGACTGCTGTATATTCATCACACAGGAGACGCAGGGACTGCTGTATATACATCACATAGGAGACGCTGGGACTGCTGTATATACATTACATAGGAGACGCAGGGACTGCTGTATATGCATCGCACATAGGAAACGCTGGGGCTGCATTCTATACATCATAGGAGACGCTGGGCCATCTATACATCGCAGGAGATGCTGACGCATATACATTACAGGAAGGGGTTGGGGCATATACAGCACTGGAGACAGTGGGGATATATACAGCACTGGGGAGGCTGAGGCTGGGGCACATGCAGTACTGGGGACCATGGGGCTGCCGTGACTCTTCAATTTGTGCAATGGGAGCTAATCGCGCTAACTCTACCCACAAAGTACATCCACACTAGTCAGCATGAGGACATCATCTTTCAGTTCATGAAAATGTGCAGTAGTGAGCATGGTATGCAGTAAATGTCAAGGCTAACTGCTGGCAAAATGCGTCTCCTGTGCCAAACATTGCTGTTCCCGGGAATCTGCCTGGGGTCACGGAGAAGGTCATCATGGGCCGCATGCGGCCAATGGGTTAGCTGTTTCCCACTCCTGTTCTAGAGGATGATGGGGGGAGAAGACAGTAAGTTGTGGGGTTTCAGAAGCCCTGGTGGTATTAAGGCGGTAGCAGGGTCATTGCAGGCTGTAAGTTTCCTTAATAGGTTTCCACATTCAGTCTGCAGGTTCCAAATGTTGGGTTATAAGGGGCATAGAATTGTTGGGATTCTTGGAGACGTCTTGGAGAGAATTGGGTGATGAACAAAGAAGTGTGGAAGAGAGAAGGGGGTCTTGGGAGGACTCAGTGGCGTAACTACTGTCTTGCGGGCCCCGGAGCAAGATTCGCTCAGGGGCCCCTAGGTGAGGACCGGGTGGGGGGGTGTTATGCCGGCCGCATGATTACCTGCTCTGCCTCCTGGCAGTCGCGGTCGGGGAGGCTGGAGAAACAGGCAGCAGGGCCCTCCGGGGAGCTCAGGGCCCCCCCCCAGGTGACCTCTCGGGGGAAGGGGGTTGCCGGCCGCACGATTACCTGCTCTGCCTCCCGGCGGTCGCGGCGGCTGGAGACACAGGCAGCAGGGCCCCCCGGGAGCTCGGGCCCCCCCAGGTGATCTCTCAGGGGGGGAGGGGGGTTGCCGGCCGCACAATTACCTGCTCTCGGTAGAGCGGTGAAGGGGCGGGCACTGCTGAGCGGCTGCAGGAAGTCACAGTGTCACTTCCAGCAGTCCTCCCTCAGCCTCGGCGCTATCGCGGCGGGGGCGGCTGGAGACACAGGCAGCAGGGCCCCCCGGGGAGCTCGGGGCCCCCCTCAGGTGACCTCTCAGCCCCCCACCTGACGGTCACACAAGGTAGCTGACCGGCATAGCAGCGTAGCGGCGCTGGGTCCGGGCCCCCCACAAGCGCCGGGCCCCAAAGCGACTGCTACGTCTGCTATGCCGGTAGTTACGCCCCTGGGAGGACTAGAGATTACGTGATGGTTGATATTGGGAGATTATTTTGGAGATATTCTGAGGAGACAGATTAGACAACTCTATATGTGTGTGTTAGTGAATGTGTTTCTATATGTCCAGTACAGATGCAGAAGAGCTTTCTTATAGTCTTCTCATGTTTTCCTAAATAACTGGATTTCTATGTATTCTGACATGCAGGTCTATGTTTGAGAATCAAGCTGCAGAGATGTCTATCTTTCAAGCACAAGGTAAGAAATCCTTCTACAAACTGAACCCTGAAGGCCACTTCTCACACACAGATATCTGAGTCTAATATCTGAACAGATCTCTGGTTGCAGTGAAATCATGGATACATTGCTCCATGTTGTACACAGCCACAAAATGGAGCAATGTATCCATGATTTCACTGCAACCAGAGATCTGTTCAGATATTGGACTCAGATATCTGTGTGTGTGAAGTGGCCTTGACACTTCTTGGACATTGGCTATTTAATGTGTTGCCACAGATGTAGTGTGTTCCTGATTAGTTTGCCAATTTATCAATAGGGGGCTCCACCTTCTGTCACCACCTGGAAATTGTAATCTGTTTATTTAAGGATTTGCTGGATTATCACGCTAGCAGTCTAAAATACAATGAGCACAGGGGTTATCCGGCATAGGAAAACAAAATCAGGATTGGATGCTTGTAATGTAAGGCTGGTTTCACACCACGTTTTAATCCGATCCACTATGGAACGGACAGCCCCGGACTGGATCAGCACACAGAACCGGAGAGCTAATATGCCCCCCGGTCCAGTGTGCAGCCGCACGCAGCTGAAGCTGCTGAAAATTCAGGACCGCGGCTCTCGGGGAGCTAGCCGCGGACCTGAAACAACAGCGGAGTGCAGCCGCAGGTGTCCGGTTCCCGGATCCTCCCAGATCTGGGCAATCCGGCCCCATAGGCTCCTATTTTCGGGAGTGCTGGATTGCCCCGGATCAGGGAGGATCCGGTTTGGGGACATATTTCTCCCTGGACACAAAAATCTTGCATGCAGCATTTTTGTGTCCGGGTGAAAAATCTGATTCCTCCCGGATTCACCCAGACACATGGAAACCGGATGGCAGATAGCTGCCATTCGGCCCCATAGGTACACTATTGGGCTGAAATGTGATCCGGGCCTATCCGGTTATCATTGGATCGGCCCGGATCACATAAAACGTGGTGTGAAGCCGGCCTAAGTAAAGAGGCATACTCACCTAGCAGCAGCCGTGTGGATCAGGTTCAGTCTTCCGGAGCGGTGGTGATGTCTGCTGTGTTCAGAAGGCACAGCTGACGGCTGACTAGAAGGCAACCAGGAGACTAAAGGCCACATTACACACACAAATATCTGTTCAGATATTGGTCACAGATCTCTGGTTGCAGTGAAATCATGGACACATTGCTCCATTTTGTGGCCGTGTACAAATGGAACAATGTGTCCATGATTTCACTGCAACCAGTGATCTGTGACCAATATCTGAACAGATAGCTGTGTGTGTAACATGGCCTTGTGTCCTCAGAGAGACATCCAATGATGCTTTATTTTTTCAGTCAATCACTGACTTCAGCAGGTGTTTGACTTGTGAAAGGACCAGGCATTACTTATGTGTCAGATCACCCCTTGAAAGGGGTATTCCTCATAATGGCCTACAGTAGGACACATTATGATTGAAGGTCTGCCCTCAGATCCCCTCCAACCCTGAGGACAAAAGAGGCCCCCTTACATTTATCCACAGTACAGGGAGCAGCAACATTCATTTCAATAAGGTAACGCAGGCTTATATGCCATAAATGCTCTTTATTCATGTGCTGCCTATAGAAATTCATATGGACTTTAACATATTGAAGCCTCACTTTAGAAAGGTGATCACTTCTTGATGGATGGGGTCTGGCCACTGGGACTTGTAGAACGAGGCATTTATATCCTCTCTAGAATTGAGCGGCTGTGCACATGTTTGATCACTGCTCCATTCATTCATTATAGGGCTGCGGTGCGCTTCACTTGGCTTTTTTCAGCAGCCATCTGGAGAATGAATGGTGAGGCCACCTATTGTCATGTCTATAAATGGAGACATAGAAATGACACATATATATATATCTCCCATGGAGGCTGTGACAAAGGTCACTTTGTAGGCGTACAGTGATATGTGTCGCCCATAGAATCCCATTATAAAATGATAAGTTGACTATCTTTTCTATATTCTGTGTAATAAGTAATGGATCACTGCATAGAATAATGTAATGAAACATGTAGGCTGATGCAGACACAGCATTCCCATAAAAATAAACCTTTCAGTATTCACAGGGCATCAATGATTACTTTTACATATGCTAAACAAATACAGTTCTTCAATACGGTCCTATTTTCCGCACGACTTTACAAGGCAAAGTGACTGTAGTCTGAAATTTTAATATGGATTTTGGTGATTTATAACATTCTTAGAATTTCCAATTAGAAGAACATCATTCCAGCACATTTCTCTGTTTTAGTAAGTAATTTGTTTATACCCCAAGACTATTACTCTCCATAGAGTATGCAATGACTTGCAGTCATGGTTCATCACAATAGAAACTACAGCAAAATGACTGCAATAATACAAGTTGTCCACCAGATGGCAGCATTTGCTCATTGTGTAATGGAAATCCCAGTTGCTCCATCTCAGCACTGAGCACTTTTAACCTCTTAAATGCTGATGAATTAAGCACATTGCAAGGCAAAGGAATAAATTACAAATCCTGGTTTCACACACCCACAGTCCTGGCATAGGAGCTTGGACCGCAGGGATATCTGGCAGGTTGTCTGCATTCCTCACTCTTCCAGACACTCTGGTAAAGTCCTGACCTGCAGTTTTGCGCTGGTTTTTGTGGGAAGTTAGTGTCATATAATCGCAAACAATGTAAGACATTGTGGGAGACCTGTACCTGCCATCATGTGTTGATTCTTTGATCCCACACTGTCCTGCAGTGGGTGAGTTCATGTCCTTATTATGTTTCAGCTGGAGATCTATATTTCCGAAGGAACGCACTCAACGGAGGAGGATAGTAAGTTCATGTTTCTTTATCAATAAGACAGCTTGTTAACATTGCATATGAGCTGGGGCTGTGTAAACACAGATGCTTCATTATATATCTATATATAATATCATGAAGGCTAAATTGCTGCCCATTGACCATTGCAGTCTTTGGAAACATATAAAGTCTAGAACAAATAGAGTTGACTTTTTGCTGATTTATTGATCCATTTGCCTCTATTGCAGAGTTCAAGGTGCATTATGTAGAAATGTAAACAAAAAATGTGACTAACCCCATTGAAGGGGTCAAACTACAATAACAGAGCAAAATTCCAAGACTGCATAAAGCAGCCTGGTTAGACATAGAGAGGCTAAGGCCTGAGGATAGCACCCTGTTCACACCTGTGTTTTGACATCTGTCCGTTCTTGAAACAGTGAATATACAAAACGGAACCGTTACATAACTGATCCAAACAATAGCAGAGGACTCCTATAATAATTACAGGGTCTGGCTGAGTTATATTATGTGGCCGTATTTAGAGCAGAAGAAAGGGTCATGTATTCTGCACTTCTTGTTCTGTACTAAAATGAGACACGGTGGAACCCAGATGGAGCCCGTAATAATCAGTGGGCCCTCTGACGTCAGTTATGCAGGTCCATCTTTCTCATTCATTTGAGAAATAGAACAAACATAATGTCAAAACACAAATGCATTATCTACACATTGCTGGGGAATAACGCGCATGCACCTGCCCCTTCCAATGTATAATAATATGGCTATAAGGATTGTGCTGTGCTGCGGATTGTACAGGTGAAATGCGTGGTTTCAATGTGTTACCTGTACAAGATGAGCAAAACCAGCAGCATCATAGTAAATCCACATGTGCATTTCCCACACAGCACATTGCCACTACACGCCCGGGCACTTTGTTTCCCGGGGTGATGTACACATGAAATACTGATAATAAACTTGCACTATCTTCTGCGTGTGGCTGTTTTGTTTGCTTTCTATATTAATGACTTTGATTTTATCTAAAAGTTAACAAACAGATAAACGATAAGGAACGAGTCTCTGCAGCCATGGAAAACCCAAATCTACGAGAAATAGTGGAGCAGTGTGTCACAGAACCGGATTAGCTGGAGAAGCCACATTATGGGGTACATGAAGGTCTGGAACAAGGGACATGGACGACGTGATCCCTTTGTGGAGACACCACTGGATGTGCACTATATGGGGTGTACTGAATGCCGCTCACTCTGGACTGCGGCCCCTGCTGGTTTCTGGGCTGTCAGGGACTCCGATTACAACACACTTTATACTCGGACTAGTAACTGGCCCCTTACCTATTAGTGGTAAGGACATAGTATGTTAATAACTGTTATTTCAGTGTGCGGAGGAAAGTCATCAATAAATCTTTTATTCTCGTTGTTGATGGAGCCATTAGTCTTCTCTATGAACGTCTGCATAGAGAGGAGTGTGTACTTCACTATTCATTGTGGCCTGACAACTACCAGCATGGGATTACCCCTCGTCTATAGAACAGGAGCCATGCATTTAGCAAGTGACCTGTTTAATGACCCGTAGGGAACCCTGACACTTGTCTATGAGGTTCTGACCTCTGTCCCCAGGAACACAATATTGTTTTACAATGGTGGGGGTGAGATGAGCTTGCTTGTAAATGTAAATCCAAATGTCAACTAAAGTAGGTCAATTTACCCTTTTATAAACCACATGTACTCAGCAGAAGTTTATGGTATGCTGGAATAGAGAATTATGTCCTGCGGTGGATTGTAGCCCCATAGACAGGGTTATGTGATGTGCCATATAATCTTGGCTAATCATATCATCATCTGACTAGGATCACACACAGTTTACGAATTGACTCAGACTACTGTGTTTCATGCCGGGTTCACTTTTAGCTTTTGCAGTTAGTGAAATATGCAGTGAAAATCCTGTGCTTCTCCAAAACAGGGCAGTATGGGGACACCCAGCACCACCTCTGATCAGTTGTTCCTGATGCCGCCAGCCGGAACTGCCTAGTTGAGGAGTTGTACATCACAGCTCTGTCGATGAAATGGTGTCTGTGGCCGGGTAGTGCACATCCGCCACCTGCTGATTCGATAAGTGAGCGGATATACAGTACCCATTTGTGGCCACTATTCAGTTGATGGTGCTGTGTTCTGCAGCACTGCAACTGAGTAGTTCCAGCAGGCGGTGGCATTGGAAACAGTTAATCGAAGAGGGTCCCAAGGATAGGTTATCAATGCTAAAAGTCCTGAACAACCCCTTTTAAGGTTGGATATATGAGGCAGCAAGTGAACAACTAGTTCTTGAAGTTGATGTGTTAGAACAGGGATCACAAACATGTGGCCCTTTAGGCTGCTTCATGCGGCCCACAGGCATTGGAGACCCCTTGTCGATCGTGGCTTGCTCCAGGGTGCATCTGACGTATGCACTGTTCCTTCAGAAGGATGTTCATTTGCCAGTGTTGCCAGGGACAAGCTTGCTAAGCTATACCTATGGCTGCCGCTGGCCAGCAGCTCACGTCAGCATATGATGACGTCAGCTGCTGGTATATTGGCCGGCGGCTGCCATTGGTGTAGCTGAGAGAGTGTTCTCAGCGGTGCTGGCACATCTGGGCTGTGAACGCCAAGGTCTGCTGTAGCCTGTGCAGAAAAGAGGACGCTGGGGGAACAGAGGAGAGGTGAGAAGAATTGTGTGTGTAAGAAAAACTGCACAATAGGGCACATTACTACAAGAAGAGGATCAAGATGGGGCATTACTACAAGGAGGGGAGCAGGATGGGGCATTACTACAAGAAGGGGAGCAAGATGGGGAATTATTACAAACTGGACAGGATGGGGCATTACTACAAGAAGGGAGCAAGATGGGGCATTATACAATAGATCAGAGGGATACTACAGAAGGGGAGCAAGATGGGGGCATTACTACAAGAAGGAGATCAGGATGGGGCATTACTACAAGAAGGGAGCAGAAAGGGGCATTATTACAAGAAGGAAATCGGGATGGGGCATTAGCAAGATGGGTATTATACAAGAAGGGACAGGATGGGCATTACTAAAGGGGAGCAGGTAGGGGCATTACTACAAGAAGGAGAGCAAGATGGGGAATTATTACAAAACTGAGATCAGGATGGGGCATTACTACAAGAAGGGGAGCAGAATGGGGCATTATTACAAGAAGGGGAGCAGAATGGGGCATTATTACAAGAAGGAGATCAGGATGGGGCATTACTACAAGAAGGGAAGCAAGATAGGGATACTACTAGAAAATTAGGGCCAGGATGAGAACAATACTACAAGATCAGAACCAGGATGGGGTATTACTACAAGGGGAGCAGGATGGGGCATTACTACAAAAAGAGGAGCAAGATGGGGACATTACTACAAGACGGGGAGCAAGATGGACACATTACTACAAGATGATAACCAGGATGGGGGATAGAACTACATTGTCAGGGAGCAGGATGGGCACATTAATGTAAGATGTTGGCCAAAATTACTATACGATGCTAATTGTAAGATCACAAGTGAAAGAAGTTCGAAAAAGTGATCAAAAGGTGAAATTGAAAACAAAAAATATTGAAAATAAAAAATTATACCACTAATGTCATATTGTCATGCAAGGAATGCAGCCCACCAAATACATTATTTTCCATGATGAGACCCCTGTGTTAGAAGCAGGAAAAATGGCCAGGTGTAAGGGTCTGTGCAATTTTGAGAGGCCAAAATGTGATGGCAGATTTTGTGGAGTATTTGCAGTATGCATTACTATCTACCAATAGGGGCTCAAGAAAGGATAATCAATGCATTAGTTACAGATTCATAGGAGCTCAAAGATCATCTACGGACCTACATGAATGTGCGCTGTGGTCCATGAATACTGGATTATGGAGCAGTTTAAGAAGGTGGCCTGATCTGAGAAATTGTGGTTTACTTATGAATATGTAATAATTTTAAGATGACGGCACACCTACATGTTCAGGTGCTAGCTGGAAAAAAAACTACATGTATCTAGCTAACACCTGAACATGTAGGTGTGCCGTCATCTTGAAATTATTATATTACATTTTTTGACTGAGCACCCTTCCCCGATAGCCTAGTCCAGAGTATCCATGTTTTTTCACCATCTTGCTGTAGTCAAGTTTCCTACCACACCCAGACACGTAGGTTTTAAATTGCACTCAGAGGCTTATACCATCATAAGCATTTGCACCACAGACAGAGGCATAAGGTAAGAGAGACAGAGACCTGATATTCATTAGAACACCTTGGCGCAGGTTATCGGGCTTAACATGCAATGGCCAATGCATCAACTAAGATTCTCATTTTTCATGTTGTTTCCTGAAGCAGTTTCTGCATTGTCAATTTTCCTCTTCAAAATTTGCATTAGTCCTTATATGTCAGTCAAACATTCCTTTTAGCCATTATATTTATGAATTATGTTTAGTGTGCAGCGGATAATTTTTACATACTTTTGAATATATGACTGGCTGGGTGTATGGAAAAATATATTGGAATCTGAGAGTCCTCAGTGGTTGATACCTTTTAATGGCTAACTGAAAAGATGGTAAACATAGGAAGCTTTCGGGACACTGTGGTCCCTTCGTCAGGCTGGTAATGACACAGATTCTGAAGACACATACATATATACATAAGCAAATAAAACAAAAAAAAAGACAGTTTTAGATGTTATAGTAAATATGACAGGTGACGTAAACCAGAGTCAGGCTAGGGAGGAAGAGATGGGCCTGGGGCATTTTCAGTTCTCCACAGACCACTACCATTATACAATTTGTTCTGCTTATCTTATACTTTTAGTTTCAATTCCCCAGGCCCATCTCTTCCTCCCCAGCCTGACTCTAGTTTACGTCACCTGTCGAATTTACTATAACATCTAAAACTGTTTTTTTTTTTGTTTTATTTTTTTGTTTCATTTGCTTATGTATGTGTCTTCAGAATCTGTGTCATTATCAGCCTGACGAAGGGACCACAGTGTCCCGAAAGTTTGCTATGTTTACCATCTTTTCAGTTAGCCATTAAAAGGTATCAACCACTGAGGACTCTCAGATTCCAATATATTTTTCTATCTACTGGCTAACACGGTACACACATTTTTTACCTTCTGAAACTGGGTGTATCAAAGCATGTAAGCCCCCTATTTGGCAATCTGGTATTGGCTTTTTTGCAGCAGAATTACCGTAAGCCCCTATCACTTTTAAAAAGGGGTTAGGAATTGTTTGAGAAACATGATGAGTTCAAGGTACTGAAATGGTCTGCAAATTCCACAGGAAAAAAAAAACAAATCGAGCATGGGACATTCTAGATAAACCAATCCGACCTATGGAGGTCACATCCAACAATTTATAGGACTCAGGGTTAAATCCACACAGGGCATATTTGGTGCAGCAGATCTACAGCTAAATACAGCAGCAGGTAAGTAGATTACATTTTAAAAATCTCTTAAATTTTGACTAAATTGTTCTGTGTATATTCATTGCGGATTTTACTCTGCAATTCGTAAGGGATGAAATACCCTATGTACAGCTCCCATGCCATCTTCAGTTTACTGAAGATTCTCAGCCCATCATATTCTAACATTTTCGTCATAAACAAAGTCCAAAATCCAAAAACTATCTGCTCTTCCTCTTTTTGCTGCTGTCCTCTCAGGTGATATCTCCCCCAACCCTGGTCCACCCTCTAACTTCAACCCCTCTCCCACCACACATAGAAACTCCACTAACCTCATTACCATCACTTGCACTCCTTCATCTCCCTCTTTTAACTGCGCTCTCTGGAATCCACGATCTGTATGCAACAAACTTCCTTTCATTCACAATTACTTCCTTTCCAACTCTCTCAACCTGCTGGCCCTCACAGAAACCTGGATCCAGGATTCAGACACTGCTTCCCCGGCTGCCATTTCTCACGGCGGCCTACACTTCTCTCACTCCCCTAGACCTGGGAACAGACGTGGTGGTGGAGTTGGCTTCCTCCTGTCCCCACAATGTATTTTCCAGGTCATTCCTCCAGCCCCATCACTCTCATTCCCTTCTTTTGAGGTCCATACCATTAGGCTATTCCATCCCCTCCACCTCAAAGTAGCAGTGGTATACCGCCCCCCAGGGTCACCCACCCAGTTCCTCGACCATTTCTCCGCTTGGCTCCCGCATTTCATGTCCTCAGATTTACCAACCCTTATTCTGGGAGACTTTAACATTCCTATAAACAGCCCCATCTCCCCATCTGCATCCCAGCTCCTATCTCTAACTACCTCTCTTGGCCTATCACAGCTCTCAACCTCTGAGACGCACGAAAACGGTAACACCCTTGACCTGGCTCTGCTCATCCTCCCTCTTGGATAACTCACCTCTACTCTCTGACCACAACATTCTCTCCTTCTCACTCACTAACCCTCGGCCAACACAGCCCAATCCTACCTATCACACATCCAGAAATCTACAGGCCATTAACCCTCAAGCTCTCACAGACTCCCTCATCTCATCTCTGTCCCCAATCTCTTCAATCTCCTGTCCAGATCAGGCAGTAAATCACTACAATGACTCTCTCAGAAGCTCCCTGGACCAAGTAGCGCCCCTCACCCTCAGAACCTCCAAACAGAGAACAAAACAGCCCTGGCTCACACCACAAACTCGATTCCTCCAGCGATGCTCGAGGAGTGCTGAATGTTTATGGAGGAAAACTCGCTCACCAGGAGACTTTATCCACTATAAATTCATGCTCAAAACCTACAACTCTGCCCTTCACCTTGCCAAACAGACCTACTTCACCACCCTGGTCTCCTCACTATCCAACAATCCAAAAAAACTCTTTGACACCTTTCACTCTCTCCTCAGTCCTAAAGTGCAGGCCCCCATCACTGACCTCTGCGCTGATGACCTAGCTTCCTACTTCATGGAGAAAATAGACAACATCCGCCAGGAAATCAGCTCTCAGCCTCCAAGCACTGCCACCCCCATTCTTCCCCACATCTCCTCCGGCTCACTCTCCACATTTGACCCAGTCACAGAAGAAGAAGTCTCCAGGCTCCTCTCTTCCTCTCGTCCCACCACATGCACCACTGACCCCATTCCCTCACACCTGCTCCAGTCCTCTCTCCAGTCATCACCACTCACTTAACCACAATCTTCAATCTCTCCCTCTCTTCTGGCATCTTCCCCTCCTCCTTCAAACACTCGATCATTACTCCATTATTAAAGAAAACCACTCTCGACCCATCATGCACAAATAACTACAGACTAGTCCCAATCTCCCCTTCATCTCTAAACTCCTGGAGCGCCTGGTCTATTCCCGCCTCACCCGTTACCTCTCCGCTCACTCTCTGCTAGACCAATTACAGTCTGGTTTCTGCCCCCTTCACTCTACAGAAACCGCCCTCATCAAAGTGACCAATGACCTTCTGACAGCAAAACGTAATGGAATCTGCTTATTCTCCTTGATCTCTCTGCAGCTTTTGACACTGTCGACCATCAGCTCCTACTCTCTATGCTGCACTCCATTGGCATAAAGGACACTGCTCTCTCCTGGCTCTCCTCCTATCTTTCTGACCGCTCTTTCAGTGTATCTTTTGCTGGCTCCACTTCTTCCCCTCTTCCCCTCACTATTGGGGTCCCTCAGGGTTCAGTCCTTGGCCCTCTCCTCTTCTCTCTCTACACAGCCCCGATTGGACAGACCATCAGCAGATTTGGCTTTCAGTACCATCTTTATGCTGATGACACACAACTATACACTTCAGCCCCTGACCTTACCCCTGCGGTATTAAAGAATACCAATGACTGTCTAGCTGCAGTTTCCAATACCATGTCCACTCTCTATTTGAAACTAAACCTTTCCAAAACTGAACTTCTTCTGCTCCCCCCATCCACTAACCTGCCCAAATCGGACATCTCTCTCTCAGTTTGTGGCACCACGATAACGCCTAGGCAGCAGGCTCGCTGTCTGGGTGTTATGTTTGACACCGATCTCTCCTTCTCCTCCCACACACAATGTCTCGTCCGCTCCTGTCGCTTACACCTGAAGAATATCTCTAGAGTCCGCCCCTTTCTCACCCTGGAAACAACAAAAACCCTCACCGTGGCTCTCATCCATTCCCGCCTTGACTATTGCAATTCTCTATTAAGCGGTCTCCCCCTCACCAGACTTTCTCCTATCCAGTCCATCCTTAATGCAGCAGCCAGGATCACCCATCTGGCCAATCGTTACTCAGATGCCTCTGCTCTGTGCCAGTCATTGCACTGGCTGCCCGTATACTACAGGATCAAATTCAAATTGCTTGTTCTCACCCACAAAGCTCTTCACAATGCAGCACCCCCCCACCTCTCCTCCCTCATCTCTGTCTATCACCCCACCCGTTCTCTACGTTCCTCAAATGACCTTCGACTAACATCTGTACTAATCTGATCCTCCCACTCCCGGCTCCAAGACTTCTCCAGAGCTGCACCAAAACTCTGGAATGCTTTACCCCAAGAAATCAGGACTATCCACAACTTGCATGGCTTCAGACGATCCCTAAAAACGTATCTTTTTAAGGCGGCCTATCATACTCCCTAATAGAAGTCCTTTGTACTGTAGACAGTGAATGGGCTATCCCTCTGGATATTACTCTTCTATAAACTCCACCAAACCAAAAAAGGTCTACACAGATTGTATAATGACCATCCATGTAAGCTTATCTCTATGCCCCATTTCCTCAAGATGCCTGGACCATCAGTGCAATAAGCCCCTGTACCTTGTGCAACCCCTATCCCGTCGTAGATTGCAAGCTCTTTTGAGCAGGATCACCTTCATTTCTTGCTTTATTTATTGTATTTTCTTTTTTACATTGATTGTATGCCTATTGTTTTGTATCCAATTATTGTACTGTATTTGTTCTCTACTGTAATTACTTACTGTATTATATTTTCTGTACTCTAACCCTACATTGTAAAGCGCTGCGGAATATGTTGGCGCTATATAAATAAAGCTTTATTATTATTATTATTATTATTATTATTATTATTATTAAATCTGCACAAAACAGGCACCAAAATCTGTATGTAATGTTTGCGGATGTGGGAGAGATTTTAACTTGCTTTGGAAGATCTGTGAAATTTGTTGAAGATCTGCCCCTTTTCAGCAACAAAACTTTTGATAGCATATATTACTGCACATTTTGCTAGTATTTTTCTATTTCCTGTGAAAACATATCCTAAAAGATTTGCTAGCTATGTCTTCATTGCAGATATCCTAATAAAACCTTCAGCGATCTTGTGGAGTCTGTCTCAATAGGTCAGACTTGTTTTGGCAGCACAAGGCAGACCTCACACGATATGTGATAATAAAGGGATTTTCCACTATTAATGTGACCCCCTTTCTTTTGTTCTGACTATTCTTAACTAAAGAGGCTGTCACACACTAACATTTTGTGAGCGATATCACCTACGATCTCAGGGGTGCGCGCTCGTGGACAACATAGTTAGTGAGTTGTCACATGTATAGATATCGTTCACGATGCAGCAACGATGTTACGTGCAGGTATCGTTCGCACAACCAGCGAACGATGCTTGTCAATGTTGTGAATAGGCGAAATCGTTAAGGAGATCACACTGAACGTTGCAAGCAAATTGCATGATCGACATCGTCTGATATGGAGTCCGGTTCTCATATCTGCGATGTATAACAAGACCACTTATCGCTTGTAAGATCGACGTGTCACACGCAACGACGTCGTTAGAGCGAATGAAAACCCCTGACGTTTCAGCGATATCTTTAATGATATCGTAGTGTGTGACGGCCCTTTAACACTTTCCCAATATCCAAAAAGTATGTAGAAGTCCGGCTCTTAAACGGAACCTGTCAGCTCGTTTTAGGCCCCTATTCTATCACTACCTGTCCCTGCACCTTGCTAGCTCATCCCTAACCATCCCTCTCTTACCTAAAACTGCACTATAAAGCTTGGGTAAAATGATTTAATAACTTACATCCAGTCTACATCCGTAGACTGGAATAGGCGGTCTCCAAGGCTCCACCTCCTCGCAGGCTCTTTGCACGCCCCACTGGCGTCATCATTCCATGTACTCTGTTGAAATTCCTGCCTCCTCCATACAGTATGATGTGCACCCAGACGTCAGTTCCAGTCTAGTGCATTGTGGGGGCTTATGAGGTGTACGGCCGGCTTCAATATGTGCACTGCACATTAGCTGGAGCTGCATCGTACAGCCAATAAGCCCATACAATGCACCAGACCGGAACTGACGTCTGGGTGCACGTCATACTGTATGGAGGAGGAGAGAATTTCAACACAGGAGACGGAATAATCGGAATAATGATGCCCAGCGGGCATGAGAAGAGCCGGAGGAGAAGATAGAGCCCTGGAGACCTCTCATTCCAGTCTACAGATATAACTGGATGTAAGTTATTAAATAATTTTTCTTAAGCTTTAAAAATGCAGTTTAAGGTCAGAGAGGGATGGTTAGGGATGAGCTAGCAGGGTGCATGGACAGGAAGTGAGAGAATAGGGCCTAAAACGAGCTGACAGGTTCCCTTTAAATATGTGTTTCTTCCTTTTTATTTTATCCAATTAAAGTGCATTATAGAGCATGTACAAGATACATGCATAGTGTAATGGGTCAACGCGTTTCACACTCTTAGTCATGAGCTGTTGTCCAAGCTCCATATGGGTCTGAGACTGCATAAATGGTGAGCTGGAGTCTACATTTTCACTCTCCCGCTATACGTTCCTAATAACGCGCCCTGCTCACTTTGTCCAATTCCGATCTCCAGTCCGGATGACTCAAAGCTAGAGCATTAATAAGGTATGTACATGCCGCAGAGTTATAAGCTTACAGGAGCAGGATAGGTATATTGGGAAAGTGTTAGGACAAAAGAAAAGGGGTCACATTAGTAGTGGAAAACCTCACAGCTGATTGGTATAGCTGTAATTTGATGTCATGTTCGAGTAGTCCCTGCCAAGGCCAGGACACAGTCTGCCACAGCAAGCTCTTATAGACAGGATAATGAGTGAGACTCCCTCCACTATGACACTCATATGTCCTGATAGTACATATGAAAAGGAGTGCTCTGTACAAGCTACTTTGTGTATGTGCTCCAGTTTTTGCACAGGGTACAAGTAGATGAAATGTTCTCTAAACAGTTGAGCTTTTGTAGGTGAAATTCTAGGGATAGAACTGTTTTAGTCATGAGGAGGATGAAATAAGCCAGTGTTTAAGACTGCGGAGGAAGTAAGGAAGGCCCGTCAGCTCATATGGGACTCTGTCCTTTGTTTTTTGTTTTTTTTTTCTTTCCATATATTTTTGCACATCCGACTAATCCGGAGCTTTGTAACGATATAAATACACCTATTGTGTTTTGAGTGCTGAGCCCTGCTGCTCTGAGACTCCATGAGGGATCATCCTGTGTCCCAGCTGTGGTGCAGAACCTGACTTCTCCTGGCCTGTGTCCCGTCACACACCCAACACATAAGAAGAGCAAAGATTACAATAATAAAGAGTCATGGAATTGAAAAACAAATTCATTACATACGGTTATATAAAAAACCCTGGAAATAACATCCTGTAATAACAAAGGACTTTATAATGCCTTCCTGTCCTGAAATGGGAAACAGAATCATTGCTCTATAGGTCGGAATTGGAAAACAACGAAGTTGCCCGTAGTGACCAGTAGACTCATTACACTAAATATTGTTGTAACTTGTCCTTACTTCTCCACCCAGATTTTCGGCCTACATCAGTTTGTTCATGTCTTCTACGACATAACGCGTTGCTTTCCAGCCATTTTTACTGACCCCATAAATCTTTAGTGAAGAACTCAAAAACCACCTGTTACCGTGATGCTGCTTCAGTGTATAAGAAAGACAGGTTTTACAAATCCATAGAAAAATGTAAAAAATATTGTAGCCAAATTTCATTTATGATGCATTGACAATAAAGAGTTGGCTGCAAAGATGAACATAGCCTTTAAGTGTCATTTCAATATAATAAACTTTATAATTCATCAGAATGGAGAAAGATGCTTTGTTTTTGTTCTTTTATGAGCCACTTTCCTCTGTCTTCTGAATTCCTCATCCTGCTGCTTCTGAACATGTGCCACATAGAGACAGGAGAGCTGAAACACCTCGTGGCTGTATGTACAGGGTATGGGAGACATCATAGAAGCTACTCTCTATCCACCAGCTTAGAAACAACTGAAAATTGGAGTTAGAGCTTAGGGGCCCTTTACACACGGCTACATTTGTAGCTTGTCACCAGGTAACTTACTGGTTGCAGTGAAATCATGGATACATGGTTCTATCTTGTTGCTGTGTACAAATGGAATCATGTATCCATGATTTCACTGCAACCAGTAAGTTACCTGGTGACAAGCTACAAATGTAGCCGTGTGTAAAGGGGCCCTTAGAGTGGAGAAAACTGGTGAAACAAGCAGGTTACAATTCATACCGTTGCCAGTAATGGCATTATTCATCATGTACACATACAGGGCAGCCTATTATAAAAAGCCACCTTAAATAATAGGTACTCTTAAAAGGGTTGTTCACTACTCGTACAACCCCGTCACAGTCACTGTTTCCCCCAAGTAATAACAGCTATGCTCCCCTTGTGGGGCCAATGCTGTTCCAGTGGCATCGGCACTAGGTTTTCTGAGGCTCGTGTGATCTCTTCTGCCATTTAGAAGCTGCTATACTGTCCCCTCCTTTGGATGTAACTGACATACAGAGGGGGTGAAAGCAGCGACTTCAGTCAACTACAGTCAGAAAATGTGACAGAGACGCAGACCTCAGGAATGACTGTAGTTGACTTTTCTATCTGACTCCCATTCTTCAGTCACCTTTCATATCATATTCATAATAATCCAAAATCATTGGAAAGCTGCTATAGCTTATTCTGTGCCCAGGGGTGAACCTAGTCTCTGTGCTGCCTGAGGCAAACTGTAAAACGGCACCACCACCACCACACTAGTACATTTTTTTAATCGGTAGAAATAAATCTGGTTCTATATCCATCATGTAAAAATGAGCACAGCACAATAGTGGATATTTTAATTTTGATAAATAGAAAAAAAAGCTGTCCAAACACAAGGATGTCAGCGCCATCACACGCACATACAAGAACCACACCGAAGAATCCAGAACAAGGATCATTAATAGCAATGGCGGCTTGGTTAAAGCATACAGACATAGAATGATGACTGGCAAACTATGGTCCTGTAGGCAGACACAGTACTGCGTTCTTATAGCATACACACAGGAGGCAGGCACTGATTGCCAACCTATTATCTCTGGCACGCGTCTACAAACTTCTGGGCAGCTCTAATGTGGCACTAACTAGTCAGACATGTCCACCATGCAGCACCGTCCACCACCACATGCAAAGACCGCACTCTGAGCCTCAACAAGCCGCCTCTGCACTAAGCTGGTAAAATGCTGCGTTCCTCCCCAACAGACAATGCCTCTTCTAACAAAACACTTAGCCAATCGCAAGTGCTACACACCGGGCTGTCTGGAAGGCAGGGGCCTTCCAATTGTGTTGAGTAAGGAATATGAGAACAAGAAGGGGGACGAGCGCAACCAACCAACTGCTGCTCGGGAGAAAAATGGCTGGATGCCTGTATGTACCAAGGGGAGGCATTAGACCTGGTGTGTAAATTATGGTAAATCAGTCTTGCAGCAGAAGCGTATGTGAAAGGGACAATGCATCCTGCACCAGAGGCGTATTTAGAAATCATGGGACCCGATTTCAGAAATTATAATTGCCCCCCCCAACAAAATATTTGTCTGGGTCACATAGATACATACATACCTCACAACCTTTCAGCCCTTACAAAGTAATTTTCCTCCTATTGAAGCTCCTACATCCCTCTTTCATTGCCCTCATAAAGTTCAAAGCCAACTAAAGTGCCCCACAAACACTGTATGATCCCTCCCAGTTAATTCCTCCACATGCACATTATGATGAACCTACTGTACCCCCCTTAACTACCCCGCGCAGTATGATTCCCAACTATGACCCTCACACCGCCCTCCATGTATGGTTGTGGTCATGAAAGGGAATCATCAGGTTTTTGCTATGTAATCTGAAGACAACATGACTTAAGAGTTAAAACAAAGAATTTCTGGATGCTGTCTTGTCAAGGTCTGATATGTTATTTTCCTGGAACGTTTCTTTAAGCAGCAGGACCCTATCATTGCTCGGACACATTGCCTCATGTAACAGCAGTCTGATACGCTCCTCCTTTAATTGAAGAAACACCACTACACAACAGGAGACTAGCCAGGGAAACCAAATGCCATTTCTGGCAGCTTCCAGCAGAAAGCTGAATGTATTAGTAGGGTGTAGTGCTTTCCAATAGGCTGAAGCTAGGAGTTAATTACTTCAACTGGACAGCACACACACCTCCACTCTGCCAGACTGTGACGTACAGCAGGTCTCAGCCACTCTGACCATAGTGGATGAGCAGAGCCTGTGCTCTCCAGAGTTTCTTACTCTAACGTCTTGTTCACCAGCGTCACCAACAAAGTAAATAAGACTGAGGCTGGTGGCAGAAGCAGATATCACTAGAGCAGGCTTTGATGGGGATGGGTAATCAAGCAATAGGCTATGCTGTTTAGTCATTGAGTACAAACACAATTTCATTAGAAAATAGTAACCAGTGATGTATGTATTTATGATACATAATAATGCATTGACAATTAAAATGTTTACATTTAATTGGCATACAAAATGTGACTGAAACTAGGGTAAATCACCTATTGGGAATTGGCACCTTGAGGATTCATAAAGAGGATGGGAGTCTCTTCCCCAGGCTCGTCTACTTTATATAAGATACTGACAGGGATTACTTCTAACTATAGCACCAATTTCCATTAGAGTTCATATAGCTTTAGACCTAACTGGACCAGTACATCTGTAAATTGGCCATCTAATGAGCCGATAACTCCCAGGTACTGATATTCCCAACCACAAGAGTGTAAGATGCCAGGTTATTTCCATTGCTTTGCTACATATCTGAGTCTCGAATCTTTATACCGTAGGCTCTGCTTAATGCCCCAACTCTTCAGTGCCACACAGGCTGGTAAGACAGTTTTCTGTGGATTTATCCATGAGGTATGGCTTATGCAGTGCTGAGTCCACTATTTCCAGTCCATTTTTCTGGTCCAGTTGGGAAAAGCAAGGTGTGCGCATACGGCAAGTGATGGCTGAGAAGAAGTGGTTCAGACTTGGTTTATATTGGGATATGCAGTTGCTAACCTATGAATGGCTAATGGACTATGTTTTATGTTGGATTTGTCAGTTACGATCTGTACTTTCACACGTCTTTGTCATACTTTGTCTCCTTCAGGTCAGTTGGCTTCAGCAGTAATGGGCTCGTGTGGCAGAAATCCACATCATGATCAGTGCACAATGCTACAAAAGTAAATAGTATAGGCCAGAATGTAGAGAGAGACTTCCTCTTGTCTTTAGGATGCAACAATAATATAGATTATACCATAGTTGTTTGTTACTAATCCTACAGCACCAAGAAGCAGAATTTTATAAAGAGCATTCGATTCCTCCACTGGCCTGCCAGTGAATCATCATGAGTTTCAGAAGTGGTCACTTGCAGACTGTTAGCACCAACAATCCAAAGATAATAGTTTTTTGGAGGACAGGATTACTGCTAAAGGGACACTGGAAGCAAAAGTCAAACAATTCCTAGATGTAATGACGCTCTCTTCTATCTCCTTAAGAGAGCAGAACAAAATCTGCAGGGACGGATCTGTGGAACCTTCTTTAGCTGAGAGGGAGATAACCAAGTTTTGTACAAATGTTTGGTCCCTGAGATTGGAGACATGGTTATCGTCTTCACCTCCGAGACGCCCGTTGATTACTGAGTTCACGCGAGCTTTGAGCATCTGACTGGCAAGTTTGGCAGCATTGAGCCTGGACTGTAGGTAGGGAACAGCGGCCGAGGATTCTCAATGTCCGGCAGAAGCTGAATGTGAGGCGGTCACGAGTGCACTGAAGACCTGGAAAACGAATAATGTATTCAGTGAATGAATATACAGGTTTATCATTAACATAAGTAGTATACAGTTCAATTAAAAAGGTAAGCATGTATCCCATGGTAGACAATGTATGTGCTGCCATCTATAATTTTAATCAAATATATTCGTCAAGAGACCAAGAAAAAATCAATGTGTTCATGTGTTACTCCTTGGCACCTGTCTATGGACGATATCTTTCAGCCTTGAACTTATTAGAAGAAGAAGGTTTTGCCTTACAGCAGAGATCCCAAACTTTCTAACCATGAGAGCCACATTTAGCTCTGAAAAAGGGTTGCGGGTCGCGAGCCACATCCAGCTCCCCTTACAGTAGTGGCACCCAGATATCACACTGAGGCAGTATACCAAGATCCAGAGTTTCCTACCACACCCCCATTTAGATCTGCTCTTCTATGTAGGCATACTCATAAAATTCACCATCTGGAGACTTGCTCTTCAAAGCGGTTTGCTTTATGCACCAAGCTGAAAGACAGCCGCGAGCCATATCACAGGCCCGCGAACCACATATGGCTCCGGAGCTACATGTTGTAGACCTCTGCTTTACAGCATCTTCATACAAGATCTATCCCAAGGAATGAGAATCCAGGTGACTCCATTCCAATCTTAGGCTGCCTTCAGATTTGCAGATGCCTCCGCAGCGTTTTGCGGAGGCATCTGCAAGCATCTGCATGCAGACCGCAGCCCCTATGTTTATAATGGAGCGCACGGCGGTCTGCAGATGCTTGCAGACCGCCGTGCGCACCCATTCACTCCTATATGTGATCTGTGCGCAGGAGGATGCCTGCGTACAGATCATACACTCTCGTCCGCACCAGGGACGCGACATGTTGCGTCCCTGGTGCGGGCGAGAGTGTGTGATTTGTGCGCAGGCGTCCGCCTGCGCACAGATCACATATAGGAGTGAATGGGTGCGCACGGCAGTCTGCAAGCATCTGCAGACCGCCGTGCGCTCCATTATAAACATAGGGGCTGCCGTCTGCATACAGATGCTTGCAGATGCCTCCGCAAAACGCTGCGGAGGCATCTGCAAATCTGAAGGCAGCCTATTGGACCCCTGCCAGATCCTGGACATTATAGTCAACAAGTTCAGAACATAAGCCTATTAATATTTTGATCACTCCTGAATCATTTATCTTCTTAATAGACAAGGTTAATGTGCAAAATGTAACAAAAAAATAATTAAATGGAGTTACAGCACCAGAATTATGCCCATAGTAATGTCACAATAAAAGCATATTGCACACAGTAATGTCCAAGCACAGAGATGATGCATACAATTAGTTAGGCCACAGTACCAGGATAATCTACTGGATGTAGTTATAGTACAGGAATTATTCTCACAGTAATGTCCCAATAGAAAAATCATGCTTATGGTAACTTCCAAGCATTGAAATCATGCATATAGTGATGCCATAATCAATACCAGGAAAATCTACTGATGTTAGTTATAGCACTGAATCATGCTCACAGTAATGTTATAATAAAATAATAGTGCCAACAGTAATGTTCAAACATAGAAATGATGCATTCACAGAGTGGAGCCATAGTACCAAGAGTATCTACTAAATATATAGTACAGAAATCATGCTCAAAGTAATGTCACAATAAAAAGAACATGCTTAGTCATTTGCAAGCATAGAGATGACGTATACAGTAATGTCACAGTACTAACATAATCTACCGATGTTGTTATGTATAGTACAGGAATCATGCTCACAGTAATGTCCCAATAAAAGTATAATGCACACATTAATGTTACAAAAAATAATAGTAACAACAGTAATATCTAAGCATAGAAATGCTACATACAGTGAGTGAAGCCATCCCAGGAGAATCTACTGAATGTAGTTATAGTACAGGAATTATGCTCACAGTTATGTCACAGTAAATTAATGCCTACAGTACCCTTCAAGCATAGAGATGATGCCAAAATACAGTGATAAAGATAATTTACAAGGTGATGTAGCAGTAAAATCTAATATGTAAAGTTACAGCAGTGGAATCATGCAAATAGTAATGTAATAGAACAAGGATAATGCATAAAGTGATTAAAGGAAGATACTGCAAAAACAAGGAGCAAACGGACAAAAAATTGCTGTTTAGTTGCTTTTTAAAAAAAAAATTTTTACAGAAAAAGGTAAAAAATAAAATGTCATCCTAAAATCTATTTATTGAGTGAAGACCTTTAATATAATGGCACTGTCACTTTAAGAGCTGCATTTCACATCTGCTCCGAGCGATGCCGCCCTGTGGTCTGTCACCTCGTTTCGGACACGCTTGGCTCTTTCTCTGATTTAAACTTCCACGAACACACGCATGAGATTGGGTGATCATGCCTTCCAGCTCTGCCGGCTCACATGGTGGATTCCTTTATGTAACGTTTCTTAAACTTACACATGTGGTATTTAAAGAGCGTGACGGAGTTTATGTTTTCATGGTCTAGTAGTGAAGTAATAGGGTTAGTTTTCTATCGGAATGTCGATGAGTTTTAACTTCTCCTGACACTTTCAAACAGGAGAAACATAGATACTGCAATTAAAGGGAATCTCTCATCAGTTTTTTCCACCCAATCTGAGAGCAGTGTAAAGTGGAGTCAGAGACCCTAACTGCAGTGATGTGTCACTTATTGATTGCTTGCTGTAGTTTTGATAAAAACACAGTTTATTTAGCAAGCGATATAATTAGAGGACTAGTAAACCTGCTGCTTGTAGTCCTCCATATCATAAGCTCTGTATAACCCCGCCCCCACCGCTAATTCACAGCGAACAGTACAGTGAACATAGAAAACTATCACTCAGCTGTGTGGGTGGGGTTATGCAAAGCAAGCATTCAGAGAGCAGCAGGTAAAACAGGGACTTTATCAAAACTGCAGGAAGCAGCCATTTACCGTATATACTCGCGTATAAGCCGAGTTTTTCAGCCCAAAATTTGGGCTGAAAAGTCCCCCCTCGGCTTATACGCGAGTATACTGAGGTATACAGCAGCAGCCCCGGAGGTATACAGGCCCCCCCATCAAGCTCCAGGGCCCCCCCCTTGCGCGGCAGCCTGTAAAGGAAAATCATACTTATCAGTGTCCCGAGCTGTCCCACTGCTCCCGACACACGATCCCGTGCTTCAATCCGCGTCTTCCGTGTTCCTGTGGTCGCGGGCAATGACGTCATTGCCCGCGACAAAAGGAAGCCGGAAGACGCGGTTTGAAGCCCGGGATCGTGTGTCGGGAGCAGCGGGACAGCGCGGGACACTGATAGGTATGATTTTCCTTTACAGGCTGCCGCGCAAGGGGGGGGGGCCCTGGAGCTTGATGGGGGTGCCTGTATACCTCCAGGGCTGCTGCTGTATACAGCCCTGGGGCTGCTGCTGTATACAGCCCTGGGGCTGATGCTGTATACAGCTTTGGGGCTGCTGCTGTATACAGCTTTGGGGCTGCTGGTGTATACAGCCCTGGGGCTGCTGGTGTATACAGCCCTGGAGCTGCTGCTGTATACACCCCTGGGGCTGCTGCTGCTGTTGTATACACCCCTGGGGCTGCTGCTGCTGTATACACCACTGGGGCTGCTGTATACTACCTAAGGGCTGCTGTATATACCTCTAAGGCTGCTGTATACACCACTAGGGCTGCTGTATATACCACTGGGGCTGTATATACCTCTGGGGCTGCTGTATACTACCTCTGGGGCTGCTGTATACTACCACTGGGGCTGCTGTATACTACCACTGGGGCTGCTGTATATACCTCTGGGGCTGCTGTATACTACCACTGGGGCTGCTGTATACTACCACTGGGGCTGTATATACCTCTGGGGCTGCTGTATACTAACCACTGGGGCTGCTGCTGCTGTATATACCACTGGGGCTGCTGCTGTATACTACCACTGGGGCTGCTGTATATACCTCTGGGGCTGCTGTATACCACACTGCTGGGGGCTGTATACCTGTGCTGGGGTCCACCCTCGGCTTATACACGAGTCAATAGGTTTTCCCAGGTTTTGGGGGCAAAAGTAGGGGGGTCGGCTTATACACGGGTCGGCTTATACACGAGTATATACGGTAAGTGATATAATGCTGGCAGTATAGTTTTTTTCCCCTACATTGTGCCCTAATCGAACTGAAAAAAAAAATTATAGCGTGCTGCGATTGTCTGCAAGTCTCGGATCATTCACACTAGAGCTGTAGAGTCAGAGTTGTGTAGTTAGACTTAGGGAAATTGAGGAGTCAGATGTTTGGCTTACTGACTTCACAGTCCTGACTTGCACCCATACAAGTCTATGGATGTGAGTGAAACATCGGACTGCACTCAGATGTCATCAGTACAGTCCAATATACGCAGAGACTGGCCATGGAGGAGATGGAGAGATTAATCTCTTCCTTCTCTCTGCACAGGATCGGATCGCAGGATCAGATCACAGATACATGACACTCAGTCACACTTACAGCAGAGCCTGAGCTGAGAATCATTAACGAATCGCATCTAATGCTCTCGCGCAATATGCCTTACACCAGTGTGACTCCGGCCTAACATCGAGACAATAATTACAACCTCCTCCTACGATGTAGGATAGTTCTCATTCACAAATGATTTCAAGGAAAAGGCTTCACACAGCTCATGTAATCAAGGACTTATAATACTGTAAGTTTGTCATTTTCACTGTAGCATTTATGGGAAGCCTTTCATAAGTTTGAGTCCTTTTATAACTACCGTAGATCTTTAGACAACTTACAGCTGCCAGTTCTACATCTGAATTCTCAAAGATGTTGAAAGAGATTGAAGGCTGGCAGCTACATGATAAGAAGAATTAGAAAAAAATGTAGTTGATAACATTTGAAAAAGTGTCTAGATTTAAGGCCGGGTTACACATACCGATGTTCCAGCGACCCGATCAACGATCTGACTGGACCGAGATTGCTGGAACATCGGTGTGTCGCTGGTGAGATGCCACACAGGCAGACTCACCAGCGATTCCCCAGCGATGCGCCGACACCTGACGGTCGCAGGGATCTGTCGGGTGTCTCGGGCATAGCATGGGGATCGCTGGTCGTTGCCCCTGTCACACATGCCAATGCATGCGTGACAGCGGGAGACCAGTGATAAAAAAAATGATCCCGGCCATTCCACTGCAACCAGCGATCAGTGAGCTCATTGCTGGTCGTTGCTGAATGTCACACACAGCGACACACTGACGAGGTCGCTACAACATCACAAACCCTTTGGCGTTGCAGCGATATCGTTACCGATATCACTACGTGTAACCCGGCCTTTAGTTTTATACAGAGACCCTGATCCATCAAAGCTTTTATGCCTGGAAATTGGTGTAAAAAAGCTTTGAAATGTTATTCTTCTTGCACAAGGTGAGGCAGCACAAAACAATTGCCACCTTTGCCGTTTTTTGCACAGCTGGGTGGAACCTGGGGGTGACGAGCCCTGTTGATCAAATACACAATGAATAGTATTTTACACCACAAATCATCAGCCTGACTCTGTTCTCCAGCCAACCTCATGGACTGACGTGAAAAAACACCATCCTTTGTGTTTTGTGGTTTTGGCATTGAGTTGTGTTTTTTTGAATTTTGGGAAGTGATCTAAAGATGTTTGTGGCAAGAATATGACATTATTAGAATACCTATATACATGGCATTTTTATTTTTTTAGTGTATAAATTGCATTTCTGGATCAGTTACCTTTTTCTTTTAATAAAAAAAAAACACAATTCAAATGGTCGTCCTATAATTTTGAATTCTTTAGTTTGCTTATTTTAAGAGATGCAACAAAAAAAGGATTTTTTACTTTGCCATCTGTAAATACATTTGGGATTTATTTAAGAGCTAGAAGTGAATCCATCCACACATCCCCTAATAATAACGAGCTCTGCGGAGTCTGCTGGATAAATATCTACAACACTGACGTGCCGAGCTTCAAATGTGCGAGGAACGCCGGATGTGTTTCCTGGGCTGGAAACCGAAGTTTACATGGAGAGAATCTTCAAAGCCCTCTAATCCTTTGTATTGTTTTCCTCCAAATATTAATGGAATTAATACCTCTGGCAATTATTATTCTAAGACATAAAAAAAATTATCTTCTGTTTTTAGAGCCGCCATAAGTGACCTAAGGTTGCTTCACACACACACCATTTTTTTTTTGCATTCTTAAAGGGGTTGGCCGGGTAAAACAAGTTATACCCTATCCATATGACAGGAGAAATCTTATTCATTTTGGTTGATTGTGGACTGTCCGCAGGGACCGACACCGATCATCAGAATGGGGAATTTTTTATCAATGCTACACAATGGAGTGACAGCTAGGATTCCGTACCTCTGATCCATTCATTTTCTATGGGGTGATGGAAAAAGCTGAGCGCAGCACTTAATTGCCCCATAAGGAATAATAGTAAAGCAGGTTGAGCATGTGCACTTAAACTCCATACTGAAGAGTATATGTGTCCTGTTCTGCTGATCAGTCCCAACAGTCATACCCCCATTAATTAATAAGTTATCACCTATTGACCAGACAACCTCTCTAAGGCCGTAGACGTACTGAGCAAGATGCATGAGAGATACTCACGTGAGTCTCGCATGACTCACCTGAAACTGCCACTGCCTCTCTGGACAGGAGCGTGGAGCTGCATAGAAACACAAGCAGCAGACAGCGGCCAATCCGGCTGAGTCATGCGAGACTCATGCGAGTTTCTCGCATGCATCTTGCTCAGTGTGTCTCCAAACTAAAAGGGGTTTTCTCATCTTCTATTCTTCTTGAGCACACTACTACTCTGGCTTCTGGCTTCCTGATTGCCGGGGAGCAATGTGCTCCTAAAGATTGACAGTTTGTATTGAAGGTATGGTTGCACCAGTTTTCCAAACTGAGCTCTCCCCCATGCTGCAAGCAGATGCATCATTGTTTCAGCAGCATGGGAGAAGTGCTGAGGAACCGACCATATGCAGCAATTTTACCAGCATTAACCGTGTATGGCTATTGCCTATGTAACTGGCCACAATGAAGACTGGAGGGTTGCCGATCTAGGCAATGAGCCATACACTAACACATCAAAAATCCCTTCGTTCTTGAGAATGAAGAGGAATTTTATTAAGAAATAAATTGCAAAGTTACTAAGCACTTTACAATTTTAGCCATTTAAGAATTTGAGACCAATGCTTTAAATGCTTATTGAAAAAAAACATATTAAAGCATTTTTGATTGAGTTTTCTACGGTATTGTTTTCTCCATGTGTATTTGCCTTATACCTGAAAAAGAGCCATATGCAAAAAACACCATCAAAATGTCACAAATCGAAACACATTGGGTAAGAAATATTGTGCCAGAAATCCTTAGTTTGGGCTATAGCATTCGCGCACATTGTAACATATGTACAATATGTATTTTAGAGACTTTTTGCATGTCAGTGAATAAGTGAGGATTGCTTGGTGGTAAAAGGGGTGTAGTTGGTGGCATGAAGCATAGTGACAACATTTTAGTGCAGCATGTTCTGTACAGTAAGCCAACAAATAGGGGGTGTAAAGAAGACAATATTGTACTCCATGAGAATCATCCTGAGAATGTCAACAGCAATCCAGAAGTTTACATCATAGCCTTCAAAACTGAATTATGTGAACAAGATCTTATAAAGAATGACGTCTGCTCAGTGTGATGTGCCAGGTAATACTTTACATCATTAATAGATAATTTGCCATCTTCAATTATAACAACTGACTACCGGGAGATAGCAATAACCAGCCAAAGTGATTATTATTCTCAGGATGGTTTGCTTTAAGAGGACATGGAACCCATTTTCTAACAAAGAAAATGTATTGCTTAGAACCATATTTATTTGTGTTACTGAACTTTGACTTCATTCTCCATCTTCTTTAAGGATTTCATCATATCCTGGCTGCTTAAGTAATCAGTATTTATTACAGTGGGTAAATGATGATGTCCTACTTGGAAGGAACATAGTAATCCATAGTCTGAGTCCCTATAAATGCTCCAGATGGAGCTTGTGGACGAAGCAAACATGACCTGTGGACTCTGATGGTTATTTCATTGGTAACTCAATAAATCAACAATGCTGACTAGAAGAGTCTGAATTTGTATATAACTAGATAAATATTATTTGCAAACATAACATTTACTGTATTTTTCAGACCATAAGACGCACCCAGATTTTTAGAGGGGAAAAAATGTGATTAGAATGCACTGTTATGGGGGAGGGATCTGCTGCTGACACATATGGGGTTAATGTCCCCATCCTGGGCCCCTTCCAGGTAATCTATTAGCCCCTTTATCCTGGTTTATTAGTACCTGTATCCTGGTTAATTAGCCCCTCCATCCTGGTACATGGCTCCCACCGTCCTGAATATTGCCCCACCATCCTGGATATGGACCCCACCATCCTGGATATGGACCCCACCATCCTGAATATGGCCCCCACCTTCCTGAATATGGCTCCCACCATCCTGGATATACAAAAAAAGACGAAGTGCCACTTGACCCGCACTGCTGTCAAAGACCACCAGAAGTCGGGATATCTGGGATAAGGTGTTGCTTTAATTCTGACGCGTTTCGGAGCTACTACCGGGCTCCTTTCTCAGGGACAGCTCCAATAGTAGCTCCGAAATGCGTCGGAATTAAAGCAACACCTTATCCCAGATATCCTGACTTCTGGTGGTCTTTGACAGCAGCGCGGGTCAAGCGGCACTTCGTCTTGTTTTTTGTTTATCTTCACTGCGGATTCTGTGGAGGTGCAGACCGTGCAGCAGCTATAATTTCCTGAGCTATCATGCTTGGTCGTGGGTTGGCACAAGTACATCAGGTGAGCAGATTTCATTTGGTTTATTTCCACCCTTTGTCCGAAGGATTAGACCCTATTGCGCATCTCATATTTTCAGACCATCCTGGATATGGCCCCCACCATGCTTGCGCACACACGAAAATAATAAACGATGAAGCGCACCTCTCCTTCGCTTCCTGTTCCCAGCACTTCGTGTCTTCCTGTGTGCAATGCCTTCTGTCTGTGCCGGCATTTGATCATGTAACCTGCACAGTGACATCACTGATACGTGTCCCAGTCACATGATCTTTCCTGGTAGCACCTTCACATGTAGGTGTCCCAGTTGTTCTTTAATAATCCAGTCACATGATCGGTTGCTTTTGACACACAGGAGGACGCCGCACAGACCAGAGGACACAAAGTGCTGGGATCCGGAAGTGATGGAGAGGTGCGTTACATCTTTTATTATTTTTGCTTGTGCGCTAAGATTCAGGGCCATATCTTAGGATGGGGGGGCTATATCTCAGGATGGGCGTGTGTGTACACAGGCTCACATAATATGCGCAGCTTCCTCCACCTACTTCTCAGCACTGAGGGGTGATGGACAGGGGGATGCAGTGAATATTACATGAGCATAATGAGCCAGGAAACGTGATCACAGGCTGCCTTTGCAGCCTGCACCACCCTCTTCCAGCCAGCTCCAAAGCCGCTGCTCCCTACCAGCACAGCCCCACAGTCACACAACCCCCATATATCCAGACCATAAGTGGGTCTTATGGTCTGAAAAATATGGTATATAGGCCTGATTCAATCCAAGTGAATTTCTAATCACGTGGAGTTCCCCTTAAAAGAGGAAGGACCTGTCAATAGCTCACAATAAGTCCCTTTCTGCTCTTATTATATTCCCACTACTTTTTTTTTTTTATATCCACCATATGGTTTCAGAGATATGGGCCTTTTTAATTTGGTCCTCATTTTTATGGTCTATATATGGCTCACATGGCAGAGCAGTCAAAGTCACTCTCCAAGATCTCTTAGCACAACCCCTTAGTATAGACCATAGAAATTAGCTCTACATATAAAGGCCCAAATCTCTGGAACCATATGGTGGATTTAGAAACAAAAAAAAGAGACTTGGGATAACAAAGAATATAATAATAGCAAAAATTGGCTGGTGACAGGTTCTCTGAGTGTTTGTGTGTTATTGAGCTATTTTCGATGACAGCATCTCGTATATACTAAACCTGTGGTTCTATTTCTTTTTTCAAAGACAAAAAGATTTGACCTTGAGCGCTTTGGACAAACTTCCAACAATTTGCTGACACATCATTCCCTTGTGAGCAAAGGTTATTTTAAATAAATTGACGTTCAACTATTTATAAAATGTTCTAATGATTCCAGAAATGTGAAAATAAATATTTGCAAACATGTTAGTTCCTATTTAGGCATCATTTATTAATGAATAGCTGACAAGCAGAGGGAGAGATGTTGTTACAGCCACTTTCTCAGTTATAAACATGCTGGGTTATTATTACTTAGTTTGTACAATACAAAATTATATTGCAGTACCATGTTAGCCAAAAATATCAATCTAAATACTTTTATTCCCAAAAATTACAAATGTATTCTAGCAGTACTACCTTTATTGGCTTGCCAGAAAAATATATTTGCAAGGTTACAGAGATCACAGGCTCCTTCATCAGGCAGGTTTACAAAAATATGTACACCCGCCTGATGAAGGCGCCTGTGAGCTCTGAAACCAAATATCATTTTTCTGATAAGCCAATAAAGGTAGCACTCCTAGAACATATTAGTCATTTTTGAGCATAAAGGTATTCCTTATTTAAAGCTAGGTAGACAGTAGATGTGTCACACCTTTTTTTTTTTTAGATTTTTTTCAAAACAGTTTAGTAAGGCAAAATAATATGTCTATGTAATAATCTCTAGCATGGCACACATGCTAGTCTTGGAGGACCTTAACCCCTCTCATTTCTCATTGTTCTTTTTACATAGTGGGTTTGTATTTTTTTGTCCTGTCTAAAATTGTTTGGTGACACATGAGCCTAAAACAACCCTGTGTAATATACGGTAATCAAGAAGCAAAGGCTGCGGTCTAATTGCCGTAGATTCTCTTATGTAAGAGAATCGAGTTATTTATGTTAATGACACTCAGGTCAAATGCTTAGTGTGATCCGATTCTCTCGCATGAAGAGAAGATTGAGAACAATATTTCTGCATCTTGTCCAGTCTATTTGCCCCTGGAAATTACAAAGCACTCAGATGTGATCCAAGTGCAGTCCAATGATTTCCACATACCTATAGACTTGAATGTGTGTGCACCATCTGATATATACTGCCATTTGCAGCATGCTGAGCTTTATTTCATCCAAATTGGAATGAGAATAAAAGTGCTGATCGACACTGCCCCTAAGTATAACATTGGTCCGAGGGCTAGTTGACAAAACATTGGATAGCATTGGTCCGAATTATACACTTGTGTGAACGAGACCCAACACAACTTTCTGTGACCAGATGTAGGTACTTAAAGGGGATCTGTTAGTAGAATCAGCCCTCCAAGATGTCAATATGGGCATGTAATCATAGGAAGATGAACAAAATGATATCTTAATATCTGCAATCTGATATCTAAGGCTACATTCACATGGGACGCTAGCTGTCCCCTAGTGTCCCATTTTGTACAGATCCGCTATTGCTGTAAAATGCAGTGACGTTGACTGTCCCAGCCAAGTCAATGCATTCACAATTCTTCATTCAGACACTGGGCTGTTACGATCTGTATTGGCTCAAGAATGGATCCGTAAAAGAATGAGCATGTCAATTTCGGGTGTTTTTGCTGCGCAATTTACTCACCTCGCCGCACTTCACTTTTGATCTCCAGCGATGTCCCTTCATACCGAGGCCGCAGGACCTGCGAGAGGACCTGGCACTGCACCATGTGACTGAGTGACATCACTCAGTCACATGTGCAGGGTCATAGAGACAGTGACACTGCAGCCTCCGGGGATGAGAGGACACCACTGAAGATCACCGGGGAACGTGGTAAGGTAAGTAAACAGCGCAGTAAAAAATGCAAGACATTCACACACAGAAGGCAGCACTTTGTGAGGATCCGTTCTTGATGCAGTTTCTAAGACGGACAAATGGATCCTCACAAAACGCAGCAAAAACGCTGCGTGTGAATGTAGCCTAAGTCCAGAGAAATGCACATTTTTCCTATATGTAAATGAGCTGTTCCAGACTATGGGCCAGACATCGATCTGCATGAGAATCTATCTCCAGATCTTACTTTATAAGAAGAAAGTGTTGTAAAGTTTTTCTACAGTGGCGGTAATAACTGTTACACTTGTTTATATGCTTCAATAACTGCAGGAGAGCTGGATAGGAGCAGGAGACTGTGCCCTCTTTACTGCCCCTGTCATTTGCAACTGCTACAAACTAAGTCATGGTTAATGTGTTAACAATTCAGGTATAAACATTAACTATACCCTGGTTTGGGGCAACTCAAATAAAAGCAAAAAAATAGAGGCTAATTAGTCAAGATGACAGCCATCTACATTTTCATGGCTTGCTTCTTGAGTTTTCGATTAGTATTGTGCACAAAAGGACTAATACTTCTACTGTTATTACTACATTCGCACTCCAAGCATTTCCATCGCTGAGCCCCCACAGTGTGCTATGTATCCTCGGGTCACCTTCTGCCTACTCCATTATGGCCCACTCAGTGGGACTCTGCAATTCTGAATGTCATTAGTTTTTTTCTATAAAACTACAATCCTTGCATTCATTTATTAAAGGGGCTGTAACAAATGATATGACTAGTGCAGTTCTTGATGAAGATTCCTTGGTTACATTATTAAAGAGTAAAGATAGAATATATTGGCAACAGAATAAACATCAATAGATGGAAAGTAGTGATGAGCGAGTAGTAAGATGTTCTGGTTTGGATACGCCCTATTTCAGTATTCGGATCGGAGTGAGTTCCCCATTGACTTGCATTGGATTCATTACTCGGTCAAAGTATTTGGTTAGAGCTATCTGAACCTGAGTATCTTACTACTCGCTCATCACTAATGGAAATCCATGTTAATCTAGGTTGCTTACGGCTTTTTTTGCAGCCTTCCATCTGGCCTATAGTATAGCTGCTTAACCCAAATTATAAACAACCATAAACAGCGGAGAAGTTCTGGGGGCAAATATATTTTCTAGGCAATTACCTGGTCCAAGTTTGCAATGCTTCCTCTCACCCTGACACTGATTCAGCTACTAACAATTATCGATGATTTCAATAATCCTAAATATTGCACCTTCTTCATATTGAATGTGGTGTTAAAAGGGTATACAATATTTCAACAATCTGTGAACATTGCATCTAAAAATTGGGAAAAGTTCTCAAAATGTTCCTCAGCATAAAATGACAAAGGATTTGAAAATCTTATCATCCACAGTACATAACACCAAAAGATTCACAGATTTTTTTTAAAAATCCATGTGCACAACAGGGACAAGGCCGACGATCAATATTGCATATTCGTCATCTACAGGCCGCCAGGCGTCACTGTGTTTATAAATAGTCATGATTCGGTTTTTCAAGTCACTGCATGAGTTTAGGAATATTTCCAGACATCATTGTCTGTGAACATAGTTTTCCGTGCAATCAACAAATGCAAGTGAAAGGTATCCAGACAGCTGATAAATGCTGCCCAAACCACAGGCAGCATATATTAAACACTGTGGGTATAATTCAACCAGGTGTGTTTGACTCTGAAATGTTGTGGCTTTACAGGGAAGAATATACTTTAAAAGGACCGAGCCTACAAGAGACTAGCCCTCAGGTCCCTGGCTGCTTCTGCCCGCCTGCTGCCCTGGATTGACAGTTCTTTACCTATATACACACATGAACAGACTTGTCACTCAAGGGAGCGGGCAGGCAGAAGCCGCTGGACACCTTTCTATCGAATAGTCTTCCTTGTGGCTCGGTCGCTGGTGGCTTTAAAAGTATGTTTTGCTCTGAAACACTGCAGTGATTCGGAGTCAAAAATGCCTGGCTGAATTATTGCAGCTATTGTCTGATGTCAGCTGCCAGGTTCTCCTTAAAGGGAATCTGTCAGTAGGCTTTTGCTATGTAATCTCATAGCAACATAAGTTAGGAGCAGAGACCCTGATTACAGCGATGTGTCAATTACTGGGGTGTGTTTTGCTGTTTCAATTCAATCAGCGTTTTAGCAGGAGATTATCATTACAAGACAATTTAGTATGTCCCACCACACCGCCAGCACTGATTTGCAGCTCTCTATACAATGTACACAGAAAGCTGTGGTGAGGATATCTACAGCTCAGCAACTCGGCTCTGCTACATGTGTAGCAGAGAAAATGGTGTCTATGCTCCCGGCGTCACAAGGAGCAGGAGCAGAAGAGGAGAGCAGACCCAGAACAAAAGGAGGCGGCTGCAGACACATATATGGGGTGGAAAACACAAGGAGGAGGCAGAGAGGGCTGTGCCAGCAGCCAGTGCCTCTTAATAAGATCCCACCCAGGAGACCTCTTAACTGTAAGGTTTCTAAAGTCTTTTTTAAAGGTTACAGGGGGTTTAGAGACATGGGGGACCACTTCACTGAATGAAGCAGACATGCTGCATTCAGTGCTGCATTCAGTTTGCCATGCACCAGTGGGGTGACAGGTTCTCTTTAATTAAAAGCACAGACGTTGTGTCCTATGGACCTGACTAGAGAGACACCATCCAGCTTGCTATTAGTGCCTATGGCATGTGCAGCTTACACATGCTAAGCATATAGAGGATTTAGAGCAACTTATGCTCCATTCAGACATTTTCTGTTTCAGGGAAGGCCTTGCATATTTCAGCAAGATGGAAAAACAGAAGAGTTATGGTGATGAACTGGGCATCTGCAGTCCATATCTTTCACCAAACATTCTGTTCATTTTGAAATGAAAAATGCAGCAAAGATCTAGGATAGAGGAGCAGCAAGAATCCAATCAGACAAGAATGGGACAACACTCCACTCCCAAAACTCCAGTAATTGGTCTCCTCATTTGCAGTACATTTATAGTCTATTGGGAAAAGAAGGAATGCTACACAATGGTAGACATGGCCCTGTCCCAGCCTTTTTGAGATGTGTTCTGCATCCAGGGGCCATACATAGAAATCATGAGACCTCATAGCAGGAATCCTAATTGCTCCTCCCTCGCCAAAAAATGTATATATTTGTCGAGGTCACAGAAGAGCATAAACCACAGCTTTGTAGCCATTGCACAGTTATTTTACCCCATTGAATCCCCTTAAGGTACCGTCACACACAGCAATTTCGCTAGGCAATTTCACTGGCAATTTGCTGGTTGCAGTGAAATCATGGACACATTGTTCCATTTGTACACAGCAACAAAATAGAACAATGTGTCCATGATTTCACTGCAACCAGCAAATTGCTAGTGAAATTGCCTAGCGAAATTGCTGTGTGTGACGGTACCTTTAGTGTTTCCACACATTAAGATATCACTTACATTTCAACAAATGTGCCCTGAAACACAGTATGATGCCCCATAGTGAATTTCCGCAGTACTGCACCCCTATAGACAAAGTAGCTTGCAAGTATATATCACCACAGTTCTAACTTCACAGGCATTTACAGACTATTGTACGAAGAATAGGGGATGCATGGTAGACATGACTATGTCCTAACTTTTTTGAGATTACAGCATGCTGTCCTCAGCTTACATAGGAAAATCCTGCTGACAGATTCCCTTTAAAGGGTGATGTACTACACCTAGAGCAAATATAATGGCAATAATTGTGCTTAAGCACAAATCATCATATCATAGTATAGTGTGTAAATGTCTAATGACTCATTTTAGAGCACAGTCCATATATTTCTTATTTTTACACTCTAGTAATTCCACATTGCAGTATTAGGTTTCAATAGTGCCCCTGTACCTTATATCTTATATGCCCATTATTTATGACCATCATGTTCACAGTTCTGTGCTAGTACGTCATGGTAGACTGGCATTTCATCTATATTACTAGGCGCTCTGGAGATCTATCAGACTGGACTGCTGAAAAGTATTTGTAGTTATCATCAACAGATGTGGAAAATATTCCGTACAAGCACGCTACAGATACATACACGCTAATTTAGGAGTAGGGCACAATGCAGTAGCTAAAATATGCAGCATAAATTGTAAAATTGCATTCTACTGGTGGAGTATTTCTTTTGTCCCATATCCATATCTGTAATATTAGTGTCATGTTAATCAATGTAGGCTCATCTGACGGATAATGCTATGTGTTACAGAATTGCAAAGTTATTTTTTTACCAAAATGATGCTTTTAGTGTGGAAAATCATCCCAAAGTACTCACCACCAAGAAACAAAGTACAATAATTTATTTTGGTTCAGTTTAAGCAAGCCATTTGATAATGCTGGGAAGTGATTAAAGGGAAGTTCCTGCACCTATACTGCTGGTAGCTTGTTGAGGAGTTGGAAATGCCTTAAAGAATGAATGGCAGTTTACAGAGCATGGAAAATGGGACATCTCCTGGATATAAGGTATAAGGCTGGAATCACACTGTCCGTGTGATATTCGACTAAGTCGGATGTGTCACGGACGATTTACTTGGAATGGCCTCCCTTTGTCAGAACGGGAGTGTGGAGCTGCTTAGAAACACAAGTAGCTGACGCTCCCGTCCAGAGAGGGGGAGGCCATTCCACGTTAACCATCCGTAACACGTCCGACTTAGTCGCATATCACATGGACAGTGTGATTCCAGCCTTATACTGGTACATGGACCAAAAGCAGTTTTTACTTGTTATGCAGGAATGAGGGAAGCAAGACCATGCTTTACCACATATTTAGGGGGAAATGACAGGTGCATCATATGTGACACATCATTCTAATAACCATATGGATTTTAAATATAATCATATGATTCCTGGGATGTTATATTTCCTTTCTGATTTGACACACAACAATAATGAGATATTTATTGCAACAAAGCTGTTTGCACAATTATTACATTTTCTGGTCAAGACTAGTGAAGCGCAGTGGCATAACCTGACGCTCATAGGCCCCAACGTAAAAGCATTAGTATTTTTCTATAGGCCAAAGGGTCTTTTAGTAACCCCTGCACCTATTGTAGTTACACCCCTGGTGAAGCGCCATCACATCTCTGCCTTATCCCTTTTTATAGCAAATCTATTTTGTGGTCTTGGCCTCTAATGCAGAATTCAAGCACTGTACCTCCAGAGCTCTGACAACTTCTCTAAATAACAGGGATCCTGAGTTTTTTTTTTTTTTTATTCAAATATTGTTTATTGCATAGTAAAATTTAACTGTACAAAATACACAAACAGGCCTGAATAATTTTCGTTTTATCCCATACCTCCAAATCCCCCACCCTCCTCCCACTGTCTACCCCACCCACTTCCCCCCTCCCCCCCCATAGATAGCCACTATACATGCAATTCAAAACATATGTACAATCCTCAACATATCTCCAGCTAAAATAGAGCACATCACAGAGATAACAGCATATGTTAGTTATTGACCTTCCATCAAGGGCTTAATAGCTGACCCACTCATCATCACGCGACACCCCCCACCCTTCTGTAGGCACATCCTAACGTCCACTCAGCCAGGGTCCCCAAAGTCGGTCGAACATCTGTTCTGCGTTACGCCTTTTATATATCCGTTCCTCCAATTTAATAATATATGGGATCCTGAGTTTAAACATGGTAAATATATTATTTTCAATAATTTGTCACGCAGATTATCTAGTGTCACACTCAGCCTGATATAGCTTCTCAAGACATACTGTCTGGGAATCACTGGTGTCTGCTATGGCTAAATTAGAAGTGACTGTGATGCCAGTTGGCGAGTCCAAGATTGTCGCAACAGATACATGTCTTGTTACACGTTGGCAGGGACACACTGGCAAAAGGGTATTGCCAAGTTATTAGTCAATCAGCTGCCAGCTGGCCAGCAAGACATTGTTACAATAAGCAGTTAATGATTGTGTGGAAATAATTGCAAATATTTTGCAAACTGTAAAAATCACTTTAGTGTTTCATTACTTTTCCTTTGCTCTTATTTGAATGCTTGAACCACAATGATTAATTTGATTAGTTTAGCCGCAAAAATGAAGCTCTCATCGCTATGTAGACGATATCTTAGCCATAGTATAATATTTACTGCAGAAAATAACTGCACTCTCAAACAAAGAGTAACAATGGCAACTAGAGACAAGCAGATCTTTTGAAATTCTAATTTACCAATTCATCAAATTTTCCCAGAATCTCAACACTTGAAGGCTTCTAACTGTTTGAAAACTAGCCATGGGGAGAGGAGAGAGAAGACAGTAGGGACCATAAGAGCTTACAGTTTATTGGAGAGAGAAAGGACTCTGCTGGCAATACAAACTTACACTCTACAGGAGAGAGAGAGGACACAGTATGGGGAGTGAGGGGGGTAGTAATTTGAGGACACAGTATGGGAAGTGAAGGGGAAGGGATGTATGAGGATACATTATGGGAAGTGAGTAATGATGGGTAGTATAGTATGGTCAGCAATTGGGGGATTTTAGGACACAGAACATGCAGTGAGGATGGGAGAATGTATATGGACCCCGTATGGGGAGCAAGGGTGATGCGGACTCAGTATGCGGAGGGGGAGTGATATGTGAGGAGACAGTATGGAGAGAGAGGGGGTAAATACAGTACGTAATTAAACTGTGGTTAGCAGAGGGAGAGGGATGTATGAGGGGACAGTATGAGGGAAGGGGTACATTTTTGAAGAGACTATTGAAGTGAATAGTGTAAGGGGCACAGAGTAGAGACCAGGTAGTTGGGGTGGTATAGAGAGGGGGTAACATGGGGGAAGAATGTGAGGGCACAGGATGGAGGGGACAGTATGGCAGTGAGGTGTCATGTGAGGAGGGGGCACAATATAGATATTGGGCAGTATAGGGAGGACACTGTGAAAGTACATTGTGAAGACGGGGCCCAGTATGTAAATGAAACGGCATTGTAGAGGCCATGTACCATAATAGGGACAGTGTGTGGGTCATATTTTGTGCAGGGAACACAGTGAGGGGCAATTATTTGTTCAGAGGCACAGTGTAGAACAGATATTGTTATTCATGAGAAGTATAATCGTGCTACTATTTTTAAGGGCACCATGCCAGGATGTGCTGTAAAGGACCAGAGAAGATGAAAGTCTGCACAGACGAGCTGTGGATGTGAAAAACCATCATGGCGTCTGGACAAGATAAAGGAGAACGACTCCAGTCAGAGATGGCGTCATCCATAAGGTTCCTGGATATAAATTTTTATTTGTGATATTGACTAATTCTCATAAGTACTGTGGTTCCTTTATGGTCTGCTGTCTGATGACTTATAACAAAAACTCCCAGGTCCTCTTACCATAGTTAAGGACTTGCTGGGAGTTGTAGGTTCATACAAATGTATATGGGTCTGACCTGACATTACAATTGATGTACCAAGTACTGATGGTGGTTCTGGTAATGCTGCTTTTCTGTACTGATGGTGGTTCTGGTTATGTATTTCGGAACTGATGGTGGTTCTGGTGATGTATTTTGGCACTGCTCTTGGTTTTGATTATGTTTTTTCTGTACTAATGATGGTTGTGATGCTGTATTTCTATACTATAGGTTTTGTACTCTTGTGCTGCTATTGGTTCTGAACCTGTACTCATTTAACAATCCATAACTTGTAAGATTATATGATACATGGCTATGTTAAAAAGGTGTTTTTATTTATGTTAGGAGTATGAAAAGGCTTGTCCAAGTTTGTGATAAAAGTCTGTAGTCACTTAAGACATTTGAATTCTCATAGAGCACGCACTGCATGCTGTAAGGATTCTCCGGTGCCGGCAGTGAGAGTTGGAGGTCACGAAACCAAAAGTATGCAATTTGCATACATGCAGTCACATACCAACTAGACATGAATGGCTTTACTTAAACCATGTGAATTAAGTGAGACCGGACATGGAATGTGCGGAATGTTGGGTATTGCATACTAGATCTTATATGACCATCCACTCTTGCCACCGGCATGGGAGATTTCTAAAAGTGTGCAATTCGCACACTGTGATAATTCAGAAGCCTGCAGTCAACTAGAGTGACTACAGATTTTCAACACAAACCTGGACAATCCCGTTAATGATAAAATTAAGATCTGTAGCATGACCAATCCTAACAGTGTGGAATATGCTCAGTTGTCATATGAAAACCTGCAACTGATCCAAGGCACAATGTGAACGGGTCTGTAGGACTGCGTTCACACCACCACATAACTAGACCACAGAAAAAACAGTATAACAAACGTGTGGAAGTACACTGCTATGAAAAGGTAATAATAAAAAGCAAGTGCTTAGTAAAAAACTGTATCAAAAACAGGGTACTTAGTTAATACGTTTTTTGCAAAAAATGTACGTAGCCCGTTCCACCTCGCCACGGTGACCTTTATCAGAACCGTTCTGATAAGGGTCACCGTGGCGAGGTGGAACGGATTACGTACATTTTTTGCAAAAAACATATTAACTAAGTACCCTGCTTTTGATACAGTTTTTTACTAAGCACTTGCTTTTTATTATTACCTTTTTATAGCAGTGTACTTCCACACGTTTGTTATACTGTTTTGTCAGTTGTCATATGGCCTCTCATATGACCTTCATACTTACGGTCACATGACAACTAGCTTCTCTTCTTGCTTCTATGTTTTTCACTAAACATTGGGAGAATTAGAATGACTGTAAGTAAGCAAATCACATAAGAATGAGTGGTCACATGGTGACGACTCGAACCTCTTCAGGAGTGTGTGTTTGTTTGGGGGGGTGGCTGGCAAACTGAATTCTTGACTCAGGTGCCAAAAACTTAGATACAGCTCAGCCTAAGGCTGGTTTCACATAATGTTTTTTTTCCAGTCCGTGGGATCCTACTTTTTGAAGGACCCCATGGATAGGAAAGGACAAAACAGGGGGTGACCTATTCTGTGTCCGGGTCCGTGATTATCACGAATCCGGACACAGCGGGGCACTTTCACTTCTGCATTGTATAATATACATTGCGGAAGTGAAATATAGTATAAAAGAAAGAGTTAAAAATAAAAATCAGTATTCTCACCTATCCTCGATCCACCACTGCCTCCAGCAAGGTCCGGGTGCTTATAGGACCTGCCGTGACGTCAAGAGCCGATCAGCTGATTTTTTATTTTTAACTCTTTCTTTTACTTATCTTCACTTCTGCAGTGTATGTATATACATTGTAGAAGTGAAATTAGAGGGTTTGGAGCAATTTTAATATACTGAGCATGCTCAGTACACTAAAATCGGGTCAGAGGAACGATCAGCTGTTTCCTCGGACCCGCCCTCATAGGCCCCCATGTTAAACCCCGAGAATCAGATTGGATTTGGCCTAATTGCCATCCGATTTTGTGGGATCCGATTTTTTTCTGTGGCCAAAATTGGAGCAGTCTCCGATTTTGGTTACAGCAATAAATCGGACACATATCAGATCCTACAAAATCGGATGGCAATTAGGCCAAATCCGATCCGACCCCCATAGGATAACATGTGGGCCAAATCGTATTGAAGAAAATCGCAATGTAAAAGCAGCCTAAGCCCTTTTATATATCAAGGGCTTGATAACCTTTTTGAGTGAGCAGTCAGCCATCCCCTTCCCCCACAGCTGTGGTAATGAACAAATAGAAAACCTGCTGCACATTAAACTGGAAATGGACATGACATATAAATACCGATCAAGGCAGATATGTGTGAAGTATATACCACTACCTTACAAACTGAAGGTCGGTTACTTTTTTTTTTTTTTTTAGCTGGACAACCACTTTAAGGGTGTTGTCAAGTAAAGGTAGGCACCACCCTGAGGTCCCTCAGCTATAATCAAACTAGGAGTATTGTTACAAAGAGCATCTTGCTTACCACCACTGGGACCCCACTGATCACTAAAGAAAATGTCGTCCTTTGTATTCTGATTCAGTGGAGCACCTGTTGGTAGGCAAGTAGTCCAAGTACATAGACACACCCCCATTGCACTTCCAGACGTATTTGCATAAGGTTTATATGCTAAATTTTTCATGACACACAACAGAGCTCTACAAAAAAAGGTATCATTCCCAATTAAGGGACAAGCGCCCATACAGCCAGCCATACTACTGCTTCCATATGTAAAATGGGTTGGCAGGATGACTTTATAATATACAGTTATCACTATTGGGCTCTGCTCCCCTTATTTCTGTCAGTGTTAGTTTTTCACTGTAATGTATTTATGCATTTTGAATTCATATATACATGTACAGCACCATTAATATTATCACTGTTCCCATTGGGGCTCACAATCTAAATTCCCTATAAGTATGTTTGCAGATGGTGTTGTTACAACTGAGCTCTTCCATACACAGGAACAAACAAGGGGAGATGTTAACCACAGGCCCATATACAGACTAAGATTACCCTAAACACTGTTTGGTCCTTGCCTGACCTCAGTGGTTGGATCCCTAAAGTAATGCAATGGCACCACCACTCAACATCGGCTGACACTAAGTGTCCTTAACTGTGCCCAAAAGTATAAACCAAGTATAACACAAAACACCAGTAGACATACCCCTTCAAATACCAAATGAGAGAGTAATGGAAAGGGAAAAACACAAACGGAAGGGATAAGCAATAGTTATCACTCAGCAACACTATCCTGAACTGAGGAGCTAGGACTCCAAACATCCATCCACCTTGGAACAAATTTAGCACTGATGCATGTGCATGATGAGTATAAATAGCACCTCCCAAGATGTGATAGGGCAAACAAAACAAGGAAGTAAACACACCTGAGTAGAAATACAATAGAAAGGCAAAGGAAAGACAAAAGAACAAATAGAAGTAACAAAACATGCTCTGGTCCAACGGAGAGGGAAACCGACCACACACTAAGAGGTCACTGGATCAAGACCCAGAATTGAGCCAGTACAGTTGTCCTTGGTGGTGATAAATCCAGGACCCTAGCACTGCAAAGCAAAAGTGCTAACCACTGAGCCACCATGCTGCCCACCATGGAATCAATGGAACTTTAAAAATAAATACTAATAACAATAATTAATAATGTATTTTGAGGACTAAAGAAAGCCCACCTTATTGTTAGGTATATAGCTTCAGAAATTAGGAGAACTTACTGGCATTGTTTTGCTGGCAGTCCTGTGGATTACATTTCTGTAGATTTTCAGGCCATGGCTCATGGTCACACAGATTATTATCTTCCTCTGCAGCCCCACTTCTTTTGTTCACACATTTCACCTGACGGCGTTGGATACCCCCTCCGCAGGAAGCTGTGCACTGTATGCAGCCAAAGCGTGAAGACAGCCCAAACAGTAAAAGAGAGAGTAAAAGGACTGTGACGGGGCACATCAATGCCCCAAAATGCAATATATCTTGGAAGAAGCAGGTTAGTATGGCAGCCCTTGACAGAAGGTTAATATTGGGAAGTATTCCATGAGTATTACAAGGTTTGATGACTTCCCCATCAAAAAGGACTAAAATATTTGTGCCACTTACCTGACCCCAGGGCCCCACGGCCCATGTAGTACAAGGATGATCATTACAGGACCGGGTGCTGTTTGGCTTTAGGCTTTCATCACAGCGATTTACCTGGGGGCAGGTGACCAGCCTCAGCTGCAAGCCCCCGCCACACTCCTCTGAACACTGTGAGGGCATAAGAGGTAATATGCTTTTAGTCCATCAATTTACACCCAATGTATATTATTTTTATAATAAGTAATTATGCATCTCCATATCTACTAGTTGTCAGTGTTAGAATATGCTGCCTGTGATATAGTCTTTTGGGTAATATATTTGTAACAGCCGGGATCGATTTCTACCCTTGTCCTTGCCCCATTTACTTACCTCTCTCCATGATGAAACGTACCACTCCATACACTTCAGCTCATGACAAACCGTCTGGATCCGGGGCTTGTGGACAGTACTCTGACAATGGAAAGGTCTCAGCTGCCTCTTGTCACGCATGTCTACACATTGGACATCTCTTACCCGGACTCCAGGCCCACAACTACTTGAACACTGTAGAAATAAATACGTTTTCTTATTGACAAAGGTTTTCTTACATAAGATAATGTTGGGGAAGCATGATTGGAGACAGGTTTTTTTTTATTTTTTTATTTAAATTCATGTAATTGTGTTTTTTTTTAAACATTTTGCACCATTATAGCTTTTAAAGGCTCTTTGTTACCCTTTTCACTTAACGTTGCACTTTGTGGTCATAAATGAACTGAGAAGATCAGAAAAGACAGATAAGAGTCACTATCTCTTGTCAGACTGTCACAGGGAGCTGACTGACAAGTTCTCAGTTAACTCATTCTGCAGCCAGCAATAGACAGTGCAACACAGGAGCTATAAAAGGCAAATGATGGAACATTTTTAATAAAACTAATTACAAAAATGTTTTAGCCCTATGTACATGCATTTAAGAAAAAAAATAAATTGTCTTGAAAGGTAGACAACCCCTTTATCATAAAAATTATAACAAAACATAGTATGAACTTTATGACTATTCCATATATCAAATATAGGAATTTGTACTGTCACACTGCACAACTGTAAAACTCCAAAGAACTTCAAAAAATGGTATTCCTGCAGTCTAATTTGTATATGTTGTTAGGTTTTTCTTTTATTAAATAACTTAAAACACACTTGAATACATTAAACTAAATATTGCTGCACTCTGTAGCACTAAAGCATGCAAGCATTACATAAGGAAATTATGTACCTGTAATACCGTTAGTGAAAGCAGAAAAAATGTAGATATTTAGCGCATAAAGTAGCTCAATTTTTCTATTTTCAATAGCAGTAATGCAGGTCCATAATTCCCTTAAATGCTTGCATGTCTTAGTGCTACAGAGTGCAGCTCTCTATTTTTTACTTTATTGTATTTAATGTTTGCACTTGTTCATATTTAAATACATTAAATACTCTCCAGCAAACAAATTCAATGTTGCTTAGTTGCATAAACGTCCTTATCCTCCACAAAATCCATCTTTAGTAAATAGGGAGCTCATAGATATGAATTGGTGAGTTTTACCAATCAAACATTTCTATACCTTGAGACTTATTTACGAAGCTATACATGCTAGAATTATGGTGTGGCGCCCCTGCAATCTGTCTGCCACAACTGGTATTGCATTTAACATTCTGTGTAATGTCATGTTTGGAGAGAGGTGAACATCCCTCTGCTGGGAACCCCCACACATCCAACACTTTCCAAACTCCAATCAGAGAGTGCAGGGCAGAAGAGACCCACCTCCGGGCAGACCCACTTCTGATTGAAGGGAGGAGTTATGATAGGGAGGGAGAGGTAGGCAACAGGAGTTGTTCTAGCTGGTGTTGGGCCGAGCGGCCGACAGGACTTATCTGCAGCCAGCAGAGAGTAGTCAGGCAGAGGAACAAGCTGCAGGAAGGGAACCAGGCCCTAACTGTCCAGGTTTCCAAGATCTAAACACAGAAACTAGAGGTTACTGGATTTCATGCTCAGTAGCCACCCTTGTGGGCCCGTCTGGGGCACAGTGGCAAAGATGGACAGATGACTGAAGCAGTCACTCACAGGGTCCACGTCACCTGCCTGGCTGTAGAGCATCCACAGACTCAGAGGGGTCTAGAGGACTCATAGAGGAGCTAGTGACCTTGGGGACAGAAGTTAACAGGAAGGCCATAACACCTTATCTCAGGGAGTGGACTTCAGGTCTTTCCGGACTGGCTGAGCCGTATGCCTGGTTCTTCATGTGTCCTGATTGTACTGAACGAACTACAGTAAAGATACAGAATTGCAAGAATCTGGCTGCTGTGATTCCTTTCCTCTGCACTGCAACTCCTACCATCTACTTTACTTTTCAAAGATCTGCCCCATGCTGTAGGTGGGTATTCCACCTCACTGCAAAAAACACCTAACCCTTGAGAACACTCTATATGCAGTGCCGGCCACCTAGTGGCTGGAAACCTTCAGTTGACGTCACAAACTCTTTATTTTCCGCTTTTTCTTTATTTTTCTCCGTTTTTACCTTCCCCTACTAATGTCTCCCAGGGCTTCAGCACTGGCTACAGCTACCATGAACTCTGACCTCTGGCCCAGTAGCTGAGTACCCCAGCCCTTAGAGCGCAACAATGCCTTACAGTAACTGATGCCAAAAAAATGTCTCATGTGTTGCACCACACTAATGTGTTTTTTTTAACCATTTATTTTACATGTGGCCTATCACAAAAGGTCCTAAATTCTGATCCATTAAGCTAAAAATGCTCTGAAATCAGGCAACAAATTGAAACTGAAACACTGATCAGTGATGAGAAACAGATCTAAGGGTAAGTGCACACTTACCCGGCGGTTTCGTCGGCGGCAGCTTGCGGAACCCGCCAGGAAGCTCCGGCGCCGTCCACCGGCTTCCTGGCGGGTATGTGCGGCGGGAGCCGGGCGGGTGTGCGGCGGGTGCACAGCGGGTTCTCGGCGGCGATTCTGCAGCGGCTGGAAGCAGCACATGATTCTGCTTGCAGCCGCTGCAGAACCGCCGTTTTTTAGAACATGGTCATTCTTTGCTAACCCGCTGGGAAACCTGCGGGTTAGCAACGGATGACGCTGGGTAACCGCCGGTGTGTGCACTGCCTTGGGCTGTTTACATTAGTTTTAATGTTAATCCAAACGCCGGTTTGGATTAACATAAATTAACATAAAACTAATGTAAACAAAACGGCGGTTTACACAGGTAAACCGCCGAAAACCCGGCAAGTGTGCACTTACCCTAACACAGACTTTTTTTGTATACCAGAATAATCACGGAGAACTGAATGAGTCCCAACTTTGTGCACGAAAGTAAGCCAACTAATAGTAAAATTAAACGTAGACTACACAGTCTAAATATGATCCTGCTTTAGTAAAGCAGCCCCAGTGTTATAATGCACATCTATAGTTTTCTCAAGACTGATTGATTTTTTTTTTGCATCCATAATTACAAGATGTAGAAATTATTGATTTGCAAACATTTTTCCTACACTTAACAACATACATAATTCATGATTGCCTAATTTGATACATACATTCATTATCCAAGTCCATAGTGTTGGTTCATGTCGGTCACTTTATAACAAGCCTTTGTGGACAGTAAGGATGATTACCTTGCTCCAGTTTCCGACTATCCAGGATGCACAGGGCCGTAGGTGGCAGCGTCGAGCAGGAGCTGGCTTACTACTGATATCACATGTACCATTGTCATCTCCTCTGCATAAAACTGTACGCCACATTGCACCAAGACCACATGTGGTGGAACACTACAAGACAGAGTAAGTATTGTGATATAAAATATCACTATAAACTGCACAGACTAAATTTACAGACCACGTAAAATGTCTGCATCACATAGTTAATCTATGAATGGCTCAATTTATAAAGACAAACAAGTTACATTTATGAATCTATTGTCTGTTAGTTTCAAAGTTTTTGTTTTACTACATATTTTCCATTTTAAATTTATCCTTTCTGCTACAGAGATATTAGCTTGTAAAGTTTAGGTTCTAACTTATGCTAAGATTAATTGTGAGTTAACAGAGATACTTCTCTAGGGGGTGTGTACTTTTCCCCCCTTATGATATTGACCAATCATAAGCAGGAGGTGTCACCCAGGAGATGAAAAGAACACCCCCCCCCCAGAGAATGTAGGAACAGACTTTCTCCTGTTCACCTCCACTCTGCTCTATTCTTCTTTTCCTTCCACATTGACTGCAGTGAAATGAAAGCTACAAGAGGTGTTTGTAATGACACACAGCTCTGATCTACTCTATACAGAAGAAGATCAGTAGTAGATACCAGCAGTAAGATCACAGAGGAGGACAGGGCTGTGTCATTACATGTTTCACAGGAGAAAGTCTGTTGTGATACTCTCTGTTGTATGTTCTTTTTTTCCCCTGCATGACGCTGACCAATCCTAAGCAAGAGGTCCCAGGATAAAAAGAGAGGATAAAAACACATTTGCAAATACCCTGCAGTAAAGTAAATAACTATATACATAGTAATAGTATAGGTAAATGACATAGGGTAATTACTTAGCACTATTTTGAGCAAAAAAGTATAAAAGCCATTCTATTGCTACAAGATGAACCCAATCAGGGTCCCTAACTCCAGTGTTTCAAATCTCTATGTGCCAGCAAGCCTGAAAATAGATGAGGATAGACCACGAACTAGACCTGACTGTTTCACACCATGGAAAATATATAGACAAGATGAACAGCCTAAAAAGGGGGAGTGATGCCCCTCTATGTACAAGTAACTAGAGCAGTGGTTCTTAACCTTGTTTGAGGTACCCAACCCACCAGTTTCATATGCACATTCACCGAACCCTTCTTTAGTGATAAATCTACATGCAGCCGTCGGGAGTGTGTTGATTTCCGTGGCGGAGGCTGTGCCGAAACCCTGAGACCGACACACCATACACCTTGGGTTTGATCAAACCACGGTTAAGAACCACTGAACTAGAGCAAAACTGAAGAAGTGAGCCTGCACACGTTGATACATATTGCACTTGTAAGAGGAACAGGGATGCCAACCCATTTCTCCTATTTTGCATAAATTAAAATATAAACTTTAAAAACTGATATCTCCAGAACTAAGATGGCATAAAAAAAGACGTATGTTTTATTCAACTCTGCAGCCACTATTCCATGATGGCCCGTTTCACATGCTCAACTGGTGAAAGGTCTTCATTAAAGAGAACCTATCTGGCCATCGAGGCCACCAAACTGCTGCCATTATATCCCACAGGCCTATCCCCGCATTGCAACAAACTGTTTGATTTCCTAAATAAAAACTACTTTTAAGCTTTTTCTCATCAAATGTAAATTAGCCAAGACTAGTCCACTGCGGAGTCACTTCAACTTCTTGTCTTAAGTTATCTTCACACTTTGCATTTTTGCTGCATTTTTTCAGTGCTTTTTCATTAGTTTAATGCTAATTAATAGCTGCTTTTTACAGTCCAAGCATAAGCTCTGAGATTTCAGAAATCTAATGCACGCACACTTGCTTTTTTTCTGATTCAAATGGAAAACTGCTGCATATTTGAAAGAAGCAGCATGTCAAATCTTTCAGCATTTTTTCATCATTGAAAGTAATGAGAAAGTGCAAAAATGCAACAGCATTTTTTTCCTATGTTTTTGGTGCTTTTGTGGTAAATGAAACTAACTTTAAACATGTACTGTAGACAAATGACACAGCAAAAACGCAGCCAAAAATGCAACAAAAACGCAGCAAAACTTACTTTTTGGAAGCAGTTTTTTTTTTTTACAGCCAAGATAGCAGTTTTCTTTTTAAAGTCATTACCATAACAAAAGCGTCTGCTCATTCTTGACCAATAATGTGTAGCTTCACCATTACAGTATATATTTTTTTAGTTTTCTTCATTTTTAAATATTTGGGTATATCATTGCGAACACTAATGCTAATGTTGCCAAAGAAACCACTGCCATCTCCAGGACATGAAATTGTTTGTTTTAACCTCAAGTGATTACTGTCTGGGTTTAACATTTTTTAATTACTGTGAAAAGCTTTATGTTTATTCTAAGTAAAACCACTCACATATGTGGAGTAATGCGGGTCTATACTGGTTCAAGACCTTTAATTCCAAAGCAAACGACAAAAAAAAACATGTTTTCTATTTTAAGTGTCTTAAAGCGGTTGTGCCAGGAACAAAGTACATTTGAATCAACTGATCTTAAACTTTATTATTAGGTTACCCAATATGAAGTGTTAAAAAGTAACATTCACGTGCTGTGATAACCTTATAAATGCACCCCCTGCTATGTATCACGCAGATGTTGTGTCTGACTATGCAAAGATGCTCCAGTTCATGGTCGACACACACCACAGATCCTGACCGGGAAAAAGGGGGGATCAATTATGATAAGTGAGAGTACAGATGAAACACCAGTAGATTGCAGCTGCTGCTTTCTTAAGTAACACATTTCCCTACCTTAAGTAACACATTTCCCTACCTGAAGTAACACATTTCCCTTCCTAAGGTATCACAGGAGCAAGTGTTTCTTCGGTGTTTCAAGTCAACAGAGCTCATCATAAGAGAGCTGGAGATTTAGCAGAAACACACCCGTGTTACTTCAGGGAAGGAAACGTGTCACTTCAGGCAGGGAAACATGTTACCTCAGGTAGGGACATGTGTTACCTCAGGCAGGGAAACATGTTACCTCAGGCAGGGAAACTTGTTACCTCAGGCAGGGAAACGTGTTACCTCAGGCAGGGAAACGTGTTACCTCAGGCAGGGAAACGTGTTACCTCAGGCAGGGAAACGTGTTACCTCAGGCAGGGAAACGTGTTACCTCAGGCAGGGAAACGTGTTACCTCAGGCAGGGAAACGTGTTACCTCAGGCAGGGAAACGTGTTACCTCAGGCAGGGAAACATGTTACCTCAGGCAGGGAAACATGTTACCTCAGGCAGGGAAACATGTTACCTCAGGCAGGAAACATGTTACCTCAGGCAGGGAAACATGTTACCTCAGGCAGGGAAACGTGTTACCTCAGGCAGGGAAACGTGTTACCTCAGGCAGGGAAACGTGTTACCTCAGGCAGGGAAACGTGTTACCTCAGGCAGGGAAACGTGTTACCTCAGGCAGGGAAACATGTCACCTAAGGCAGGGAAACACGTTGGGGTACTTTCAGATCTGCATTTGTTTACAGTTATGGCAGATCAGGTAAACCTGAACTTTTGAACTTCAGGTTTTACTTTTACTTTCACATCTGCATTTTTGCAAATCCGCCATTTTTTTACAAAAACCGGATGTGGCACACTTGCGTCAACATTGTGTTCGGGCTAATGCATTTTGTACTGCAGTTCCGGACAGTGTGGCCCTTTTTTTTATCTCGATCTGGCAAATCCGGCACTTCTGGCATTGGACAAATACCACTGCTAACTGCGGTTTTAAGACAAGCAGGAAGTTCTGGATTTGCCGGATCGCGATGAAAACGCAGGTGCCACACATGTCCGGAAATCCAATACAAAATGCATTAGCCCGAACGCAATGTTGCCACAAGTGTGCCACATCTGTTTTTTTGCAAAAGACGCAGAATTCCGCCGGATTTGCAAATCATACCCTTACCTCAGGCAGGGTGATGTGGTATCTCAGGCAGGGAAATGCGTTACCTCAGGCAGGGAAATTTGCTACTTCAAAAAGAAGCAGCTGCGAGTCCCTGCTCTTTCATCTGTATACTCCATTATCATGAATGACTTTTGCTTCTTCTGCAGGCCAGCAGCTGAAGTATGTGCTGACCATGAACAGGGGCAGCTCTGCAAGGTCAGACACAGCCATTACACAGTACATGCAAGGGACACATTTATAACGTTATATCAGCAGAGGAACATTTTTTTTAATACTTACAATTTTGGATCTTATTATTATTCCAAGATCTATTAATTAAAATATACTTTGTTTGTAGGACAACCTCTTTAAACTCAACAAGGGACAAGTATAGGCAGCAATTTGGAGCCCCTTTCTCCACTTCAAAAATAACTGCTGCCGTCTCAGATATCACTATAGAGTCCTGTTGCAAAGGTTAAGAAATGCCCTTTTCTCCTCCACTTTTCATGATAGGACCAGTACCAATACAATACCCAATGTTTAGTCACATTTTCAGTTTCGACTGGACGGCAGCTTAAAGGTGACAAAATACATTAGATGAATGTCAGCCAAACTTGTGAAAATCAGCATGATGAGCTGACTAATCAGTAAGGGGATTTCTCAGTTTGGCACCAAGAGCAGATGTCAAAAAGGAAAATGTGATAGATTTCGATATGTGTGGTCCCTTTGATCCTGAAAGTGGCTATACAAATTACATTAATGATGACTAAATCTACCAATTTTTTGTGTTTGGTTAAATATTTAAAGTATATGGGGTTGCTCCAACTTCAGATGAAGAGGAAGAAAAGATTGTCAGATTTTAACATGCCCAAACTTTTTACACTCGGTGAGATAAGACTGGGTTCACATTTGCGTATGTGTCTGCATGCGCAAGGCATGCATATGCAAACGCAGTGCAAACACAGCCCATACAGATGTGAACGCAGCGGAGAATCTCCGCATGCGTTCACATTAGTATCAGGCGGGCAGCCGGGAGGAGGAGATCAGCGGCAGAGATCTCCTCCCGGCACAGCTGATCTCCCGCCGGTGTTAGCGAGGGAGATTTGAAGATACAGCTGATCTGACAGCTGTTTAAATCTCCCGTGCCGAAACCAAATAGGGTGATATCGGTGCAGGAGATATGAAACAGCTGATCACTGTTTCAAATCTCCCACGCCGACCTCACCTATTCGGTGTCGGCGCGGGAGATTTAAACAGCTGTCAGATCAGCTGTATCTTCAAATCTCCCGCACTGACACTGGCGGGAGAGCAGCGGCGGCTCTAGCTGATCACCTGGTGGCCACCAGGAGAGATTTCAATGAGATCCGCAGCGTTCTCCTGCGCTGTCATGCGGAGGACACTGCAGATCCATTGAGATCCATGCATTTTTTGTGCGCTTGCAGATAAAACAAGCGCCCGCGATCGCACAAAAAATGCAAAATGCTGCGTTCAGCGTGCGCTCAGAGGGTGCACAAATTGTGCGCATCTGAGCGCAAACGCAGGGACATGCGTTCCCATGTTAAACATAGGAACGCAGTGTGCAAGCGTTTGGCTGCGTTCGGTGCGCTGCACTTGCATGAGCAAGTGTGAACCCAGCCTAAGCAACCACACCTGAGTTATCTGGCAACAGCTTACTCCCCTCTCATAACTCTAATCTCATGCATGCTCAGGCATGTGTGTGTATGGGGTGTCAGAAGAGAAGTCTATGGTCATCTTAATAGAAAACCAGGTAATCTTTGTAACAAATAAATCCTTTCTCATCAGTATTATATTAGTATGCAATTTGTTGCAGACAATGACTCATACATTTGTCATAAAAGACTTCAGTGCTTCAGTATAGACATGTTTTATATTGTATATACCGGTAGTAGATATAGGTTCCCTCTTACTTTTTAGCTTTTATTAGTAAAATTAATAATGTATAACACAATTCTAAATTCTTTCATGGCAAAGTCAAACTTTTTGAAGCTATGAAGCCTAGAGTGGTATACTAATCATGTGAGTGTTGCCCTAGGGCTAATGGCCAGTGGATGCCTACCACTGTAATCAGTTATGGTACCTTTACACGCCGCGACGGCAGGCTGGATACATCGCGCTACAAGCTACAATTGTAGCTTGTAGCGTCCATATCGCCTGTAGTAGCGGCGTCTGAAGAGGCGACGCTACAGCCGGCGATAGATACATCTGTTTATGGGCTCTGCTCATAAACTTAAGGCAACATCGCCGATTGTAGCGAGCTGTATCGGCGTGTAAAGAAGCAACGGAAGGCAACTCTGGACACCCGGCGATGTGGCTGCCATGTATCTAAGGCGTGACACAGTCGCCATGTTACCGCGCCCCATCTGCGATCATTGGAGGTCGCTCCTGCTTTATGATTGGTAGTCGCAGCATAGGGCGGGATATTTCAGGAGCTGACCAGTCACACTACACAATTACTCGAGCGTGCTCTATTAACCAGCCTCCTGCGATGCCTGGCCAATCCTGATGATATTGCGCTGTCCTATCATCATACGGACGGCTCGTAATCCAAGATTGTTGCACGCCTATGTGCTATCCCTGCTGCACCGGGTCCGCCCATAGTAGCTTGTTGGAGCGGTGTGTAAACATGGTACGCTACGCTACAGCTGGCTACTTGAGACACCCGGCGATGTAGCTAGCTATAGATGTAGCGTGGCGTAGCGCACCTTGTCGCGGCGTGTAAAGAGGGTGCGTTGACCGTTTGTAGCCGTTTGAGCGTGCTCGTGCACGCGAAGTAGCGCGATGTATCCAGCCTGCCGTCGCGGCGTGTAAAGGTACCATTACAGCACTCTTAAGGGAAATGTTTAGTCTTTATAAGGTACTGTAAAGCACTACTCCAGCGGTTTTTATTGTTTTTACTAGACTGCTGGATTGGTGCTTTAAATGCAAGTCCCCTGCCTTCCATCATATACTCACCTTCCGGTGGCTTCATCTGTTTCCACCGTCACTCCTGCTGGTCTCCTGTGGTTTGTGACCAGTGTTTAATAGAGCACACCGACGGTTACAACTCAATGCATCTCTATTAGAGCATTGTCTGGCCTCGTTCTGGCTCTTATAGAGTTGAATTGGGACCTTATGACGTAACTTCTGACCTCTAGCCAGTCATAAGTGATGAGCACAAGATGGCGCCGCAGGACCAGAGCAGCATTGGTAAAGGTGAAGCGGCGTGAATGTGAGTATATGACAGGAGACTTAGATTTGCAGTGCCACTCCAGCTCTAAAAACAAAACAAAACGCTGGAGTGGTGCTTTAAGGTGTTAGCCTAGAATACATCCTAAATTCAAGATCTCACCTGACGTAACGTCATGTCACTTTCATCACCTACTCAGGAACCAGCGGCATAGGTGCTAGGTGTAACTACAAAAGTGGGAGGCTTCTCCATTATGCACTATTATCTATCTATCTATCTATCTATCTATCCTATGCAGTTTGTTAACCCAACCCAAATGGTGAGTTATAAATTGGGCCATGACTGTATTGGCTGATGGTTCGGATCATTTTAGTCGGCACCCAGCATCACTACTTGATTTAAAGCTCATTATATGGGATTAGCAAACTAATCAACAGATCTATATGAATAACAGTTAGACAGGACAATGATTTAGGAAATAAGTCTTTCTATCTTGCAACTTTCTTTTTTGGACTTCTGATGTATTATCTACTAACATTAAAAATCTTACCTCACTCCAGTTTCCAACTTCCCAGTAACTTCTCAGCAGTTTGTCACCTCCATGCGATAAGGAGAGATTGTACTTAGGTGTCACAGAATCTCTTGTTACTTCCTTCTTGAGAGGTGGATAAGTGTTTCCCCCATGATAATGGCTTGGAATGTGTGTCTTGGCAGATGTCAGAATGTCTACTAGGGCTGAAGTTGTCATCTTGGGTGAAGGTGAAGTAACTTGTGGATCATTAGATGTTATGTAGTCATATCTTTCATGTAGAGCAGATTTTATAGTAGGTAAAGGATCAACAGAACTTGGCTTTGAAGAAGTTGAGAAAAAATCTGAATCGTTATCTAGAGGAGATGTAGGAAATATGACACTATGCCAAGGATAATTTACTACAGTGGTTCTCTCTTGTATAGATGGCAGATATGGTTTTGTAAGTTCATTGTTCTCTAATATTTGGTCTGGAAAAGTATCCAACTCTTTTGCGGTGTCAGGATTTTGTGAAGTTTTGTAAAGTGAGTCTATAAAAGAAGTAGAAGTGTAGTGTGCTTGCCTTTGAGTAGTATCTAAAACTATAAAGTGAGAGGAGGTATGAGATGAAGAGCTTGAGGTATCTTCTTCTGGTGCAACCGTTGGATTTTGTGTATGAAGATGAGGTAGAGTTGAATGTGTAAAATCTTTGGGTAAGCTTTTGGCCATGGTCTGTGTTGAAGGAGAAGTTTCATCTGGCATATCAACTGTTGGTGCCAAGTGATTTTGATGTCTTGAACTTTGTTAGTATATCTTTCATGATCATTGGATGTGGGAGTATATTGTTCCATTAAGGTTTCTTTCGTAGCTGAAGGTGATCCTCCAGGTGTGTTTACATTCGTTTGGTCTTCTACTATAACAGCAGATGTCCTGAAGTTTTCAAGTTCTCACTAGATATTGTTGGGAAATGCCCACTTGGGTTATCCGTGGACCGGATATTTTCATTATCTTGTTCTTCATTTCTAATTCCCTGATGACTGACATGTGTTGGAAGGTACTCTGGTTCTAATTCTTCAACTCCATTAAAATGATTTTCTTCTACTGGTCCATACGTCAAGTCCTCATGAAAATTAATAAAGTTGTAATCATAATAGAAGTCATCAACAGGTGTCCACTTTTTTTCCTGATTGCCATTAGAAAAGTCTCCTTCAGAGATGGAGTTATCTTCCAATGAATGCTGGTTGGCATTAGAAGATCTTGGCAGACCTGAAAAATTTCATTAAAAATCTCTTTGCTGGATCCTCCACTTCCAGTCCAGTCAATCGGGTTCAAACCAGGAATACAAAATGGCATCACACATACTCGCTTGCTGATAGGGCGCTCTGAGGGATCACAGGCACCATCTTCAAGGTCATTTTCACAATACACATCTCGATTCTGGAAGCCATCTCCACATGAAACCGAGCACTGGGGAACAAAAAAATGCACACATCATAGATATATTTTACTAAACTCCTTTATTTTGTTGGACGTTGGCCATTTTCTTTTAATTTCTGACTACCACCTGGCTCCAGTTTCCATGGTGCCAAACAGCAGGGCAGGGTTCACGGTGGCTGCAGGTAATACTGGATTCAGGTTTAGGAAGGTGTTGACAGTCTGAAGGCAGCAATGCCCGTTGTTCATCCAGTCCCACTCGCTGAATACATAAGACCGTTCTTTTCTGTACGCCACCTGTCCCACCGTGATAGAACACTGCTGCCACTCTCCCACCCACCACCTGTGAAGAATAAAAATGAGCAAAATGTTATCATTAATTACTATAATTAATGCAAGAGATCAGAACATAGTACAATGTGTAATTACCAATGGATAAAAATATAAACTAAAATATCTATGTCACCTTGGAGGACAAGGCTCCTGATTGCAGTTCCGTTGTCTGTCATCTGGTCTCGTCAGTGAGTCACAATACCTTTCCTCCACCAACCAGCAACTTTCTCCACGCAGTGCACTAGCTGCCTCTGCACCCCTGACATAAAAATATGAAATTAAAAATGTTTATAGTGCAGTGTTGTTGACATGATCCAACTAATCAATGCTCTCAAGATCTTGTAAGGGCTCATACATATTTTCTTGGGCTGGTGTAAGACTCTAGTAGTCACGGGTGAGGCCGGGCCTCAGCTGCGGAGCAGCAAGGAATCAGCAACAGTCCTTGACACAAACACACTCCTCCACGGAGAACACAGACACGGACTCCAGTAATCATTCACTCAAACAGTCTAATTTACACGGCCACCACTCTTAGAAATGACATTCTTGGGACATTCATCTTTATATAATTTATGACAAATTGCTCCCGTTGTCCTGATACCTCTAGGCCCTCAACCACTCCGTCCAGAATCACCGTAACTAGCTGTAAGCTCATGTAGTCTGCCTTGGCTCCAGCCCTATCCCACCCACAGGAATTTGTCCAAAGGAACAATAAGTAATGTGCGCAGCACTCGTTATTGATCTGTTTTTTTTTGAGGGAAAAACCCAAAACGTATTGTGTTTTGATGCGTTTTATGTGCTCCCAATCCATGTTTGATGCTTTAATATTTTATTACAATGGGGTCAACGGAGAAAATGCTGGAGGAAACAGATCACTAATTGACATGCTCATTATTTTTCTGAATACGTTTTCCGCCCTGAAAAAGACCAGTAAAAAATGCAGCGTCAGCAAAAGCATTTCTAAAAACTCATTGACTTTGCAGGGCATAACAGGAAGTGATCTGTTTTTCATGCAAAAATGGATCACAAAAATCAGATCAAAAATGCACTGTTGGAACATGGCTTTGGGCCACCGTTATGCAAAGTTCCTTTACTGCTAGCACCGTGATGACCCAATAGCCCGAGTCTATGCTGAAAGTCCACTGTTGTAGGTGATGGAGGAGTCAGTTGCATCCCAGGGCCACCTAAGGCGAGGGGGGTCGAGTATTAATGCAACGAAAGTTACTCTCACACACACATTCCTATGCCCACGTTGCAATTTTTATACTTCCAGAATGACCCAGAGGGTCCAACCAAATTAAATGTAGGGTTCCACAGCGCTGTGTCTCACTGGCGTATAACCTCTGTTCCCATTTTCTCTTTTGGAGAACACTGCAGGCCTGTTTTATTGATTAAGACCCAACCATAAGGGGTGCACTATTTCCCTTTAACTATTTCCCTAACTTGAGGAAACTGGGGAGCAGTCCTTACCTCGGCCAAAAGGTGGCCACATACATAAGATTACACATACAAAGTTTACATACAAGTATATAATATGCATTTAAAGACACAGTACCCTTCAGTGCGAGGTGACAGACCCTAGACCCCCCCTACATCTACACATTCATTACGCCTCTGTACACATTCCATGTTGTATGGCGCAATAATATTAGAACCGCACAAGCATATGGGGCCTACTGTAGCTTTGCATGTCTCAGATTTCATAACTTGGCATAAGACTAATGATTTACTATACATAGACACTATCTGGCGGTACATGCTTATTTCTCTTACCAGTGCCACACGTGGCAGAGCATTCAGACCATGCGCCGTATCTCCATGAGAAGTCCGGCGGTTGAATCTCATTGCTGTCATCTACATCCCTCCTTATGGTATACTGGTAGCGGACACCAGGATTCTTCTCCTGGAACAGGAGCTAAAGCCGCAAAAGAATACTCCAGTTTATATGTGAATTGTGCAAACAAATGGCTATTGTTTGTGCTGCCTGAAGCTTATTTTCCTCTATTATCAGCGGAATGAAATGAATAGAGTGTCTTTTAATAAAATAACTGCTAGGATGTCTTCTACAAAATGGGTATTCCTATAATCAATTTTTCTTCCCATAAACTTAGTTGTGCGCATAATGTGAATGATAATAGGAGCCTGGATTATAAACTCTTTTATAGTCGCACCACACAAACATGTAGTAATTTAGAAAACCCTTTTTATACACCCTATTAGGGAGGCGCTGTCACCAAGTCATAAGTCCCCAGTTTTGCTCTTATTTTATTAATGCTGTTCCCTTAAATATTTCCACATTTATTTAATCTACCATAGGGCCACGTCACACACACAGATAATTGTGCAGAGATTGTTCGCAGATCTCTGGTTGCAGTGAAATCATGGACACATTGTTAATTTGTACACAGCCACAAAATGGAGCAATGTGTCCATGATTTCACTGCAACCAGAGATCTGTGAACAATATCTGCACAATTATCTGTGTGTGTGACGTGGCCCATAGAAATATAGAGATATCAGCCTTTTTATTCATATATAATTGATATTCTCTTTACCAAGGGGGCATGGCTCATAGGGTTATTATGTAGAGCAGCATAAAGACCTACCCTCAGCGACCTGCCACCAGCGAGCCATCCCTATGGATAAAGACCTGCTCCCAGCGAGCCACCCCATGGATAAAGAGCGTAAAAATTGTCACTGAATTCAAAGGTCTGTATCTTTGTGAACCTTATGGCAGATTTATAATGCATCAGAACACTCAGGGAGAAGCGGGAATAATATAAGAACAAAAATCGATTTGACCTAGTGACAGGTCCTCTTTAAAGGTTAGTAAAGAGGTAATAAAAAATAATGGTTATATGGGATTTTAAGAAAGTTTACAAAGAGCAGAAAAAGTTATAAAGTAAAAAAACAAACATATTATTCAATATTTAGATCCCTACTGCTCATATATTGTTTCTCTAGTGGTCCTTGTTGGCAGGGACGTAACTACAATGGGTGCAGGGTTGCATTCGCACCCGGGCCCTTGGAGCACAGGGGGCCCCCAAAAGTTCCTTTGGCCTACAGAAAAAGGCTAATGCTATTAAAGATTTGCAATTATTGGGGGCCCTGTTGTAGCTTTCGCATTTGTTGGTCCAGTAGTTAAAACACCACTGATATGATTGATGTCAATCACTGACGCAGCGTGATGTATGAACACTAACGTACTAACTCTACGAAGCACTGGAGCCACTAGGACTTTAATGGGTAATTAATGTCTATTGTGGTTATTATATAACATTTCTTGTTCTTAAATTATTTTTTTAAATCCCAACACAATCTTTTAAGATCACCTGTACACAAGTGTATAATAAAAAAAAAAATGGATAGAAATGCTGCTGACCATATTACCTGTATCCACACAGGCTCATATGTGGGTCCAGGTGCAGTCAGGTTTTCCAGATTTCCAGTACGGGTGTAGGTGAAGGTTGTCCCTGCAGCCTGGTAATCTCCATTCCACTGTATTGTCCATCTGCCATTTAGGAAATACTTCTCTGGATCTTCACTACGTAATGCTAAGAAGTTTCCTGCCTCCGCTACTTCCTCAATCTGGATTTCACGAGCACCAGGCGGGATCAGACCAATGTCAACGTACCCTGAAAGCAAACTGATGCTTTAAAGCAGTGTTCCCCAAGTCCAGTCCTCAAGAGCCACAAACAGGACATGTTTTCAGGATTTCTTTAGTATGGTACCGATGTTGGAATCATCATTATTAAATTATCACCTGTGCAATACTAAATAGATCCTGAAAACATGCCCTGTTGGTGAGCCTTGAGGACTGCAGTTGGGGAACACTGCTTTAAAGAACAGAAAATGTGTAAGGACTCGGACAGTCTTGCCACCCAAATGTATACACTTTACTCCTTGGGAACATAATTCTATTATCCAGTGAATATGCACTGCAGAATAAGCAAACATAATAAAGCTGCCTGAAAGTAAATCTGTATGCTCCGATTCATCAAGAAATTCAAGGGAAAAATTATAATTAAGCAAACTTTAAAAACCTTTTATTAGTAATTCACTAAAATTCGAGTATGAAACCCGTCATATAGACCAACGATAGATACTGTAAATACAAACAGATAAGGTAATTCAATTGTCCGATCACCAGTACAGGAACACTGGTATTATTGTACAGAGCAAGGAATGGCCTAGAGTACAGATATATGTTAAACCCATAATCAAGCGTACACGGTAAATATTGCACGATGTCCAGATAAAGAAACCAATCATAAAAAAAGGATTGATCTCGCCCAAGGGTCCAGGAGTGATTGTCCCAGGAACACAAAACCTAATCAAGCCCTGCATCAAAATAACAAATACACTGACCCTCGTAAATTAACTTCCGCCCTTATGATTGGTTTCCTTAGCTGGACATAGTGCAATGTTTACTGTGGTACTGTTGATTATGGGTTTACAGATATTTGTACTCTAGGCTATTCTTTGCTCTGTACAATAATACCAGTGTTCCTATACTAGTGATCGGACAATTGAATTGCCTTATCTGTTTGTATTTGTGTATTGTTGGTCTGTCTGATCAGTTTCATACTCATTTTTTAGTGAATTACTAATAAAAGCTTTTTAAAGTTTGCTTAATTATCACTGATTAATCCCCTTTCTTAATTTACTACCAAGGGATAAATTACAACAGAAGAGTATGCCAGTCCCCGGCATTTATATATGATAAATAAGTGCCAGTCCCTGGCATTTATATATTATAAATAAGGGCCTCAAGTGCGATAGATTTCTGGTTGAGGCGCATGGCAGTAGTAAGATGTGTTAAATCCATTAAACAGTAGATACTACTTAATGAATTTGGTGCATCTTAGGGCCCTTTCACATCAGCGTTTTTTGAAATTGCGGCAGATGCGGTGAAAAAAACGCATCTGCCGCGTTTGCCGCATAACCGATACACTTGCGGCGCGGTTGCGTTTTTTTCCATAGAAAGTATAGGGGGACTTGCGGCAGGTGCGGCAAGTGCGGTTTTGCACTTGCGGCAGGTGCGGCAGCGAAAAAAAACCGCGGCTGACCGCGTTTTTTTTCGCGGCCGCACCTGCCGCAAGTGCAAAACCGCACTTGCCGCACCTGCCGCAAGTCCGCCTATACTTTGTATGGCAAAACCGCAACCGCGCCGCGAATGCAGCCGGTATGCGGTAATCGCGGCAGATGCGGTTTTTTCACGCATCTGCCGCGATTTAAAAAAAACGCTGATGTGAAAGGGCCCTTACTCCAGCAACCCCCTCCATTATGACTTAATGAATCAGGGCCGAAATCTATTGCACTTGAGGCACTTATTTATCATATATAGTTAGGGAGATTTGTCAAGTTAAATACACCAGAATATTAATTCAACTTGACCCAAAAATCTGTCATCACTTGCATCACATATATTATATGTTTTTACACTTTTTGCGCCTTGTCCAACAAAAGGCAGAAAAGCTTTGATGAAAAGCCCCATCTCCTACCAATGACAAGACAAGATAGTGTCTGCTTCAGTAAAGGGAAACTCACCAAGTCCATCACTATCCTCAAATGTTTTGTGCACAGTGTGACATGAAGAAGAGTCCCCATGACAAACACCGCAGCGATCCTCAACCGCATTCGAGTCAATCTCATAGTCGCAGCCAATGTTCTGTAAAGCAAGATACACAACATAGATAAAGCATCTTATGTTATTGCCAGCTTACCAAAATGCAGCAAAGGCTGACGTCTTACAGTTTTGTATAGTAGGTTAAAGAGAACCTGCCAGCACACTTAGGGTGCGTTCACAAGCTTCGTGTTTGCTGCATTTTTTTACGCGCGTGCTCATCACAAACCTGGAGTGGGTGATTAAATACAGAAGTGGTGACATGTTTTTATTATACTTTTCCTCAGATTGTTCCACTCGTGGTTGGTGATGAGCTCGAGCATAAAAAAAAAATAAAAATGCAGCAAATATGCAGCGTCTGAATGTACCCTAAGTGATATCGTTTTATAAATGCCTGTCCTCCAATAAAAAAATTATTTTTATTTTGGAAAGATTGGATCTTCCAGTTAGGAGAAATCTAACGTAGAATTCATATGCAAATCAAGCTAAAAGTGCACATGGGGCGTGTCGATGCACATGTGAGAAGCAAAGCAAGTCTATGACACAACCCCAGTGCGGGTCCAGTCTGACCATAGACGGGATCTATGTTACATTTATCATTGTTGGTCTCTAAAAAAAAAGTATTTTTATTAGTGGGACAAGCACCTATAAATGCCATACCATTATGTAAAAAGATTTGCAAGTGTCTGGACCAGAGCCCTGTGAATCTTCTACTAATTGCTGGTATCCCCCGTGCTTCTTCTGATTAGTATGCCCCGTGCGACCACATAGCGTAATATAATGATGTTGCAGGGCTTACTAAAAAGAAGAGGTGACAGAGATACCACAGATCATAGGAGGATTGCAGTGCTCCGGTCTAGCAGGAGGGTCAGCATTAGGGAGAGGTAAACTGGGCAATTGACCAGGGCCCTTATTCCAAAAAGGGCCCCAGCCTGTACAAAAGAGAAATTGTATTGATAATGCCAGTCTTCCATTATCAGTACAGTTTCTAAGGTTAGAAGTGCAGAAGAACCTTTGGTGATTAATTTTCATGAGTGTAACATACGTTTGTGTGTAATATACAATGTGTGTATAGCACGCACATTTTTGGTAATATACAATGTGTGTGTGTAGCACGCAGAATGTGTGTAATATACAATGTGTGTTGTGACACACAGAATGTGTTTAATATACAATGTGTGTAGCATGCAGAATGTGTGTAATATACAGTGTGTGTGTGAGTGTAGCACACAGAATGCGTGTAATATACAATCTGTCTGTGTAGCATGCAGAATGTGTGTAATATGTAGAATGTGCGTAAGTACACTGTGTGTGTGTAGCATGCAGAATGTGTGTAATATACAATGTGTGTAGCATGCAGAATGTGTGTAAAGTACACTGTGTACGTGTGTGTGCATCATGGATGTCAAGAAGCATCTACATTTGTCATAGGTGTAAACAGGACGCAATCACTCAACGAAAAAAACAAAATAATACTCATTCATCCTGAATGGGGATAAAATGATCTTTTAGGGCGGCTTCACACTGCGGCACGATCCGGTCCGGGGCTGTCCGGGATGACCCTGACAGCCGCGGACTGGATCAGCACACAGGACTGTGGGGGCTAATATGCCGTCCAGTGTGTAGCCGCACGCAGCTGCAGCCGCTGATAGGTCAGGACCGCGGCCCTGACTTATCACAGCGGGAACTGCGTGTGGCTACACACTTTATTAAAGCTGGGCCTGTCCGGCTGCTATGCTCAGATGACGTGGCCTCTGACCGGGGCCCTGAATATGTTTTCCCAGAACTCTACTAAGAAGGGGAAAAGTAAAGATAGGGAAGAGAAGCAGTAAAGTGCCTGACATATACACCATACCTTACAAATGCCATTGATGCACATATCCCGGCTTGTATTCCTCTCGTAACATGGTGTTCCATCAATCACTGCATCCCGCAGCTTCTCAGCAAAGTACCCTGTGTCTGACTTGCAGTGAAGTTCACATGGATTGACTATGACGAAAAAAAAAAGATTATTACAGGTATTACTGGACATGTAGCTAGGAAGGGCTGGCGGGCACTTGTAGGCAGCGATGTTAAGCCTAGAATGCAGGTGTCTGGAGATCCCACCCAGCCCCATCTCCTGATATACATAGATATTATATGTCTGGAACTCTGCAGAATACATCCACTTCTCAGATGAGAACAGAATTAGATATCTGTAGGCTTGCAGCTTCTAAATATCTGCATTCACGACAGCAGAAAGTATCTTGAACAGTGCAAGGAAATGAACACAGAGGGAAACAGTTACATAAGATCGCCATTGCATTAGCCAGTCTTAATCTCAAGAGGGCTGTTAAAAGTGTGCCACATTTGCACACCTCAAAATAAACTAAATATATTTGTCATATCTTGAATGGTCCATGTGCCAAAGACAGAAATGTATGCTAGCTATGGGTTTAATTAGAATATATTCCTGGTGTTTAGTACAGTGGGGCTTGAAAGTTTTTGAAACCTTACAAATTTTTAGAAAGTTTTCCAGCCTAATAAGCATCAACATTTTTCTACTGAGGTTCTCAAAAATCTCCTTTGTTTGTGCCGTTCCACAAACATTTATTATGAAGAACAAACTTTGATAGATCCCTCTTCCTTAAATAAAACAGGTCACCCACTCAGCCTTGATTGTCTTCCCATTGAAAAAAGGAGACTCTTATTTACCCTACAAATTATCTGTGAACACTAAAGTTTCACATATTTGTTGTCACTCATAGACATGATATTGGATCATTTCCCTAAAAAAATGACAAAGCATAATATATTTGATTAATTTTTTTGGTTCTTTATTTAAGTTTAGGACTTGTGTGATGTAGATTTAGGTTAAATATATGCAGTACCGTGGAAGATTCTGAAAGGTTCTTACATTTTCAAACACCATTGTATATCACTTACGAGTTGGTATGGAGACATACGATCCCTAGTATATTGCAGTCTCACAACTGCATGAAAATTGCCTGTTTGTTGCTGATGTTAAACCATTTTCCCTGTAGAATGCATGAACATACTGTATGCTGTGCTAAACATTAGTGCAACATGTCCTGATAAATGAAGGGTAATATAGAATACAGATATACAGATGGAGGAATAATTATCCTTGTACTTACTTGCCATTAACACTGGACTCCAATGATGAAGTTTTCCTTTGTAAGGAAATGAATCAAAGAGGGAGCACTGCACATGCCTGAATGACGGTGCGTCCGGGGTACAAGGCACAATGTTGCACACACGGTATCTTTTCCTTTCTCCTAGACAGTACTTTCCTCCATATCTTGGCCTTATAAGCAGAGAAAGAAAACAATTGCAAATTTGTTTTTTGTTTTTTTTTATGCTGTATGAGTGAAACAAATAGACGTCTTTAACATATCATCATATTTTGCTCAACATCTTCAACAACAATGACCACCCAAATAGCACCATCCTGATACAAATATCTCAGCACCAGCCTTTTATAATGCCCAAAGCTTATGTAGAAAGCAGCAAATAAATCTAATGAACTAAAAAACAATCAGAGTACTGTTTCCTGAGCTCCAAAGAGTAATTTATAAAATGTTGAAATTCTTCAGCTCCCACCAGGAATCCTTATGTTGGTTTGTTGGTTCCCTATTACGTTTCACTGAACCAACGTAGATCCCACATAACGCTGGAAACACACTATCCAACTTACATCCGAGTCTCTCAGACGAGACTCGGATTAGACTCAGATCAGTGACCCTGAATGGCCTCTCCATCTCTGGATGGGAGTGTCAGCTGCTTGTGTTTTTGTGCAGCATCACACTCCCGTCCAGAGAGGGAGAGGCCGTTCAGGGTCACTGATCCAGTCTCTTCCAAGTCTCGTCCGTCATACTCGGATGAGTGTGTCCGAGCCCATTTGGCTGGAAACAGACTATCCAACTTACATGCAAGTCTCTCAGACAAGACTCGGATGAGACTGGTTCAGTGACGCTGAATGGCCTCTCCCTCTCTGGATGGGGAGAGTGATGCTGCACAAAAACACAAGCAGCTTGACACTCCCGTCCAGAGAGGAAGAGGCTGTTCAGGGTCACTGATCCAGTCTCATCCGAGTCTTGTCTAAGAGACTCGCATGTAAGTTGGATAGTCTTGTTTCCAGCCTAAAGGTTATGTTCACACAGTGCATTGATGGGTGCTAATGGATGCAGCCCAATAATGGCACACAAGTGCTTGGTGACCCAGTACCGACACCACTCAGGTTATGTTCACACGTTCAGTAATCATCCATCAGAACGGATCCGGCAGCAATCTTTAGCAAAAAAGTTGTCCAAACACAACTTTGTTATCTGTTTTGAAAAAATTGATTTCTGCAGGATCCGCTCCTTTAAGTTGGAGTCTATGGAAAACAGATCCGTTAGGAATTGTTATTTATCTACCTTTTGAAACTGATCCAGTGAGCAAAAAAGGATCCTTTACAAATGAAAGAAAAAGGAGGCTAAATAGCGATATCAGTTACAGGATCCGGTCTCCATAGCCTTCCATGATAAAAAACAGATTCTGCAGAAATTAATTTTTTCAAAACGGACAAAAAAGTTGTAATTGTACAACTTTTTTGCCAATGGATTGCTGCAAGATCTGTTCTAAGGGAGGTTTACTGGACATAAGAATTAAGCTAAAACAGCTCCAGTGCAGGAGGTAAGGAATCTATTACTTTTATTTTACACTGGGGAATGTAGTATTTAAGAAATGGTTTTCTTAGAAGTAGATAACCCCTTTAAGATGAACATTTTATGAGGCCGACTAATATAAAAAGGGGACAACTTTCATCACAGATAATGTAGCTTTTCCTGTGGTCTAAAATGTGATGATGAATCCATTTCAATAGAGGAGAATCAGAGCACAGTACAAGGCAGCGAACAGCATTACATCCTGGACACCCAGAAGTAACAAGTAATATGTTAATGTATGAGATATACAAAACACACGGCTGTTTATAATAGATGTATTACTAGTCCTGTTCCCTGCATAACATGTATAAACACAGCTCTTTATATAGATACAAAAATATACAAATCGGAGTGTGTGAAATGGCCACGAGAGTAGAAAGTATCACTGATTCCCATGCAGGCTCTTTGTATGTGTCATGTTTGTGATGTGACACACGCGTTCACCCTGCACACCCCAAGTGCGCACATTACATAGATACCCGGATATGACACCTTTGATCATTCTCTGGACACTCCATCACTTCCCACTTAGATAATCTGCAGAACACTGACTTTCCATCATTCCTCCTCTCTAATTACTCTAATACTTGTGATGAAGCCCACATTCCCCCAAACAATAGCAGCTTTCAAGACACAATTTGGCAGATTCATGGAAGATGGTGTAATTGAATAATTGGGCACAGTGTCGATTTGACAACCAGCAGCCGGATGCAATTATAACACTTGGAATCAAAAAGCAATGGGAACCCCAGGCAACATTGAGGCTATGTCATCTGCAGTGTTGGGTGACATAAAACACAATCACATATATCAGATCACGCTCGTGTAATCATATAAACAGGCACCGCGTGTACATAAACTTACCACCAAGTTTATACATCTTTTTACAGTTTGTTTCTTCCTTGCATAGTCTGAAGGAACCGTCACACGTAGGAATATCGCTGCATATGGCTGGCAATTTCACATGAGCGCGCATGTTCTGGGCACTCTTTTACACATCGCCGTCGCCCTGTCACACATAGACATCTCACGTGCGATGTTCGGTGATCCTGCGTTCCGGAAATCCCCTGCCACAAACCAGAAGCAATTCCACATAACCACATCGCCACCAAATCTGCGCGTCACACGCCTCCACCGCATCAGCGATGTGGGCGTAGAGTGTGAGTGCGCCGAGGAGACAGGCGTGGCAGAGTGTTGTACACCACCCCTACCACTCCGATTGGCCAACACAACTGCATCGCCATTGGTCAGCCTTGTCAGTAAGTCTGCCTACTACATGACGCATGTGTCCTTTCTACTATATCGTGATTTAAATATGGCGCCTTAGCCATGGCCAGCCAATGAGAACGCAGGAGCAACCACCAATCGCGGAAGACGGGGCGCGCCAAACAATTGCTTCCAGATGGTCTGAGCTCGCTTTCTACATCGCTATTGCCCAGTCACATGCCAAGATGTGCAGAAATCACCTGGTGGAAATCGCCTAATTTCTCAACAGAGCAGGGCAATCAGGCGACGCACCACCGGCGATTTCTCACCATAAAATCACCCTGTTCACGCAAATACGCAAATTTACGGCGATATGGAAACCATATTGCCACGTGTGACGGTACCTGGAGAGTTTATGGGAATGTAATGGCTTATATATAAGAAACATTACTAAAAAACGAAGAGGAGTATTTTGTTATCTAATCCCCTTTAATCCAATGCAAATTGTTCAAAAATACAGCAAGAGCAAACAGCACCAGGGATTGTATATATTCACTCAGCGCTTACAATATTTACATTACAGCACTATGACTTTTAAAGGTTGGTTCACACAAAGGTATTTTCAGTCCATCTGCTGCCCACGTGCCCAACAGATGACACACGACCAATGCAAGTAAGGGGAGAAGCTTATATCACTATTTCTACAGATGGGCGCAGCATGAACTGTTCTCATCTGTTTGTCACATCAGACTCATCCTTTAAAATCAATGGGTTGTCATATGGATGGCAATATGGATAACAAATTGTTCTTATATCTGCATGAAAAATGGACGAGTTTACATACGCTCATCTGAACCCAACCTATTAATGATTCAATTTAGGCAAAATCTGTGTGCTCTCTATGTACTATGAAATTTTCTCTTCAAAGAGGACTTGAACTCTTCCGCAATCTATTGGAAGTAGCAATACTAAAAGTTAATACTGACCCTTTAAGGAGCCTTATCATACTGCCAAGGATATACTGTGTATTCTGTAAATCCTAAAACTCAATATTGACCCTTTAAGGAGCCTTTAAGGAGAGATTTTGTGACATTTTTAGGTTATTTTTTTGCCAAAACATAGTATGCTCTGGACGCTTCTCTACAGCATGTGAAAAAGGCCAGAAAAACACATTACACATAATATAAAATGCTCATGAAAAAATCTATGAAACATGCTAATATTGGTTGCTTTTCATACCAGCATTCAAAAACACATGTAAAAAATGTGCATGACACCTGCATGTCTTAGACAACCAACAAAAGATATACCGTATATACTCGTGTATAAGCCGACCCGTGTATAAGCCGAAAACCTATTGACTCGTGTATAAGCCGAGGTTGGACCCCAACACAGGTATACAGCCCCCAGCAGTGTGGTATACAGGCCCCCCAGTGGTATACAGGCCTCCCCAGTGGTAGTATACAGCAGCCTCCCCAGTGGTAGTATACAGCAGCCTCCCCAGTGGTATATACAGGCCCCAGCAGTATTACAGCAGCCTCCCCAGTGGTATATACAGGCCCCAGCATTATTACAGCAGCCTCCGCAGTGGGATATACATGCCCCAGCAGTATTACAGCAGCCTCCCCAGTGGTATATACAGGCCCCAGCAGTATTACAGCAGCCTCCCCAGTGGCATATACAGGCCCCAGCAGTATATACAGCAGCCCCAGTGGTATACAGCAGCCTCCCCAGTGGTATATACAGGCCTCAGCAGTATATACAGCAGCCCCAGTGGTATATAGCAGCCCCAGTGGTGTGGTATACAGCAGCCCCAGTGGTATATAGCAGCGCCAGTGGTATATAGCAGCCCCAGTGGTATATAGCAGCCCCAGTGGTGTGGTATACAGCAGCCCCAGTGGTATATAGCAGCCCCAGTGGTATATAGCAGCCCCAGTGGTATATAGCAACCCCAGTAACGTCATCGTTGCTGCGACGGCCGGGGACCCCGGATGCATCGAGGACGGGAGCATGGAGGACTGAGCACCGAGGACCGGCGCTGTGCAGAAGACCAGGGATGGTAAGTTAAGCAGCAGGGGGGGCCTTACAAGGAGGGGGGGAGTGCCAGCATTTGGGGGCCAGATATGCACTACTTCCCCCTGCCGCTGATTGATAGGGGGAAGCAGTGCATATATAATGAGCAGCCCCATGTGACGGGGCGCTCATACAGCAGCCTCCCCCCGCCTCCTCCAGCCTCCCCAGCCCCGAACACAGCCCCCACCACCGTATTGACCCATGTATAAGCCGAGGGGGAGACTTTTCAGCCCAATTTTTGGGCTGAAAAACTCGCTTATGCACGAGTATATACGGTAATTTCTTTCATTAAGTTTCTGCTTTGCAGAAATCTTCCTGTTTTCCTGTCCTTAGTTTAAGTAATAAATGCCATCACAAGCCAGAAATGAGTCATGGAAGAATTTTCTTCTAATCCTAGAGGAGAGATACACCCGATAAACAGTTTATATGTAACAGTTTACAGAACAATTCTTAGTTTGATCACTACCTGAAGTCGGCATCATAAATATTAACAGCACATCACTATTAAAAGCCAAAATAAACCCACGACATCACAGATTGGGGGTTTACACTGAAATATCTTAGTCTATATAACTTGAAGCTTATGGGCTCCGATGCAAAGGATCCAACAGGGCCGCCAATTATTGCAAATCTTTAATAGCATTGGTCTTTTTCTATAAGACAAAGGGACTTTTGGGGCCCCCTAAGCTCCAGGGCCTAGGTGTGAATGCAACCCTGCACTTATTGTAGTTACGTCATTGTCTATAGCAGTATTACAGAAAATAATTATTCCGCACTTTTTAGTGGGGCTCAAATCAGCCAGATCAGCTGTTGGAATCTGCAGAAAAACCACAATCAACAACAAAGACTAGAATCCATTTCCCCATGGAACCTGGGTCGTATTTCCTCTGCAGCAAATCCATCCTGTACAATTTTTTATTTAGTGCTGTGTCCTCTTTACAGTTGTTCCTGCACGGTGGCGCCACAGTCGCCTGCTGAGCAGGGACTTTTCTCATTGCACCCTTCAAGAATGAGCTCTTTCTTTCTGAGAAAACTTTTAAAGGGGGCCAGCTCTGAATCTGTGCAGTGCCCCTAATTCTCAAGATTAGTAGGGGTTGCTGTTGTGAATTCATTGGAGCTCCCTCCGGTGGTTGTTGCTGGTGATGCAGCTGACTGTGTGGGCGTCACAGGTGATGGTGATGATTGGCAATCTGGTTCTTGGAGCATATAATGGTTTGAAGTGGATCAATCCTTGCCAGTTGTCTTTGGTTCCTGGAGGAGTTCACATCTCTCTGGTTTCTTCTGCTCTGTGGAATTCTTTGCAACCTAAGTGGATTTTTTTATATATTTTGTGGCACACTTTTGTGTGCTTAAGGTTCTGCTTATGTTTGTCTTATTCTGAGTTGTGGGTTTGCAATTTAGTCTGTATATTTGTTTATCTGCTCTCAGATAGGAAGTTTTCTTCCTAGGAATTTTACCATTCACTATTATCTGTTATTTCCAGTTGTGCTGGCATTTGATTTATAGAAGTCTGCAGATATAGAGGGTGCTGAGTCTTAGTGACTCAGGGTAAATTTTGTACTATCTGCTGTTGGTGGTTTTTTTATAGTGTTTTATACTGATCTCAATAGTATTCTACCCTGTCTTTCCTATATAGCTAGTTTGGCCTCCTTTGCTAAACCCTTTACTCTGCCTGTGTTTGTTTTTCTTTCTCTTGTTTCCCAATTAATATCTGTGGGGGCTTGCTATTCTTTTGGGGTTCTGCTCTGAGGCAAGATAGCTTTTCCTACATCCATCTTTAGGAGCAGTTAGTTCTCCGGCTGTGCAGAGGTGTCTAGGTCTGGTTAGTTACATACCACGGCTACTTTTAGTTGCAGCGTGTAGTCAGGGATTGCGGTCAGTATAGTTACCAACGACTTCTGTGGAATCTGAATGTTACTCCTGAGTCATCGGTTCATAACAGGTTGCCCTGCAATGACACCCATGATTATAAAGTCATGTTTTTTTCTTGCTAAACGCTATTGCCAAGATTCATCACAGTTTTATGAACCAAATATCTGGAACAAAACTTGTTTGAAATGTTGCAAAATTTTGTGACATTTGCCATTTTTACACCACTTTCTCCAGCTTTTTGGAAAGTGAACAGAATTTATTCCTGGGGGCATGATTGAGTTCAGCATGTCAAATTCTTCATCATTTACACCACAAAAGTGGTATAAATTAAAGACAACCTGTCATTTGATAAAACAAAATGTGTTAAATACCTTGTTAAACACTTGAGCTACCCTAACTTTGCCTCCTTTTTCCTTTTTGCGCGCAGGCACTTCAGTGCAGAGATATTCATATATGTTGCTTTTAGAGTGTAGTATGTGACAACACTTGTTATAGTGCAACTGGGCGTTTAGAGTCTTCTCTGGGGCATGTGTTCCTTCACCTGTCTTTTCAAGACCCTGTCAATTAAAGCGTTAGCAGTCTATCAGTCTGAGTTGTGAATGGCAGCATCTGGGAGGGAGGGGTGAAAGAGCTCTCTCCTCAGAGAAGACTCTAAAGAAAACGCAAGCAGAGATTTCACATACCGTGCTCCAAAAGCAAAAAATGTGAAAATCTCTGCATTAGCGCAACACAGCACAAAAAGGAAAAAAGCAGCAGAATTAGGAAAGCGGATGGATTTTTACAAGGTATTTAACTCCATTTTATAGAGCAATTTACAAGTCTTCTAGTCAATGAAGGGACTATATCTGTGACAATGGCACACAGCAGCAGAAAGAAAAGCCCCATTCATTAATAGGATGACACCTCCTAATGAATTTGGTACATCTTACTCCAGCACATCCTGGTTTCAGGACTGGTGTAGAAAATATCAGTCTTGTTTAATCGGCATTTATGTTTTAACACTGTCGAAAGGAACCTATGCAACATCCATAAAAATGTTTCTAAGGCCAGGGAAACACTGAGCGAGATGCATGCGAAATACTCGCACAAATCTTGCATAACTCACCCGACACGGCCGCCAACTCCCTGGACAGGAACACGTCAGCTGCAGGTGTTCCTATGCAGCTCCACGCTCCTGCTAGGTGAGTAATGCAAGACTTGTGGGAGTACCTCGCATGCATCTCGCTCAGTGTGTCCCTGGCCTTAGTCAGATCAAACTTAGTTTAGATAACCCAATTATTAGACAGGAGACCTTCATTCAGGACCTGCTAAATAAGCTGAAATTAGTGGAACACACAGCATATTCATGCATTACATAGATAGCCTCCTAGTTTTGTGACCACCATGAAATAAGTCATCCCCTTTGTACGAATGGAGAACCCTCGCTGTCATATGTATGAGGTGTAACAATGTCCTCTAACAACTTGTGAGTTCTACAATAAACACTAAAAACTACATCATAAATGGAGAAGAAAAATAAAAATGATAGGGTTCAGTAATCATGGTCACACCTGGAAAAATAAACAGACAAAAAACATTAATTTTCTATACCAGTCAGAGACCCTGTAAGTGGAGGTCTATCAGTGACTCACATCATGGCCTTAAAACCCTGGGAACCGCTCACATGGGTGGGAGAAATAAGCTTATATCACAGATCTAATTCTCCCTAATTGTGTGCAGATGTGCAGTGCTTTACTGCCGTATCTGGGATCAAATTTTCTATTACTTAGAATTACATTTCTGACCAATGAACTGAAGTCCTTCATTTCCTATAATTCTGAGAACCAACAACCACTTCCTCTGGAGACGGGGTCTCATGTCGCAGAATTCCACATATATAATCTGCAGAGATCATGTTCAGTGGCATTGTGTGGCCTCTGTACTATCTCTTAATAAAGCTCTGATTGTGCCAATTTTTATTATATACAAAGTATACCTTTAGGTCCCATGTATATTAAAGCATCTGTTGATTAATGTTAACATATAAAATGTATTATTGTAAAATAATAATTTTTACTTAGGCTAGTGTCACACTTAAAACATGAAAAGGGGCGGGGCTACCTTCGCATCATAACGATAGCCCCGCCCCTTTCATGACGCGGCCTCCCTCTCAACACAGAAGCAAGGCCAGAGGGGGCGTGCATAATTAATTAGCGGGGGAGGCAGCAGCAATCAGCCCCGCCTAGGGCTTCAAACTGAAACTGCTTGGCACAGCACGTAACTATGAGCTTAATTCTCTACTTTAATACTTAGTTTTTGTCACAAAAAGGGAGAGCTAGAAAAGAGGGGTGCAGGGACCCCTCTATATAGATACAGGGTGGGTGGTGAGTTTGGGGGTAATGCGCGGAGCTATGATGACCCCTGCGCATTTGGACATTGCAGGATAAGCCCACCTGAGTGGGCGTACGGTCTCTAGGGGGACTAAGCCCCCCCTAGAGACATCAAGCAATCATTTATTTATTAAATTTAACTATTTACAATACATAGAACAGCTTGCTCATCCCTGCGGCAGCAGGGATGAGCAAACTATCCAGTAGCCGCATTGCTCAGGATTACACATCCTGAGCAATCTGGTTACTGGAGTGCGGATGCTTAAACCGCTCCGAAAACTGCAGCCTGCATGATTTTTCACGCAGGCTGCAGAGCGGAGACGGACACCGGATTGCTTGTGAAGCAATCCAGTTTTTAGCATTGGCTCCTATGAGGAGCGTTTCTTGATCCGGTTTTGAGCTTTCTGAAAGCTCAAAACCGGATCAGGTTTTAAAAATAAAAACGTAGATGTGACCCTAGCCTTATATAGCGTCAAGCTTATTCTGCAGAACTTTACAATTCAGAAAGGACATGTAGGCAATATGAGACAATACAGAGTAACACAATGCAACATATACCAAGAGGAATGAGGTTCCTGCTTGCAAGTTACAATCTATGAGGAAATAAGGAGGACAAAAGATGAATGGCAAAAAGTGCCGTCATATATGGTCCAGCCATCAATATAATAACACTGCATAAACCGGTCACAAGCCAGAATGTCACGGGTTCTATAACAGACAAGGGAGTAAGGTATCAGGATGGTAATGGTGGGCAAAGGCCATCAGGGTAATTAGTCTGGCCCTTAGACTGGGGGTACCTGGCTTACCTTGTTCCCAGAATTACCTTTGAAATCGAGGATGTCTAAGCCGCCACCCTTGCCCTTGCTCCTGATCAGACATAGGCTAAAACCCCCTCACCTCCACCCATGGACCAGGAAGCATAGCAACTTCCACAAAATAAGGAAAACTCCAGGAAAAAAAATAGCAGGAAGCTACAGCACAAACTGTACTAACGTCCTCACAGCTCACTGTATTTATAGAGACTAAATTCTATCGCAACATCTGCTGGTGTAAGAGGGAACGATTTAAAGACCAAGAGCATGGCCAACTGCGTAACCTGACATACCCCTCTCCTGAGGAGCCACAACAGACCATAGACATCAGCAGCTTCTGACATTAACTCCAAAGTTACCAACAGGAATTAAACATATTAAATCATTACAGAGTGGTCAAGAAGACTGCAGCACAGGTTACACTTGACAAAGGATCTGTACAAGTACAGATAAAGTACATGGAGGGTGTAAACAGATGATACAAGGGACCAGATTTGGAAGAAAATATTTTAAAGGGCAAAATTGGAATAGTTACATAAGTGAGGTGGGTGATAGGCTTGTCTAAACAAATGCGTTTTTAGGGCCTGAATAAAACTGTAGGTATTGGGAGTTAAACAAATTGTTCTTGGTAGTACATTCCAGAGAATTGATGCCGTTCATCAGAAGTCTTGGAGACAGGAGTCAGAGGAAGTCAGTCTTAACTCATTAGTGAAATAGAGCGCATGAGTAGGGTGATAGACAGAAATGAGGGAGCAGATGTAGGGCGGGGCAGAACTGTGGAGGGCTTTGTGGGTGAGAATGATAAGCTTACATGGGACTCTGTAGTGGATGGGCAACTATGCAAGGACTGGTACAGGGTAGAGGCATCAATGAAGTGGTTGGAGAGGAATATAATCCTGGCTTCTAAATTTAGGATAGATTGGGGAGAGGGGAGAGTTTAGTAAGCGGAAGACCGATTAGTAGAGAAAAGCAATAATCCAGACGAGAATGACTAAGGGCCCTTTCACATCAGCGTTTTTCGTAATTCGCGGCAGATGCGTGAAAAAACCGCATCTGCCGCGTTTGCCGCATAACGGTTCCACTTGCGGCACGGTTGCGGTTTTTTCCATAGGAAGTATAGGGGGACTTGCGGCAGATGCGGCAAGTGCGGTATTGCACTTGCGGCAGGTGCGGCAGAGAAAAAAACCGCGGCTTACTGCGGTTTTTTTCTCTGCCGCACCTGCCGCAAGTGCAATACCGCACTTGCCGCATCTGCCGCAAGTCCCCCTATACTTCCTATGGAAAAAACCGCAACCGTGCCGCAAGTGGAACCGTTATGCGGCAAACGCGGCAGATGCGGTTTTTTCACCGCATCTGCCGCGAATTACGAAAACGCAGATGTGAAAGCACCCTAATTAGAGTTTTTAGAGTCCAATTGTATCTACTGCACTCTTTATAGTTACAACTATTGATAACTCTATTAATAGGAGTGACCTAACAGCAGAGTAGGACCACGGCAGCTACCGGGTCAGAATACAGTACACGATTTGTGGATCCAAGCTTCCATGGTACAGGAGACATAGGGTTAGGCTCCTTCAAATGCAGTATAAAACAATATTAAAATATATGGCATTCAGAAGACCACTATTGCAGTGATCCATTAAACTGTGCTTTCCCCTTCCCCTGTCCCCCTTGAGGTCCCATTACACAGCAACGATCTCGGGGGCGTGCGGTCGTTAGGACATCGTTTTGACATCGTTGGTTAGATGCTACACGTCTAGATATCGTGGACGACGCACCAACAATGTAGTGAGCAGGTATCGTTCGCACAACCCAGTGAACGATCCCTGCTTATTGCTGTGAATGGGCGAAGTCATGAATGATATCGTTATCGCGGTGTTACACACAACGATATAGCAGGTTGGCTGATCATTGATCGTGTGGTTTGAGAACATGTTCGATCCAACAATTTATCGTTACAACTTTGCAGAGTCACACGCAACGAGGTAGTAACGATGTTGCTTGAACGACTCCAAATCTGTGACGTTTAAGTGATATTGTTAACGATGTTGTGCCGTGTAACGGGGCCTTTACAGTGTGACAACTTTTAATAAATAGCAGACTCGTATTTAGGAGACCTGCATATGTCATATAGATTTGATATAGCATTGTATGACTGCTTTCACTATTCCACAGTGTGGGGACCTCCACTGAGTCTATAGCTGGATCCAGGAGTTTCTCTATACATTCTTTGCTTTGATGCTCTGGAACATGCTGTTAATTAAGGGAAAAACTCTACCTTTACTTTCTATTAACTAAAAAGCATCTGCTGCGAGAATCAGACAGTCCACTTGATGGATGGTCTATTGCCAACATCTGGTTTTTCCCTGTTATCAAAGGCAGCTTCAGGGCTCAATGTGAGACTGCATCCTCGCCAGTAATTTTTATACTTTCTGTCATCTGAACATCTGCAAAGGCTCATTTCTTGTCTAAAGCAAGATATAATACTACTGCTTCTGCGAGAAGGTCAGTAAGTCTGTAAGATTCTGAGAAATCGTAGGTCTACACTGTTCTGATCTCCAGCATCTATTAACAAGAATTAAACCCAATCTTTCTCTGATGATCACAATCACATCATAAGAGAAAAAATAGCACGTCATGAAGTTTCACGTCAGATGCTGTCACAGTTACTAATTTATAAATAATTCTACATCTGTCATCTTTCTTGTAACACTTTGCAAATACCTCGTATTGGAGGGGGTCCTTCACATTGCGAGGGTAAGTTTGTCCTAATGTTGGAAACCAAATAACTAAATAGTTTATAGTAAATTAACTTTATAGGGTTTGTCCACAAAAATATTGTTTAAAAAGCAATAAGAGCATGTGAAAAAAAGTGTATTAGGAAGTGAATATACAGTAATTAAGCACACTTGCAGTTTAAGTGGCCAGAAGTTACGAGGCGTGAGCGGCTTAGGTGGTAGGTGGTGGGCGTGGTTTGTTGATGGTGGGTGTGGTTTGGTGCCGGTGGGTGTGGTTTGGTGCCGGTGAGTGTGGCTCAGCATTTCACCAAGGGAACAAAGATTAATTTTTAAGTCCATGTGGTCGTGGGGTGGATTATAGTAGAAGCAGGGGTCTGAGGGTAAGACCCTTGGGTGGGTGGGGGTGCAGGGGGGGAGTAGTCCCCCTTGCATGATCCATTATATCATGCGGACGGCCACCCTGCCAACTAAACTAGTCCACTGGTAAACTTTAACCCCTTCATGACCCAGGAATTTTTTGTTTTTCATTTTTATTTTTTACTCCCCTGCTTCCAAGAGCCATAACTTCTTTATTTTTCTGTCAATATATACATATGATGGCTTGTTTTTTGCTGGACGAGTTGTACTTTCAGATGCAATCATTTATTTTATCATATAGTATACAGGGGAATTGCAAACAAATTCCAAGTGCAGTGAAATTGCAAAAAAAAGTTCAATTACATGTTTGTCTTTTGGGTATTTTAGTCACCATGTTCACTATATGGTAAAACTTCACAAAGTATTCACTGATCTCAGGGAGACCAGTCCAAGAAAACACTGCGGGCAGCTGGCTAAAGCGCTCAACACAGTGAATTCCTAGGCGCATTGCCTCCTGGGAATTATGAATATGCAAATAAGTCTGTGGAGCCTCGGTTAGAAGTCTCAAACACAGGACTAGCCAGATATCCTTCCAGGGAAGGACCCAGTCAAGGGGTGGCTCCTTGCAGAGAACACCATAACCACCATGTTAAGTGGCCCTTTTAGTCAATATCCAGCTCTTTTACAAGCTTAGAGATATGACAAGGGAATACCAAGACCAGGTATCCATCCACAGACAGCTGTTTCGGGGTGTTGCCCCTCATCAGTGTGGAGTAGGATTCTGGCTAGGTGGAAGCAAGGCCTAGTAGACCAACATCACAAAGTATTCACTGATCTCAGGGAGACCAGTCCAAGAAAACACTGCGGGCAGATATGGTAAAACTGACCTGACAGTGTGATGTCGCAGGTCAGTACGAGTTTGTAGATACCAAACATGTATACCTTTAATGGTATCTAAGTGGTGAAAAAAAATTCAGAAGTTTGAAAAAAAAGTCGCACTTTTTGCACCATGTTTTGCGTTCCGTAGCGCCCTCATTTTTCGGGATCTGGGGCTGTGTGATGGCTTATTTATTGCGTCTTGAGCTGCTGTTTCTAATGATACCATTTATGGGTGGATGCGCTATTTTGATCACCCATTATTGCATTTTATAGCAGTGTTGCGGCGACCAAAAAAATGTAATCTTGGCGTTTGGACCATTTTTTCCGTTACGCAGTTTACGACTCTCATTAATTCATTTTACATATTGATAGATCTGGCAATTCTGAATGCAGCGATACCAAACGTGTATTTTTTTTATTTTTTTAATACTTTTATTGTGAATGGGGGAAAAGGGGGGTGATTTGAACTTTTATGTTTTGGTTTTTTTATTACATGTTTAAAAAAAACTTTCTTAATTAATTCTTATTTTTACACTGCCCCATAGAGAGGCACAGGGCTGCAACATCCGATCACTTCTGACAGATACCGATGAGCTGCACCTGCCAACCACTCGCCTAGAGCACTCCATGATAGCTTCCGGGGTCAAGCCAGAGTGCCGATACTGTGCAGTAGAGAGAGGAGAACTACAACATATAAAGAAGATGTAACAAGAGAGATGAGAAAAAGATTGCTGTCACTGTGTGTGGGGGACTGCTTTCTCTGTATGTTACGGGAGGAAGACAGGTGATGAGTCCCCTGGGGGATACATTGACTTCCTGATCACATGGGACAATCTGCCGTTAGTACATGGTAAAAGAAAAGACCAAAACTGGAAGGAGTAGGTAAGAAGGCTGAAAGAGGTCAAAATCCGCTCCAAATTGATTCCCTTGTGCACTACAATTTTGGAGTCAATCCTGGACTTTCTGAAAGTTGTATCAAGTGTCTTTCATTTACATTACATTACATTGCTTCTCGTATTAGGAGGGAATTTTTCTCGCCAATTATATGTATTTCTCTTAAGCTACACCCACATGAACGCCAGAGCATGGCATCCCCACCCGCTGTATTCGTACATTGGTTATAGTGTGTGTGTGTGTAAAGTCTAAAGTGTGTGTGTGTATACAGTCTATAGAGTGTGTGCAATCCAAAGTGTCTGGGTGTGTACAGTCTACATGTCTTCCATTATTATAGCGCAAAAGATAAGACCCCACCTCATCACCACCATGGTGCACATGGAGATGGCTCTCTCCATCATCATTCTGGATATATGTAGTGCCAAACTGGTTTACTCCCACACTCCAAAGACATACTGATAGGGAATTTAGATTGTGAGCCCCAATGGGGACAGTGATCATGACATCTGTAAAGCACTGTGGAATTAATATCGCTATATATGTGATTAAAGTAAATAAATAAGAAAAACACCAGGTGCTAACCACCACAATGTATATAACAATTAATTACATCTGTACAAGTAAATTAAAGTACATTATTAAGTTTGGCTATCATGAGACAATATGCAATATATTGTCAACCTGGCAACTAAATATATGACAGCAGCAATGTAAAAGTCTTTGACTGTATTGAAAACTTGGTTACCACTTGTCAACAGGTCTTATTCTGTAAGGGACTGCATCCTTTCTAAATCTGGAATTCCAGAAACTTTCCAATTTGCTTTCTAGGTCCAAAACCTATTGATTTCTAGATGAATGCGCCAACTGATACTGTGATCCTTAATTGAAAAAACACATGTTCTCAAGACTACAGTAAGGAGCAATGCAAATAACAGGCCAAGCTGCAAAAGCTCGCCATTAACAGATGAAAGTAAAGATGGATTTTCCATCACCACATCTGATTTAACCACTAGCTAGGTAGTATCCACTACTTTACTAACTGATCAGTTACAAATTATAATATAAATTCAAGGGAAATTTTGCTCAGAGACAAAATGATTCTTGTGATTTAGAGGTGCAACCATTACTGAGCTGTGCCTGTAATCTACAGTACCAGGAACAGTCACATTTCACTGTCCTCGCATTCAGACGTATGGGGGTATGTGCTCATGGTCCGGAGGCGCTGCGTCTTGGACACAGTGGTTCTGGACCTGCGAGAATCTGCGGTGAACGCAGGGAGATCGCAGACGCCCTGTACTCACCATTTGTGGTGGGTGCAGGGCGGCTTCTCCATGCATGCAGCTGATGGTGACCGCTTCGACTCCGCAGCATGAAATGAACATGCTTCAGAGATGCGGAGAAGTGGAGAAGCGGACACCCAAACCGCAGCTGAAAGAACGCTGTAGTTGGGAGCAGCATAGTGAGCATGTGATTTGTTCAAATCCCATCAACTATGCTGCTACTGTGCAACACAGTGTTTTGAAAAAGCGGCAAGATGCTGCATTCAAAAGCTGCGTATACTGATTGTGAGCACACAGTCTAAGTAATCAACAGGACGTGGGAGCTATGGCTGCAGCTCACTTCATGTCGATTACTTATATGTCCAAATGCAGGGAGAGGAATGTCAGTGGTGAGTAGGTGCAGAGCTCACCTGACATAACAACCTCATAGGAGCCCCAGGTGAGCAAGCAGCGTCACTGCTAGAGCAGCGCCCACACAGGAGGTGAGTATATGCTTTTTATGTTAATGCAGACAAACATGGGAAATTAAAAGGGGTTGTCCTAGTAATGGACAACCCCTTTAAAATGAATGGTGCAAGAAAGGGGACACATAGCTTTCCAGAGCACCACACACCTTAATTTAACTGATTATCAGGACAGCTGGAAATAGAAGCCCCTCAGACCTACAGTATCTTAACGATACACCATACATATTTATACCATATATATTTCCATTTCTGAAAACAGCTTCATTTGATGAATATGAATGGGATTTAGTGCATCAGACAAATGCGTGTGTTGGACTACAATAAAGATGTAGTAAAAATTAATTATACAGAATTTTGGACCTTTGACTTTAAAGAAAAATAAACAGGGTTATTAACTGCTTCTTAGCAACTTTTGCAAACAACTTGATACTAAAAGTTCCAATTGTAGAGTAATTTTTTATTTTATAGCTTGTTGCTTATTGCCTAGGGGAAGTAGTTACTGCTATAGTTTAGCAGTGATGGTGAAACATGCACAGTGTTTACAAGCTTTTTCCTATAGGGCTTGTAAGCACTGCTCTAACCTGGCCTGCTTCAAAGCAACTATGATCCTCCAGTGCTGCAAAGGCAAAGCTGCCTCATATGGCAGCATCGGGAAAGCACAGTTCAGTCCTGCAGAGCCACAAGGTTACCTGTCAATCAAGAAAAAAAAATCGTGTTCCGGCAAGCAGGAAGCCGGGAGGTTGAAGAGCACTGCAGTGTGGGACAAACCCTTCAGGCACAGAGTGGAAATAATATGGGCCAAAAATAATGGATAGATCACAGATCATAAAAAGCTACATTTACCTAAAATAATGGTGGAGATTCTTCTCAAGCCATGTGCACACGTTTAGTACTTGGTGAGTGTTGTACCTCAGAATTTGTAGCCAAAACCAGGAATGGTTGATAAATGCAAAAGTGGTGCATGTGTGGCGCCCCACTGGTCAGGTGTCACAAGTGGGGTACTGCACCCAAGATGAGCGTGTGATTATCCTGTTGTAAGTAGAATGTGGAAACTGTGGAAGAATCTGATCTCAAAACACACCCACCAATACAGCTGGGAGAGTCCCAGAGTTAGTGAGAGTGGAAAAGAATGAGGGAGCAAGGTGGAACACATGGGGAGTCTTCAGGAGTGTCTTCCCGAGGAAAGATAGAGAACGGGAGCTTACCCGAGAGAGAAAGGGGGCTTCAAAGAGGGCTAGAGAGAAAGTAGCCCACACAGAAAGGTCCTGTCTTGTACACCCGGAGTACATGGGTCAGACAACGCGGCCTGGAGTGTTCACCCTCCGACCGTACTCGTCCCGGCTCCAAAGACGTTTTCAGGGTTTTATCCCTGGGACGTACTACTGCTCACGAAGCAACCCACGAGAAGAGAGAGAAGGGACAGGACAAGAGTAGATCCAAGAAGGTACCGCCAGAGACTTCCACAGATTCTGCATTCTGCTGCGACTACCCAGCCGGCCGTCCTGCTGGAGTACTGTGAACTGTATCATCATCTTGTTCAGTTTCTTTGCAAGTAAAGTACCTGGAAGAGTGAAGTGCCTCTGTGTTTCTGTCCCGCTTAATTGACTTTTCTCAGCGGTCTGTATCGTGCCAGCATCAGGTAACACTGCCTGAGAGGTTTAGCTCTACCTATAGGGAGCTGCTCCACCCTAGCCGCAATACCACCACCCTCCGGAGGACTGTGGCGGCGCTGGTGTCTAGTCACCAGGCACTACAGGTGGCGTCATGAGATAAAGACTTCAATCCCTTGTAAATACTAAAAACCCCTTAATTGGCGGCCGTCTCCCCCTCGGGACCACGGGTCTGGGCAGGCCACCAGTGAGATCCCCCACCGAAGCTGAGGGCCCAGACATCTGAGTTCCCATACCCTGGGGTGCTACACATACCGTATATACTCGAGTATAAGCCGACCCGAGTATAAGCCGAGGCCGCTAATTTTGCCCCCCAAAACTGGGAAAACTTATTGACTCGAGTATAAGCCTAGGGGGGGAAATGCAGCAGCTACTGAAAAATTTCAAAAATAAAAATAGATGCATGCTATGCCTATGGGGCTTGTGGCAGGTGCAGCAAGTGCAATATACTGGTAGTTGTGGTTTTGGCAGCTGCGGCTGTGAACAAAACTCTGCTTACCGCGTTTTTTTCACGGCAGCAGTCGCCGCAAGTGCCGAAACCACAACTATACCGCACTTGCTGCACCTGCCACAAGCCCCATAGACAATGCATGGGGCTTGCCACAGGTAAAACGCAACTCGGCTGTTAGGCGGCAGATGCGGTAAATCCACCGCATCTGCCGCGATCAGCGAAAAACGCTGATGTGAAAGTGGCCTTATTGAACTATTGATTCCCTAAGCACCCAGCTAATTCTATACCCTGCACTGCTTCTCCTTTACCTCACTAGTCTTCTTTCCCCTGCACTACTGTACTTTCCCTGAGGATCTATCTTTCCCCAGCTATACTCATCTTTCCCTTACTAGTCTTCTTTCCCCTGCTCTACTACTGTACTTATCCTAAGAACACATCTTTCCCCTGCTCTGCTCATCTTTCCCTCACTATTCTTTTCCCTGCTACACCAATCTTATACTGTAATGGCGCCTCACCTTAGACTGGGTCACTGTACCGTAATTAAAGTCCCCTGCGGCCACACTGTGCATTAGGTCAATGTCTGGCCGCAGGGGACTTCTTTTGTGTGTGCACTGTGCAGGGAGCGATGCAGCGGAGGGATCCGGCCGCCACATCGCTACAGAAAGTCTGAGCGATGCGGCGGAGGGATCCAAGCCGCACATCGCCTGAGCAGGGCGGAGGGATCCGGCACCACATCCCAGCCCCAGCAGGCGCGGAGGGATCCGGCGGGATCCGGGCACCACATCCCAGCCCCAGGCAGCGGCGGAGGGATCCGGAGGGATCCATCAGCACATCCCAGACCCAGGCAGCGGTGGAGGGATCCGGAGGGATCCATCAGCACATCCCAGCCCCAGGCAGCGGCGGAGGGATCCGGAGAGGGATCCATCGGCACATCCCAGCCCCAGGCAGCAGAGGGATCAGTCCCGCAGGAGTGCGGGCACCCGGTAATGCAGCGGGGGCGAGGGGAGTTGTGGGGGGTTGTGGGGAGTGTGGGGGATGGCGGGGAGTGTGGAGGACGGCTAGGATAAGGAGAGAACCTAAGGGCAGAAGTTAGTGACTCGAGTATAAGCCGAGGGGGACTTTTTCAGCCCAAAAAAAGGGCTGAAAAAGTCGGCTTATACTCGAGTATATACGGTATATTTGCATTAGACCACATGCACGTGTTAAGTATTTAATGAGTTTTTTACCTCAGAATTTGTAAGACAAAACCAGCAGTGGGTGATAAATACAGAAATGGTGATGTGTTTCTATTATACTATTACTCTGATTGTTCCACTCCTGGTTTTGGCTACAAATCCTGAGGTAAAAATCTCACCAAATACTCAACATGTACACATGGCCTTAACCAAACAGTTCCACTGCTGACAACCTTCCATTCATCTCATTAATAACACAGTGGTGATCACAGTTTAAAAAATGAGTTAAGCCCCTTTCACATCAGCGTTTTGCTGATGTTTCAGGCAGATCCGGCAGATGCAGCGCCTTGCGGTCCGGACCTGGCAGGCCCCATGCATTGTCTATGGGGTTTGCGGTCGGGTGGGCAAGTGCTGTTCTGCCGGATGCACCTGTGCCGGCGGAAAAAAAATGTTGCTAGCGTCTGTTTTTTTTGCCGCTGCAAGTGCCGGATCTGCTGCATCCGGCAGAACCACACGTGCCGCACCCGACCGCAAGCCTCATGGACAATGCATGGGGCTTGCCGGATCGGGCCGCAAGTCGGTTGATAGGCGGCTGATCTGGCAGATGCGGCGCCATCTCCCGCATCGGCCGCAAACATCAGCAAAACGTTGATGTGAAAGCAGCCTTACTTGAGTACAATATAATTGGTTCTTCACCAGAATTTTAAATGGCGGCATTGCAATTATCAAGTAATTATGCATTCTTGTTGGATTAGTTTCACATTTACATCGGTTAGGTTTCAGTTCATGTTATCTTATCTCAGATAACTCCCAAAGTAATTCTCTATATTTCACACATCTATCCCTCTATGTAACAAACTAACAATCACAGAGGCCATTGATAATGACAGGTGTTTACATACGATGGATTGCTGCAGTGCCGCTCTGCACTCTGTACTCCGGCTCCACAGCTTCTCGTACAGGCTGACCATGAACTCCACGATCCCCAGGCTCCATCCACAGCAGATGTGTGTTGTCCAACTGGGATGCAATCACCACCAAAGCACCACTGCAATCCAATAAAAATACATATCATAAACAGTCACTGAACCATCTACCAACACCGCTGCTCACTACACGTTAACCCCATCATAACTGCAATTTTATGTTTTTGAGTTTATTTCTTTCATGAGCCATAACTTATTTTTATGGCTGACTAGTTGTAGTTTTCAGTGGCTCCACAGCTGGCGCAATACTTCATCCCAGTGTTGTATTCACAGTTATCTGTATACTGAGGATGCAGATTCTGGTGAAAGTGAGCTGCTGGGGGAGGGGGGACCGCATGGTGTGGGATGCCACTGTATCCAGCCTTTTTGGTTGTCCCAGGCTGCAGCCCACAGTTTACACAGGTCTGTCTATTCCAAAGCTTTTTATTTTTGCAGTATAACGAACTTTACTATTGTATAAGAAATTAATTGAACCATAATACATTTGGTTTGCAGAATGCAAATAGTTCTTTGGTAGGAACGTTCTGTAATCTTTTTTAAATTCTCCTATTTTGGGAAAGTATTTCCATTAAACACATGTTTAACCCATGAGATTTTAATATCTAAATAGTAATTCACACCTTTTGTAACACCTAAAAACTATGCCATGTGTACTGTGAAGGTGACAGCTAATGGGCAGGGTCATAACTATAAGGCATACAGAGGTTGTGGTCTCACCAGTCCCTGGGGCCTGAGGAGGCTAGGAAGTCCCTCTGAGGAGACAAAAACTATAACTGAATAGTAATATATGGAGTGTAATGTAACAGATTTTGCAATGGGGCCTGGGAGCTTTGAAAGACACTTCTGCTACTGTAAACCCTATGTAGATTTCAAGAAATATCAATGTTCCACTAAGTCCTAGCTAGGAACACTTTCATAGAGTATAGTCTACTTGCTATCTACATTCAGCTCTATGAAATGTTCTTAACCACTGTCTGAGTCTATGAATCCACTTTATACCTTATTATCACCACAGGTGGTTCCATCCACGGCAGCGTCTAGTTTGGAGTGACATGTTGTTCCCACAGAGCACCAGAGTGAGTTACACACATTCTGAAAGAATGACACATAGACAACATACATGAGAAGGCCATTAAAAGACAATCATACTGTAATTTCTGGACGTATTTGATGCAACTATGCCAAATCCACTTTCTGGTAATGCAGGTAATAATCATGAAGTGCATCAGTGAAGAGTTCATTAAATTACTGTTATGTACCCACATCAAAATTTTTAGGTGACTATGGACAACTAACTTACATCAATGTCTTTGCAGAAGGTAGAGGTTGATCCATATTGTAAGCGGCACTGATGACCAACATTGTACAGGACCCCTGGGGGCACAGAAGGGAAATCCAACAACTCTTTACTAGGGGGATCATCCAAGCAAAGACCCCATCCACGGCTATAGAAATAGAGTCAGAAAGACACAAAAAATATTACAGAAGACATAAAACAGGATGTCATTATAATTAATGATTGAAGGACCTCTTGATTAACATAGAATTATTCAACCATGGTCTTCAAATAACTCTTAACAGGTCAAACACACTGACGAAATTATACAAAGTTTGCAATCTAAAGTGATTTACCAGCTGTGCATAATAAAGGACTGAAGTTGAGAAACACTGGCATTGAAAGCACCTAAAACCCACCATGCACATTAGATTAAACTTGAAAGAAATTGAAGATTTTGACCAAAATGATTATTTGTTGCGTAAACTTCTTCATGAACAACTGTATGATACTACTGATCGTAGTGAACACTTGTAATCATCCAAAATATCCAATCATTGTCAAGACATAATGTAATGTAATGTAAATGTATTAATCATTCAAACAATGAAAAATCATTGAAAGTATCATCTCCAGTGTGTATGATGGAGTTATACGAATGAACATTCATTTAAGCGATGATCATTTGTTCATCATTTTTATCTTATATGTATGCGGCCAGTTAAAGTTAATAAATTAGTATCTCTTTTGGATCGCAAATAGACCCCTATTGGATATGTGTTCATTCACACACACAGGTGAACGTGGTAAAAGCAACCCATCCCGATGACAATTAATATCTCACCCAGCGGCATTCAGTCGAAGTCAAGAGAATTTTTCAGGGTTTTCAATTGAGCAATAATTTTGACAGATTAGGTTTCTGCCGGATCGACAGCCAGAATGCGTGATTTTACCGCTAATGAGAGCCATTTGTAAACTCTCAATGATGGGGCTGGCTCCTGTCATTTGCAAATGAAGAGACCCGCCTCAATGTGCCGGATAGTTCCTGAGCAACCCATCACTACTGTGCCAGAATATTCTGCTCCATGGATACCAGGAGACAGCAGCTCCATTTTATCTGTCTGGTACACCATGGGGGTCATTTATAGAGAATGGTGTTTCATATACTGACATTAATTTAATACTGTAGGAAGATTATGCTAACTTATTAGGAGGTATATGTGCTTTATGAAATTTGGTGCATATCAAGTATAGATACAGTGGATAAAATAAGTGTTTAACTCATCACCAGTTTTCTAAGTAAATATATTTCTAAAGATACTATTGACATGAATTTCTCACCAGATGTCAGTAACAACCCTTCCAGTTTACACATGCAAAGAAATCAAACCACAGATGTCCATAAGTTATGTTATATATAATAATGAGAAATGACACAGGGAAAAAGTTTTGAATGCATGAAGAAAGAGAGGTGAAAAAAGCTATGGAAAGTCATGACACCAGCTAAAATCTATTAGTAATTAAAAAGCACTTGGTGAAAAATAATATCAGCTGGTTCACCTGATGGCCTATAACAAGGTGTCTGATTAAAAAGGTGACTCACTAAAAACATCTCATCATAGGTAAAACTAGTGAGCTGTCTCAAGACTCTTGCAACCATATTGTTGCAAACCATACTGATGACATTAAAGAAGAATTTCTAAACTACTGAAGTTTCCAGTTAGCTATGTTGGAGAAATAATCCGGAAGTGGAAAGAACATTACTTTGCTATACACTGGACACAACCCAGTGCTCCCTACAGGATTTCAGATAAAGGAGTGAAAATTAATCAGATGAGTTGTCCAAAAGCCAAGGACCACCTGTGGAGAGCTACAGAAAGACCTGGAATTAGCAGGTACATCTTTCAACTGTGCCCGCATACTCACAAGGGTTACATAAAAAAGAGGAAAGACACAATACCTGTGCCCAACAGGACCCTGCTCAGACTAGTCCCTAATCTGATCCTAATTTGTCCCTGCCTGACCGTGGACGTTGGCACTCTACGAAAATCCAATGGCACCCCCACTCAATGTTGACTAACCCTGATTGTCCTTAACTACACCCTAACCCTAGTTAATGTACAATGCAAAAACAAGAATGCACACAAAAACAAAATACATATAACTAGAAGATGAAGCAAAGCCTTGGAACGAGTTCACATAGTAATCCAGGACAGACAGAAGAAAATAAAGAAGAACCCAGAAATAAATGGAATAGGAAAATCCCCAGACACCCACAGATTTACTGCAGGGAAAACAACTGTGATTTAACATGGAGGATAAACCCCTAACTGAAAGCTGGAACTCCAACCACCTATCCACCTGGAAATATAGCCAGCAAAGAAAGCTGGTACAAGGTGAGTATAATTAGCCCCTCAAAAGATGTGATAGTACAGATACAAAATAAGTAAGAGAGAAACACCTGCTGACAGCAAAGAAATGGAATAAAAGCAATGACAAGAGAAACATCAGTAGTTGGACAGAGACCGGCCAGGTTGTAGCTCAGCTGGGAAGGAAATTGATCAGGCAGCAAGACAGTACAATAAGTAATAAACTCAACCTTCATGGCTGTTATGCATGCTCACCACGCAATACTCCATTACTAAACATAAAGCATGTTCAAGCACATTAACTGTTTGTCTCAACAACACTTAGGGCCGCTTTACACACACCAACTTCTGTGTCCAACATCGGAACAGATCTCTGGTTGCAGTGAAATCATGGACACATTGTTCCATTTTGTGGCTGTGTACAAATGTAACAATGTGTCCATGATTTCACTGCAACCACAGATCTGTTCAGAAGTTGGACACAGAAGTTGGTTTGTGTAAAGCGGCCCTTAGAGAAGCATGTGAAACATTGGGAAAATATAGCCAGGTCACATGATTAAACTCTTTGGATGCCATAAAACACACCATGTTTGGAGGCAGAAAGGCAGCACTTCATATCACCCCAAAAACCATAGCGACAGTGAAGTTTTGAGGTGGGAACATCATGGTATGGGGCTGTTTTTCAGCATACAGCACTGGCAAACTTTATAGGATTGAAGGAAGGATGAATGGTCAAATATATTGAGACATTCTTGATAAAAATCTGCTGCCATCTACAAGGATGATGAAGATAGAATGAGGGTGGACATTTCAGCAAGAAAATGATCTCAAACATATAGCTGAGAAAACTCTTAATTGGATTCAGAGAAATAAAATAAAGCTGCTAGAATGACTGAGCCAATCACCTGATCTGAATCCAATAAACTATTTATGGAAGGAACTAAAACTCAGGGCCACTTCACACACACCAACTTATCTGTCCAACTTCTGAACAACTTACTGGTTGCAGTGAAATCATGGACACATTATTCCATTTTGTGACTGTGCACAAATGGAACAATGTGTCCATGATTTCACTGCAACCAGTAAGTTGTTCAGAAGTTGGACAGATAAGTTGGTGTGTGTAAAGTGGTCATAATGGTGGGTTTACACGCCGCGATATCGGCGTCCAACTCCGACCCAACTCCGACAAAAAGTCACGTGGGTCGCGAGTTGGAGCCGATATCGGGTGCGCGTTGTATTGTTTTACCATCCAACGCGATGCTGGAACGATGCCAAAACGATATCGGAGTTGAATAGCAAAGCTATTCAACTCCCCGATATCGCAAGGCCGTTGTACCAGCATCGCTGCGTGTGACAGCCCAACTCCGATGCGTACTCGCACCTCACCCATTAACTCCCATGTTAAATGGTCGTTATTGGGTTGGTGGGCGTACACATCGGCGGGACGTTGTTTCCCGATATCGCAGCGTGTAAACCGGCGATGCGATATCGGGAAAAGCGCTCAAAAAATGCACGCTCCCGCGGCGTTGCCTCCGATATCGCGGCGATATCGGGACGTGTAACCCCACCATAAGAGTTCATAGAAGGAGCTGACAGGACCTGCAGGATGTGAAGAGTGTTTGTGTGGAAGAATGGACTAAATTCACACCTGAGCAATGCATGCGACTAGTTTCTCCATACAGGGAGTTGTCTTGAAGCTGTCATCACCAACAAAGGCTTTTGTATGAAGTATTAAATACATTTCAGTAGGTGTGCTTGATACTTTTCCCTGTGTCATTTCTAATTATTACATTTAATTTATGGACATCTATGGTTTGATTTTTTTTGCTTGTGTGGATTGGATGGGTTGTTACTGAGATCTGGTGATAAATTCATGTCAATAGCACCTTTAGAGATATATTTAATTAGAACATTGATGACGTGTTCAGTACTTATTTCACCTGTTTTATGTGTTCATTACTGATGTAATAATCTTTAGGGCTCTGCTCCCTTTTGCTAAATCTGAATATTTTTCTTGTCACTTTTTAAAAATGTCAAGAGGAATATAACATCACAAAAAGTCACATATTTTAGCAAAGAAATGGCAATATTTTTGAATTTTGTTAGTATAGCCCCCATTTAAAAAAAATGCTTTCATGGTTCCAATCGGCAAGGAAAAATGAGCATTACATACATGAAATAGAACAAAGTTTTTTTTCAGCATCAACAACGGGCAAGCGAAAAAATGTGGTAAAAATGCAGTGTGTGAACAAGCCCTTACAGGTTTCAGCAGCTATTTATGACTTATATGTAAGGACTTGCTTCATTTCTGTTAGTTATCTTACTTTTTTACTTCTTATCTTTTCTTATTTTGGAATGACATTTAGGGACTTTGGAACCAATTACTAATTTGCTTCCAAGTTACAATATTTTCAACTTATAATGTTTTGACTTGAAAGAGCAATGTATGAAATCTGTGAAGAAGCTAGATGTGGTCTTGTATGCTGACTTAATAATGAGAATTCGACTGCACTGAAGATGACTTCAAAGCTAAAAGAGATTTTTCCAAACTTTGACTGGTGTGTGTGTATATATGTATGTACATATGCGTGCATGTATGTCATATATGGTATATATTGATACATTATTGAATGGCCAAAGTCTATTAGGTGCAAACAAGCTACAAATCTACATATCAATGAACAGAGAAAAGGCTGATGATCAACTGCACAAGGCAGAGGATTAACCCCTCAATATCTTGACCTAGCGTGCGGCGTGCCTGTTCTATCATGGGGATCTTTTATTTTTCCAGGCCATATTTCAGTTATCTCTGATTGTGATGTGGCAGGAAGTGGCCGATCTTCTTGTTTGTGTTTGGAACTTTAGAGGAAGCAAGTAAGGGGGAGGCAGAGACGAGAGAACGCCGAGGCAGCTATTGTCCGGATGGTTTTCAGGGGTGCGTAGGCTGTTCACAGGAGATTTATATCCATGTAAATAAAGTTAGACACAATTAAAAGGCCAATGGCTGAAAATCATCAGAAAATAGCTGACTGTCATTCTGTTCACATCCCAGAACCATAACTTTATTTTCAATCTGGTAAATTTTTATTTGCAATGTGACATGTCCTGAAGAACAGAAATATATCTGTGCAGCTGTGAATGTCTTAATAATAAGCGTAGTCATCACAGAGAGTTATAACTGCCTGCTGAAGAGGCACATTTTATATAGTCACAGGACTTAATGCTTCCAAGAGTCTCAAGGGGGTTCTGAGCTTGAGAACATGCTAGTCCTAACTTTACTATTTGTAAAGATGAATAATGGACAATCCATATTATGTGGCCAATAAACAACACATACCACAACTATTTACAGCGGTGCTAGAACTCAGATTTTCAGACACTTTAGTGCAATTTTTTTTCCATCACGTTCCAGGCCCTAATGTAGACTAGGGTCACACATGGCCATCAGTTTTTTCCCTTGTTTTCAATAACTGTTTTATAAGGGTGCTTTTTGACCCTCCTGTGCAGCTCTGCGTTTTTGGGACTTTGCCATTTTTTCCATAAACAATGCTCTAAAAAAATCGATCCGTTTTTTTTGTGCTGTAAACAATGCTCTAAAAAACAGATCCGTTTTCCCATAGGGCCCCATGATAAAAATCAGATCCATTTTTTTACTGCACCCAAAAATGTTGCTTGCAGTTTTTGGACTTAGAACACAAAAGTGGAAAAAACTGATGCCAATAACGGATCCAGGGCTTATGTGTGACTCTAGCCGTACACTGATGATCAAAAGGGTAACAATGTTGTGAACTTTTGACTTTCAGACTCCATATCTCACCATACATTACAGCTTTGAGTGTGAGACTACCTTCATTTTATAGACAATCATCTTGGCGCTGTCCAGTGCTGAAATGTCAGCACCGCGGCTGCAGGGGAGCTGGCCACGGTGCTGAAATTTCAGCCGTGGAGCTCTCCATATGCTGAAATTCAGCGGCGGCTGCTTTTGACAGCCGCTGCTCTTTCAGCTCCAGGCATCCGGTACACGGCACGATTTTCTGCCGGATCTGACGCCCATAGACTCCCTTGCTATGGGCGCCGGATCCAGGAGGATCCGGTTTTGTCCGATTTTTGCTTCAGACACAAAAAATGCTGCGGACTCCGGTTTTGTGTCTGATGCAAAACCGAATCCTCCCAGAAAACCACCAAACAAGCATAATCCGGCTCCATAGGGATACATGGGGCATAATTGGATTCAGGCTGTCCCAGATCAAAAAAACCGTGGTGTGAAGCTGGCCTAAGACTGCATGGTAACCAATAAAATAGGCATCAAACTACAGTTAGGGCCAGAAATATTTGGACAGTGACACAATTTTCGCGAGTTGGGCTCTGCATGCCACCACATTGGATTTGAAATGAAACCTCTACAACAGAATTCAAGTACAGATTGTAACGTTTAATTTGAAGGGTTGAACAAAAATATCTGAAAGAAAATGTAGGAATTGTACACATTTCTTTACAAACACTCCACATTTTAGGAGGTCAAAAGTAATTGGACAAATAAACATAACCCAAACAAAATATTTTTATTTTCAATATTTTGTTGCGAATCTTTTGGAGGCAATCACTGCCTTAAGTCTGGAACCCATGGACATCACCAAACGCTGGGTTTCCTCCTTCTTAATGCTTTGCCAGGCCTTTACAGCCACAGCCTTCAGGTCTTGCTTGTTTGTGGGTCTTTCCGTCTTAAGTCTGGATTTCAGCAAGTGAAATGCATGCTCAATTGGGTTAAGATCTGGTGATTGACTTGGCCATTGCAGAATGTTCCACTTTTTTGCACTCATGAACTCCTGGGTAGCTTTGGCTGTATGCTTGGGGTCATTGTCCATCTGTACTATGAAGCGCCGTCCAATCAACTTTGCAGCATTTGGCTGAATCTGGGCTGAAAGTATATCCCGGTACACTTCAGAATTCATCCGGCTACTCTTGTCTGCTGTTATGTCATCAATAAACACAAGTGACCCAGTGCCATTGAAAGCCATGCATGCCCATGCCATCACGTTGCCTCCACCATGTTTTACAGAGGATGTGGTGTGCCTTGGATCATGTGCCGTTCCCTTTCTTCTCCAAACTTTTTTCTTCCCATCATTCTGGTACAGGTTGATCTTTGTCTCATCTGTCCATAGAATACTTTTCCAGAACTGAGCTGGCTTCTTGAGGTGTTTTTCAGCAAATTTAACTCTGGCCTGTCTATTTTTGGAATTGATGAATGGTTTGCATCTAGATGTGAACCCTTTGTATTTACTGTCATGGAGTCTTCTCTTTACTGTTGACTTAGAGACAGATACACCTACTTCACTAAGAGTGTTCTGGACTTCAGTTGATGTTGTGAACGGGTTCTTCTTCACCAAATAAAGTATGCGGTGATCATCCACCACTGTTGTCATCCGTGGACGCCCAGGCCTTTTACAGTTCCCAAGCTCACCAGTCAATTCCTTTTTTCTCAGAATGTACCCAACTGTTGATTTTGCTACTCCAAGCATGTCTGCTATCTCTCTGATGGATTTTTTCTTTTTTTTCAGCCTCAGGATGTTCTGCTTCACCTCAACTGAGAGTTCCTTTGACCGCATGTTGTCTGGTCACAGCAACAGTTTCTAAATGCAAAACCACACACCTGGAATCCACCCCTGGCCTTTTAACTACTTCATTGATTACAGGTTAACGAGGGAGACGCCTTCAGAGTTAATTGCAGCCCTTAGAGTCCATTGTCCAATTACTTTTGGTCCTTGAAAAAGAGGAGGCTATGCATTACAGAGCTATGATTCCTAAACCCTTTCTCCGATTTGGATGTGGAAACTCTCATATTGCAGCTGGGAGTGTGCACTTTCAGCCCATATTATATATATAATTGTATTTCTGAACATGTTTTTGTAAACAGCTAAAATAACAAAACTTGTGTCACTGTCCAAATATTTCTGGCCCTAACTGTATATGTACACTATGGAATTCAAATCTGTCCATTGTTGAAAACGGAGAGAATCTTTAAAATACAGTTTAATTGCAAAGTTACCTGTTTTTACAAGCACTTTGCAATTTTAACCATTTAGAAACTTGATACAGACCTTTTAAATGCACAATCTTTGATTAAGGCTAGGGTAACACTGAACGCGGCACCTGCGGCTGCTGGATTCCATTACAGCAAATGTAACCACCAGCTGTAACGTCGGGGACTTCGGGCGAACGCTGGCCTTAGTTACCCTATGTGTACCATAGTTACTGGCCACACACAAATCTATCTAGACTGCGGTAATCCTAAGTTTTTCTCTGCACTCAGGATTACCGCAGTCCAGGTAGCTTTGTGTGTGGCCAGTAACTATGGTACACATAGGGTAACTAAGGCCAGCGTTCGCCCGAAGTCCCCGACGTTACAGCTGGCGGTTACAGCAGGCTGAGCTCTGCTGTAACGGAATCCGGCTGCCGCAGGTGCAGCACTCAGTGTGACCCTAGCCTAATTCAGTGGCACAGATGAAATGAATGTTGTGTATTACAATTGTTTTACCATGTACAGATGGGGTTCTGATGATGAATTTATGTACTGATGAGCATTGTGATGCTGTTTTTCTATACACTGTGTGCAGAATTATTAGGCAAGTTGTATTTTAGATGATTATTTTTATTATTGATCAACAACTATGTTCTCAATCAACCCAAAAGACTAAAATATCAAAGCTTAATATTTTTGGAGTGTTTTTTTTTTTTTTAGATTTGGCTATCTTAGGAGGATATCTGTTTGTGCAGGTAACTATTACTGTGCAGAATTATTAGGCAACTTAATAAAAACCAAATATATTCCCATCTCCCTTGTTTATTTTCACCAGGTAAACCAATATAACTGCACAAAATTTAGAAATAAAAGTTTCTGACATGCAAAAACAAAACCCCAAAAATTTAGTGACCAATATAGCCACCTTTCTTTATGATGACACTCAACATCCTTCCATCCATAGATTCTGTCAGTTGCTTGATCTGTTTACAATCAACATTGCGTGCAGCAGCCACCACAGCCTCCCAGACACTGTTCCGAGAGGTGTACTGTTTTCCTTCCCTGTAGATCTCACATTTTAGGAGGGATCACAGGTTCTCTATGGGGTTCAGATCAGGTGAACAAGGGGGTCATGTCATTATTTTTTCTTCTTTTAGACCTTTACTGGCCAGCCACGCTGTGGAGTAGTTGGATGCATGTGATGGAGCATTGTCCTGCATGAAAATCATGTTTTTCTTGAACGATACTGACTTCTTCTTGTACCACTGCTTGGAGAAGTTGTCTTCCAGAAACTGGCAGTAGGTGCGGGAGTTGAGCTTCACTCCATCCTTAACCCGAAAAGATCCCACAAGTTCATCTCTGATCATACCAGCCCATACCAGTACCCCTCCTCCACCTTGCTGGCGTCTGAGTCGGAGTGGAGCTCTCTGCCCTTTACTGATCCAGCCTCTGGCCCATCAAGAGTCATTTTCATTTCATCAGTCCATAAAACCTTTGAAAAATCAGTCTCAAGATATTTCTTGGCCCAGTCTTGACGTTTTATCTTATGTTTCTTGTTCAAAGGTGGTCGTTTTTCAGCCTTCCTTACCTTGGCCATGTCCCTGAATATAGCACACCTTGTGCTTTTTGATACTCCAGTAACGTTGCAGCTCTGAAATATTGCAAAACTGGTGGCAAATGGCATCTTGGCAGCGTCACGCTTGATTTTACTAAATTCATGGGCAGTTATTTTGTGGCTTTTTTGCCCAACACGCTTCTTGCGACCCTGTTGGCTATTTGCCATGAAACACTTGATTGTTCGGTGATCACACATCAAAAGTTTGCCAATTTCAAGACTGCTGCATCCCTCTGCAAGACATCTCACAATTTTGGACTTTTCAGGGCCCGTCAAATCTCTCTTCTGACCCATTTTGCCAAAGGAAAGGAAGTTGCCTAATAATTAAGCACACCTTATATAGGGTGTTGATGTCATTAGACCACACCCCTCCTCATTACAAAGATCACCTGATTTACTTAATTGGTAGTTGTCTCTCAAGCCTATACAACTTGGAGTAGGACAACATGTATAAAAAGTATCATGTGATCAAAATACTAATTTGCCTAATAATTCAGCACACAGTGTAGTGATGGGGGTTACAGGGATGTATTCCTGTACTGATGGGGGCTATAATTATGTATTTCTGCACCTCTGGTGGTTCTGATGATGAAAATTGGTACTGATGAGGGTTTTTGATTTCTGTAATGATGGCGGTTCTATTTATGTATTTCTGTACCTCTGTTGGGTCTGGTTATGTATTTCTGTACTGATGAAGGTTTTGACATAGTGTTTCTGCACTGATAAGGTTTATATGGATGTATTTCTGTTTCTGATGAGGGTTCTGGTGATGTAGTTTTTGTGTTGTTATTGGTTCTGATCCTGTGCACATGTAACAGTCCATAATTTGTAAGATTATGTCAGATAGGTCTATGTTAATAAAGTTTTGTGCCATGGTTACTATGTTTTTATTTGTTAGGAGCATTAAAGTGGTTGTACAAGTTTGTGATAAGTGTGCAATCAATCCATGTGCCCCTCTATGTGACTGCATACTTCTGAATTCTCCCAGTGCGTACACTGCACGCTGTCAGGATTCTCTGGTTCCATCGGAGAGAGTGGGAAGTCATTAAATCGTAAGTATGAGATTTACACACATGCAGTCACGTGCTGACTAGACATGCAAGGCCTCGATCAATGAAAATGAATTAAGTGAGGCTGGACACGTCTATTTAAAATGTGGCCAGAAATATATAAATCTTCACAAGACCGTCCAATCTTGCCATTAGCATGGGAGAATCCTGAAAGTGTGCAGTGTATGAGCTATGCGAATTCAGGACTGCAGTCACCTAGAGGGGTTACGGACTTTCATCTCAAACATGGACAAGCCCTTTAATTAACATTAAACATTGTAGCCCAATCCTAAGAGTGTGTAATATACTCACTATTAGGATTCAACTCTTGCTGGTTCCAGCAGTCATCACATGGCCACTCCACTCATATGTGATCTTCATAATATAACATACATTATGGACATGTGACAGCATCTGTTCCTGCTTCTATGTTTTTCACTGAACATTGTGAAAATTAAGTAGAGCGCCTCGTCGGCACATCACTGTAAGCGCACATGAACAATTGGTCACATGATGACTACTCAGACCTCTTGGGGAGGCACCAAATTGAATTCTTGCCCCTGGTGCCAGAACACCTAGATACACCTCTGGTTGAACTAATATATAAACTTACACATTCTAGAATCTCCCGATGCAATAGAATCAGGCCCCCATCTAGTTCTTATTATAAGACTGATAGGTAATGTTTTATAGATTAAGACAGAATGGATGAGATTTCTGTACATTACTTAGTACCGCATACAGTCACATGACTTAAGATCGCTGAATGTCCACAATTACTGTGCTTAGCTCTGTTATATAGAGGATGTCAGCAACCTTGTAAGTTAAACATTATACACATGGGAGACCCCAGCCGGGTCAATGAAGCACATGACTGACATCACACTAACAACACTAAGCATTGGTGTGTGACCCATTTCTGCAAGAAGTAGAAAAATGTAACCTTTATACTGTCGATCTATACATTGGGAGGCAGAGCTAATTTGTGTTCTAACTTTGCATAAGTAAAACCAGTAATTTCTGTGAATATTTACATTGTATATGTCTTCCACCAGAAAAAAAACCTAAAAGTTTGATATACAATATAAATTTTAGCTTGCACTTCTTGAGTAATACAAACATTTCAGAAAATTTAGGATTCTGGTCAACAGAGATATAGGGCTTTCTCTGTATTTAGTTGTGTGTACATCCTAGGATAAGGCCTGTATGCTAGGGAGAGACTATCACAATCCTATCACTCCATCCACCCAGTTCTGACTTGCCCACAAAGAACAACCTTGTAAGCATTCAGAGCCCTCTTGGATGGAGAATGAAAAATTTTGTTGTGAAAAGAAACAGAGAGTGGTGGGATTCCCCATTAAGAGGAACAGAGGCCACTATCTGCAGACCAGATATAAAATGTGACGAAATGGACCCTTTAATATATAATGTAGGAGGATTTCTTATTCATCCAGACATATCATATTGTATATAGGTTTGTAAACTTGTAATGGTCAAAGAGAATTTCTTACAGTATTGTCATAGATTTCTGTGGTTAAAGTTTAGCTTGGTAATGGAATTATCTAACCTGTTTGTCATTGAAGGCCAGAGAACTTAATTATGCTAATCGTCCATTGTCTATTACCCTGTGAATGTTGATTGCATGTCCAGGGGCCCCAGCCACGATTGTTTAAGTGTCATTGGTTTGCAGACTGATTGTCTCAAACTAACATACCATTGTATCACTGCTAGCAATTGGATCAGCATTTGGATTGCAATAGGACTAAAATATGTTAAATGAGGATTGGAATTCAGCCAATGAAAAGACTGTGTTATTGCACCAATCCTGACGTCCCCAATATCCTACAATGAGGGCTGAGGGTATATAAGGAGGACTCTTCACTTTGACCATTAGTTTTGGAGATTGAATATTGGAGACAGGCAGCTAATCTAGGGTCTTCGGATCCGATTAGCTAGCCATAACCCCAGGCCTAGGCATTTCGGTGCCGACCAAGGGGATCAGAACACGGACTAAGGAACCACAAGGACTTCAGTATCGGATTATCGGATTCGGCTGTGATAGACTGCTTAAGGACAAGAAAGCAACCCAGGTTGGGACGATACAGTCACCTGGCTACAGACTTTGCCGTGCTGCATTTTAAACCCTGGTGAGCCAGCGGAAGGGTGAGACTCTGTTGCCTGTTACATTTATGTGTTCTGCTTGGTTATGTGTTATATGCTGTTAACTGTTTGGGGATCCAATAAAGCCTTGATATTGTGATTCCCTCACCCTGTGTTGTCTGAGTAGTGTTCCGCCCACGGTTAAGGAGCTCGGGCGTTCAGTTGGGGATGAGCCCTGGTCCACGCTGTCTTTGTAAAGTCGGCTGGGCCTGCGGACGAGAGCGCCCCCTGACCCCCGGGTCTCCACAATTGGTGGCAGCGGTGGGATACTACTCAGCCTGGTTTATCCAGGGGAGCTGCAGGAGACTGGTGTTCGTGGACACCATCCAAGGGCTCAACAACCAGGGATGCATATAAGCATATCCAGCAGGCCATAGTGAGGCATTCAGGTTTCGGACGTTGCCATGTCCAACCCCACCAGCTCAGCCATGGGACGAGGACTGGAGTGGAAGTACGGCCGCTATAGGAAACTGCAACTAGAGGTGGCATGTCTGTTCCGAGAAATCGAAGCCAGGGACACTGACACACGGTCGGATTTAATCCAGAGATTGGTCCAGTGGCATGCCCAGAAGGATGCAGAGAATGATGAGGACCCCGCCGAGATTGACCCAAAGGAATTAAACTGTGTGCCACATCATGGATCCAGTGACAGTCTGGAAGGACACCAGTTCCAAGCCCTGGAACTGCAAGAAATTGATCCTGTCAACACCGAGCCTGAGCAGGAAGAGGACAAGTTGGAGGTTATGGACAATCTCCCTATCCCTGTTGCTTTGGAGACTGGCCAGGAAGAGCTTGATGTGGGATTTGTGAGCAGCTTCCCCACACCTGTTGTTTCAGGGGCTAACCAGGAGGAGGTTAAAGTGGGGCTCATGGATGGCCCCCCCACATCTGTTGTTTTGCGAGCTGACCCAGGACAAGGACTATCCAGCCAGTGTGTCACAGCCATCACCATCATCCAGGAAGCCAAGCAGCACCCTGATGTGGATCTTGCTACCCCACCTTCAGATGATAATCCATGTTCCCAGACCCCATCATTCTTCTCTGAGCCATCAACAGTGAGTACACCTAGCCAGACTGTGGTCATTGACTGGGGGGGAATTGATAACCAGAAATTCATGGGAGCTCAACTCCTGAATCCCATTTTACTGTTTATCCACAATATGTCTGCCCATCCTGGGGGAGGTAATCTGGGGGAGGTGTATAGATGGAAGCCTCGATTGCTGTTTTCTCCATTAAAAAAGACAATGCCGCCAAGAGGAGAAGGATAACCAGAGACTGATCACATCTGACTGCTCTGTCTGGCTAAATAAGAAGGGGGAGGAATGTGACGAAATGGACCCTTTAATATATAATGTAGGAGGATTTCTTATTCATCCAGACATATCATATTGTATATAGGTTTGTAAACTTGTAATGGTCAAAGAGAATTTCTTACAGTATTGTCATAGATTTCTGTGGTTAAAGTTTAGCTTGGTAATGGAATTATCTAACCTGTTTGTCATTGAAGGCCAGAGAACTTAATTATGCTAATCGTCCATTGTCTATTACCCTGTGAATGTTGATTGCATGTCCAGGGGCCCCAGCCACGATTGTTTAAGTGTCATTGGTTTGCAGACTGATTGTCTCAAACTAACATACCATTGTATCACTGCTAGCAATTGGATCAGCATTTGGATTGCAATAGGACTAAAATATGTTAAATGAGGATTGGAATTCAGCCAATGAAAAGACTGTGTTATTGCACCAATCCTGACGTCCCCAATATCCTACAATGAGGGCTGAGGGTATATAAGGAGGACTCTTCACTTTGACCATTAGTTTTGGAGATTGAATATTGGAGACAGGCAGCTAATCTAGGGTCTTCGGATCCGATTAGCTAGCCATAACCCCAGGCCTAGGCATTTCGGTGCCGACCAAGGGGATCAGAACACGGACTAAGGAACCACAAGGACTTCAGTATCGGATTATCGGATTCGGCTGTGATAGACTGCTTAAGGACAAGAAAGCAACCCAGGTTGGGACGATACAGTCACCTGGCTACAGACTTTGCCGTGCTGCATTTTAAACCCTGGTGAGCCAGCGGAAGGGTGAGACTCTGTTGCCTGTTACATTTATGTGTTCTGCTTGGTTATGTGTTATATGCTGTTAACTGTTTGGGGATCCAATAAAGCCTTGATATTGTGATTCCCTCACCCTGTGTTGTCTGAGTAGTGTTCCGCCCACGGTTAAGGAGCTCGGGCGTTCAGTTGGGGATGAGCCCTGGTCCACGCTGTCTTTGTAAAGGCGGCTGGGCCTGCGGACGAGAGCGCCCCCTGACCCCCGGGTCTCCACATAAACTTAAAAGGAATGTCTTCCAGGTGCAAAAATGAAAGAGGTGTCTGGCAGGATATCAGGACGTCATTGCCCGCGACCACAGGAAGCCGGAAGCCGGAAGACGCGGATTGAAGCCCGGGATCGTGTGTCGGCAAGCGGCGGGACAGCGCAGGACAGTGATAAGTATGATTTTCCTTTACAGGTGTGCCGCGCAAGGGGGGCCCTGGAGCTTGATGGGGGGGCCTGTATACCTCCGGGGCTGCTGCTGTATACAGCCCTGGGGCTGCTGCTGTATACAGCCCTGGGGCTGCTGCTGTATAGAGCCCTGGGGCTGCTGCTGTATACAGCTTTGGGGCTGCTGCTGTATACACCCCTGGGGCTGCTGCTGCTGTATACACCACTGGGGCTGCTGTATACTACCTAAGGGCTGCTGTATATACCTCTGGGGCTGCTGTATACACCACTAGGGCTGCTGTATATACCTCTGGGGCTGTATATACCTCTGGGGTTGCTGTATACTACCTTTGGGGCTGCTGTATACTACCACTGGGGCTGCTGTAAAGTACCACTGGGGCTGCTGTATACTACCACTGGGGCTGTATATACCTCTGGGGCTGCTGTATACTACCACTGGGGCTGTATATACCTCTGGGGCTGCTGTATACTACCACTGGGGCTGCTGTATACTACCACTGGGGCTGCTGTATACTACCACTGGGGCTGTATATACCTCTGGGGCTGCTGTATACTACCACTGGGGCTGCTGTATAGTACCACTGGGGCTGTATATACCTCTGGGCTGCTGTATACTACCACTGGGGCTGCTGTATACTACCACTGGGGCTGCTGTATAGTACCACTGGGGCTGTATATACCTCTGGGGCTGCTGTATACTACCACTGGGGCTGCTGTATACTACCACTGGGGCTGCTGTATAGTACCACTGGATCTGTATATACCTCTGGGGCTGCTGTATACTACCACTGGGGCTGCTGTATACTACCACTGGGGCTGCTGTATACTACCACTGGGGCTGCTGTATACTACCACTGGGGCTGCTGTATACTACCACTGGGGCTGTATATACCTCTGGGGCTGCTGTATACTACCACTGGGGCTGCTGTATACACCTCTGGGGCTGCTGTATACTAACCACTGGGGCTGCTGCTGTATATACCACTGGGGCTGCTGCTGTATACTACCACTGGGGCTGCTGTATATACCTCTGGGGCTGCTCTATACCACACTGCTGGGGGCTGTATACCTGTGCTGGGGTCCACCCTCGGCTTATACACGAGTCAATAGGTTTTCCCAGGTTTTGGGGGCAAAAGTAGGGGGGTCGGCTTATACACGGGTCGGCTTATACACGAGTATATACGGTATGTCCCCACCCTGGTATACATGGTCCTCCTCCTGGTATATATGTCCCCCATCCTGGCATATATTATCCCCTATCCTGATATATATGTCCTAATCCTGGTATGTATGGTCCTACTCCTGGTATATATGTCTCCATCCTTGTAAATATGCTCCTCCTCCTGCTATATATGCTCCCATCCTGGTATATATGTTCCCTTCCTGGCATATATGCTCCCCCTCCTGGTATATATGTCTTCATCCTGGTATATATGTCCTCCATCCTGGTATATATGTCCTCCATCCTGGTATATATTGGGGCTTCTTGGTATATATGATCCCCATTCTGGTATATATGTCCCCCGTCCTGGTATAGATGTCCCCAATTCTGGTATATATGTCCCCATTATGGTTTATATGGGCCCATCCTGGTATATATGTCCCCATCTTCATATATACTGTATGACCCAATGCTGGTATTTATGTTCCCATCCTGGTATATATGATCCCCTTTCTTGTACATATGGTCTTTCTCCTGGTAAATTTTGTTCTCTTCCTGGCATAAATAGCCCCCATCCTGGTATATACGTCTTCATTCTGGTATATATGAGGGCATCCTGGTATATATGTCCCCCCATCCTGGTATATACTGTATGTATATGATCCCTTTCTTGGTTTACATGGTCCATATCTTAGTGTATTTTTCCAACATAATTAAAAATAATTAATAAATGAATTAATAAAAACAAAAACCTTCTACTCACCTTTCCGTCTGCTCCCACATTGCCTGGTGTCCTCTAGAGCCAGCACACAGGCTAGCCCCTGACATCGGAGCGTGCAAGGCCAATGATTTCACTCTCATGCATCATCCCCCGTCGCTAAGTCTCCAACGTAAACTCTCAGCTGCTGTGTCAGTAGTGTGTATTTTGTGCAGGGTCTCTGCACTACAATGCATTTCAGCTGGATCTACGTACTCAGTGAGGACACAGATCCAGCTGAAGCAGGAGCTTGGGTCATTGGGCCCTTGTACCCCCAGGCAGCCCCGATCCCTGATACTGCAGTTGTTACGCCCCTGCTGAGAGACTTAATAGCTGTCTACCAATATCTCAAGGGCTGTCACACTGTAGAGGTATCAGGTTTATTCTCATTTTTGACCCTCATTTTGAGGGTGATCAACGAGTGGAACAGGCGGCCACAAGAGGTGGTGGGTTCCCCTTCAGTTGAAGTCTTCAAACTGAGACTGGCAGACATCGTCTGGGATGATTTAGTGAATCCTAAGCAGGGGATAGACCAGATGACCCAGGAGGTCCCTTCCAACTACCATTATATGTTTCTATGAGTCTATGAATTATCCACAGTAGGTGTGGTTGGACCAGATAGCGCTCCTAGCCTGGAGAAGACCTGCTGGAGTCACTGTCATGACTGGTATGTAAACTGTGAGTGGTGAAGCACTCGGCACCGTAAGCCCAGAACCTGAAAGCAAGGGATGCTATGTTTTAACAAAATTAATTAGTCATCTTGCATTTTTCTCACAGACTACTGAGGTGTTTTATTTTCTTAATTTCTGTCCTTTCAGGAAGAGTTTACAGGAATGTTCTTGTCATTAGAGGCAGGATTACAATGATAGGTAACACCTCTATACACAGCTGATAACACAGGATTCACCTATTACAATAGGCGACATCACACCGGACCCTGTCCCCTCCCTTCACCTTTGCACATGCTCTTCAGACATTTTAATACATATCATAGGGTCAGGGTCTGACCATTGTGGTTAATGCGTATGTATTATTTCCTGAAACAAAAAGAGTATAAAAAAGCCTCACTGGCCAGTGTGAAGATTGCAAGATTTCTATTTTTTTATTTTTATCACTGATTTTGATATGAAAAAAATAATATTGCCAAAAATTAAGAAAAAATAAATAAAAAAAAACAACCTGATCAGATCAATAGGTAATTTTTTAAAGATATTCTCCCTTTAAGAATTTTGGAAACTTTGGATGTATGCGAATAAAGGATAGATTTACCATAAAACTTTGGATGTAATTGTTCCTTTTAAAGCAAAGATCAAAGTGATATGTTTCATGAGGATAGAGTTTTTTTTAATCCAGTCTTCAAGAAACCTCAACAGGCATTTACTGTACTGAAGACTGCAAAGGTGAAGAATTATTTAGGAAATTACTGGGTTATTTTGAGCAACAAGATTATATATAAACCAGATATATAGATTCACTAGTAGTCCACTTGAAAATACCAAATGACTAGAGATGGGAGAACCTGCAGATGTTCAGGTTTTCTGGATCCATACAGACTTTTAAAAATGCCCAGTTCAGGACTGGACCCATATAAGTCTATGGGGACCCGAACTTCTGGTGGTAGTAAGGGTTAGGGAACTGCAAAAGGAAGCAAATAGGGATTACAGCAGGTCAATTACACTTACTGGGCTTCTGCACCGCTGTCATGCTGCTTCCAGGTCCTCTCATTAAACTTTATGAATATTCCCCTGCTTCCCCCACCCACCCTCTGTGACAGCATCTGATTGCTTGCAGTCAAAGTACGCCCCCACCCTCTGTGCAAATGTCTGCAATTGGTTACCCTACACACTACTGTCAAAATAAATAAATAATTAGAAACCAATGGCATGGAGTTCCCCGTATTTTGATAATTGGTGCAGATAAAGCAGACAGCTGTGACCTGGTCATGTACCAGGATGAGGGACATATATACTGATTGTAAGACGGACACTGGCCTTTTAAGATGAACCCCATTTAACATTAAAAAAAAAATTTTTCTCTTTTACTTCACCAAATTTGGGGTGTGTCTTATAATCCGGTGCATCTCATGAAGTGAAAAATACGGTAAATAAATAATTTATTTGAGACCCAGCCAAGATAAAGCACCCAGGCTAAAAATAGCACCTAGAGCCATCCCAAAATCGGTGCATGCATTAGATGTGCAAATCCTGGCACTTTACCCAACTCTATCCAGATTTCCCTGATGCTGTGGCAGTTGAGGTAATATAACAGGTTAGTGACAGTTTGTAAGTCAAAAGAAATAAACACAAACATTGAAAAATCCTTTATTTGAACCATGGGCCTCCCCAGGCTGAGAATACCAGCTCCCAGCTGTGTGCTTTATCTTGGCTAAATTGGTGGGATCCCATAAAAATGAAGTGAGGTCTCCTGTAATTTGACACCCAGCCATGAGCCACAGATGTCTGCTTTATCTAAGTTGGGGATCAAAATATGGGGGACTCCACGCCATTTTTCTAATTTTTTATTTTTACATTAGTGTGTAGTGCAACCATTTACAGATGCCACCGACACAGAGGGTGGGGGTGTAGTCTGACTGCAACCAATCACAGATGCTGTCATAGAGGGAGGGCCGGGGGAAGCATGGGAATATTCATAAGATTTCATGAGCGGACTTGGAAGCAGTGTGACAGCGGCACAAAGGCATAATAAGTATAATTGTCCCCATTTTGCATTGGTAAAAGCTTGCTGACTGGCTGCGCTGCAGCATTTCAACAAGCTTTATCAGGACAGCCGAAACACAATCTGAGAAGTCCATGTTCGGGGTAGGTGCTCAGTCACTTGGTGTCCAGTACGGACCCCCAATTTTACAGTTTTGCCCATTACTACTGATGACACATCTGGTCATTAAAGATGACATTGTTTTCATGATCTATCCTGTGGTGGATGGATGTAAAGCCAATCATCTGTTCAAGAGAATAGAAGCTGATCTGCACACTTGGCACTTGGCAGGGGCTGCTACACATTGCACGTGGCTCTACAGAGCATCACACCTTAAAACTTAAATAGTGAAATGACTAAGTAGACTACAGAATAAATAAATCAATAGGTTAAGGGAAGGTAGACATAATCACATTAAACATTCAAGTAAGGGTAAGATTTCTAAAACTTACTCCAAAAAGCGTGTGATGTAGTCTTTGCTGCAGCGAGACCAGGTGAGAGGAGATGTGTCATACAATAACTGGGGAGACATGATGTGAGGTCTCTTTCCCTTGGGTTCACAATCATTCCCAATGCCATCATGTTGTACCCCGAAACTAGGTCACAGAAGAATAAAGATTATTCAAAGTGGCTGAGCTAAGAAATAAAAAGGTGCAGGTTATAGATTTCATATTTATATGCTGACACTAAATCAAGGTGTAGAAGAGCTGTTTCTCCTTTTGAAGACCACTAGCTGGCAGAAGGAGATTTATAGGGCATGCAATGTTTCGAGGACAAAATATATACAAATGAGCCCTCTTCCATCCAATCTGGAATTAGATTAAAATGTGATATCATGAGTGAAAATCACCCAGATATAGAATACAGTGCTCAGAATAAATGAGTACACCCACTTTGAAAAGTAAGTTTTTAATCAATATGTCACTGAACACAGGAATAATTTTTAAAATTTGACACTGAACCTCATAGAACATTATTTTAACCCAAAACATGAAATTAACGTTTATAATATAACTTTAATTACAAAATCTTCAGTGTTAATCTAATTAGTTGATGCAAAATGAATACACCCCACATCAAAAACTACATCTCAGATTTTGTATGACCTCCATGATTTTAAGGACAGCATCAAGTCTTCTAGGATGGATTGAACAATTGACAACATATTACAACATCTATCTTTTTCTATTATTCAAGAATGACTTTGTTTAGAGCTTTGATGCTGGATGGAGAGTGATGACAACTAGTCTCTTCAAAATGCCCTATAGGCGTTCTATTGTTTACGGATCAGAACGCAGCGTTGGCCATTGAATCACTTTCACCCCTTTTTTCTTCAGAAATGCAACAGTGGTCTTAGATGTGTGTGTTAGATGATTGTCATGTTGGAAAGGTGCATGTCTACTAAGGGTAGGGATTGATGGTAGCATCTTCTCTTTCAGTATAGAGCAGTACATCTGTGAATTCATGATTCCATCAATAATATGTAGTGCCCCGACACTAGCATCATTCATTCAGCCCCAAATTAGAACATTGCCCCACCATGAATCACTTCAGGCAACGTGCATTTCTCTTTGTACTCCCCACCTTTGCGACACCATACAGTTTTAAAGCCATTAAGTCCAAAAATATTTATCTTGGCCTCACTATCCAGAGTATCACGTCCCATTAGTCTTCATATTTTCCAGCATGGGCTCTAGAAAATTTCCGGTGTGCTTTTTTGTGCATGGGCATTAGGAGGGTCTTCCTTAGTGGACAAATCCCATGTATGACATTCTTCTGCAGTGTATGCTGTTGTGTTTCACAGGAAATACTCATCTCGGTTTGGCTTTCCACTTTATAGACTGCAGTTAGTTTGCATATCGATTTTCTTCTATCCTTTTTATTAAAAGACAAAGTTTTGTAGGAGCAATACTATGTTAGCTATAAGCTTGTAAACCAAGATCCAAGCATCCTTCTCTCCTTCACCTCTCCCTTGTGTTTTGACAGTGAATTCTCAATTACACCCTTAAGGCCCCGTTACACGATACAATATCGTTAACGATATCGTTGCAACCTCACTGGTTTGGTGACATTGCAGCAATGTCGAAACGTCATCAACGACCAACGATAAGTTTGTTGATTGTTGATCGAGCAAGAATGGACTGGACCATAAATTTATCGCTAGCCAACGATGAACGAACTCCCAGTGACGCACAGCAAGAGCTGGGAGCAGGTGACCAAGGTAAACATCGGGTAACTAAGCGCAACGCTCTGCTTAGTTACCCGTTGTTTACCCTGGTTACCAGCATTCTCCCTGGTCCTGATCGCTGGTGAGTCTGCCTGTGTGACAGCTCACCAGCGATCAACTAACGATGTCCCAGCGACCCGATCGTTGGTCGGATTGCTGGGACATTGTAGTGTGTAAAGGTACCTTCACACACACAGCAATTTTGCTAGGCAATTTCACAGGCAATTTGCTGGTTGCAGTGAAATCATGGACACATTGTTTCATTTGTACACAGCAACAAAATAGAACAATGTGTCCATGATTTCACTGCAACCAACAAACCAGGGACCTTTAGTTTCCCTTAGGACTTTTAATTGCAAATTTCCCTAGACAACTATCCTTGCCCTGAACCTTATAGACTACTGCTGTAAACACATTTTAGGATGACTGAACCATGCTCTAAAAATTACATACAATCAATATGAAAAAAAGAAATTCACCTGTGTCCTAATTCATGAGTGACAGTAAAGGCCGATGGCAGACCCGTGTCTTCATTTATGTTACAACTGCGGTGTGGTTGGCACATTCCTGACACATGGGAAAGACCTAAAGTTTCACATGGACGATTCATAGAGGCACAAATGTCCCTTCTGCAAAAAAAAAATAAAGAAATAAACCTATTTGGTAATATTGTGTGAGTTTATATGAGGTAAATGGGCCTAAGCATGGCCTTTTGTTTATTCTGTTAAGTTTGTAGTAGGGTAATGTATGCTAGGTGAGCATTATGGCAAAGGTGGCTGTAATGTGTCAATAGGAAGCTGTGCAAAGTAGAATATTGTGTGTTTGACAGTGTTTTGCATTCGGTGACCTGGTTAGAAGAACGGCAACATCGTGATGTAACGGATGATCTTCACTTTTCATGTTCATGGCCTTCTGCCATTTGCAGAAGCTGCGCAAAGAGTTGTCAGCATGATGTGAAACCTTCAGGTCCTCCTTAGAAATGAGAAGACCATGATATATTAAAAACTAGCTGAGCATCCTACCTCTATCTCCCACCTCTCCTTCACTTTACTTCCACCCTTCTACATGTACTTTTGTTAGATTCCGTCCACTCGGATAGAATCACATTCCCTTACTCATATTATGTTTGGCACATTCTCGCAGCTACTTGACTACTCTAAACTCTATAATGTTTACCTCCCTCATTCTCTTGTTCCATAGCCCCAAAGACGGTTGTATGTCAATAGGCTGCCTCTCCATGTTACCTCATCACGCTCCAGTAGGATCAGTCGAACAACAACGATGTTTATTCTGTTCCCAATACTAGCATCATGGAAAAGCCCAGCTACCTATTAAAAAGAAATTAATTAAGATCTATACATGGAAGATTTGAAATGATCATGCTGTATGATGCTGATGATGGATACCAAGGCAGCAATTCAGATATGTTGCATAAAAAGAAGACTTGTTTGAGGGCAAAAGGATCAGTATATAGTGGAACTAAAATATGTCAATGGAAAATTTAGCTAAGGCCTCCTTCACATGTCCTTGTTTCCAGTATGCATGGTATCGTTTTATTAACAGATGCCACACATACCCATTATACCTGAGGGGCTTCTTATGTCCATTTTTTCCAACAGCGTTATGTACAGCATCCGTGTGCCATCTGTATGCAGTACATTGCAAAGTATAGGAGAAGCTTTGTAATTAATGTATTTATTTAGCCATTGGTGAAAAACATTGGTGACACTGACAGTGAAAACAGACACACGGATCTTATTCTGATGCAAAACACTGACAGACAAAAGGTATAATTTTTTCATACAGTATGTGTTTTATATGGATGTGCAAAGGAGGACTAATGGAGTAGTCTTCTCAAAGAGGTGGACTTTTGGAGAGATTCACTATATTTTTCAGATTATAAAATGCACTTTTGTTCCCCCAACTTTTGGGGGAAAGTGGGGGGAGTGTGTTATCATCTGAATCTACTATTTTGTACTGTGGGGGGGTGGCACTTTGGGGTGGTGTCCGGGTGTGGATCAGGCAGCACAGGCAGTCCGTGGTTACATACTCCCGCTCATTAGCCCCATGTAATATTCACTGCAGTCGCTGTCCATCACTTCAGTCCTGAAACCGCGCCAAGATGTGGACAGGGATGCGGCACATGTTACATGTGCCCCTTACCTGTCCCGGATATGGGCCCCCCGTCATGCTCGTTATATGCCCCCCTGCTTGTGCGCACACAGTAAAATAACAAACGCTGTTACTCAACTTCCGTCGCTCGCTTCGTGCTCCTAGCTCAATATCTTCCTGTCTTTGTACCCGACATCCGATCATGTGACCTGGGGTGCACAGTGATGTAATCACTGTGTGCCCGGGCCGGTCACATGATCCACTGCCCGGGACCAACGCTGGAAGTCACAGCTCAGCTGGAAGCACGGAACGAGCTACGGAGGGTGAGTAATAGAGTTTGTTATTTTACTGTGTGCGCACCAACAGGGGGTTATATAGCGTACGGGGGGCCATATCCAGGACGCTGGGGCTATGTGCCATGATGACAGGGGGTTATATGTGCCATGATAGGGGGCTATATGTGCCATGATAGGGGGCTATATGTGCCATGACAGGGGGCTTTATGTGCCATGACAGGGGGCTATATGTGCCATGACAGGGGGCTATATGTGCCATGACAGGGGGCTACATGTGCCATCACAGGGGGCTATATGTGCCATCACAGGGGGCTATATGTGCCACCACAGGGGCTATATATGCCAGCACAGGGGGGATAAATGTGCCAGCACAGGGGGCTATATCCAAAATTGGTGGGCTATATACCAGGGTGGGGTCCATATATACCAGGATAGTGGATGTATATACCAGGATGGGGACATATACACCAGTATGAGGTGGGGTCATGTACAAGGATGAGGGACATATATACTGATTGTAAGACGGACACTGGTATTATAAGATGGACCCCATTTGATATTAAAAATATTTTTTTTCTCTTTTCCTTCATCAAATTTAGGGGTGCGTTTCATAATCCGGTGCGTCTTATAAAGCGAAAAAAAAAACGGTAATTGCTTATTGCGCAAGAAATATGAACATATATCTATTTGTCCTCACCATATTCATAATAGTCAGTACGTAATTTTCTACATTGTTTTTCCCATGATATTCCACCATCTTGGCGTCAGCAACAACCAGGGTTTCCACCCACTTTTCCTTGCTAATGGATCTTCGAGATATAAGACGCTCTCTTCTTTCTCGTGCCTTTGCTTGCTCCCAGCGCTCCCTTCTCCTCGCCCACTTATCATGGGAGTCTGGATACTCTGTCAAAGCATAGATTGTTGATCTGTGTTCATCACTCTTGTAAAAACAGCAAGTCTCAAATCTGTATATACAGACTTTGAAAAAGTTTTACCTTTAACGCCACAGCTGCTGTATCCTGACTCCCATCCTTCAGCTAAGTGACGTCGGTAGATCCGATGAGGCATTCCTTTTTCCAAAGAGGGCACTTCTGTTGCTACTGGTTCTATCAGGAAATCCTCATGTTCCAACTGGAAGACACCTCTCTTGTGGAAAATGAAAAGATGAATGGAAAAAATTTTCCATAAAGTGGTGAGTATTCAAAATAAACCATTTTCTGGTCTTGTTGGATAACAAAACGTGTTAATTGTTAAACCTTTTAATAAGAAAACCTTTGGTTGACGAAGATGGATTTCTGTGTCTGCATTGGAACCAAATACAAACACTAAATACAGATAGTTAAAAAATGTGTAGAATATGAATGCGCCAGTGAAGAACCGTGCATTTCTTAAGTCAGCATGCTGAAGCATTTTGTGTTGATTACTGTGATACACACATGTGGGATTAGAATCCGTACACATCTCAGATTCTGGCACACCTGAGGGAAAACCCCGACAGAACATGAACCAGAAATCCCATTAGATTGTGGAAGATACACTGTAAGCTAGCATAGAATATAAAATCTGTAACGAATATGGACATGCTGCCCCATCGGTTTTCTCCTTGGAAGAGACCCATGTTTATTTTTATTAATGTAGCAGTAATGGAACTGTCTCTATGCATTTGAATAATGTTTAATGTTTTGTAAATTGTTTAAGCAATAAGGGTGTAATCAGAGTTATATATTGTGAACTCAGCACATAGTTGGTTAGTGGGCTGCCATATGCAGGTGCCAGGTGACTGGTTTCCTGTGAAAATGGCGCCTGATAGTGCCCTGCGATCTCAGTATGTGATGGTGATCCTTAACGGTTTTGCATTTACGAGCAAGCGGCCACATCTGATGTGGGTTCGTCCCCTTAAAGTGTTCAGTTATGACCGTGATGTACCACGAGGACAGTGAGCTGATTCCCATGGACCGAGGAAAAAGGAACACCAGGCTTTAGATTAGTAGTGGGCTGGGAAAATTGGTCCTGGGTACTGTTACCCTAGCAGTAGTGCACCTGATATTTATAACTGCATCATCAGGTTACAGACCTGGACAGTAAAGGAATGTGAGACAAAGTTAGTGCCCCGATGTGGGAAGTTCTCAGAGCATCAGCAATATAGAAGCTAAGTTTGGCTGTATTGGCACACTAGTTCCTTTTAGGTGAGTATAGTATGGGAACCACAAGTGGAGGAAATGACTTTCACTAACTGGACTGTTGTGCTAAGCTGGGTGGTGGTGAAGAATAGCAAACTGGTGATACAGGAACAAGTTACCGTAAGTTGGAAGGAGGAAAAAGAAAAGACTTGTGTAGAAGAAACATGTGAGAAGCTATGCATTCACTACCTATTGTACATACTCCCTACCATGTTATCATTAAGTAAAGAGTTTATTTTGGAATGGTGGTGTCCTTCATTGAACTTTCCTACCATCTGGTCTTGGTCACCGAAATCAACGGCATGATGTGGCCTGCAAGGGCATAACGCCCCCATAGTACAAGTCCACACAGCTACGAGGACCCCCAACTTCACATAACATGCAAAAAGACAAACGCCAACTGCTACCGCCCCGCATCACATTACAATGCAGATGTGAGATTAGAGATTCTGCTATTTCATTCTATATATTTATGAAAAAAACAAAGGAAAATGTCTTAGTGCCCACAGACACAGTGAATGCAATAGTTCTCTACTTACCAGACCACTACAGATACTGATAGCAGCGTTTCCTACATGATGGTGGTGGGTCTGATACTTCACCCTGCATATGGCATAAGCTTGAGGGTCGACTCATAATGTTTGACTCCCGGATGCCTCCATTACGCCACTCACTTACGAATCCAGGTGCCAGCAGCTGGTGGTTCTGACTGAGGTTAAAAGTCAACTCGACTCCTTTGTACTTAATCCCATAGTAGGTAGAGGAACCAGTGCTTGAAGAAAGTCCCCTCTTCTGTAAATTACGGGGAGTTAGGTCATAGGTTAGGAAAATACCATGTTACATCTACTCGGACAGGATGCACAATGTCTGCATCCAGGGAAAAACTGAGAGGAACATCTGGGAAGACAAAAGTTGAGTTGGTCATTATACTCATATTCAGATTTTGGTCATGCCGATTATTGAATATTGAAAATTGTGGTGGTGGGTAAAACAAGGTATGGGGGTCACCATACTGCACATATTCACAATAGGATGACTAAAAATGGCATTTATTACAAAGGAGGTCAATGTGTAAACATGTTCTCCAAGAATTACCGTACTTATTATGTACTTGCTACATATCATGTTTACTGAGATCAATACCATCTGGCCATCATTCGAGGTAACCAGAGCAAAATGTAATTTTACTATCCAGCGATTTTTTGTTTTCCATTTTTGTTTTTTGCTTTTCCTGCTTCCAAGAGCCATAACTTTTTAATTTCCATCAATATAGACATATGAAAGCTTGTTTTTTCGCAGGACGAGTTGTACTTTCAGATGCAATAATTTATTATACCATATAGTGTACAGAAAAATAGGAAAAAAAATTCAAGTGCAGTGAAATTGCAAAAAAAGTGCAATTACATGTTTCTTTTATGGGGTTTTTTATTCGCCATGATCACTTAATGGTTAAACTGACATGACAGTGTGATGCCTCAGGGTCGGTACGAGTTCATAGATACCAAAATGTATACCTTTACTGGTATCTAAGTGGTGAAAAAAAATTCAGAAATTTAAAAAAAAAAAAGGATCCACTTTTTGCTCCATGTTTGCAACCCCGTAGTGTCTCTGTTTCGAGACGGGGCTGTGTGAGGCTTATTTTTTGCGGCTTGAGCGGATGTTTCTAATGATACCATTTGTGGGTGGTTGTGCTGTTTTGATCGCAGTATTATATGCAATATTGCGGCGACCAAAAAAGGTAATTTTGGCATTAGGATCTGTTTTTCTATGCATTAATTGATTTTATATCTTGATAGACGGGCATTTCTGAACACGGCATATCAAATATTGTTTTTTTTTTAAATTTTTTTAAATACTTTTATTTTGCATGGGGGAAAAGAGGGGTGATTTGAACTTTTGTGGGGGGTATTTCATTTTTTATAAACTTGATTTTTTATTATTCTTCATTTTGCACAGTCCCATAGGGCGCCACACACTGCTGCAGATCCAATGGCTTGCGACAGGTCCCGATGAGCTACATCGGGATCTGTCACAAATGATCACTGAGTGGTTGGCAGTGCTTGCCAACCACTCAAAGGAAGTGAACGCTGATAGCTTCCTGAGTCTCGGCAGGACCCTGGACTATCACGTGATGGCCGGAGATCTTATTGCAGGATCTCTGTCGCGATGCATTTAGATCACGCTGTCACTGAATGACAGCGCAATCTAAGGGGTTAACAGCACTGATCGGATCCCGAATCCAATCGGTGCTGTAAGCCTGACACATCAGCTGATGAGATCACCTGAGATATCGGGGAAATGATGTGAGCTCCGTGTCGGAGCTCACATCAAACATCGGGACCCGACCCATGACGTACATTTACGTCATGGATCGTGAAGGGGTTAACATGTTTTTGGATATTGATGAATATTCTTAAAAATGAGAGATTAGTCATTCACCAGAAAAAAAAATAATTACCGTAAATGTACCGTAAAAGGTAACCTGGTCTCTACATCAACTACTTATTGACCAAGCATCATTTTTATATTCTGACATGTCACTTTACATGCTATGTTATGCTCCTTCCCCATATCCCAGTTATTATAGGACTGAGTTTTTTCATGATGCTTTGTACTTTATGTTAATGGTAAATTCAGGCTAAAATATTTTTTCAAACTTTGACATTTTTATACCATCACAGCACGCAAAAAAAGTGAAATAACAGTTACCAAATTTTTCATTGACAGCAGCATTATTTTTCAAATATTCTTGCATTAAAATTTTGAAAGGATTAAAAGTTTGGATGCATTTTTTTTTATTTTCAAGGTAAGGTGCAAAATTAACCTACACAGTTTTGAAGTGACTTTGAGAAGGCTAAGACACACTCATCCGAGTTTGACGGACAAGACTCTGAACAGGCTGGAGCAGTGACACTGAACGGGGAATGCGATGCTGCACAGAGACACAAGCAGCTGTCATTCCCCGCAGCTGTCATTCCCCGTCCAGAGAGAGAGAGGCCGTACAGGGTCACTGCTCCAGCCTGTTCAGAGTCTCGTCCGTCAAACTCGGATGAGTGTGTCCGAGCCCTAATAGGAAACCCCAGAGTGATAACATTTAAGAACTTCAACACCTCAAATTATTCAAAATCGCAGTCAACATTACTCTTCAGGTGCTTCACAGGAAGGTCTAATGAAAAAAAATATACATGTTTCCACTAAAATGTTGCTTTACAAAGCTGCAACTGTGGGGTGGCAATGTCAAGAGAACTGTCTCCCTCTGCTAAACACCTAGATGTTGTCATTATTGATATCGGCATCTAAGGAATTAAATAGTTATAACTGGTCATGATAGTGGCCATTGCAGCAGGATGTCAACTATAGTATACAACTGACACCTGCTGCATTTTCACCTGTTGAGGAACACTAGCTATAAACCTATTATACTAGTGTCATTAAGAGATTGTTCTAACATGAAGAACTAAAGGGTACTTCACACACTGCAACATCGCTAGCAATATCGCTGAAACGTTACAGGTTTTGTGACGTCACAGCGACCTTTCCAGCGATGTTGCAGGGTGTGACACGCATCAGCGACCAGGCCCATGCTGTGAGGTCGCTGATCGATACAAATCGTTCAGGACCATTTTTTGGTCCTTGGTCTCCGCTGGTCAGCACACATTGCTGTGTGTGGCAGCGAGAGACCAACGATCAGCGACCTCCCAGCCAATGCCCAGTGCCGCACATTAGATGCTGGGCACTGGTAACCAGCAGTGCGCTCTGCTTAGTTACCCGGTATTTACCCTAGGTACCAGCGTCCTCCTGCTTAGCCCAACCTGTAAGCGGGAGGATGCTGGTAACCAGGGTAAACACTGGGTGACTAAGCAAAGAGCGCTGCTTAGTTACCCAGTGCTTACCCTGGTTACCAGCGATGTCGCTGCTGACTGGTCGCTGGTGAGTCTGCCTGTTTGACAGCTCACCAGCGACTGCATAGAGACTTTCCAGCGATCCTGGCTAGGTCGGATCGCTGGTGGGATCGCTGGAAAATCTCAGTGTGTAAAGGGGCCTTAAGGGTTTGAAATAATCCGTTTGTGGGGTTGGAACAGAATTGATTATAATCAATGAATGTTAACAAATAGGTAACAAAGAAGACCAGTCCCTCATTGATTCTAGGAGGTATAGGCAGGGACGTAACTAGGATAGTTGCAGGGGTTGCAATCACACCCGGGCCCTGGAGCCTATGGGCCCCAAAAGTAATTTTGGCCTATAGAAGAAGACTAATGCTGTTAAAGATTTGCAATGATTAGGGGCCCAGTTGGAGCTTTCGCCATGGGGTCCATGAGATTCAAGTTACGCCACAGGGTATATGATTAGCAGAAGGACTAGAAAAACCAGTGAAATCAAGCAAATAAAATTCAACTTGGTAATCCAATGTGATTAATTTTTCCACCAGACATCATGGGTGTGAATTTTGCTGGTACGTTTCATCAAAAAAAGATGTTAAAAATGTAAGTATCTAATGTGCTGTTCCCCCAGATATAATTATTTTTTAGTTGTTCAGTTTGCATATAGTAGGAAATAGTTTGCATTTGTTTGTTGTTAAATGTACTATAAGGGTATCTTTACACGCGGCAACTTTTCTAGGAATTTCACCTGCAGCTTACTGGTTGCAGTGAAATCATGGATACATTGTTCTATTTTGTTGCTGTGTACAAACGGAACAATGTCTCCATGATTTCACTGCAACCAGTAAGTTGCAGGTGAAATTCCTAGAAAAGTTGCCGCGTGTAAAGGTACCTTTAGGGCCCTTTCACATCAGCGTTTTTTTCAAATCGGGACAGATGCGGTGAAAAAAACGCATCTGCCGCGATTACCGCATACCGACTGCACTTGCGGCGCGGTTGCGGTAAACGCCATACAATGTATAGGCGGACATGCGGCAGGTGCGGCAAGTGCGGTTTTGGCACTTGCGGCAGGTGCGGCTGCGAAAAAAAATGCTGTCAGCCGCGGTTTTTTTTCGCGGCCGTACCTACCGCAAGTGCCAAAACCGCACTTGCCGCACCTGCCGCAAGTCCGCCTATACATTGTATGGCGTTTATCGCAACCGCGCCGCAACCGTGCCGCAACTGCAGCCGGTATGCGGTAATCGCGGCAGATGCGTTTTTTTCACCGCATCTGCTGCGATTTGAAAAAAACGCTGATGTGAAAGGGCCCTTACAGTGTCTTGCTCCGCTGCTGTCTGCTGGCCAATGTTTGAATGTCGCTCACGTTTGTCTGTTTAATTAACTTGGCGTGTCATTACTTGGCAGTTGGTGCATTGTTTTGTTCTAAGCAGCCATTTTGTCTAGTGTTACTGTGAGACTGGGACCACAATTACTGTGCTCGTTAAGGCATCAGTTCCTGACCAGCAGCAACGATGTCAGCGGCTTCAGAGAAACTCCCAGTATTTCATCATCAACAAGTACCGTATATACTCGTGTATAAGCCGACCCGTGTATAAGCCGACCCCCCTACTTTTGCCCCCAAAACCTGGAAAAACCTATTGACTCGTGTATAAGCCGAGGGTGGACCCCAGCACAGGTATACAGCCCCCAGCAGTGTGGTATACAGGCCCTCCCAGTGGTATACAGGCCTCCCCAGTGGTAGTATACAGCAGCCTCCCCAGTGGTAGTATACAGCAGCCTCCCCAGTGGTAGTATACAGGGCCCCAGCAGTGGTATATACAGGGCCCCAGCAGTGGTAGTATATACAGGGCCGCAGCAGTGGTAGTATATACAGGGCCCCAGCAGTGGTAGTATATACAGGGCCCCAGCAGTGGTAATATAGACAGGGCCCCAGCAGTGGTAATATAGAGAGGGCCCCAGCAGTGGTAATATAGACAGGGCCCCAGCAGTGGTGGTATATACAGGGCCCCAGCAGTGGTAGTATATTCAGGGCCCCAGCAGTGGTGGTATATACAGGGCCCCAGCAGTGGTGGTATATACAGGGCCCCAGCAGTGGTGGTATATACAGGGCCCCAGCAGTGGTGGTATATACAGGGCCCCAGCAGTGGTAATATAGACAGGGCCCCAGCAGTGGTGGTATATACAGGGCCCCAGCAGTGGTGGTATATACAGGGCCCTAGCAGTGGTGGTATATACAGGGCCCCAGCAGTGGTAATATAGACAGGGCCCCAGCAGTGGTGGTATATACAGGGCCCCAGCAGTGGTGGTATATACAGGGCCCCAGCAGTGGTGGTATATACAGGGCCCCAGCAGTGGTGGTATATACAGGGCCCCAGCAGTGATGGTATATACAGGGCCCCAGCAGTGGTGGTATATGTCCCCCAGGCTGCGGCACTCATTAAAATAACAAACACTTCATACATCACCTTTCCGGCGATCCCTGGCTGGCAGCGCCGCGCCTCCGCTCCTCCGGTCCCGGCTTCTTCTTACTGCTTGTGCCGGCTTCTATTCCTGTGGCCGACGCAGCAGATGACGTCATCGGCTGCGCCCGGTCACATGACACCGGCACAAGCAGGAAGAAGCCGGGACCGGAGGAGCGGAGGAGCAGCGCTGCCAGCCCGGGGTCGCCGGAAAGGTGATGTATGAAGTGTTTGTTATTTTAATGAGTGCCGCAGCCTGGGGTCAGATATTGAGGGGGGGGGCTGTAGAGCACTGATGGGGGGCCAGTGTATTGCAATATGCACGGCATCCCCCCGCCGCTGATGGACGGGGGGATGCCGTGTATATTCATTACACTAATGAGGCGGCCCCACGTGACCTCCTGCGGTCACTGCTGCCCCCCTGCCTCCTCCAGCCCCCGGTTACAGCCCTCCCCCCCAAGCATATACCGAGTGACTCGAGTATAAGCCGAGGGGGGGACTTTTCAGCACAAAAATTGTGCTGAAAAACTCGGCTTATACTCGAGTATATACGGTATCTTACTGTATACGGGCTTAATAAACCAAGTCTTGAGTTGAACTGACGCTGTGGTTTCACATTTGGTCCATGGAAGCCGAGTGTGCGCAGGTCCTGTCTGCTCCTTATTTGGATAAAGAGGTAAGAACATCTCACAGCACCATCAGCCGCCATACCTCTAATCGCCTTGTGAGGAGACAGAATATCTAAAGCTCCCGTCACACACAACGACGCAACAGCGATCCCGACAACGAGAACGATCCGTAGGGATCGCTGGTGCGTCACTTTGGGATCGCTGGTGAGATGTCAAACAGTCAGATCTCACCAGCGACTCAGCAACAATCAGGAATGATAGGAGGTCGTTGGGAATTGTCACTCTCGGGTGTAGTATTGAGATCGTTGGTCATTGTCCCTTTCAAACACAGCAATGCAGCGTTCCCAGCGGGAGACCAACGACCTAAAAATGACCCAGGGCACTTTGTAACGATCAGCGATCTCACAGCAGGGGCCTGATCTCTGCTAAGTGTCACACATAACGAAATCGTTAGCGAGATCACTGTTACGTCACAAAATCTGGGACTTAACAACGATCTCGCTAACGATCTCATTATGTGTGATGGGGGATTAAGGCTAAGGCTATGTTTACATGTCCAGTAATCATCCGTAAACAACGGATCCAATGGATTGAAAACGGGTCTGTAAAAACCAGATAGCATTTTAATTGATGCGTTAACATTTAAAAACAAATCCTTTGTAAAACTGATTGCCTTTTGCTATTCATTTCAATCTGTTTTCAGTGGATTAGTATTTTAACAAACCGTATATAAGAGGGGCAATAAAGTTGACTATGTCAAAATAGAATTGGTTGAAAAATAGAAGAAGCTTACTTAACTAATCATTCTTCCGCCTATGGGTAAGTGCCCATGAACTGGAGACACTGGGTTCTGGATGAAGCATAATTTGTCTTTCAGAGACCCGAGTGTCCTGTGCGGGAGAATACGCTGCCCGTACTCTCGATCAGGATTCTGGGCGCAGTGGATTTTCACTATCGTCTCTGGTGGAGAACACTTGTGTCTCCACAAGAATAAATTGACATGCTGTGACTTGGGAAGCTGCACCATATGTCAGTTTATGGAATGTCTAAAAGAAGCACTGTGGGCATGGGATTCCATACCATCCACTGTGCTTGTACAGTACAACGCAGCAATCCACCAACCAAAACACGGCTAATCATGACCATGTGCATTCACCCAAACTATTAGGGTATGTGCCCACAGGAAGGTTTAACGTTGGTTTAGCAGCGAAAACCGCCGGCGGTTTAGCATAGGTTTTATTTAAATTTATGTAAATCCTAAGCAGCGTTAGGACTTACAAGTAACCCTATGTAATTCAGAAACCGCTGTGCACACATAGTCGGTTTATGTGAACGGATCTGCCCGCGGTTGAGCGGTTTCCCAGCGGTTTAGCAGCATACAGCATGTCAATTCTTCTCAGCGGTTTTTGATCGGTTCCATGAACAAAATCCTCCATAGAAAACCGCCGGAAAAACCGCTGGAAAAACCGACTGAAAAACGCTGTGCACACGCTGAAAAAAAACGCCGGAAAACCGCCAGAAAACAGCTGGAGACTTCAGAGCTCAGAACTGATAATTTCCAGCGGTTTACTGACGGTTTGAACGCCACTAAACCTTCCTGTGGGCACATACCCTAAAGGTACCGTTACACACAGAGATATATTGCTTGCAACTCACTGGTTGCAGTGAAATCATGGACACAATGTTCCATTTTCTTGCCGTGTGCAAAATAGAACAATGTGTCCATGATTTCACTGCAACCAGTGAGTTGCAAGCAATATATCTCTGTGTGTGATGGTACCTTTACATTCAGGATGTTGAGAAACAGGTAAATCTTTGTAGAAAGATCTCTTCCATCACCAATTCCTTAAAGGATATCTGTCAGGTCAAAAATCCATATGTAACTGCTATAATTTTCTAATTCCTTGCTCTAATCTGTCTCTATTGATGTATTTCTTCTATATATATTCCCCTCCTAATTTGTGTAAACTTCAAATAAAGAGATTCATTCCATCTGTCACTCTCAGTGAGTGATCCACTTAGGCCTCTGCTGTCCACTCCCCATAGGATGAATATTCATGTCACATATTGACATCACTGCACAGGACATCAGTGGGGGACGCTGTATCCTCCTGTCTGCTCTCTGTGTCTGCAGCCAAGAAAGAGGTGAAATACAACACAGAAACTGTCACAGCAGAATGCCTGCTTACAGAAAAAAATGGAGTCTAGACTAGATAATGCAGACCTGCAATAGCTCTCTCCCTCCATGTCCTCAATGGAACAGACACTCCTGAAAGTGAAACCACATTGCACTGAGCGCAAAGGGAGGAGGGAGAAGAGAGCTGCTGAGAGGGAGTGCATAATTACATGACAGTTTATAATCAGCCGGCTAATCCTCTGTGAATATAATGAGGAGGACTAATGCAGGAGCTGCCTGCAGGGTATAACAATGCTGATAACATGGAGACTACAAAGGGTAGAATAATGATTTTACATGTTTTTGAACTATTGAAGGGTAATTTTAGTATCATACAGGAAAATGGTCTGACAGTGTCCCTTTAAAGGGGTTGTCTACTTTAGAAATGTAGAATTTTCCTATACCCTTTTAGAGAATTATTTGTTAATAGATCAGATCACGTGTTCAGGATATATGTGGATGATCTACTTTTTGTGGTAAAAAAATGTTACTTAATTAAAAATGTTTGCATGTTCAGCAAAAGTGTAATTTATCTCTTCATTAATTGCTGAGTGCACTTGTATATAAGTCTGTTCAGGATCCTCATCTCTTGTCCGGTCTTGTATTAGGGGGCCGTCACACGGAACGATATCTTGCCCGATATCGTTTAAGCGATCTCCTTTTTGATCGCTTAAGCGATATCGGGCAAGATATCGTTGCATGTAATCAAGCGATTTACGATGGTAAATCGCTTGATCGTGACATCGCTGATCTGAGGTTCGGTTCTCAGATCTAGCGATGAACGATGCAACGATCTGCATCATCGTGGTGTGTGACACCACGATGATCCATCTCCCAGCGACCGCGCCTATGCTGGGAGATGGTAACTATGGTACACGTCGGGTAACTAAGCGATGCGCGGCGCCTAGTTACCCGATGTGTACCATAGTTACCAGCGAGATCGCGGCTCCGCATCGCTGGTGAGTCTGTCTGTGTGACATCTCACCAGCGATGTGAGCGATATTGTAAGCGATTGCGCGTGCACGTGATCGCTTACAATATCGCTAAAGATGTCGCAGCGTGTGACGGCCCCCTTACACAGACAAACCATACATTTCAATAACCATTGTATAATGCCTTATGTGACCTGTAGAGATGCTGCCAGTAAACTGAACCTTTACTGCCTGGTTTCCCCACAGATAAGAATTGTGTGGCGCCCCACTGGTCAGGTGTCACAGTTGGGGTACTGCACCCATAAATGAGTGTGTGGTTACCCCTGTCACAGTGGAATGTGGGGTTTGTAGGAGGATCCCATCCCAGCACTCCAACACACCCACCTAGGCAGATGGTAAGGGCCCATACCCTGGGGGGGGGAGTTAGGGGAGGAGGGAGGTAGAAAAACGAGGATTTCTAGTTTGCCTCGAGGGACGAAGGAGTACGGGAGCCCTGAGAGAGAAGGGGACTCCAAGAGAGGGGGCCTGGAGAGAGAGAAAACAGGCAGCCCAGACTGAAGGAGTGGACCCCCCGAATCGGAGCGTCCATACACCGGAGTTCCAGTTCCGAAGACACGGCACAGGGAGTTCAGCCCCTGAGTTGTAACACCGGTCGTTGTGGCTCTGTCTACTGGCCCTGACACCCTGTCTCAAGGAAACCAGTCACACCAGGATAACCCACCGGGGTCGAGTTCCAGCGCAGGAGAGAGGAGAGTGGGAAGCCAGGACACTCAGAAAGCACCCCAATAGGGTCTGGTACTAAGCGGGCTGTTCCAAGACAGGCAGCTGCAACGGGACACAGGTTAGAGCAAGGAAGGCATACCACGGGAGACTCCAAGAGACTCTGCAGCCCACTGTGACTACCTGGCCGGCTACCCTTACTTAACTACGGTTGTCTTCTGTGAACTGTACCACCACCAGCATTGTTCCAGTAAAGTACCCGGGTAGAGTGAAGGAGTCTCCATGTAATTATTTCCCTGCTGCGCTGCAACTTGTTTATCTCCATCATCAGCACTTCCATCACTACAGGTGCATCCATGCCCCGGAGGGCCAGCTCTACCTGCAGGGAGCTGTACCATCTCAGCTGCTGTACCATCGCCTCCCGCAGGTCTGAAGCAGCGCTGGTGCAACATCACCAGAATCTGCGGGTGGCGTCATGATAAACGTATAAACTTTTATTCCCATTCCAACTACCCCTTTTTAGTTGACCACCAGGGCCACGGGTCTGGGCAGGCCACCAGTGACATCCCTACCGCAGCGGAGGGCCCAGATACCCGAGTCCCCATACCATGGGCTAGTCAATTGATCATTGGAGGTCCCAACAAGGAAACATTTCACTATTATCTAATTGTCAACAGAAAGGAAATCAAAGAAACTAACAATTCATAACTGTGAAAGGTAGTCAAATGAATTAATTTGCTAAGCATCTCACCATTGTATCTCATCACGTATCACCCTACAGAAAAATGTCCCATATTGCATAGTTTTCTGGCCCCCCCCCAAAGATAAGGTAAAATATATGTTTTTACCGTGTTAGCCAGTAGATAAAAAAAAATTAAACTCTTAAGAGTCTTCATGGGTTGATACCTTTTTAATGGCTAGCTAACAAGATGGAACTAAGTAGCAGCTTTCTAGACAACTTAGGTCTCTTCTTCAGGCTAATACAAGACAAATTCTGATGTACCACACATATATATATATACAGAACATGACATGGAATAGTGCAGTTCTTAAGACCAGTGATGTGCAGCAGAACAGGAAAGTTCAGTATGAGATGGAGTGAAACAGTTATGGCAGTAAATATCGGAACAGTTCATTGATAAGAAGTGTGAAAGCTTTATTGTCCTCTAATAGGGGTCTGTTCAAAGATACAATGCCCCAAATTCCCTTTCAATTGATGTAAAAAGACATGAATCCATGTGAAATATTCATTCCTGCTCTGAATGTGTTGAATTGCTATTTATTACCATCTTTAAAAGGTATCAACCACTGAGGACTCTCAGATTTTAATATTTGACCCCAGAGACAGATTTTGGAAGCATTGGGAGAAGGTATAACTGCAATAACGCTAACATTGTTAAGTTTTTGCGTAGATAGGATGCGACTAGTGCTTTAACACAGTAGTGGTTATCACTTTAGCTTATTTGTCCCCCAAAACTTATTACTGATGGCCTGACCTGAAAATTAAAGTTCTCACGGAACAATATCATAGCTAATACTCTAGTCCGCCCTCCGCAGGGCACTAAATGTGAATTGCCGTCTGGTCTTTGCTTGCGTAGAGTAGTTGTAGAAACTTTAGAAGGCGCTAGTACAATATTTATTAATCTTGGCAATAAGAAGCTGTTCTGTTTTCTCACTGGGATTGATGAAAACTATTTTCTATGACTCATGACAAGAGGAGATTACTGGGGCTTCCTCACTTTATGTAACGTCCGTCCTGTGGCTATGGGGATCTCAGCCAGGATTCACAGCTACTGTTATTTGCATATTAAGAACTACATCGTTTTTATCCTAATAAATATCAGGATCCTTTTTCCCTTTATTTTTCCCAAAAGACGCTTTGTAAAAAAAAAAAAGCTGTCTGCAATCTTTTGTAGTCTGCATATTCCCATCTCTGGGATCCTGTGGGACTTCAATGTTGGGTCTTCCCTTCCCCCTCTAGCACTAATTAGCCCTCCAGTGTCCACCACAATCCATGTCCTATGTACAGCTGCCTCACAGCTGGCCTGAGAAAAACCAGCTGACCGGCTACATCTATGACCCACGTGTTAAGACAATAATCTGATAGAAAAGCTAAGGAGAAAAAAAATGGGTAAATATATGGGTTTTATTAGATATCAAGAAATAAAAAAATGAAGGAATAAAATAGCAAAGAGGTTACTACAAAAATAGGGACGAAATGTTACTACAAGATACTGCAATAGGTATAATACAATAAATATAATATAGCCAGAAAGAGCGGAATATATGAATATACAAATGTTAATAATAAGCTATAGTTACCATACTAAATATAATTAGCACTATGTATACAAATATATATTGCACTATACCAAAATGTGCAGTCATGAAGTGTATATGGTAGGGCACATTGCACTATACACAAATATGCAGTTTTTAATGGGGAACTCTGGGGAGATTAAACAATTTTTTTACTGTCCCTGCCCTCCTACATGATGAAGCAAAGCAGGGCACTGCAGTTCTAGGATCTATATCATGCCCTCGGCCGCGGGCCCGGTCTCTGCCATGCAGGGAGATCGGCGCTCACTTCGCAGCCCCACTGGTTCTGCTCACCTTGGTCATGGTACCATGCGACCGTCTGTCTCCTTCTCTGCTAGGAGCGATGTTCTCTTGGCAGGTCTCCTGGGAATGTTCTTAGGATGCGCATCCAGCATCCTGCACATGTCGGGCCCCACGGGACGGGGGTACTTGGTGCCGGACCGGATGGTGCTGGGGAAGTCACGAGTGGCTTGGTCCGGACCGTGTCCCGGGCTCGGCAATAAAAGGGGATTATTTACAAGGGAAATGTCACTCGTGACGCCACCCACTTGGTGCGGCCAGTGATGGGGGCCGCCGCTGCTGCAGAATCTCCGGGGGTGATGTGATGGCAGCGGAGATGGTGTAGTTCCAGTGGGAAGAACTGTATTCCCCGGGGCAGTAAGGGTTAAGTCTATGGTGAGGTTGTAGCACACTTACTTGCAGACGCTGCAGGGATCTTTCCTCCTGGCTGGTGCTGACAGGCTGGATCCTGTATGGAGAGAATAGCTTGCACACAGAGACTCCAGGGAAGCAGTTCCAGGGTTTTCCAAAGCTTTACTCCAAGTTCTTTCAGTTGCTTTACAAGTCATTTGCAGTTCTTACAGGTTAAAGTACACGGGCACATTCTCCCTCTCCGGGTTCCCTTTGCTCCTTGCAGCCAGGCCTCTCTCTCTCTGTGACCCCTCACACAGTCTTTAGTGTCCTTTCCGGGCTGTCTACGGTCTCCGTCTGTACGGGTGATGTGTGGTGCGCTGGACAGTATGGCGGTGACTCGGGCTTCTGTGAGTCCTAGTGCGTCACTTAGCTGCCTGTCCTTTAGGGTAGGGATCTCAATCTGAAACTCAGATCCCTCGTCGTGTTGTCTGGGGATGCCGGGTGAACTACGGTCCCCTCTAGAGCCGACACTCTACTCAGCCCAGCCTCCAGCAGTCCTCCAGCACGAGGCTCTGCCAGGCTCTTTCTCTCTGTTCCTCTCCCGCCTGCAGTCAGTGGCTTTAGCTGCTGTCTAGGGCACGGGTTCCACTGTCCCTCTCTGTCCTGTCACACTTCTGGTGGCATCAGCGTCGGACGGGCTTTCTCTCCTCTCTGGCTCACACTGGCTCAGTACGTGTGATTGTCTCTCAGTCTTTACATCTCAGCTCACTATGGCCTACTAACTTCCTTTACTCCTCCCCCTCACTATATACTCTCAAGTCACCTGACTTCTGGTGTGCCCAACCCACTCCTCTGAATCCACCACCCCTCAATCTCATAGAGTTCTAATCTCAGGGCTGGATGTTGCCTTCTCTTACACGTGGGTTGTGTGGGCTTTGAGGGTGTTGGTGTGCGACAAGTGTCCTACCTGCCTGGCTGCAGTTCCCTTTGTGGCCTCCTGGACGCAGGGGCGCCACACACACTTATAGGAGCAATACAGCTGTTCCCTAGTAGGTCTCTGCTGAGTGCTGCTGCTCTGAGTATAAAGGCACCTTCCCTCTATGGGAGGTGCCTGGGCAACTTGTTTATTCTCATGATGTATTCTGTCCAGGTCACACACCCTGTTGTGCTCTGTGAAAGGAAGGCTGTTGCTGTGCATGTTACTAATTCCTCTAACTCCACAGTATCCGCTGCTGGCAGTTCCTTGTTCTGGATCTCTCTGGACACTCCGGATCTCACCTCGAGCTGGCCAAGCCTTTCCTCACGGAGCCCTCCGGATAATGTTTCCGGCTGGACCAGCCTATCCGAGACTACACAGAGCTCCCAAGATCCTCTTCATCGACAGAGCCAATATTCTACAGTTCTTCCATATCTACTGTCTGGTCTATATGGGATTTGTGGCATTCAGGCCATCTGCTGTTGTAATAGGGGAATTCCTGTATAGGAGTTAACCTTTGCTGGTTCTCCGCTATGTGGTACAGTGTCACGATCCAGAGGGTCCTCGCCTCAGATACCTTTCCCCTTTTGTTTAACTTTCTTTAATAAATATCTTTGGTTTTATGAAGCTCATTCTCCTGCCTCTTGACTATTCAGCTACCACTGCACCACCAGTCGTCTAGTGAGTCCACTTTACATTATCACGCCCTATGGACGTAATAATCTATAGATTGCTTATTAATCAATAAAATCATATCTGCTCCTCAGCTCTCCCCCCTCCCTTAGGGGACAGAAAAATTTAGTCATGTATAGTGCTAAAGTTTCAGGGGACAGGAATGTACCAAGTTGATATGGAGGAGGGGAGACCATGGCGGTGCTGAATAAATCAATTTAGTGCTTTGCCTCTGTTCTTACCCTGATACATAATAGTATAAATTATGCACTGTCATATCATTGTACAGCAGAAGATCACAGTGTGTATTCATATCTGCTTGGTGACATGATTTCTATTTGAAGGGAGAACACCCCTCTTCATACATTACATAGGATGGTATATCTGGGGCAGGATTGTACTGTGACCGTGGAGCTGGTGGCCAGGCCCCTGCCATGCCCCCTGCCCATACAGAAGTATGAGGGGGCAGGAATGTAAGATGATCCTGAAATTCCCAGGGTACACACCCCCAACATACCTCCTGCTCTCTTCTGCAGCAGAGCCACATAGTGGTTATGCGGTCTACCACCATTGGGGGTCTGCCAGTGCTATGGGCCTATACTGTAACTCACACTACATACACCATTATTAACCTGCATCATATAGGCATCATATGTCTGCACTAGTGGATATAGTCCATGCAAGGTTAATGCAAGAAATCCCAGTGCAGAAAACCCTAAATCACAATATGGCGGCCGTCACACGGTGAGATATCTTTAGCGATATTGTAAGCGATCACGTGCACGCGCAATCGCTTACAATATCGCTCACATCGCTGGTGAGATGTCACACAGACAGACTCACCAGCGATGCGGAGCCGCGATCTCGCTCGTTACTATGGTACACATCGGGTAACTAGGGCCGCGCGTCGCTTAGTTACCCGACGTGTACCATAGTTACCATCTCCCAGCATAGGCGCGGTCGCTGGGAGATGGATCATCGTGGTGTTATACACCACGATGATGCAGATCGTTGCATCGTTCATCGCAAGATCTGAGAACCGAACCTCAGATCAGCGATGTCACGATCAAGCGATTTAACATCGTAAATCGCTTGATTACATGCAACGATATCTTGCCCGATATCGCTTAAGCGATCAAAATGGAGATCGCTTAAACGATATCGGGCAAGATATCGTTCCGTGTGACGGCCCCCTAAGAAAGGTTTTTAGCCCACAGAAAAAAAATATCTGCCCAACATGTGAAAAAAAAAAATTAGATTGGTAAGTAAATTCTTTATCAAGATTTATATAGTATTTGCTTGTATGCCTGTTGCAGCTGATCTCATCATTTCATTTTCCCTCCCACTGCTGTGGACAAGAAGCCTTTGTACAGATACAGCCACGCTGGAATTTAAATCAGTATGTATGTGCCCAGATCCATCAGTATGTACAAAGACCCTGCAATACTAAAGGACGTTCCCACCTGCCCAATCTTATTGAAAAATAGTGTGATGACCTCAATATTTTTGCTGCTTTTACCCAAATGAAAGAAGCGGATTCCAGAGATGAAGTAAATAAATACGAGTATGCAATATGTCAAGTTTTTTCACAAACAAGAAATTTTTGACTAAAGGTCTTAAAGTTGAATATTAGGGATACTAAGACACTCTGAAGAAGCAATAGCACAAAAAATATTTGTTTCATGCTAAAAACCAGTCTATTTTGCAATCAATAATCCGGTAATCCGGCACCATTGGACTCAATGCTGAATTACTGGAATTTAGTTCACCTGAGATGAGTTCACCTGAGGTCATAGCCAGGTTACCATGAGAGCCACGCAGCTGTAACCTCAGGTGAACTCACTGACGTCACCATTCTCACAGCTGCGGCTCTGTCAGGGTGTCCCTGAAGTCGCAGTCATCGGTCACGTTTCTTAATGTGACCACGCATGGATGTAGCAGAGCCAAGGTCTTTGTGGGTCTTCATGTTTGTGGTTTACGTCAGACCTTCAGGGTATTTTGGGGTTAATTAATTGGAGAAAGGGTGTTTTTTGAAATTTTTGTAAATAAAGGATTTTTTTCTGTGTTTTGTGTTTATTAATTTTTACTTACACAATTAGTATTGGGGTTGGACTGATAGAAACATCTCCCATTCCTAATCTACAGCTTTGTGGAAGCTGTGATTTTTTCACAACTCACAGCTGTCATTAACCTCATATATTACCCGACTGCCACCGCACCAGGGCAATAGGGATGAGCCAGGGAAGTGCAGGGCAGCTGTGGGTTGCTATTTTTAACATGGGGCCCAATAACCATGGACCTACCTAGGCTGAGAATACCAGCCCACTGCAGTCTGCTTTATCAAAACTGGGGGGAACCCACACCGTTTTTAGATAAATTTGGCAACCAATCACAGGCACTGCAAGCAATCACATGCTGTCACAGAGAGTGGGCGGGGAGAGCAGGGAATATGCATAAGGTTTAATGAGCGGACCCAGAAGCAGTGTAACAGCAGTGCGGAAACTCAGTAAGTATAATTGTCGTGCTGAAATCTCCATTGTGCACCAGAAAAAAAAGCTGATTGGCTGTGCTATAGCGTTTCAGCAAGCTTTATCCGGGCAGACGAACCCAAACAGGAACACAGACTTCCCTGAGAAGTCCATGTTTGGAGTCCGTGCATGGACACTGAGTGTCCGGTATGGAGCCCGAACGTTACAGGTACGGTTTGCCCATCACTAGACATCAGCAATTTTGTAACTGCTTATAAAGCAGTCTTTCTATTATATATACCAGTGATGGCGAACTCCAGCCTCGAGTGCCACCAACAGGCAGGTTTTCAGATTTCCTTACATTGCACAGGTGATAATATAATCACCTGCACTGGTGATGATTCCAACTCTGTGCAATGCTGAGGAAATCCTGAAACCTGACCTGTTGGTGGCACTCGAGGCTGGAGTTCGCCATCACTGATATATACCAATGTATATTCAGCACATCTAACTAATTTAATTAAAATAATATATAAGGTTATATTATTACTGTAATTTAGCAAACAGTATTTTGCGGAAGAAAACAGACATGACTGGAGGAAACGTGATTTTTACATTTAGCATCCCAAAATTCATACAGATCACATTATCCTGTAGTCAGCAAAATCATGTAGAGCAGTGTTATCAGTGGCTCATTGTACCTTTGTTCAATACCTTCGGATATACTTGTAAAATTAGTACTTACAGAACAAATCTATAATAATAATCATTATAATTATGTGACAAACATTTAAAATGGGAATGCCGGTAAAAAATTATAAATAATGAAAATAATACGATTTTAATTGAGCACATGTTTGCTGCCTGCTTTTTATACATACACTGGGGATCAAAATTACAGAACAACACACAATTTTCTTAATGTTAAGGTCATTGTGTTGTCCTATGTGAAGATATCTGAACATGAGTGAATTAGCAGTATTTTATGCTTGTTTCATAAATTGAATACCGTATATACTCGTGTATAAGCCGAGTTTTTCAGCCCAAAAATTGGGCTGAAAAGCTCCCCCCTCGGCTTATACACGAGTCAATACGGTAATGGCCCCCAAATGCTGGCACTCGCCCCCCCTGTGTGTGGTAAGGGCCCCCCCCCCCCCCCCCCGCTGCTTAACTTACCATCCCCAGTTTTCTGCACCGCCGGTCTTCTGTGCTCCGTCCTCCATGCTCCGAGTCCCATCCGGCTGCATCCCGAGATCCCCCGCCGTTGCACAATGACATCATCGTAACTGCGACAGCCGGGATCCCGGATGCAGCCGGACGGGAGCATGGAGGACGGAGCACAGAAGACCGGCGCGGTGCAGTGCAGAAGACCAGGGATGGTAAGTTAAGCAGCAGGGGGCCTTACCACACAGGGGGGGTGAGTGCCAGCATTTGGGGGCTGCTGTATACCCCTGGGCTGCTGTATTACCCTGGGGCTGCTGTATAACCCCTGGGGCTGCTGTATAACCCTGGGGCTGCTGTATTACCCCTGGGGCTGCTGTATAACCCTGGGCTGCTGTATTACCCCTGGGGCTGGTGTATAATCCTGGGCTGCTGTATACCCCTGCGGCTGCTGTATTACCCCTGGGGCTGCTGTATTACCCCTGAGGCTGCTGTATTACCCCTGGGGCTGCTGTATAACCCCTGGGGCTGCTGTATTACCCCTGGCTGCTGTATTACCCCTGGGGCTGCTGTATTACCACTGGGGTCTGTATATACCACTGGGGAGGCTGCTGTATACCACACTGCTGGGGGCTGTATACCTGTGCTGGGGTCCACCCTCGGCTTATACACGAGTCAATAGGTTTTCCCAGGTTTTGGGGGCAAAAGTAGGGGGGTCGGCTTATACACGGGTCGGCTTATACACGAGTATATACGGTATATTCTAAAGCACTGAATAAATATGTAAATCAGATAAAGGAAAAAGACATGATCAATCTTAGAGAACATTTTTAGATACCTGCAAGTTATTGGTATTAATCTGACACCTTGTGAATATTGAATCTTTACAACATCGCAAACTCTTTCAAATCCCCCACCAAGGTTTGTTTCCCTTCAAAAGGCAAATGCAAGAGCAGACAGGATGATGATCGGGAGAATTTCCATGGGTAATGGTTTCAACACTGCAGCTGGAATAGCTCCCAGTTTAGTACTGAACAGGGTAAGAATCTGTCTCGTCATACAGTGTCACAACATTTAAGAGCATTTGGACTGAAAGCCCACTCTAGTGACCAAACCTCTCATTAGCAGAAAAAATCAAAAGGCTAGAGTCATCTTTGATGAGGCGCATTTTGTGTGGACAGAAGAGAAGTGGTCCACAGGTCATTTTAGTGATGAAAACAAGTATAATTTATTTGGGTCTGATGGGAAACATTATGTTCGTTGACAAACTGGTGAGAGACTGAACCCAAAGTATGTAAAGAAGTCAGTGAAATATGGTGCAGAAAGTTGCATGGGGAATGTTTTCTGCTGCAGAAGTTGGATCCTCATACAGCTACATAACAGAGTGAATGCAAGTGTATATCAGACTCTTCTTCAACAACACGTGGTTCCTTACTTGTGTTCAGGACTCAATCTGCCAGCAATTTTGATGCAGAACAATGCCTCCTATCACACAGCAAAAAGGGTAAAGCAGGTATTTGAAACAGAAAACATTGAAATAGTGAAATGGCCACTCAAAGTCCTGATCTAAACCCAATAGAAAACCTCTGTGAAAATCCTTGGTGAAAAAGTTATGGCCAAGAAACCCAAAACAGTCACAGAAATGTGGAATAGACTGGTAGAAGAGTGGACCAAAATCACCCCAGAGCAGTGTAAGAGACTAGTGATGTCCTGTGGCCGCAGATGTGCTGAAGTCATTCACAGCAAAGGCCTGTACAAAGCAAAGCCTGTACAGTTCCTGATTGGTGACTGTTGTTACCTTCACATAAATCAGTTTTACTCTTTCTCTGCTCTACAGGCATTGCTGTTCTCTAATTGTGAAGATCACGTTTTGTGTAAAACATAGGTTTTGGAAAACACTGTTCTAGTGTCATGGTGAACCCATACACAAAACCTTCAAATGTTCATCAATGTAGATTACATTCTGACTGAAAAAAAATCAAGTGATCAAACGTTGTTCTCTAATTTTGAGTGCCAGTGTATGTTATATATGTCCATATGGACTGAGCAGACCTTTTATAACTCCTTTATACCAGGTCCAGCTGCAATAGCTGTTATACAAACTGTAAAATGCATCTGCATCATGGCCAATGAAAACTGTAAAAGGCCACGTGCACATGTTCGGTGTTTGGTGAGCTTTTTACCTCAGTATTTGTAAGCTAAAACCAAGGTGGAAGGCTAAGTTCACACTGTGTGTTTTTAATCAGTTTTTTTGTGATCCGTTTTTGCATTGAAAACAGATCACTCTCTGTGAAGCCTGCAAAGTCAATGAGTTTTCAGAAATGCTGCATTTTTTACTGGTCTGTTTTTGGGCCACAAAACGTGTCCAGAAAAACAAAGAGCATGGCCCCTTTCACATCAAATGCAGGGCTGCGTTTTGCTTCATTTGCGTTTCTATGCGTTTTTACAGCTAAAAACGCATCAAAATGCATACGTTTTCCCCCATTGATTTTAATGCAAAAACACTGTGCATTGTCAAAAACACAGAAAACACATGCGTTTTTGCAAAAGCAGACAAAAACGTCACAAACAACGTTTTGATCTACTTTCACTAAAAGTAGATCTAAAACGTTGTTTGAGATGTTTTTGTCTGCTTTTGCAAAAACGCATGTGTTCTGTGTTTTTGACAATGCACATGTGTTTTTGCATGCGTTTTTGCATTAAAATCAATGGGGGCAAAAACGCATGCAATTTGATGCGTTTTTAGCTGTAAAACGCATAGAAACGCAATGATGCAAAGCGTAGCCCTGCATTACATGTGAAAGGGGCCATGTCAATTTGTTGATCAGTTTTTTCTCCCCTGTTTTTTTCCCTTGAAAACATTGTTTATGGGAAAAGAAAAAATGCTGCAGTCAAAAAAACGCATCAAAAATGGATGATGTGCTTTTTGAAAAAAGTTATCTGGATTTGCTCCTGAAAAAGACACAAAACTGGATCACAAAAAAACGGATAAAAAAAAACACAGTGTGAACATAGCCAAATAATCTGAGGAACATGTATAATAAAAATCTGTACTGTATTTCTTGCCCCTGGTTTTGGTTTACAAATACTGAGGTAAAAACTCGCCAAACATTCAATGTGTCCACGTGGCCTGAGAAAGACCCTGAGAAGACCGGATTCACTCTAAAGTTTTTTATTCCATTTTCATCCTCTATATCAGATGAACAACTTAAAAACTTTAATTCTCTCTATATATGGACACGCCTGATTTTTTAGGAAGCTTGTTTCCCAATAGACTTCTGCATGTTGTATTGCTTGGGCAGATATTACTCAAGATCCAAAAACAACATCAGCAGGAGTAGGTCCATTTAAGTTTTTAATAAGTTTAATAAGTATATATATATGTATAATATTACATATACCGAGGTGGGCCATTTCACATTAGTATATGGGAGGGGGAAAACGTTTCCAGATGAGTGGTGACCATGGCGGCCATTTTGGACGTCGGCCATTTTGGATCTCAATGGGAAGAGGGTCATGTTACCCATCAAACGTATTGAAAATTTCATAAGAAAACACAATGGTGGGCCTGGTTTTAACGTAACCTTATTTTTTCATGAGTTATTTACAAGTTTATGAGCACTTATAAAAATGCTGCCCATTGTGCTTTAATTGTCAATGCAACCCTCTTCTCCCACTCTTGACACACTGATAGCCACACCACAGAAGAAATGCTAGCACAGGCTTCCAGGATCCGTTGTTTCAGTTGCTGCACATCTCATATCTTCACAGCATAGACAATTGCCTTCAGATGAGGATGAGGCAAACTTTTTTGTGAATGGTGAAGTTAACAAACAAAACCAGCACTATTGGTCTGACACTAACCCACAGTGGATAGATCCCTCCAAGACTGTTGAACACAAAAACTGATGGTATGGGTGGTATATGGGGTACAAAGATAGTGGGGCCATTCTTCATCAATGGAAACCTCAATGCCACTGGATATCTGAATCATGTAGCAAATTCAGATTTGAGGCAAAACACACTTGTTGCACCTGACCGCAAGCCCCATAGAGAATGAATGGGGATTGCCAGATCGGTGCCGCAAGTCATCCGTTATGCGACAGATCCGGCAGGTGCGGCGACATCTGCCTGATCTGCCGCGAATTACATTTCTGATGAGAAAGCAGCCTAACTCAACACGCGGCCATTAATGCCTAAACTGTTGGCAACAAAAGTGAGTGCACCCCTAAGTAAAAATGGCCAAATTGTGCCCAAAATGTCAATATTTTGTAAGGCCACTCCGCACCATTATTTTCAAGCACTGCCTTAACTCTCTTAGACATGGATCACTAGAGCTTACAGAGCTACTGGATCCTCCTCCATCCATGACGACATCACGGAACTGGTGGATGTTAGAGACCTTGTGCTCTTTCACCTGCCGTTTGAGGATGCCCCACAGATGCTCAATAGGGTATAGGCCTGAAGACAGGCTGAGCAGTCCAGCTCCTTTACCCTCGTTTCTTAAGCGAGACAGTGGTCATCTTGGCGGTGTGTTTGGGGTTCTTATGCTGAAATATTGCCCAGTTTCCATAAAGAGGGGATCATGCTCTGCTTCAGTATGTCACAGCACATGTTGGTGTTCATTGTTCGCTCAATAAACTGTAGCTCTCCACAGCAGGCAGCACTTATACAGCTCCAAACCATGACATTCCCACCACCGTGCTGACTGTAGACAAGACACACTTGTCTTTAGTCTCCTCACCTTGTAACCTCTGCAGTATGCAGAGCATGGTCTGAGCACTGCAGGCTGACCCCCACCCCTGTATCCTCTGCAGTGTGTAGAGCATGGTCTGAGAACTGACAGCCTAACCCACCCCCCCTACCTCCACATCCATGCTAACCTCTGCAATGTGCGGAGTATGGTCTGAGCACTGACAGGCTGATCCCCGCCCATGTAACCTCTACAGTGTGCGGAGTATGATCTGAGCACTGACAGGCTGATCCCCCACCCATGTAACCTATGCAGTGTGCGGAGTATGGTCTGAGCACTGACAGGATGACCCCCACCCCTGTAACCTCTGCAGTGTGCGAAGCATGGTCTGAACACTGACAGGCTGATCCCCACCCATGTAACCTCTACAGTGTGCGGAGTATGGTCTGAGCACTGACAGGCTGATCCCCACCCATGTAACCTCTACAGTGTGCGGAGTATGATCTGAGCACTGACAGGCTGATCCCCCACCCATGTAACCTATGCAGTGTGCGGAGTATGGTCTGAGCACTGACAGGATGACCCCCACCCCTGTAACCTCTGCAGTGTGCGAAGCATGGTCTGAACACTGACAGGCTGAGGGGGGTCAACAACCCTCTAAACTCTGAAGTGTGTGGAGTATGGTCTGAGCACTGACAGGCTGATCCCCCACCCATGAAACCTATGCAGTGTGCGGCGAAGCATGGTCTGAGCACTGAGAGGCTGACCCCCCCTACCTCAACAACCCTCTAACCTCTGCATTGTGCGGAGTATGGTCTGAGCACTGACAGGCTGATCCCCCACCCCTGTAACCCATGCAGTGTGTGGAGTATGGTCTGAGCACTGACAGGTTGATCCCCATCCCTCTAACCTCTGCAGTGTGTGGAGTATGGTCTGAGCACCTACAGGTTGACCCCAACCCCTGTAACCTCTACAGTGTGCGGAGTATGATCTGAGCACCAACAGGATGATCCCCCCTTCCCCTTTAACCTCTGCAGCAAATCTGGCTGCACTCATATATCTATTTTTAAAAGGCAACCTCTGTATATGACGCTGAGCTCGTGCACTCTACCTCTTTGGTTGACCATGGTGAGGCCTGATCTGAGGGGAACCTGTCTTGGTAAACCGCTGTATAGTCTTGGCCACCCAGCTGCAGCGGTTTCAGGGTGTTGGCAGTCTTCTTATAGACTCGGCCATATTTATGTAGAGTAACAATATTTTTTTTCAGATCCTCGGAGAATTCTTTGCCATGAGGAGCCATGTTGAACTTCAGTTATCAGTATGGTGGTGGGCTTACACGTCGCGATATCGGGCCGATATCGTATCCAACGACGCGGGAGCGCGCTTTTTGAGCGCGCTTTTTCCTGCATCGCATCGCCGGTTTACACAGCGCGATATCGGGATGCAATGTCCCAACGATGTGTATGCCCCCCAACCCAGGAACGACCATTTAACATGGGAGTGAATGGGTGACGTGGCAGTACACATCGGAGTTGGGCTGTCACACAGCACGATCCGGCTCCAATCTCCATTCAATATCGGAGCGTTGGAGAGCACGCTCATTCAATCCCCGATATCGCATTGACATCGTTCCTGCATCGTATTGGACGTTCACACCATACAACGCAGGAATGATATCGGCTCCAACGATCGAACCACGTGACTTTTCATTGAAATTGGACGCCGATATCGCAACGTGTAAACCCACCTTTAGAGTGTGTGAGCGATAACAACAAATTTAACACACCTGCTCCCCATTCACACCTGAGAAATTGTCACTAATGAGTCACATGGTATCGGGGAGGGAAGTGTCGCCGACGACACTCAGCTCTACCTGTCTGGCCCCGACATCTCCTCTCTCCTATCCAAAATTCCTCACTGCCTATCCGCCATTGCATCCTTCTTTTCCACCCGCTTCCTCAAACTCAACATGGACAAGACAGAATTCATCGTCTTTCCCCCTCACAACCCTCCCCCCCTTCCTGACCTATCCATCACCGTCAACGACTGCACCCTCTCACCCGTTCCCCATGCCAAATGTCTCGGGGTAACCCTCGACTCCTCCCTCTCCTTCAAGCCCCATATCCAAGCCCTCGCCACCGCCTGCCGACTCCAACTAAAAAACATTGCCCGCATCCGCTCCTTCCTTGACCACAACACAGCTAAGACACTTGTCCATGCCCTCATTATCTCCCGCCTGGACTACTGCAACCTCCTATTCACCAGCCTCCCTGCCTCCTCCCTTGCACTGCTCCACACCATCCTCAACTCTGCTGCCCGGCTCATCAACCTATCTTCCCGCTACTCCCCTGCCTCCCGTCTCCGCCAAGCCCTCCACTGGCTCCCCATGCCCCAGCGATCTCGCTTCAAAACCCTAACCCTGACATACAAGGCCATACACAACCTGTCCCCTCCCTACATCTCCAACCTGGTCTCCCGCTACCTCCCTTTGCGCACTCTGCGCTCCTCCCAAGAACTCCTCCTCTCAACCCCCCGCATCTCCACCTCCCACAACCGCACACAGGACTTCTCTCGTGCTTCTGCCAGACTCTGGAACTCCCTCCCCCATCACATCAGACACTCCCCGACCCTGGGAACCTTCAAGAAAAACCTGAAAACCCACCTCTTCCTACAAGCCTATAACACACACTGAGACCCACTGCACCATCTCACGTCCCCCTCCTACTGTCTCCCTCCCCACCCCCTTTAGACTGTGAGCCCTCGCGGACAGGATCCCCGACCCTGCTGTACCCGTATGACTAATTGTGATATGTCATCGTTTGTCGTCGTTTGTGTCTACCCTCCAAATTGTAAAGCGCCATGTATCCTAATGGCGCTATATAAATACCTATTAATAATAATAATAATAATAATAATAATAAAATGGCTAATTGGGCACAATTTGACCATTTTCACTTAGGGGTGTACTCACTTTTGTTGCCAGCGGTTTAGACATTAATGAGTGTGCGTTGAGTTTTTTACAGAGCATACTTTACATTGTATCAAAGTGTCATATCTTCAAGGTTGTTCCATGAAAAGATAAAATGTTTGCAAAAATGTGAGCAGTGTACTCACTTTTGTGATATACTGTGAGAATACAACCTGTTATGTCATTGCGTTGCATACATACCCTGCAATGATACTTCAGCAACTGGGAGATCGCTGCAGCTGGAATACTCGGGATGTCACTAGGTGTATACAAATTGTCACTTCAGTGAGGAAGTGGACAAACTCTAGCGCCACCTTTAGGTAGCAGTCCTCAAAGTCAAAGTTGACTCTTTAACAAGCCTTTTAACATGACCAAGGGGCTATTTGAAAATAGCTAGTTCAACATACCTGGTCTTAAGGCCGGTTTACAACTTGTGACGTTGCAGCGACCTCATAGTGATGTCGCTATGCGTGACATACTGCAACGATCAGCGATCAGCTCGCTGATCACTGAGCGTTGGTACAATGGCCAGGGCCTTCTTTTGATCGTTGGTCTCCCGCTGGGCGGCCAGCATCGCTGTGTGTGACAGCGGGAGACCAACGATCATCAAACTGCACTTAGTTACCTGCTCTTTACCCTGGTTACCATCTCCCAGCGAGCGCTCTGCTTAGTTACCCGCTGTTTACCCTGGATACCAGCGTTCTTGCTGGTCTCTGATTGCTGGTGAGTCTGCCTGGGTGACAGCTCACCAGCGATCAGATAACGATGTCCCAGCGACCCCCATCGTTGGTGAGGTCGCTGGGACATCGTTATGTGTAAACCAGCTATTAGCCTCTCACACAACCAGATCAGAATTCCAACACACTGCACTGATGAGGGGCAGTCACCCCAAAATGCAGCATCTGCAGTTTGGGGTTCTGATCTGGCACAAATCCTAAGTCATATTAAAAGGATTGTTAAAGAGATGACTATGACTTTGAGGACTGCTACCTACAGGTGGCGCTAGAGTTTGTCCACTTCCTCACTGAAGTGACAGTTTGCATATGTCCCAGAGGAGCATTACAACTATGAATCTCCTTATCAGCTTATCTGTCTATTTGTGCTGGCAGGCAGATCCCTCTCCTTGAGGAAAATAGCTAGTTCCCCAGACTAGGTATATATACACATTAATGACACTTACAGGTGTTCTGTACAAACAAAATGACATAACGCGAACCCCAATGACACTCACCACAAGGTGGACCAGCCGCACACCAGTATATGCTATATACAGAACATACTAATTCTACAGACAATTCCCACCACGTTACCAAGTTTTAATCCACCAGAACAGGCAGATGTTTCACCGCTTGGAATACTTGATGTGTTTGGAAAGTCCAAGACTAAGTTTACACTCACAGATGTGCGTCTACATGGGATTAATGCTATTTACACACAGAGATCGTTTACACTGGATGGAACAATTTATGCACAAAACTATGGATGAAAAATAACTAATAAAAATGAAGCACTTTTGGAATAAAGTTTAGGAAACCATCCCCAGATTTACCAAACCTGCCATTTTTCTGGACACCATTCTTGTTACATCATTTTGCTATGTTTTGCTCGGTTTCCCGGTGTAAATTACATTTCCAAACTATTGATTCGGAGCAATCTCAGGTTTTCTGCAGACGATGATGACTGATAGGGTTATGTGAGTACAATCCTTGCAGTGTATGAGCAGAGCCATTATGTACAAGGAGACCCTGCTCAGCTTAACCCTTTCTTGAACACAGGAGCGGACACAGACAGAAGAAGGCCCCAGTGCAAGAACAATATATAGACCCTTTGTAGTCCAATAGTTGATGATAATTCCCAATTCTCCATGCTTGGTAGGTGGCAGGGCGCCCCTGACCTCCTGGACTCAGGACCTCTGCACAGGTTGCACCAATGGTATGTCCACCAACAATTAATTACTCCTCATTATTCCATTTGACAACAAGATTCTGTCTTGTCTTAGTACTTATACCCAATACTATACATTCTGATCCTTGTCAAAAGAGCTGACACTCCTATATACTGCAGGAGGAATTAGTATGAATTTTCCCAAATACTGACCTGAAATCAGTGAGGAGACCTCTTGCACAGCCCAGCAGAGAAGAATGGCACAGAGCTGCATCTTGACTTTGCAGGTAGGTGACTCTATGTGTGGAGGTTTGGGGGCAGCATGCTACTGTAGTGGTCCCAGAGGCAGGACAGGGATCCAGGATATGTGAGTGTCTGCAGGAATCCAGTGTCCTCTGGGATCTGCTATCTATACATGTGCTCTTTGTTAGTGTGATGTGCAGGCTGGTGTTTGTAGTGGACAATAGGATGGATCATCTCTTGCTATGGCTCTTGGAGCAATACATCTGAGTATCTGCTCTGTCCTCTGGTGACACAATGTATCCCACATCCAAGAGATTCTCCAACTCTTTTGTCTCTTGTCATCTGTTTCTTGTCTAGGGTTCTCAAGTTCACAGACCCTCCTCCTGCACCCAAGTCTCCCCTCCTCTTGCACTGCCTCCTACCCCTTGTCCTTCCCACACTCTCTTTGCTTTCCTTGTCTTTCATCTGTCCCTCTCTACTGCCCCCTTTTCATCATACAATCCTTATGAAGTGGTTACTAGCACTTTTTTTTAACCATGCATTACTTTTCATTCTTTTTTTTCATTTTCATTCGTTATACTGAATAGAGATACTTCCAACCCACTAAAATGAATATCTACTTAATAGCTAATTTTCCTATTGTTTTATTGTTGGGAATGGTCAGTCCTGCAGAATGACAGATGCTTAAGGCTTGACCTGTGCTGCCATCTGGTGGTGACTTTTGAAAAAAATCTGAAAAAAGATCTTTTGCATAGAAGCTAAACTATTGGAATCTCTTGGCTATTTAGTGCACTTATCAGTGCCATTTAATGAAATTGTTATTATTATTTATATAGCACCATTTATTCCATGGTGCTGTACATGAGGCGGGTTACATACAAAATGCAGATATAGGTTACAGTGAACAAATTAAGAAATGGCAGACGGTACGGAGAGGACCCTGCCCTCAGAAATGCTACATGCAACCAATTTTACAAAGGGCGAAATTCACGTGACACTTTAGTGCCGCACAAAAGTTGGAATCAGCTACATTTTCAAGCCTAAGTTACTATATAATTGATTAATATGTTGATCCTATAACTATAATGATTGTTAGGTCAAATATGTATCGCTATGATATACAGAGCTTTTAATCTTGCTCCCTTAGGCTTTGTGCTATCGCAATGTTGCATTGACCAAACAATTTAATTTTGTTCTTTAACTTTTTTATTCTGTTAGATTAATTGATTTTATATTTTGATAGATCAGGCAATTCTGAATGCGGCGATACCAAATATGTGTATTTTTTAAGTTTTATATTCAATGGGCCAAAGGGGGTGATATGAACTTTTAGTGTTTTTAACATTTTTTTCATATTTTTTAACCATTTTTTTTCTCTTTTACTTTATTTCACATGCCCCCTTAGGGCACTTCAACACTTCACAGTCCGATCACTTGTGCAGTGCAGGACTGTGTTGATCCACAGCTCTGCACCGCACTAATGATCACTGTGTGAATGCAGGCGCTTGCCAGATATCCACAGGAAGTCAGTCTTAGGGTGCTTTCACACCACGATTTTGAGGGAGCCGATGCTGTCCGATATATATCGGACAGCATCGGCTCCCTTCTGATGCCTGGAATCGGGTGCCAAATAGGCACCCGATTCCGGCATTAAATCGGCACCGGGCTGCAAAAAAAGAAAAAAAAAAAAAAGTTCATGCTCACCTGCCCCCGAGCCTCCGCCGTCAACCGCCATCTTCCTCTAGGCTCCCGGTGGCTCCCGCAGGCTGCCGGTGTCAGCAGAGGTCGTCCTCTGCTGTACACAGGACCTGCGGTGATGTCACAGTCACGTGACCGCGGGTTCACCATGGTGAACCCGCGGTCACATGACTGTGACATCACCGCAGGTCCTGAACAGCAGAGGTACACCTCTGCTGACACCGGCAGCCTGCGGGAGCCACCGGGAGCCTAGAGGAAGATGGCGGTTGACGGCGGGGGCTCGGGGGCAGGTGAGCATGAACTTTTTTTTTTTTTCTTTTTAACCCTTGTGCTCCCAGGAGCAGTTTTACTGTACTCAGCATGCTCAGTACAGTAAAATGGGGTCCGAGGAGACATCACATGTTTCCTCGGACCCTTCTCCATAGGGCCCCATGTTAGGGATCAGGTCAGATCGGATGTGCACTAAATGCCATCCGATTTGGTCCGATCCGAGTCTGTCAGATTTTGTAATCGGATGAAAAAATCGTTGCAGGCAACGATTTTTTTCTCCTGAAAAAAATCGGCCAAAATCGGGCAGAATCGGATCGGACCAAATCGGATGGCATTTAGTGCACATCCGATTCGGTCCGATCCCCATAGGGATGCATGGGGTCCGAAAATCGGTCCGATGCTGTCCGATTTTTTTCGGACAGCATCGGAAATGCAAAAATCGTAGTGTGAAAGCATCCTTAATAGCCACAGGGGTCCTCAGCTGACTTGAGGCTGCCATGGCAATACATCGATGCCCCGTGATACATATCCCGGCAGGGAACAGCGTGATCCCGGCTGCAGTGATTTGGATTATGCTGTCAATGTTTGACAGCGTGATTTAAGGGGTTAACAGCGGTGGGTGGATTGCTCTTCCCCGTATCTGTTAGCTGCACATGTCAGCTGATCAGATTAGCCAATATGTGCTGGGAATGATGCGAGCTCAGTGTGTGAGATTGCATCAGAGGAAGGTGACCAAGGACGTTCCTATACATAAATGGTCGTGAAGGGGTTAAAGGGAACCTAACACCATGAAAATGTTATCCAATTTGCAAACGTCATGTTATAGAACAGGGCAGGGGCGGGCTGGTGCACTTTGCTCCAGGAGGCAGTGTGATGTTTTCAGCCCTTGTCGGTGAGGAGCGGGGGAGGGGATTCGGAGGGGGTGCTATCACGAGGTGGGGAGTGGGAGTGGGGGGGGGTGCTGTCGGACAAGGTGAGGAGAGGGATTGCTATCAGGCGGCGTGAAGAGCAGGGGGGTGGGGGAGGGATTCTTTTGGGCAGCCCACTCACCACACTTCCAGGCGGGATATTCGGCTGCTGTGATATAAGCAGCTGCGGCTGCAAAGCAGAGCCACCGGCCCATTTCAGTATGGGGGCGGCCCTAGGGGAGGGCAATACCACCAGCCTGGGGGGCTCTTGCCCCCCTGCCACCTGGGCCAGTCCACCCCTGGAACAGGGGGAGCTAAATAGATTGATATTTAGTTTTGTGAGAAAAGATTCAGTAATACCTGTGTTTTTAACATTTAAACCTCTACTCTTTTAGGAAGTTTTGGTCCAGAGGGCGGTCCCAGCAAGTGGGAGACGTTTATTAGCATCCTGAATAGGACCTGTGCACAATATATACCCTATGGGAATAAACATGCTAGAAATAGGAGGAAACTAATGTGGCTAAATAAAGCTGTAAGGGGCGCAATAAGTGACAAAAAGAAAGCATTTAGGGAATGAAAGCAAGTAGGTAGTGAAGAGGCATTAAATAAATACAGAAAAGTAAATAACATCTGTGAAAAGCAAATCAAGGCAGGAAAGATTGAGACAGAGAGACTCATTGCCAGAGAAAGTAAAAAAAAATCCCAAAATATTCTTTAACTACATAAATAGTAAGAAACTAAAAAATGATTGTGTTGGTCCCCTTAAAAATAGTCTGGGTGAAATGGTGGATGAGGGAGGATGAAGAAAAAGCCAATTTGCTAAATGACTTTTTTTCAACAGTATTTACACAAGAAAATCCCATGACAGACAACATGATTAGTGATAACAAAAACTCTCCATTAAATGTCACCTGCTTAACCCAGCAGAACGTACTGCACCACCTAAAAATCACCAAAATTGACAGATCCCCGAGCCTGGATAGGATACACCCCGGAGTACTGTAGGAATTAAAAACCATCATAGACAGACCATTATTTTTAATATTTAAAGATTCCATAGTAACAGGGTCTATACCCCAGGACTGGCGTATAGCAAATGTGGTGCCAATATTCAAAAAGGGGGCAAAAACTGAACTTGCAAATTATAGGCCAGTAAGCTTAACCTCTACTGTGGGTAAAATCCTAGAGGGTTTTCTAAGGGATGCTATACTGGAGTATCTGAAGAAAAATAACCGTATGACCAAATATCAACATGGGTTTATGAGGGACCGTTCCTGTCAAACTAATCTGATAAGCTTCTATGAAGAGGTTCGTTGTGGACTGGACCAAAGAAATGCAGTGGACTTGGTGTATATGGACTTTTCAAAAGCTTTTGATATGGTGCCACACAAAAGGTTGATACATAAAATGAGAAAAATGGGGATAGGGGAAAATATGTGTAAGTGGGTTAAGAACTGGCTTAGTGATAGGAAACAAAGGGTGATTATTAATGGAACACGCTCAGAATGGGTCACAGTTAACAGTGGGGTACCACATGGGTCAGTATTGGGACCACTTCTTTTTAACATATTTATTAATGACCTTGTAGGGGGCATACAGAGTAGAATCTCAATATTTGCAGATGACACTAAACTCTGCAGGGTAATCAATACAGAGGAGGACAATTTTATATTCTAAGAGGATTTATGTAAACTAGAAGCTTGGGCTGATGAATGGCAAATGAGCTTTAATGAGGATAAATGTAAGGTCATGCACTTGGGCAGAGGAAATAAAAGGTATAATTATGTGCTTAATTGTAAAACACTGGGCAAAACTGTCACTGAAAAATACCTGGGTGTATGGGTAGATGACAAACTCACATTTAGTGGCCTGTCTCAGGCAGCTGCTGCACAGGCAAATAAAATATTGGAATGCATTAAAAGAGACATAGATGCTCATGAGGAGAACATAATTTTACCTCTATACAAGTCACTAGTGCGACCACACTTAGAATACTGTGTACAATTCTGGTCTCCGATGTATAAGAAAGACATAGCTGAACTAGAGCCGGTGCAAAGAAGAGCGACCAAGGTTATTAGAGGACTGAGGGGTCTGCAATACCAAGACAGGTTATTAAACTTGGGGTTATTTAGTTTGGAAAAATTAAGGCTTAGGGGTGATCTTATAATAATGTATAAATATATGAGGGGACAGTACAGAGACCTTTTTAATGATCTCTTTACTCATAGGCCTGAGACAGGGACAAGGGGGCATCCTCTATGTCTGGAGGAAAAAAGGTTTAATCATAATCACCGACGCGGATTCTTTACTGTAAGAGCAGTGAGACAATGGAGCTCTCTGCCACATGATGTTGTAATGAGTGACTCACTACTAACATTTAAGAAGGGCTTGGATGCCTTTCTTGAAAAGTATAATATTACCGGTTATATACAGTGCCTACAAGTAGTATTCAACCCCCTGCAGATGTAGCTGGTTGACACATGCGGAATTAACTTGGCATTGTGACATTTGGACTGTAGATCAGCCTGGAAGTGGGAAATGCAGTGCCACAATAAATTTTCTTTTTTTTCTTTTTTTTTTTTTTTTTTTAAAGCGTTAAAGGGAACCTGTCACCCCAAATCACCCTTGTAAGCTGTAAATACATGTCCCTGAAGCATTACACTACAGTCCTACACATCCCTTTGTGGTGTTTTAGTTCAATATGAAAGTGCACTTTAGTCGTTTGCAAACTTACTAAATCCATGCCAGTGGGGCGTTCCCAAGCCTCCTTGTCTGCGAGGCGGTTCCCCTGTGTGCCGCTGTATTACGCCCTAATGGGCGTTTTTTCAAACTTTCTAGCGCGGGCACGATTCATAATCTCGTGCCCGCATCGTCACGGTCATGTGATGCCGTGACGCGTCATTTCCGGGCGGCTGGGTCGCTGCTGTCTGACGCGCACCGGCCGACTTCAGCAAGCGATCTGCGCATGCGCTGAAGTTGGCCAGTGCGCGTCAGACAGCAGCGACCCAGCCGCCCGGAAATGACGCGTCACGGCATCACATGACCGTGACGATGCGGGCACGAGATTATGAATCGTGCCCGCGCTAGAAAGTTTGAAAAAACGCCCATTAGGGCGTAATACAGCGGCACACAGGGGAACCGCCTCGCAGACAAGGAGGCTTGGGAACGCCCCACTGGCATGGATTTAGTAAGTTTGCAAACGACTAAAGTGCACTTTCATATTGAACTAAAACACCACAAAGGGATGTGTAGGACTGTAGTGTAATGCTTCAGGGACATGTATTTACAGCTTACAAGGGTGATTTGGGGTGACAGGTTCCCTTTAAAAGTTAATTCAGAGGGTCATTTATTATTCAACCCCTCAAACCACCAGAATTCTGTTTGGTCCCCCTAAAGTATTAAGAAGTAGTTCAGGCACAAATAACAATGAGCTTCACATGTGTGGATTAATTATCTCTTTTGCCAGCCTTTTCTGACTATTTAAGACCCTCCCCAAACTTGTGAACAGCACTCATACATGGTCAACATGGGAAAGACAAAGAAGCATTCCAAGGCCATCAGAGACAAGATCGTGGAGGGTCACAAGGCTGGCAAGGGTACAAAACCCTTTCCAAGGAGTTGGGCCTACCTGTCTCCACTGTTGGGAACATCATCCGGAAGTGGAAGGCTTATGGAACTAATGTTAGCCTTCCACGGCCTGGACAGCCTTTGAAAGTTTCCTCCCGTGCCGAGGCCAGCCTTGTCCGAAGAGTCAAGGCTAACCCAAGGACAACAAGGAAGGAGCTCCGGGAAGATCTCATGGCAGTAGGGACATTGGTTTCAGTCAATACAATAAGTTACGTACTCCACCGCAATGGTCTCCATTCCAGACGAGCCTGTAAGGTTCCTTTACTTTCAAAGCGTCATGTCAAGGCTCGTCTACAGTTTGCTCATGATCACTTGGAGGACTCTGGGACAGACTGCTTCAAGGTTCTATGGTCTGATGAGACCAAGATCGAGATCTTTGGTGCCAACCACACACGTGACGTTTGGAGACTGGATGGCACTGCATACGACCCCAAGAATACCATCCCTAAAGTCAAGCATGGTGGTGGCAGCATCATGCTGTGGGGTTGTTTCTCAGCCAAGGGGCCTGGCCAACTGGTCCGCATCCATGGGAAGATGGATAGCACGGCCTACCTGGAGATTTTGGCCAAGAACCTCCGCTCCTCCATCAAGGATCTTAAGATGGGTCGTAATTTCATCTTCCAACAAGACAACGACCCAAAGCACACAGCCAAGAAAACCAAGGCCTGGTTCAAGAGGGAAAAAATCAAGGTGTTGGAGTGGCCTAGTCAGTCTCCTGACCTTAACCCAATTGAAAACTTGTGGAAGGAGCTCAAGATTAAAGTCCACATGAGACACCCAAAGAACCTAGATAACTTGGAGAAGATCTGCATGGAGGAGTGGGCCAAGATAACTCCAGAGACATGTGCCGGTCTGATCAGGTCTTATAAAAGACGATTATTAGCTGTAATTGCAAACAAGGGTTATTCCACAAAATATTAAACATAGGGGTTGAATAATAATTGACCCACACTTTTATGTTTAAAATTTATAAAAATTCAACTGAGCCACATAACATTTTGGTTTGTAAGATTTATGCTTCTGTTAATAAATCCTACTCTCGTTTGCAGCTTGAAGGCTCTAACTTATTGGCATCTTATCAAACCAGCTAAATCTGCAGGGGGTTGAATACTACTTGTAGGCACTGTATACTAGATCAGGAGTCTCAAACTCGGCTGGGTTGGTGGGCCGCACGTAGAAAAAAATTGATATCGGGGGGCCACATTGCTTGTAGGACTAAGGGTACCGTTACACATCGCAACATTGCATGCAATTTCACTGGCAATTTGCTGGTTGCAGTGAAATCATGGACACATTGTTATATTTTGTGACCGTGTACAAATGTAACAATGTGTCCATGATTTCACTGCAACCAGCAAATTGCCTGTGAAACTGCATGCAATGTTGCGAAATGTAACGGTACCCTTAGTGACATTTTAGCAATACCAGAATTTTTTGCTCAATCTAGTAAAGTACAAATCCTGATCTTCTTGTAGGAATGTCCCCACCCTAATCTCCTTTATGTAGTAATGTCCCCATACTGTTCCCCATTGTATATTAATGTCCCCCAAACTGGTCCCCGTCTTGTAGTAATGTCCCCATCCTGGTCCCCTTTTTAAAGTAATGTTCCTCCCTGGTCCCTACGTGTAGTAATGTTCCCATCCTATATTAATGACCCACATCCTGGTCCTCGTCTTGTAGTAATGCCCCCGCCCTGGTCTCCATCTTGTAGTAATGTTCCTCCCTGGTCCATATGTGTAGTAATGCCCCATCCTGGTCCCCATCCTATATTAATGTCTCCCATTCTGGTCCTCATTTTGTAGTAATGTCCCCATCTTTTAGTAATGTTCCCTCTCTTGTCATCTTGTAGTAATGTCCCCCATCCCAACGCCTTTTTGTAGAGATGTCCTCACAACCTGGTCTCTGTTCTTTTTGTTCTCTCGCTCACACGCACACATATACACACCCGCACACTCACACATATACACACACACTCATATACACACTCACACACACTCACACATACATCCTCAGACATATTCACACAAACACACACACTCACACATTGACACTCTTACATAGGGCCATATTTGGAGTTCCTGCCGCCCTAGGCACTTTCAGCGTTCACGTTTCCCCCCCCAGGCTGCTATCTTCAGCTGTAAGAGCGCCTTACCTGACTCCACTCTTCTCATCCCGGCAGCTTCTTCCTCTGTGGCTCCCGGTCTCCCACTTGCCGGCACCAGCCTGCAGCCGGCAGCACCCGGCATTAGGTGGCACCCGGCAGCCGCCAGTACCCAGGAGGCGGCACCAGGTGGCACCCGGCAGCTGCCAGCACCCGGCGGTAGCCGCCAGCACTAGGCAGCACCCGGCAGCACCTGGGAGGCGGCACCAGGTGGCATCCGGCAGCTGCCATCACCCGGCATTAGGCGGCACCCGGCAGCACCCAGTGGCCGCTAACACCCGGCAGCTGCCAGCACCAGGTGGCAGCTGACAGCTGCCAGCACCCGGCATTAAGCGGCACCTGGCAACTGCCAGCACCCAGCGGCCTCTAGCACCCGGCAGCCGCCAGCACCAGGCGGCAGCCGCCAGCACCCAGTGGCCGCTAGTACCTGGCAGCCGCCAGCACCCAGTGGCTGCTAGCACCTGGCAGCCGCCAGCACCAGGTGGCAGCCGGCAGCTGTCAGCATGCGGCATTAAGCGGCATCTGGCAGCCGCCAGCACCCAGCGGCCTCTAGCACCCGGCAGCCGCCAGCACCAGGCACCAGGCGGCAGCCGCCAGCACCAGGTACCAGCCGCCTGCACCAGGCGGCAGCCGCCAGCAGCCGTCAGCACCAGGTGGCAGCTGCCAGCACCCAGCATTAGGCGGCACCAGGCGGTTCACCAGCACCAGCCGCCGGCAATGTGCCGTGGGAATACACACACACTCACGCACATACACATATACACACTCTCACACATATACACACTCACTTAGAAATATACACACACACACACATACACTCACTCACATATACACACACTCTCACTCTCTCTCTCTCTAACTCTCACACACACCTTAATGATGCCCCAGGCCATGGAGCCGCCGCGGTACCCGCTTTATAGTGACTTCCGGGTTCCGCTGAAACGAGTGCCATCGCGCCTGTTCATTCATGCAAGCAGGCGGCCGGCAGACCAATCAGAAGCCTCCTGTCACAGGAGGCGGCCGGCGGACCAATCAGAAGCCTCCTGTCACAGGAGGCGGTCGGCGGACCAATCAGAAGCCTCCTGTCACAAGAGACTTCTGATTGGTCCACCGGCCGCCTCCTGTGACAGGAGGCTTCTGATTGGTCCGCCGGCCGCCTGCTTGCTTGAATGTACAGGCGCGATGGCACTTGTTTCAGCGGTACCCGGAAGTCACTATAAAGCGGGTACCGCGGCGGCTCCCTTCACAATGGCCCGGGGCATGTTATTTCTTCAAGGTGCCCCGGGCCACAGTGGGAAGCCTGGCGGGCCGCATGCGGCCCGGGGGCCGTGTGTTTGAGACCCCTGTACTAGATTGATAGTGCGTTGATCCAGAGAACTAGTCTGATTGCTGTATGTGGAGTCAGGAAGGAATTTTTTTCCCCAATGTGGAGCTTTAGTGTTGCCACGTGGGTTTTTTTGTTGCCTTCCTCTGGATTAACATGTTAGGCTATGGGTTGAACTAGATGGACTTAAAGTCTTCGTTCAACCTTAAAAACTATGTTACTTTGTTACTTGTACAATGACGGCTGTCAATTACTGATAAGACTCATAGTTCCAGAATAAAATAGAAGTTAAAATGATGAAAACACAGGTTATGCTGAATCTTTTCTCATAAAACTATATATCAAGCTACTCAATTCCCGTTGCTCTATAATAACATGACGCCTGCAGATTGGATTGCATTTTCCTGGTGACAGATTCCTTTAAAATTATTTTGCAGTTGGATCTCATTAACAATTTTGCACTGTTTGCCTTTTACGGTCTCTGCTGTGCACTGATTATTGTTTGCTACAAAATGAGACCCTCGATGAGATCATTCTTACGGTCTGATGGGGAGTTTGTTTCTCTTGCCGGTTTTCTGTCTGAGCTCCTCTCAGCTGATTTCTGACCACAGACCACATCAAAGTTGAGTGATCCGGGGAAACATAGAGCCTGTAAAATTTAATTTTGACGCCAAACTGCAAAAAAAAGTAGTTTTTCTTTTGTCCTAAACATAAGGTTTTAAGAAAACCTTAAGAAAACCAAATTGTCCCCAAATCGAACAACTCTCGACAAATTCACATGTAGTTTTAGACCAGGTGCATACATTGAGTATTTGGTGAATTTTTTACCTCAGTATTTGTAACCAAAACCAGGAGTGGGTGATAAATACAGAAGTGGTGTCGTCTTTCTATTGTACTTTTCCTCTGATTGTTCCACTCTTGGTTGTGACTTCAAATCCTGAGGAAAAACACTGACCAAATACTCAACATGTGCACGTGGCCTTACAAATACTGAGGTAAAATACTCACCAAATACTCAACATGTGCTCGTGGCCTTACAAATACTGAGGTAAAATACTCACCAAATACTCAACATGTGCACGTGGCCTTACAAATACTGAGGTAAAATACTCACCAAATACTGAATGTGTGAACATGGCCTTACAAAATACTAAGGTAAAATACCAAATGCTCAACATGTGCACGTGGCCTTACAATTACTGAGGTTACAAACGTATTAAATACTCATCATGTGCACGTGGCCTAAAAGTGGATTTTCTCTATTAAAGGGAACCTGACCCCTCCCCAGCCTCTAAAAACCTGTCCCTGCACCTTCCTTTAAGGTTTGAAGCTATCCCTCACTTTCCCTTTAGAGATTATGTAAAGTGGAATAATCACATTTATTACCTGGCAAATCTGCGGCTTCTGAATCCCCAAGGAGTCGCAGTGGGTGCTCCCTCTGGCTCTGGCAAGCTTGGGGCATGAAAAACAAATGTGAAGGCGGCAATAAGAAGCCAAAGGGAACACCCACTGCGACTCCTTGGGGATTCAGAAGCCGCAGATTTGCCAGGTAATAAATGTGATTATTCCACTTTACATAACCTCTAAAGGGAAAGAGAGGGATAGCTTGCAACCTTATAGGAAGGTGCAGGGACAGGTTTTTTGAGGCTGGGGACCGATTTGGAGGGGTCAGGTTCCCTTTAAGGAAAAATACTGTGCAGGAACTTAGCTTTTAATACCCGAACAGCGGTGTACTTCTTTTCCTATCCCTAAAGTACTGTATATACTCGTGTATAAGCCGACCCGTGTATAAGCCGACCCCCCTACTTTTGCCCCCAAAACCTGGGAAAACCTATTGACTCGTGTATAAGCCGAGGGTGGACCCCAGCACAGGTATACAGCCCCCAGCAGTGTGGTATACAGCAGCTTCCCCAGTGGTATATACAGCAGCAGCCCCAGTGGTATATACAGAAGCAGCCCCAGTGGTTAGTATACAGCAGCCCCAGTGGTAGTATACAGCAGCCCCAGTGGTAGTATACAGCAGCCCCAGTGGTGGTATACAGCAGCCCCAGTGGTAGTATACAGCAGCCCCAGAGGTAGTATACAGCAGCCCCAGAGGTATATACAGCCCCAGAGGTATATACAGCCCCAGAGGTATATACAGCCCCAGAGGTATATACAGCCCCAGAGGTATATACAGCAGCCCTAGTGGTAGTATACAGCAGCCCCAGAGGTGTATACAGCAGCCCCAGTGGTAGTATACAGCAGCCCCAGAGGTATATACAGCAGCCCCAGTGGTAGTATACAGCAGCCCCAGAGGTATATACAGCTCCAGAGGTATATACAACCCCCCCATCAGTATACAGGCCCCCCCTTGCTGCACAATCCTGTAAAGGAATACACTAGTATACTTATCCCTGCTGCTGTCCCGCTGCCGCTGTCCTGCTGCCGACATCGCGCTCCTCCGTCTTCATCCAGCGTCTTCCGGCTTCCTCCTCTGGCGCGCAGACAATGACGTCATTGCCTGCACCCACCGGAGGAAGCCGGAAGAAGACAGATGAAGACGGAGGAGCGCAATGTCGGCGGCGGGACAGCGGCAGCGGGACAGCGGCAGGGATAAGTATACTAATGTATTCCTTTACAGGATTGTGCAGCAAGTGGGGGCCTGTATACTGATGGGGGCGGGCGGCTGTATACTGTATACATTGTATACAGTATACAGTGACTCGCGTATAAGCCGAGGGGGGGACTTTTCAGCCCAATTTTTGGGCTGAAAAACTCGGCTTATACGCGAGTATATTCGGTTAATGACTTTTAATAAAATTGCAAACCTCAATAAATTAACATTTTATTAGTAATTCAAGTAGTCACAAATTAATAATTTAAAACTGCATTCGTAATTCCAATTTTTAAACTGTGTCAAGGTTATTCAAGATGGAAAATAAGAAAATCTGGTGTGGACTAATAGGTCACAATGGCAATTTGTAAATTCCATCTTACTCTATTCAGGAGTACTCTATCTCTTTGGGAGTCAAGTGGGACATGGACTGTTGTTACCAGGGTTTATGCATGGCTGGGTATGATCACTGAGATTTCTGTGCAGACATACTTTTCCTTGGAGACTGTGGTATGTGAGACTAGTAGCACCACAAACACTTTGCTTTCTGTAAAAATAAACATGGGATTCCTGCATTCATGTCTATCAAGACAGCTGACACCATTTCCCATAACTATGTGGACAGTGCACGGTATACACATAAGCCTGCGCTCACACAAGTGTATATTACTCGGCAGAGTGCTATGTGATGTTTTATCGGACAGCTCTCAGACCAATGTTATACTTTGGGGCAGCGCTGATCAGTGTATTTTTTCTTATGCCGATTTGCATGACAAAAAAGTGCACCATGTATCGAATTGGCAACGGAAATTGCATGTTGCGCACCTATTTAAGTCTATGGATGCGTGGAAATCGTGACATACACTTGGATGACAACCAAGTGCAGTTCCACTTCCATGGACTCAGAATACTCCTCACCTGTGTTACGACTCTCTTATGAGAGAGAATCGGATCACACTAAGGCCCCCTTTACACCACAGTTTTTTTCCCTGATCAGGTTCGATCAGGTTTGTGCGTCAAAACCAAGAGTGTCTCAAAAACTCAGAACAAGTGTCAAGCTTTCAATTATAGTTTTTCTCTGCAGGTTCCTCTCCTGGTTCCTCTCCTGGTTTTGACACACAAAACCTGATCAAACCTGATCAGGAAAAAACCGTGGTGTGAAGGGGGCCTCACCTGACTCTCCAATCAAACTCTGATCAGATGATTATTTGGGCAGCACGGTGGCTCAAGTGGTTAGCACTGTAGCCTTTGCAGCGCTGGGGTCCTGAAGGTCCAATTCCCACCAAGGACACTAAGGACAACATCTGCAAGGAGTTTGTATGTTCTCCCTGTGTTTGCGTGGGTTTCCTCCGGGCACTCCGGTTTCCTCCCACATTGTAAAGACATACTGATAGGATGTTTAGATTGTGAGCTCCAAGAGAGACTGCATTACTGATGTATGTAAAGTGCTATGGAATTAATAGCGCTATATAAATGAATAAAATTATTATTATTATTATTAGCACAATTGGCCCGATTCTCCCGCATTCTCCTGCATCTTTTGGTTTTCAAATTTTGCATGATAATGCTGTAATGAAATCTGGAAATCCATAATTACCGTAATTGATGTCTTCTCTTGGGCCTTGATTAAACATGGCAAATTTGGTGCATAAAAAGACATGGATCCAACAAAATAGAAAAGTATTTGTCATACATGACATTCACATATCCATGTATCATCACAGGCGTATATTGTGCTGTTCCCTCCAGATATAATTACCATTAGTTCTTTAAGGCCCCTTAGACATCAGCATTTTTCGCTGATTGCGGCAGATCAGGCAGATTTACCGCATCTGCCGCCTAACGGCCGCACTTGCGGCACACTTGGGTCAAGCCCCATGCATTGTCTATGGGGCTTGCGGCAAGTGCGGTATTGCTGCGATCCAGCACCTGCAGCAGTTGCGGCCGCGGAAAGAAAACGCGGTCAGCTGCGGTTATAGACAATGCAAGTGTGGCGTCCCTGCGGATCCAGTCGCCACAGAGGTATTGCACCCCTTTTAGGATGTAGTATCCTACTCGCGGGTAAGAGGGGTACACACCGGTGCCGGGACACTCGGGCCACGCACTAGGAACCATTGTAGTGGGGCTGGGTGGAGAGGAAGTAGTTAGAGGAAGCACTTGGGAAGGAGTTAGGTCAGGAAGAACACACGTAGATGACGTGGGATATGTGACAAGGGTTATAAATAGAGTGGAAAAGATCTAGAACGTAGGAGAGACAGTTGAACAGTTGAGGAGGGAGTTGACCAGCTGAAGAGAGGCGGTAGAACAGCTGAGAAGAGACCGTTGAACACCAAGGTTGAGTTGGAGGAAAGCTAGAGCAAGTACGCCTGAGAAGTGTCTAGAGGACTGGATCTAGTGGGAGCTCGTCCTGAGGCCAGACCAAGGAGCAGAAACATCACCCAAATGGCTCCAGGAGTAAGAAGGGGTCCTAGAGACATGGGAAGTGAGCAATTCACTCGTGGGGCTCAAATCCATTGTCAGGCGCAGGCAAGTGGAGGGACCAGGCCAAAGACTAGGGGCACCAGGAACCCCAAGACTAGTGGAGAAGACAGACCAGGCTCAGCTAGCAACCCGGAGGCTGTGTAACTTCTAAGGAGACACAGTCGACTTCCGCGCACATCTGCTAAAAAGGTGGCAACCATAGGGCTAGGGGGAAACACTGCAGGTTAATGCCTAAGAAAAGCCTACAGTCAGTGGCTCAGAGCTCAGTGTGGCGAAGCGCAAGGCAGGACGGGTGAGGCAAGTGCAGTGTGAAGAGCAGTGGTGTAACTTCAGGCCCTGGGGCCCCGATGCAAAAGCTCCAACGGGGCCCCCAATTATTGCAAATCTTTAATAGTATTAGTCTTTTTCTATAGGCCAAAGGGACTTTTGGGGCCCCCCTAGGCTACAGGGCCCGGGTGCGATCGCAACCCCTGCACCTATTGTAGTTACGCCCCTGGTGAAGAGGCAGAGAAAATACAGAGAAGGGGGTGCCGGTTATGTACCATCCTCCTACCCAGGAGTAGCTGGATCCCTGCCTCCAAGAACCCAATGCTCAGTGGCCTGTTACACAAAGACTGTGAGTAAAAGATCGGAAGACTGCAACATGCTGTGTCTGTGAACTTTCTTAATGCGTCAAAACCACCAGAAACACAACTACCAACTCACTCAGGTACCTCTAGCTGTCCTGGGGGTCAGCCCTACCCGTAGAGGGTTTAAGAGCATTGCTGCCTGCCAGCGATTTGCCCCTAGGAGAACTGTCGTGCAGCGGTGGCCATCTTTGCTGTGTGGGAGCGATTTCAAATGATAGGTGTGTGGTATATTTCTTGAATGTAGAGTAGTAATGGATGTGAACATATTTGCTTAGGCAGATGGTAGCATAAGAGGACATCAAACATATCAGTGTTAGCAAGGCTGTTTTTTCTCCCCTGTTATTAAAACTTCCCCCCAACTTCTCTTCCCCCCCCCATTCTCTCCATCTCCATCCTTAAGTCTTGTTGACTTCGCTTTTTTCCTCCTGGCTGAAGCAAGAAACTCTGCCCTCCTCCTTCACTTAAATATCCGATAATACTATCTATAATATGGTCCCAGACCCCAAGAACATAAACATGAAGTTATTAACGTCCTGCATTGTTGTTAAGTGAAATATTATCCCCACGCACAGCAGGTAGAAAAACCTCACGGACCCTCTCATAAATAGTAGGTATGTAACTAACATAACTTTTAACATTCCCCATTCCCCCCCTCCTCCCCCCCCCCCGTCCTCAAATTGTCTGAAAAAAAGAAAAAAAAGAAAAAAAGAAAAAAAAAAAAGGGGGGGGGAAGAAAAAAGGGGGAGCGTCTCGACATCGTAAATCTCCTTCTCAATCCTCTTGAAAAGGCGGATCCGTATCAGATTATACTCTGGTGGTCGCCACTCAGGGTTGATCAAAGGAAGAAGTATCTTCGTGTCCCTGTCTCATTCCAATCAAGTGGGTTGACCCGTTTTTCTCCTACTCCATCTAGACGCGGGTTGGCGTTGTTGTCTAGGAGACTGCATCTTCTCCTGGGAGCTTTGTGACAAAGATTCTGACCGCAGTCTGTATGTCCGTGATGATACAGTTCCACTATCTAATCCTCTTTCCTGTACATGAGTTTCTCCCACTCCTCTTGAGCTACTCGAAATCGACCCATTACTGTTCGGCGTGGTGTTTTTTTCCTTAAAGGGATCCTGTCACCCCCAAAACACCTCTAAACCTATTAAAAGCTGTCCCTAGAGCATATTAACACTTTCCCTACACTCCTTTTAGCTCCTAAATGCACATAGTCAAAGTGAATAAAAACGTTATTATAGTACCTCATTACCGGCGCCGGGTGACGTATTTACAGCCGCGCCGCGCTGTCAGCTTCAAGTCCCGCACTGCGCATGCGCAGTGCGCATTTTGAAGCTGACAGCGCAGCGCGGCTGTAAATACGTCACCCGGCGCCGCAGTGCGCATTTTGAAGCTGACAGCGCGGCGCGGCTGTAAATACGTCACCCGGCGCCGGGAATGACGCGGATCGCGTCATACAGCCCCACACTGAAGCCCGGCCGGAATAGGAGAGCGGGGAGGCGCGCAGGGAGGCGCGAATTTGAATCTGTGATGTAGATCACGCCTATTCAGGCGTGATATGATGAAGAGGGGCAGCCTGGATGAGTGACTATGAATACCATAGTCACTCATTATCATCAGTAATGAGGTACTATAATAACGTTTTTATTCACTTTGACTACCGTATATACTCGTGTATAAGCCGACCCGTGTATAAGCCGACCCCCCTACTTTTGCCCCCAAAACCTGGGAAAACCTATTGACTCGTGTATAAGCCGACGGTGGACCCCAGCACAGCTATACAGCCCCCAGCAGTGTGGTATACAGGCCCCCTCAGTGGTATACAGCAGCCTCCCCAGTGGTAGTATACAGCAGTCTCCCCAGTGGTAGTATACAGCAGCCTCCCCAGTGGTATATACAGCAGCCCCAGAGCGGTATACAGCAGCCCCAGAGCTGTATACAGCAGCCCCAGAGCGGTATACAGCAGCCCCAGAGCGGTATACAGCAGCCCCAGAGGTATACAGCAGCCCCAGAGGTATACAGCAGCCCCAGAGAGGTATACAGCAGCCTCAGAGAGGTATACAGCAGCCTCAGAGAGGTATACAGCAGCCTCAGAGAGGTATACAGCAGCCCCAAAGGGGTATACAGCAGCCCCAGAGGGGTATACAGCAGCCCCAGAGGTATACAGCAGCCCCAGAGGTATACAGCAGCCCCAGAGGTATACAGCAGCCCCAGAGGGGTATACAGCAGCCCCAGAGGTATACAGCAGCCCCAGAGGTATACAGCAGCCCCAGAGAGGTATACAGCAGCCCCAGAGAGGTATACAGCAGCCCCAGAGAGGTATACAGCAGCCCCAGAGAGGTATACAGCAGCCCCAGAGGTATACAGCAGCCCCAGAGAGGTATACAGCAGCCCCAGAGAGGTATACAGCAGCCCCAGAGGGGTATACACAGCAGCCCCAGAGGGGTATACACAGCAGCCCCAGAGGGGTATACAGCAGCCCCAGAGGGGTATACAGCAGCCCCAGAGGAATACAGCAGCCCCAGAGGTATACAGCAGCCCCAGAGAGGTATACAGCAGCCCCAGAGAGGTATACAGCAGCCCCAGAGGGGTATACACAGCAGCCCCAGAGGGGTATACACAGCAGCCCCAGAGGGGTATACAGCAGCCCCAGAGGGGTATACAGCAGCCCCAGAGGGGTATACAGCAGCCCCAGAGCTGTATACATCAGCCCCAGAGGTATACAGGGGTACCCAGTGGTATACCGGGCCCCCCCCTTGCTGGTGGCAACCTGTAAAAGAAGATATCATTATACTTATCGTATCGCCGCCGCCGCTCTGTCACCGTCACCCGCGCTCCTCCTGGTCTTCAATCTTCCTTCACCGTCACCGCGCTCCCCCCCTTGCTGGTGGCAACCTGTAAAAGAAGATATCGTTATACTTATCGTATCGCCGCCGCCGCTCTGTCACAGTCACCGCGCTCCTCCTGGTCTTCAAGCTTCCTTCACCGTCACACAGGAAATGATGTCATTTCCTGTGCGACGGTGAAGGAAGCATGAAGACCCGGAATAGCGCGGTGACTGTGACAGAGCGGCGGCGGCGATACGATAAGTATAACGATATCTTCTTTTACAGGTTGCCACCAGCAAGGGGGCCCGGCATACCACGGGGGGGGCTGTATATACCCGTGTATAAGCCGAGGGGGGACTTTTCAGCACATTTTTTGTGCTGAAAAACTCGCTTATACACGAGTATATACGGTATGTGCATTTAGGAGCTAAAAGGAGTGTAGGGAAAGTGTTAATATGCTCTAGGGACAGCTTTTAATAGGTTTAGAGGTGTTTTGGGGGTGACAGGATCCCTTTAATTGACTTCATAGCCTCTGCAGGGTCTGTGAAAGACACCATGTCGCCTGCTGGTGACCTGAATCGCAGGGTGGCCGGGTAGTTATGTTGGAACCTGACGTTTCTTTTAAACAATATTGTACAGGCGTCGCTGAAGGCTCTTCTCCTAGTCACCCCAACTGAATAGTCAGCAAATAGTAAGACTCTGTGACCTAGGATCAGGAGTGGATGTCTTTTAGCCTTATATGTGTAGCGACCGGTGGTAAGGCCGCGGGTGTGTGTGTATGATCTTTCTCAACAGAATCCCCATACTCAGGTTTAACCGATAATAACATTTCTTTACTGTAAAACATATTTATCTCACAGTCAACCGAACTATATGCGCACTTGTATATATTAGAGTCTCTGGATCTTCACTTCTTCCGGGTACGCAGCAAGAAAAGAAAACACAACAATGAAGGTATCTTTCCCTAACTTTCCCTAAAATCACGTACCAGTCTATCACAGAAGAAGGTGTCGCTCCCACGTAGCAGGCCTGGGGATCTCCTCACTCTTCTTCTTTGGTCTCCTTCTGCAGGTAACAGTCTGTCTCTCCCAGTCTCAGGGCACACAGAGCAACAGCAGAAGGGAGATCACAACAGCCAAATGGCTCCCTTATGTCGGTCACGGCCCCAGCACAAGCACTCTGGGTGCACGGCGGGCAAGGTTTTGCAGAGCGGCCAGAGTCACAGCACCAAAGTCCAGTGGCCCAGGATCAGTCACAGGGGCTTCTGTGGGGTGATTTCTCCGGCAAGGTGTTGCAAAGTAGCCCTCTTTCAACACACATCCACAGGCAGATGTTCTCTTGTTCAACACTGTGTCTGTACTAAGCTCTTTCACTTCCTGGGTAAACAAAAGAGATGGCTGGGCGTTTCCCAGCTCTGTGATTGTACAGTCCACTGATGCCCCCTGGTGGGCAAGTGCGGACTGTGCACAGTTCATTGCAGTTTCAATTTCAATAATACAATCTGAATTGTACACCTCATTACATACCCCCCCACTTAAAGGTTGACAGTCCCTGTCAACAACCATCGGCTCCAAGGCAGTGATGGCCGTTGATATCACAGGGATTGATCTCCGGCGGAGTAGGGACCTCTGTTGGGGGAAACCGTCAACCCCCCGTTCACCTTCGCTCCCTTGTTCAGGCTCACAATATCTCCAATAAACTCAGTCACGTTTTCTACCCGGGGAGAGTAGGATCGCCGGCGGTAGCGGCGCCGGTTGGGGGCAAATCTGCTTCCTTTAACGGGAACACCCCCAGGACCGGTGACGTCGGCGGCCTCTGTACCCCTCTCTCCCTTCACAACATCAAACTGTACCACCTTCCCATCACCAACGCTGCGGAGGCACTTACGAGGATTGTTACGCTTTATGGCAGTCTGATGTACAAACACGTCATCCTTTGTGTCATTCCTGTTGATGAAGCCATACCCATCGCGGACATTAAACCACTTCACCGTCCCCTGGACCCGAGTGGCCAGTACTTGCTTATCGGTTTGGCTCTGTCTCGTCACACCCTTTTCCCTGATCTCCCCTGCCGAGCGAACCGCTTTGGCTGGGGCGTCTAGTTTAAAGGTGGCTGCTGTTGTGGGGCATGGCTTGCTGGTTCTGGTATATCGGACCACGGGTGGAGGATTCGGACAACGGTTTGCCCTATGGCGGGGGTCGCCGCATGTCCAGCACCTTCCCATAGGCCGACTGGGTTGCTGTCTCGCTTGCCTGTCCGCCTGTTGGTCTAGCCTGAGCTGTAGCTGCAGTATCTGTTTCTGCAACTCTGCTACTATCTGCTTCAATTCCTCCGTGTCACTGTTCGGACTGCTGGCACCGGATATGGACCTGCAGGCCGTAGTATAAGTCTGGTTATAAGCTACTACCGGGAGGAGATTCTGTTGATCACACATCCTGCCGACTACGCCAGATGTAGCGACCGGTGGTAAGGCCGCGGGTGTGTGTGTATGATCTTTCTCAACAGAATCCCCATACTCAGGTTTAACCGATAATAACATTTCTTTACTGTAAAACATATTTATCTCACAGTCAACCGAACTATATGCGCACTTGTATATATTAGAGTCTCTGGATCTTCACTTCTTCCGGGTACGCAGCAAGAAAAGAAAACACAACAATGAAGGTATCTTTCCCTAACTTTCCCTAAAATCACGTACCAGTCTATCACAGAAGAAGGTGTCGCTCCCACGTAGCAGGCCTGGGGATCTCCTCACTCTTCTTCTTTGGTCTCCTTCTGCAGGTAACAGTCTGTCTCTCCCAGTCTCAGGGCACACAGAGCAACAGCAGAAGGGAGATCACAACAGCCAAATGGCTCCCTTATGTCGGTCACGGCCCCAGCACAAGCACTCTGGGTGCACGGCGGGCAAGGTTTTGCAGAGCGGCCAGAGTCACAGCACCAAAGTCCAGTGGCCCAGGATCAGTCACAGGGGCTTCTGTGGGGTGATTTCTCCGGCAAGGTGTTGCAAAGTAGCCCTCTTTCAACACACATCCACAGGCAGATGTTCTCTTGTTCAACTCTGTGTCTGTACTAAGCTCTTTCACTTCCTGGGTAAACAAAAGAGATGGCTGGGCGTTTCCCAGCTCTGTGATTGTACAGTCCACTGATGCCCCCTGGTGGGCAAGTGCGGACTGTGCACAGTTCATTGCAGTTTCAATTTCAATAATACAATCTGAATTGTACACCTCATTACATATGCACGCAGTATCTCCTCTTTATCTCTGTGGTTGAGATATTTGGCAATGGTGTGTCTCGGTTTATCAGAGTCTCTATCACGTGTGGAGCCGTTATTTTCATTTTCCCTGGAGGTATCTCTTGGGGGTCCTATTCTGTGGGTACGTTCGGTTCTGCACTTATGGGAAAGACCCAGTTCTTTAGGTAGTTCAGCCAAGCTGTCCCGGGGAAATGGATTCAGGGAGACCCACGATTTTAAGATTGCTACGGCGAGTTCTATTTTCAATATCATCAAGTTTGCTCAAAGTGTATAGTGACTGTTTCTGGAGATCATGCACCTGTTGTTCTAAATCCAACACTCTCTCCTATGCTGCAGCAATCCTATCCTCAGCTTCCTGCAGTTGTTGGTCATGGTGCTTGATTTTAGTATGCAAATCTTTTGTAGTTGCTGCCACCAAGTCTTTGACTGTCTGTCTGAATTCTTCTGCTAAATGAATTGCCATTTCCTTGTCCAGCAGCTTGTAGTCTATATCCCTTGCAGCCCTGGTGCAGTAATAGCTGGTCTTCCCTGCAGCCATGCTTCCCCTGATACTGGGACCCCTGTGCCCCTTCAGCATTTGTTTCTGGGGAAATTTCTCCCTACAGATCTTCTGATACCGTATCTTCCCCTCCTCCACGGCCCTCTCGCTCCCCGCTGTTGTGGGAGCAGTCTGGATCGGCTGGACCAGCTGGGCCTCCGCCGCCATTGTGCGCTTCCCGCGCTTTGCCTCCGGTCCCTGCGCCACCACGCTTGTCTCCGTCTCACCTCCTCTTGTCACATACCGATCCATGGTGACCGGTGTGCTGCATCCTCCGCCACTCATTTCGGAGGGTTTAATTGTCCCGGGATCTGGGGATTGCTGTGGATTGTGAGGAGGGCACCGGAGCTTCCTTAACTGCTGCTGCACATGGCGGCGCCGGAACCGGAAGTCGTGGAGCTCTTTTAAAGAGCTCCACAATCTGTGTCTGTAGCCATCCCTCTCACTGTACATTCTGTCTGCACCCATCCCCCCTCAATCCCCATACTGTGTCTTTACCTATCACACCCCCTTACTCTTCACACTGTCTGCATCCATCCTGCCCTCACTTCTCATAGTGTGTCCGCACCCATCCCCCCTAACTCCTTATACCGTGTCTGCACCAGGGGCGTAATGATCGCAGTTGCAGGGGTCGCTGTCGGGACTGGGCCCGGACCCGCCGCCCCCAGTGATCACCGATCCCAGTGCCGGGCGCCAGCTTCAAATGGATGTCCAGCACTGCAAGGCAGCGCACGCAGCTGTGGGGCCCGTGTGTCAGGGAGAGGAGGGAAGTGGTGGAGAGGGGAGCCTCACACTTCCTACTGCTGCCGCCCTCTCCTTGCTTCCTCTTACCACTGCTTGCTTTCCATCTGCGTTCCACTGTGGAATGCATTTAGCAGGCTGGTGCCGCCTCCTCCAACACCAATAGGCGGCACTTCCTTCTTTATGCGTTCCACAGTGAGGAGGTGCACATCAGCACCTCCTACTCCTGAGTCTTCTTTTCAGTTTTGTAAGGCTGGTTTCACACTACAGATTTTCTAAATCCGATGCTGTCCGATAAAAATCGGACAACATCGGACCGATAAAAATCGGACAGCATCGGACCGATTTTGGGCCCCATGCAGCCCTATGGGCATCGGACCGAATCGGATGTGCACTAAATGCCATCCGATTTGGTCCGATCTGATTCTGTCCGATTTTTTTATCGGTGCAAAAATCGGAGCATGCTCCGATTTTTGCACCGAAAATAAAATCGGACAAAATTGGATCGGACCAAGTCGGATGGCATTTAGTGCACATCCGATTTGGTCCGATCAATTTAGCATGGGGCCCTATGGAGCAGGGTCCGAGGAAACATCTGATGTCTCCTCGGACCCGATTTCACTGTACTGAGCATGCTCAGTACAGTAAAACTTCTCCAAACTGGGAGAGAAGGGGTTAAAAAAAAAAGTTTATGCTCACCTATCCCCGAAGCCCCCGCCGTCTCCCGGTGTCTGCAGAGGTCTTCTTCACCTGTACAGGACCTCCCGTGATGTCACAGTCACGTGACCGCAGGTTACCATGGTGTAACCTGCGGTCACGTGACTGTGACATCACGGCAGGTCCTGTACAGATGAAGAAGACCTCTGCAGACACCGGGAGCCTGCGGGAGACGGCAGGAGACGGCGGAGACGGCGGGGGCCTCGGGGATAGGTGAGCATAAACTTTTTTTTTTTTTTACAGACCGGAGGCAACGATTTAATGCCGGAATCGGATGCCTATTTGGCATCCGATTGCAGGCATCAGAAGGGAGCCGATGCTGTCCAAATTTATCAGACAGCATCGGCTCCCTTCAAAATCGTTATGTGAAAGTAGCCTAAGAAGGAGAATGGAGCAGCAGGGGAACCAGGAGAGGTAAGTACAGATTTATTTATTTTTAATAAGTGAATGCAAGGTGGCCAGAGGATTTTGGGGGAGGAAGGGGTTACATAATACTATATGGAAAGCTATGAGGCTTCACTATATGGAGAGTTATGAGGCTTCACTATCTGGAGAGTTATGAGGCTGCACTATATGGAGAGCTATGAGGCTGCACTATATGGAGAGCTATGAGGCTGCACTATATGGAGAGCTATGAGGCTGCACTATATGGAGTGTTATGAGGCTGCACTATACAGTATGGTGATCTATGAGGCTGCATATATGAGGCTGCACTATATAGAGAGATATAAGGCTGCACTATATGGAGAGTTTTGAGGCTGCACTATATGGAGAGCTATGAGGCTGCACTATATGGAGAGCTATGAGGCTGCACTATATGGAGTGTTATGAGGCTGCACTATACAGTATGGTGATCTATGAGGCTGCATATATGAGGCTGCACTATATAGAGAGATATAAGGCTGCACTATATGGAGAGTTTTGAGGCTGCACTATATGGAGATCTGAGCCTGCATTATACTGTATAGAGGGATATGAGGCTGCATTACAACTATTTATATTTGAAATTGAATTGTGTTTAGTTAGCAACTTCATTAACAGGACTGAGTGCAGCATAATACTGTATATATATGACATGGGTTCAACACCCGTATGCTAGCAACATTCCTCACTCTAGTTGTCAGATATAAGCTATTGCCCTCTGGTATCAGCCTCTAGCACACCAAAGGGGTTAACCTCTTTTCCCAAGGCACCGAATTATATATTCAAAGCACCTGTCTTTAGCTATAAGACTGCAAATCCATTATTCTCTGGTATCAGCCAATGAGAAAAGCCCAGAAAGACACTAGGCAGTTACATTAGTGTTAGGACCCAGTTAACGGAGATCGCCTCATCGTGGCAACTGGGTGAATTATCGATTTTGCCATTTCCATGATACCAAGTATCTCTACTTTTTCCATTTTCAATTTTTCTCTATTTAGAAATAAGTCTGTGTCAAGTGCAACTATTTATATTTGATACAGATGTTGTGGTGTCAGTATACAGATGTTGTAGTGTCAGTATACAGATGTTGTCAGTATACAGTTGCCTCACTGTCAGTATACAGATTCTCAGTGTCAGTATACAGATGATATAGTGTCAGTATACAGATGTGGTGTCAGCATACAGGTGTGGTGTCAGTATACAGATGTAGTGTCAGTATACAGATGCCTCACTGTCAGTATATAGATGTGTTGTCGGTATACAGATGTTGTAGTGTCAGTATACAGATGCCTCACTGTCAGTATACAGATGTGGTGTCAGTATACATATGTGGTGTCAGTATATGTGGTACCCCAGGGGTTAATGTGCCCCAGTAACATCACACAGGTTCCCTCCCCACAACACACTGACTTACACTAGCACCTCTGGGCCAGGAGGGGGAGCTCAACCAGCTCCCTTATATACTCCAGGTCCACAGGAAGTAGTTCAGTACGAGGCAGTACTGTGAAGAGAGAGAGATTGTGGTGTAAAGGGGCTGCGTCAGGCTTCTCCACAATCTGCTGCTCGATTCCAGGCCTAGTTAGGGTCTGAGGAGAGGAGAACTAAACGGCAGAGGAACACTTCTGGGAGCTTGAGTCCCATCACCACTCGCCCCAGAGGAGCGCACAGAACGGACACCAGATCCGACACTGTGACTGACACACACAGCACAGTGAATCCAGGAGTAGTGGAGTCTCTAGACCACCACACTACCAGAGCAAAGCAACACGGTGGGGTCAGTACAACACAGAAGACTCAAGTTGCCTAGCCAAGTAGTACCAGCAGAGAGAGAGTGAGACAGTGCCAGCAGCTAAGCTAGAGGCAGCAGCAGGGACACACACACAGCGCAGCACGAGGAGGCTGAGGACCCGGACAGGGTGGGAGAAACCCGGCCCCAGTACAGACTCCGTTGACTATAACCTGCAACAGCATCGCAGTAAAGCTTTGGAAACTACAGAAAACGTGAGTGTGTGTTCCTTAACCCGTCTCCACTATTCGCGCCCTTATCACATCCACCATAGACTATAATAACCACTGCCCCGGGGACCTTCTACCTACGGAGAGCAGTACCATCTAAGCTGCCTAACATCATCCCCGGAGGTTCTGCAGCAGCGGTGGTCCTCCATACTGACCACACACCGTGGGTGGCGTCACGATATACTCTATCCCCTGTACATATTACCCTTTTACTTGACAGGGCCCGGGACTCGGTCCGGATCAGGACCTCCGTGACATTCCCCATAGCAACGCGGTCCGGTACCGAGTACCCCCGTCCCAGTGGGCTCGACATATACAGATGTTGTATTGTCAGTACACAGATGTAGTGTCAGTATACAGATGTTGTAGTGTCAGTATACAGATGACATAGTGTCAGTATACAGATGTTGTGGTGTCAGTATACAGATGTTGTTGTGCCAGTATACAGATGTTGTAGTGTCAGTATACAGATGACGTAGTGTCAGTATACAGATGTTGTGGTGTCAGTATACAGATGTTGTTGTGCCAGTATACAGATGCCTCACTGTCAGTCTACAGATGATGTAGTGTCAGTATACAGATGTTGTGGTGTCAGTATACAGATGTTGTAGTGTCAGTATACAGATGTCTCAGTGTCAGTATACAGATGATATAGTGTCAGTATACAGATGTGGTGTCAGTATACAGATGCAGTGTCAGTATACAAATGTTGTGATGTCAGTATACAGATGATGTAGTGTGTCAGTATACAGATGTGGTGTCAGTATACAGATGTTGTGGAGTCAGTATACAGATGTTGCAGTGGCAGTATACAGATGCCTCAGTGTCAGTATACAGATGTTGTAGTGTCAGTATACAGATGATGTAGTGTCAGTATACAGATGTAGTAACAGTATACAGATGATGTAGTGTCAGTATACAGATGATGGATACAAATGTTGTGGTGTCAGTATAGAGATGCCTCACTGTCAGTATACAGATGATGTAGTGTCAGTATACAGATGATGGATACAAATGCTGTGGTGTCAGTATACAGATGTTGTGGTGTCAGTATACAGATGTTGTAGTAGCAGTATACAGATGCCTCACTGTCAGTATACAGATAATGTAATGTCAGTATACAGATGCCTCACTGTCAGTATACAGATAATGTAGTGTCAGTATACAGATGCCTCACTGTCAGTATACAGATGATGTAGTGCCAGCATACAGATGATGGATACAGATGCTGTGGTGTCAGTATACAGATGTAGTGTCAGTATACAGATGCCTCACTGTCAGTATACAGATAATGTAGTGTCAGTATACAGATGCCTCACTGTCAGTATACAGATGATGTAGTGCCAGCATACAGATGATGGATACAGATGCTGTGGTGTCAGTATACAGATGTAGTGTCAGTATACAGATGCCTCACTGTCAGTATATAGATAATGTAGTGTCAGTATACAGATGATGGATACAGATGTTGTGGTGTCAGTATACAGATGTAGTAGCAGTATACAGATGCCTCACTGTCAGTATACAGAAAATGTAGTGTCAGTATACAGATAATGCAGTGTCAGTATACAGATGCTGTGGTATCAGTATACAGATGTTGTAGTGTCAGTATACAGATGTTGTAGTAGCAGTATACAGATGCCTCACTGTCAGTATACAGATAATGTAGTGTCAGTATACAGATGATGGCTACAGATAATGTAGTGTCAGTATACAGATGTTGTGGTGTCAGTATACAGATGTTGTAGTAGCAGTATACAGATGCCTCACTGTCAGTATACAGATAATGTAGTGTCAGTATACAGATGATGGCTACAGATAATGTAGTGTCAGTATAGAGATGTTGTGGTGTCAGTATACAGATGTTGTGATAGCAGTATACAGATGCCTCACTGTCAGTATACAGATGTTGTGGTGTCAGTATACAGATATGAGTGTATCCTGTGGTATGAGGTAGGCAGTGTCTCCTCAGTGTGTGCCCTCCCCTCACACTCAGTGCCCGGCTAGCTCAGTCGGTAGAGCATGAGACTCTTAATCTCAGGGTCGTGGGTTCGAGCCCCACGTTGGGCGATGATTTTTATTTTATACAGGTTATTTTGTCTTTTTATCACTATATATTCTGTCACATGTGTGCAGTATTTCACATTGCGGTATTTGCTTTTCTGATCTATTCTTGCTTTACGTTAATGACGTATTTACCTCAGTACCATCGTGTGCTACTAGCGAAGCATCGCCATATAAGAACATTTCTGTCCAAATGTTTCCTGTGACCATCACAAGCCAGACACTAGAAATGTTTCCACATCGTAAACCGCATTCACTGATGTTTACGAGGTAAATACACGGGGTGGAGGCTGAGATGGCGGGAACACTGCAGAACTACAACCCCCATGAGGCCTAGCGCGAGGCAGGAGACAATGCGCATGCGCAGAAAGGTGGCGGCACCGGACGAGCGGGAGCTGCGCATGCGCGTGGGTGCCGTGACGTGCGGGCCCGCGCGGTGTGTAGATGCGGCGGGTCCGTTCCCGGGAGCCGCGGACGTTATAAATGGCGCCGAAGCAGGACCCAAGGCCTAAATTTCAAGAGGGTAAGAGGCTGGGGGAGGCAAATGGGCAAAAAAAAGCAAAATTGGCACTGCCCCTGGGGAGAAACGGGGTTTCCGTGGTGACCGGGGAGGACAGCGGGCGGCCATTGTAGGTGAGAGGACCCGAAGGGATGGGGCTGATAACGGCCACAGAGAGCGGGCAGGGCTGACCACAGGGGCTCCAGCAGCCTGTGGGGCAGGGATGTGCTATATACAGTGTGTGTGTATGTATATCCCATGATCAGGGTTGTCTGATGGGAGGTAGCAGTGCTGCTCTGTATTGCTGGCTATATACACATATAATTCCCCTAAATCCTTCATATGACATGTCCTGTATTTACTCCTTTCTCAGGCCTTGTGCACACGTTGAGTATTTGGGGCGTTTTTTTACCTCCGTATTTATAAGGCTACATTCACATAGCTCTCCACACGTTCCACTGACTTTGAAGGTACCGTCACACAGGGACATATCGCCGGCGATGTTGCCGGGGATCGCGGGAGCGCGCATCCCTGACAACATCGCCGGGGAGATGTCAGACGGAGCAACTTACCAGCGATGTCGCCGGCTAGTTGCCGCGGCTATCGCTCACTGGGTTGCCCAGCAACCCAGCAAGCGATAACCCGCAATGTTGTAGATAGGCGGAATCGCCCGCAACATTGCAGGTTGCCGCGTTACACAGGGCGATCAGGCATGATCGCCTCAGCAACATCGCCAGGTTTCCCAACATTGTTGGGAAACCTGGCGATGTGACTCAGGCGATTTTTCGCCTGATTATCGCCCTGTCACACGAGGCAACTCTCCGGCGATGTCGCCGCAACCTGACCACGCCCCTCAGTTGCCGGCAACATCGCCGGCGATATCTCCCTGTGTGACGGGCCCTTAATGGTGCAGACTTAGCCACTGCTTCATCGTGCACAATTTTCGGGAGAATACATTTACTGCAGGTGGACACATGAATGTAGTAGACTGCATCTGGCCTGCAGTAACTGTAGTCTACCAAACAGCACAGGACAACCAAGGGATTCCTAAAGTAGGTTGAGGCCCCGTTACATGCTTCAATGTTGTAACAATATCACCAGTGATCTCAGGGGAGCGCGGTCGTTAGGACATCTTTTTGACATTGTTGGTGAGATGTCCCACGTGGACGACGCACCAACGATCCAGCGAGCAGCTATTGTTAGCACAATGATGCTGGTTTACTACTGTAAATAGGAGAAGTCGTTAACGACATCGTTATTGTGGTGTCACACACAACGATGCAACAGGTTGGCTGATCGAGGATCGTCTGATTTGAGAACATGTTCTCAAATCTGCGATCAACGATCCAACGGTATATCGTAGTCGTATCTCGGTGTCACACGCACCGATGTCCTAACGATGTCGTTTGAACAACTCCAAACCCGTGACGTTTCAGCGATATCGTTCACGATCTCGTACTGTGTAACTGGGCCTTAAGGGTAACAACGTGGCTCCACGCCTGCAGGATTTGCTTGGGATCCGCATTAGGATGTGATTGTAGATTTCTGATTCCAAATTGAGCTTGGTGAAGAAAATCCACATCAAAGCTCTGCCTAATCTGCATCACAATGAATTTGCTGCAGATCTAAGCATCTGTCCCACAAATCAGTGTCCAGTGTGCAGATTAGATGTTAAAATCCCATGTTTTTATCTGCTGCTGTAATCTGCTGAGTTCTTTACAAAATCCTCAGCATTTCCCTCCTGTGTGGGCACTTCATTATTGTAATTTGGGCAATCTGGTATGAAGAGCGGTCTGATATATTTAGTTAGTAGTGGTTCATAAATAAAATGGTGTCATAACATTCGCTGTATTCTCCTGGTATCGGCTCCACTCCTGCCTCATGGGACTGCCTCTTACCTGCCTGATCCTTGGGGAGCCACTGTAAGGCTACATTCACACATTGTGCATTTTTGAGCACTTTTTTTGCGTGCACTTTTCAAAAATGCGCAAAGTTTGTGCGCATCTGCATGCAAAATGAATGTGAAATTCACTTTGCCGTTCAGACACTGCGTAAAAATATGCAGCGCTTTTATGGGAGAAAGTGCGGGCGTAAAAAGAATGACCATGTCAATTCTTTACACGCCTGCGCTTTCTTCCATAGGAGCCCTTCAGATCGCCGTTCAGACAATGCGGAATTCTAGAGGGAATACGCCGGTGCTGATGTCACATGGGAGGAACAATCCTGTTCCTCCTCCATTGTTCCTCCTCCCCTGTGTGACATCTGTGACAGCCCCTTTGGGTTTCGTAGTGTATCAATATACATTACGAAACCCAAATTAAAGTAAGCTAAGGGCCCTTTCACATCTGCGTTTATTTGAAATCGCGGCAGATGCGGTGAAAAAACCGCATCTGCCGCGATTGCCGCATAACCGCTGCACTTGCGGCGCGGTTGCGGTAATCCCCATAGAAAGTATAGGGGGACTTGCGGCAGGTGCGGTTTTGCACTTGCGGCAGGTGCAGCCGCGAAAAAAACCGCGGTCAGCCGCGGTTTTTTTTCGCGGCCGCCCCTGCCGCAAGTGCAAAACCGCACCTGCCGCAAGTCCCCCTATACTTTCTATGGGGATTACCGCAAGTGCAGCGGTTATGCGGCAATCGCGGCAGATGCGTTTTTTTCACCGCATCTGCCGCGATTTCAAATAAACGCAGATGTGAAAGGGCCCTAAATGAGTGAAAAATAATAAAGATTGAATATTTACCTCTCCACCGGGTGTTCGGGAGCAGAGAGATCTTCTGCAGGTATCGACCTTCCAGGGCCTGTGATCGCTGATTGGCCGCTCGCGGTCATGTGATATGTGATGTGCTATGACATGCATATCACAAGACCACGAGCGGCCAATCAGTGATCTTGGTAGGTCTATACCTGCGGCTGCTCCCTGCTTCCCAAACACACAGCGGAGGGTAAGTATTCATTCTTTGTTTTTAATACATTTGGCTTTCTTTTATTTATATTTCGCAGTGTATATTAATACACTGTGAAATCAAATGGGGGCTGGCAGACATATCGTACAGGGGAGGAGGAACCACGATTCTTCCTCCCCTCTGACATCACTGGAGAAGTGGCCCCGTAAAAAAACGCAGCATGTGAATGCTCCGCATTTTTTTAAGGAGCTTTTTGGTGTGGGTGCAAAACGCTGGAAAAAAAGCACTATGTGTGAACAAAGCCTTAAGTCTCGATGTTGGTGTATGGGACTCGGGATGAAGCTACACAGCATAATTATAAAATTGTAACCTAATATGTTGTGCAGTTTCCCGAGTCACAGCATGTCAATATATTTTTCTGGCGATGCTAGTGTTCTGATAGGGAACACGGAAAATCTGCACCCAGAATCCTGATCGTGGGCTCAGAAAGCAAGTTCTGCCACAGAAAACACGCTGTGTCCAGAACGCAGGCAATACAGATATTGGACACTAATCTAATTTGGGAAGTTACAAGTGCTGAGTCTTTGTGCTGGATCGGGGCTGGTACCAGCCGGTGAGTATGTTGCTAAACAAATGACACTGGTACACGATATCTACCACTGGAAAAGTAAAATAAAAAAATCACTGGAGGGGTCCCTAGCCCATGATGATTGGGGCCCTGTCAGAGATTTTACATTGGGCCCATAAGTTTAACATTGCGCTACCGTGTTTAACAGTAGTACATAGTCCATGGCCAGTATTATTACTCTGTATTGTGCCACTGATAATCATGTTTGCTATATCAGTCTGTGTTCGCACCTGTAGTTGTCACATTTTTTATGTATACATGCATTAGTCAATATAGTGAAAAGAAACCTTATGGCTCCATGTTATAGGGATTGTCTCGTGCAAGGTGAGCTCCTAGCGGGAACGCTTCCTTCTCTGTGACTCCCTTATTGTGGGTCTATCAGGTTACCAATTGTATATCTCAAGTTGCAACCACTGAAGTTTCTTTGGATCAGGATGCTAAATATCTCAAAAAAAGGAGGATGAGGTGAATGTTGATGTCCATCACTGATTAGAGGTGAGGCCATTATAAACTAGGTCGGAAATGCATCCACTCCTTGTCTTCAGGCGTTGTGTAACTTATACACACAAGTGCATGGACTGTCCACATCAGTCCCCCAGGGCAGATGACTTGCCAGAGTTTGACGTTGTATGCTATGAATGTGTTTCCCAATGAATAATACTGTGTGTATAATTTAGTAATATGTTTAGGTATGTTTTGACCTGAGAACCTGGCATGTCAGTAGCCGCGAGGACTGTTGGACAGCCACATCTGCAGCATAAAAGCGCCTGGAGCAACTTGTGGATTCTATTATGTGCAACTTGGAAGAGAAGGGAGAATAGGTATGAAGGAAACTGAATCACCATGAAGGTATTTAAAGAAGGAGAACTGCTTCATATTTGGGTTTGGGGTCATGTATGAGAAGGGTTACAAACAACCTGCATTAGAGTATGTCTCCACATTTGGGTTTTAGAAGCTAAAGCTGCTTACTCCTGATCCAAAATAGCGTTTTGGATGCAGCTTATTACTGCTTCGTCCAAAACCCTGCATTGTACAGTACAAGCTCAGTGAGTGGGATTTCAAGAAATCCCATGCTCACTGTGCTTTTCCCTTTCGTTGCGTTATTTCAGCTGCAGTGCGGGTTGCTGCGCTTTCGCATCTCCATAGCATGTTAATTTATTGTTGTGGAGTCGTAAGCAAGCCCCAGCGGATAAATGCAGGGAAAAGCTGACCTGCACCCAACAGATTGTGGGTACAGGGCAGCTGCGTTCTCCCTGCGTCCAACATGTAGTGCCTCATCGTGTGCACATACCCTTAAATGGATTAATTTAAATGATTCTTTTTCATGCATATCTTTCCATTTCTAACTTTGCTGCAAATATTAAATGTGTACGTACCCAGATTTTTGTTGTAAAACAGGTGTAAACACACACTGATATATACTGTGAAAGCTCATATCTGCAAGGAGAGAATAGGGCTATGTTCACACACTGCATTTTTTACCATGGATTTATGCAAATCTATAAATCTTCGTTTTTGATCCCCAGCAAAACCTATGTGATTCAGGGAAAAGCTGTCCACCCACATTGGTTTAATTTTTTTGCAGAAACTGAAAGCTGTACAGGTTTTGATGCGTTTTAAAATTGTCAATTGTTTTCGTCATTTTCGCAGCATTCTATGGGCAAAATGCAGCAAAAAAAACACAGGTTTTCTTTGCCAAGAAATCTGGATTTACTAGAAACCCTTAGGGTATGTGCCCACAGGACCTTTTTTAAGCAGTCCTGAACGCAGCAAAACCAGAGGATCCTAGAGTCCTTGACAGGAGATTAGCTATGATCTTGTCTGCGTTTTCTGCGCGTTTTTACTGGTTTTTCCTGCATTTTTGCCATTGACTGCAGCAAAAACGCAGGAAAAATTAACATGTCAATTCTTTTCCATCCACACCAAAACCGCAGGTATTTGACAGTTCTTGACACTTGCAAAACTAATGATTGGGCACAGCGTTTCTGTGAAACACATTGGTTTTGCTGGGAATCAAAACCGCAGGAACAAATTAGCATAAATTGCCAATGGTAAACTGCATGCAGAAAACGCAGCAAAAACGTCCTGTGGGCACTCGCCCTAAAGGGAATCTGTCACCAGGTTTTTGCCATCCCATCTGACAGCAACGTAATGTAGAGGAGACCCTGATTCCAGCGATGTGTCGCTTACTGAGCTGCTTGCTGTCATTTTGATAAAATTACTGTTTTCTCTGCTGCACATTTAGCAGACCATGAAAATGCTGGACTACTTGAGTAGTCCTCTAAAAGTTCGGACGACTGCAATGCAAGTTTTTCTTGCATTGCAGTTGGACCAATGTTATTCAATGCCTGAGAGCACACTTACGAGTGTCGGGCGTTTTTTTTTCTCATCTGAGAAAGCAATCGCAACATGCTGCGTCCGTATGCGATTCATGTGCTAGACTCGCCAATGCAAGTCTATGGGTCTGACAAAAATCACGGACCGCACACGGACCATCTGAGTCGGATGCAATTTTTCACTGATACATTATCTTTCTGTAGCTCAGACAACTGTAAAAAAATGTTCCTGTAAATGATTATACAGTAACTAGCTGCTGTAAAAAACAAAAAAAAAAAAAACTGCACACGGAAGCCACGCTGACCAAAAATATGACGACACTCTGATATGTCAATCGAACTGTGTTTTCACATGCAAGTGCGTTTCCAGCCAAATAATAATCTCCAGCTGAATAAACATTGATTTTATCAAAACTAGACTGAGCAGCCCAGTTAATGGCCACTTTACACGTCCCAACATCGTTTCGATATTGTATACAACGGCACAGGAGCACGCATTTTTTTTGGATGAAATCCAAGATCGCATAGATGTCACACAGGGAGATATCGGCAGGCAACACAACTGCAATGTCTACGCCTCCTTGTACGCGCGAACCAGGGAACGACCATTTAACATGGGAGTGAATAGGGGAAGTTGCTTTCCAAGTCGGTGTTGGGCTGTCACACAGAACGATCCTGCCAGATCGTCCATCCAATATCGGCCAGTTGGAGAGCCTGCTTAATTCTTCCCCGATATCGTTTTGGCATCGTTCTTGTATCGAATTGCACATTTACACCATACAACGCACGAACGATATCGGCGCCAACGCACGAACCACGTGACTTTTTATCGAAGTTGGACGACTATATCGGGACGTGTAAAGTGGCCATAAGTGATACATTGCTGGAATCAGTATCTGTCTCTACATTATGCTGCTCTCAGATGAGATGGTAAAAACCTGTTCACAGATTCCCTTTAAGTTTTTTGCTGCAGCAAATACGCAGTGTGTGAATGTAGCCTAACTAGTATGCGAATGAGATTTCAAAAATCACTTTGCTGATAATTATTTATTATAGCGCCATTAGCTATGGAGGATGTATGGTAGACGCTGCAAGGTGGTGCTGACCCCATCCTAATCTTCAAAACTGTGAGTTATAGCGCCATTAATTCCATGGCGCTTTACATGTTGAAATGGTATACAAAGACAGGTGCAAGGTACAAGAACCACATATGGCACACAGGTACAGAAGCAGAGAGGACGCTGTCCGTGATGGCTCACAATCTACGAAAATAATGCAGCAAAAGATGCAACCTACCCTTAAGGTCCTGTCACACATAACAATGACCAACGATATCAATACTACGCTATGGAGTGCCAATTCCCAACGACCTCGGTATTCTGGATCGTTGCTGAAGTCGTTAGTGACATCGCTGGTGAGATACCTGTTTGACATCTTACCAGCAATGTGAAAACTATGCACCAGCGATCCCGGCCAGGTCGTATCTTTATTGGTATCGCTGGTGCGTCGTTATGTGTGATCGGGGCTTTAAGCTTTAAAAAAAAAAAAAAAGGCATTAAAATACCTCCAGTGTGGACCTTCAGAAAATGCATTTTATTAAAGGGCAGCTGAAGTAGTCTGCTTGTACTTCATTTTTAGATAATACCTTGGAAATGTGCATATGTTTATAGTGGAAGCAGTGGACGTCTGCTAGATGTTACAACATCATATTAAGACTTAAAGGGATCCTGACCTAAAAAAATTAGCCCCCTGTCTCTTAATTGTCCCTGCACCATTCTTAGACATTTCTAGCCATCCCTTTGTGCTAAAAAAGTGTATTTGTAAGGTTCATAAGTGACTTTATTACCTGCACCGAGTGTGGCTTCTCGGATTTTGAGAAGCCGCAAAAAGCGTTGCCTTGTGTTTCTCCCCGCCGCCTACAGCCTAATTATTCACACCCCGATGGGCGTGCTAATCAGCAGAGAGCAGCCGCGTGCGTCACATTACATGGGCGGTATAGCCGCTATGACGCTAAACGCGTCATATCCAGCTATACGGACCTCCGTACACCCAGACCTCGCGACATGCATTGCGCATGCGCGAGGTGTGTTCAAGGCAGCTTATCTGTGATGAGTATCCTGGAGAGTAAGTTTATCTCCTCATAGGCCAGCAATGTTGCACTGATAACTCCTACTTATAAATATACATATGATTTGTTGAAGGGAATCTGAGAGCAGTATAATATAGGGCTCAGGACCCTCATTTTAGGGATGTGCTTCTTATCAGGCTGTGTGCTGTAGTTCCACACTGAGTATTATCAGCAGGAGATAAATACTATTGAACCACAGCCCAGACCAGGTACTCTGTAACCCAGACCCCACCACTGAGTAGTGGCTTGCCCACAATGCACAGTGTGAACAGGAAGCTGATGTTCAGGGCTGTGGCAGGGGTATACACAGTTCAACACTTACCTCTTCTACATCAGACAACACAGGGATTTTTTTTGAGAACTGCACCAAGCAGGTCCACTAAGGGATGCAACCCTGTAATCAGACTGTTTTTCCCTATGTTATGGTGCTATTAGATTATATAGCAAAAACCTGCTGACAGATTCCTTTTTAACATGTAAAACATAAAGAAAAGAACAGCATAGTGGAGAGAAAATACACCTGATGCTTGGGCGAGAAACAGTTCAGACTCTTGTAATATGTCAAATGTTGGCGTGTAGACCAAAGGACTGCCATTTGTCTGATGCATGAGCCCTTGTAGCGTTCTAAATCCTACAAAAATGTGTGTTGCGTGTCCTTCCACCTTCCTATCCTGGGCCCCCTTCCTGCTGTAATGCCCCCCTTCCCCTCCAGACGTCTACTGCACTCTAAGGCAATGTGCCTACTGTGCGTTTTTGGTGCAGTTTTTTTTTTTTTTTTTGCTGCATTTCTGGACCAAAACGCAGCACCTACAGCTTTGTTGTGAAAGTCGATGTGATTTTTCCAAAAGCTGTGCCCACATGTGTGTTTGTGGGTGCTGCAGTTTTGTAGCTGAAATCACTTTCGTTTTTATGTCCCTGCAATTAACATGCCTGTTTTTGGGCTGCATCTTCCCTATTGACTCTATTATAAGCCTCCCAAAAAGCAACACAAACTGATGTGTATTCCCACAGTCCGTTTGTGCTGCTCTTTTCCTGCGATTTCCAAAACAAAAAAAACTCACCAATACTCACCCTCGGCGAGCCCTGGTGATTCTTCCTCCGTGCATCAGCAGTAGGACCTGTGGGTATCGTCCTATCAGAGGCTGTGCACCATGTGACAGGCTGAATCACATGGTGTGCAGGATCTTGCTGACAAAGACATCTCCTGATGCTGCACGGAGGAAGGATTGCTGGGGAGGGTGAGAAATTTTGTCTGTGTCCCCTTATTTGTGCTGTTCGTATGTGCACAAACACAATAGGTTTGTTCTGCTTTTGTTTTGACAGCTGGATTTGTACAGCTGACAAAGGCAGCGCAAAAACATAAGTGGGCACGTAGCCGAACACAGAAAAAAAACTCTTTCTCACCTTCCCCCGCTCCTATGACATCTGTCGTCCTCTTTAGCCCTCTCAGAGGCTGGCAGCTGACTTTGGCATGGCTGCTACGGGTGATGCATGATGTCCCTTCATGTGCCACCTGTGAATGGCACACAGAAGTCAGCTGCTGGCCTCTGATTAGTCCGGGAGTGTGTATTGAAGTGCAGGGATCTGACGAGTCTGGGCGCTGCAACACCTTTTAGCTGAACATGCATCTTCGGACGCACATCCAGCTGAAATAGGCACTGGGGTCGGTGAGCCTCCTCCCACACAGGCTTGGTCACACCCTCTGCGACTGTGATCCTTACGCCCTATTAGAAGTCATTACCCAAGCTCTAATCTTTGACTACAACTGTATTGTTTGCTTGCTCTTTGACCTCAATGTATCAAAACTGTCAGATTAGCTTGTCCAGTCACCTTCCATGTTTAATTTTCCCATTTGCAAGTGAGAATGGGAAGACCCCTTCTCCTTGACACCACTGTGTATAATGCCCAGAGAGCAAAGAAAGCTACACTGTCCTGATCCATCTCCAGAAGACATTTAATGCTTCTCTAATATTGTCTTTTCAGGCTTTGCAAACCTTAACAAATATTGAATCTTGATATGGCTTTATTGTAGTGAAATTTAACCAAAACCCTTGAATTCAGATCATACACCTAAAATGTATACATGTATCAGATCCTAGAATTGACCCCCTTTTTAAACTGAGTCAGTGTTGAGTCCTAAAATAATTTCATAATAAAAACTTTATTTGTATAGCGCCAACATATTCGCAGCGCTTTACAGTACAATGCTTCGTATAAGAAAAATATACAATACAGAATGGTAATACAGAACAGTAGTTACATGCGATAAACATAGAATCAATGTAGGAAATACAATAAATAAGGAAAAAAAATAAAGGTGACCCTGCTCGAAGGAGCTTACAATCTACGATGGGATGGGGGTGACGCAAAGTACAGGGGCTTATAACAATGAATATTTTATGTCTAAATTACTACTATTAGGGAGAATGAAAAATGTGTTTTTAGGGAACATCTGAATCTATGCAAGTTGTGGATGGTCCTAATTTCTTTGGGTAGAACATTCCAGAGGTTTGGTGCAGCTCGAGAGAAGTCTTGGAGTCGGGAATGGGAGGTTCGGATTAATGCGGATGTTGTCTAAGGTCGCTTCTAGAGCGAAGGGAACGGGTGGGGTGGTAGACAGATGAGGGTAGAGAGATAAGGAGGTGCTGCACCATGAATAGCTTTGTGGGTCACAACAAGCAATTTGAATAGAATCCTATAGTGTATGGGCAGCCAGCGCAGTGACTGGCACAGAGCGGAAACATCTGAGTAACGGTTAGCTAGATAGGTGATCCTGGCTGCTGATTGAGGATAGACTGGAGAGGGGAAAGCTTACTGCGTGGGAGGCCAGCTAATAAAGAATACAGTAGTCAAGGCGGGAATGGATCAGGGCCACAGTGAGGGTTTTGGTTGTTTCCATGGTGAGGAAAGGGCGAATTCTGGAGATATTTTTCAGGTGCAAGCGGCAGGAGTGGGTGAGAGATTGTATATATGGGTTGAAGGACAGATCAGCATCAAACCTAACACCCAGACAGCGAGCCTACTGCCTGGGCATTATCGTGGTGCCGCACACCGAGAGGGAAATGTCAGGTTTAGGGAAGTTGGTAGAGGGCGAGATCAGAAGATGTTCAGTTTTGGAAAGGTTAAGATTTAGATAGAGTGGACATGATAGTGGAAACTGCGGTTAGACAGTCATCGATTTTCTGTAATAATGTGGGGGTAAGGTCAGGGGAGGAAGTGTATAGTTGTGTGTCATCAGCATAAAGATGGTACTGGAAGCCAAATCTGCTGATGGTCTGTCCTATTGGGGCAGTGTAGAGAGAGAAGAGGGCCACGGACTGAACCCTGAGGGACCCCAATAGTGAGAGGAAGAGAGGAGAAAGTGGATCCAGCAAATGATACACTGAAAGAGCGATGGGAAGAGAACCAGGAGAGAGGTAGGAGATGGTGGTCAACTGTGTCAAAAGCTGCAGAAAGGTCAAGAATAAGCAGAGAGTGGTCACCATTACATTTTGCTGTCAGAAGGTCATTGGTCACTTTGATAAGGGCAGTTTCTGTAGAGTGTAAAGGGCGGAAGCCAGACTGCAATGGATCTAAGAGTGAGTGGAGAGGTAATGGGTGAGGCAGGTGTAGACCAGGCGCTCCAGGAGTTTAGAGATGAAGGGGAGATTGGAGACTGGTCTGTGTTTGTGCAGGATGGGTCAAGGAACGTTTTCTTTAGTAGTGGAGTAATAGAGTGTTTGAAGGAGGAGGGGAAGATGCCAGAAGAGAGGGAGAGATTGAAGATTGTGGTTAAGTGAGTCATGACCACTGGAGAGAGGGACTGGAGTAGCTGTGAGGGAATGGGGTCAGTGGTGCATGTAGTGGGATGTGAGGAAGAGTGGAGCCTGGAGACTTCTTCTGTGACTGGGTCAAAAGTGGAGAGTGAGCCGGAGGGGATGTGGGGACGGATGGGAGTAACAGTGCTTGAAGGTTGGGGGCTGATTTCCTGATGGAAGTTTTCTATTTTCTCTGAAGTAAGAAGCTAGATCATCAGCACAGAGATCAGTGATTTCTTACCTATTTCACGGTGAATGTAACTAGAGAACCATATTTTGTATTGATTACATATATCTTCTACTACAATTTCCTTCTAGGCCTTCACAGTGTAGTGTGAATTACTGTATTTTGCGGATTATAAGACTCACCAATTTAGAAGTTGCATCCCAAATTTAGAGACTGAAAAACATTTAAAAGAAAATGAATGTTAAATTGGATCCATCTTATAATGTCAGTATCTGTCTTACAACCTGTATATAAACTCACCAGGTGGGGTGAAGTGGATTCATAGGAGGCAGGGTTGGTGATGCTGCAGGCACTGGAGAAGGGCGTGTCATGGCCCCCATCCTGCTACATGGGTGGCAGTGGTAAATCAGAGTCACAGGAGCTGGTAATGCTGCTGTACAAGTGAGGCGATACTGATGCCGGGGAGGGGGGTGTCACGGTGGAGCAGTTCGGGTGGCATTGATCCCTCAGCGGTGATGCGATGGACGTAAGGAAAATGGCTGCGGAGATCTCTGCGAACACGCTGTCTATACACCCATTTTCCTGAAGTCAATAGTGTTGGCTGTCCAAGATCTCAATCTGTGCTGCCTCTGCAGCCATCTTTCTTACAGGCATTGCATCGCATCACCACTGGGAATTCAATGCCTGTTTTCGTTTCCCTTTTGGCTCCATTATAAACTCTCCAAAAAAAGCATCACAAATGGATTTGTATTCCCACAGTCCATTTGTGATGCTTTTTTTCCTGTGATTTCCACAGCAAAAACTCTTCAATACTCGCCCTTCCCGGGGGCCACGGTGACTTCTTCTGTGCATCGGCAAAATCTGTGCAATTGGCTTACAGGACCTGCTCATGTGACTGGTCATGTGACTCAGCTTGCCACATGGTGCACAGGTCCTGGAAGTTTGATACCCACAGGTCTTATGGTACTGTCACACCTGGCGACGTCGTTAGTGACATCGGCAAAAAAGTGACGTATCAGCGATGTCGCTAGCGACGTCGCGCTGCGCGACGACGCGACCGCGAATTATCGCAGGTTGACAGGTTTACGAGGAGGACCGTAAACCTGTCTTCCTGCGACCAGCGATTAGGCTGGATCGCGCCATCTAACACCGCCATAGCGATGTTGGCGGCGATCCAGCCTATACCGCAGCAATGCTGTGGATCGCTCGCTGGGCTGAGCCCAGCGAGCGATTGCTCCGCCCCATCGCTGCGGCGTCACCGGCAACGTCCTGCCGTGTGACAGCTGGCCTGCGATGTCGGAAGCGAGCGTGCACCCGCGCATCGCTTCCGACATCGCAGGCCAGATCGTGCTGTGTGACCGCACCATTACTGATGTTTGGAAGGAAGAAATCACCGGGGATCACCATGGGCTCGCCCGAGAGTGTGAGAAAGTGTCTGTGTGTGTGGTGTGTGTGTCTGTCTGTCTTTTTGTGTTTACTTATTTGTGCTACGTTTGTAATGTGCACAAATGCAATGCGTTTGTGCTGCGTTTTTTGTTTTCGCAGCTGACAAACACAGCACAAAAAAAATATGTTCAGTGGACATATAGCCTTAGCCCCTGCCCCTGGGTAGCTGCTTGCTCTCCAGCGGTTTCAACTTTTTGATGTTGCTGCCTTCGTGCAGGGCCTTGTAACTTCTGCCTGGTTTGAAGTCAGAAACTACATAATAAGCTCTTGATACAACTCTTATAAGAGCCAGAATGAGGCTTTCATAGACTTGTATTCAGTTGTGATCTCTGCCGGGCACCATGAAACACTGGAGCTGCTGGCTAGTCTCGAGCTGCAGAAGACTGACCAGAGCTGCAGTGATAGTCAATCAAGCCGCCGGTAGGTGAGTATCAGATGAGGGGGACTTGGATTTTAAGCCACAACGTCGGCACTGAAATGACAAAAAAAAACAACTCTGGAGTGCTGCTTTAAGAATGGATGAAACTGATGGAAAACAGAAGTAAATTGTGTGCTTTCATATGTAATGAATCCCTTTAGATTCTCAGAAAGGTCAGATTTGCAAAACAGATCAGAATAGAACGTCTCACAGATAGGATGTACCGGTCTATGTAATAGCGGATGTACGAGTCTGTCTGCCATCAACACGTGTCTAAGGGTACCTTTACATGTCGCAACATTGCATGCAATTTCACTTGCAACTTACTGGTTGCAGTGAAATCATGGACACATTGTTCTATTTTGTTGCTGTGTACAAATGGAACAATGTGTCCATGATTTCACTGCAACCAGTGAGTTGCAAGTGAAATTGCATGCAATGTTGCGACGTGTAAAGCTACCCTTAGGAATGTGTAAATGTAGCCTGAGGGGTACCGTTACACGTCGTAACAGTGCATGCAATTTCACTGGCAACTTGCTGGTTGCAGTGAAATCATAGACACATTGTTACATTTGTACACTGCAACAAAATAGAAGAATGAGTCCATGATTTCACTGCAACCAGCAAGTTGCCAGTGAAATTGCATGCAATGTTGCGACGTGTAACGGTACCCCTATATGTGCTTCCCTGTAGAATGATGAGAGATCAGATTCAAAATGAAAACCCCACAACTTGCATATCTCTTCGTGTATATTGAAAGTCCTCGTGGGTGTTAAACAGCCTGACCTGCAATGTAATGTGACCTGAATACTAACATGACCTATAAGGAGGATTGTCCACCTTCCACAATCTTCCAGAACCTGTTCCTTCTTATCGTAGTCTGTCTTATGTGTTTTAAGTGTTGTTACACAAGTGTAAGGTTTCTTTTGCTCCTGACTATACACATATTCATATTACAGGTGAGCGTGTCTTGTGTTTTCACGGGCCTCTCCTATACGAAGCTAAGGTATGTCACCTGTGCTGCCTTTTTTTTATTACAGTACTTTTTGGTTGTAAATTAAAAAAAAAAAAAACAGTAAATCTTCTCAATACTAAAGGGTTAATGGCCAATTTTGTGGATGTTTTTGTATAGCATTTTCTTTAAGGTTACTACAGTGAAGGCACACACGTTTCCATCTTGATAATTGTCTATGGTCCTCCATGTTTACGTTATTACACATTATTTTGGACTCTGTTTAATACCCCCATCAGACCCATAGACTTAAGGTTATGTCTGAATTCTGCTATTCAGGTGGGTTCAGATGTGACCATATGATGAAGTCAGGAATGTGCGGCTGAAATATGACCTGATCTCTCCCTATCTGGTCTATTTCTCCAAGCAAAATTCACTGTATGCTGAGGGTGGGGAGAGCTGACTTGCACATTGGCCCCAATATGAATGTGATTGTAGTGACCCATTTCAGAGATTGCCCTTGAGTATGTAATACATTGCACATAAAAATGGTGATTAATTATATATTGTAAAGTTTTTAAAAACTAAAATAAAAGTTGACGTATGGGGATATCCCATGCAGCATTCTTTTGACTGCAACAGGCAATCGCTGTCCTCGGCGGTAACACTTCCATTTAGGGCACCACCTAACCGTTTTGTACCAAGTTTGGAGGTATATCCTATCTATTGGATAGAGTATACTTTCCTGATTGCAGTGCGTCTGACTGCTGGGACTCCCACTGATCTGGAGAAGCGGGGCTGTGTGAATGGCATAATGATTGATGTGCATCTCTGCTCCATTCATTTTCTCTAGGACATCTGGAGGCATTTCCATTAAAAATAAATAGAGCCAAGGTGCAGATTTACCACTGCCCCATTCCACCCCTATGGACTGCTAGGTTCCTAGAGGTTGGACTCCCAGCAATTGGGAAGGTATCCCCTAACCCTCCCCTAACCCCCATTTCAATGGAAGTCTTCAAACAGACTGGACAGACATCTGTCTGGGATGATTCAGTAATTTTTTGCTTGGAGCAATGGGTTGGACCAGATGACCCAGGAGGTCTCTTCCAACTCTACCATTCTATGATTCTGTCCTATAGATAAGGAAATGCTTCCAAACCTGGTACAAACCCTCTTATCCTAAACCCCAGAGCACCACCTTAAATGCACACATTTGTTAAATAGAACCTGTCAGGCCACCTGTGCAGAGAGAACTACTAGCAGTTCTGTGCCCATATCTATGATCCCTGCCTAACGGTCCCTGTATGTAGTAGCGTACATAAACAGGTCTTTAGAAAAAGTATTTCTAAAAACCGTTTGATAGGGTAATTGGGGCTTTGACTAGTGAAGGGAGGCGTTAGTTCCCTCACCTAGTCGGCCCTTTTAGCATGTTATCGTGCTCCTGTGCGCATGATAACATGCTTTAGGCCCCTTTCATATCAGTGCTTTTTGAAATTTGCGGCAGATCCGGCAGATTTACCGCATCTGCTGTGTAATGACTGCAATTGCGGCAAGCCCCATTCATTCTCTATGGGGCTTGCTGTCAGGTGCATCAAGTGCGGTTTGCCGGATTCTGCACTTGACCTGCCGGATTTGCTGGATCGATGCAAAAACAGAATTTGCCGCACGTCCCGTAGAGAATGATGAGGGCTTGCAACATTCTTGCTGCAAGTCGTCCGTTACGCGGCAGATGCGGTAAATCTGCCAGATCTGCCGTAAATCAGCAAAAACGCTGATGTGAAAGGGGCCTTACACAGGCAGCATCATCTGCATCTCTATACAATGCCGTGTGTGCGTGTGGCTTTGTACCTCCTCGTATTGAGTATCTGACTCCAGGTACGGACAACTTCCAATCATGCGCAGTGAGCCTCAGTGATAAACATGCTAAGTGGGCCAACTAGACGAGGGAAATAACACCTTCTTGAGTAGTCAAAGCCCTATGAACATCTCATAAACAGATTTTTAGAAATGCTTTTTATTAAAGATCTTCTTGTTCTTGCTGCTACATAGGGGGCTTATTAGACAGGGATTATAGATATGGGCACAGAACTACTGGTGGATCTTGATGCACAGGAGACCTGACAGGTTCCCATTAAAGGGAAACTCTGGGGAGATAAAACCTTTTTTCGACTGTCCCTCCTGCCCTCCTACATGATGAAGCAAAGCTAGGCACTACAGTTCTAGGATCTATAGATCACTTTTAAATCAATAGTCATATCTGCTCCTCAGCTGTCCCCCCTCCTTCAGGGAACAGAGAAATTCAGCCTCATGCTGCAGCAGTGACATGTCGGGTGTAGACCCTGGGGCTCCAGGATCATCTTGCGTCCCCACCCCCTCACACTTCTGTATGAACAGGGGGTGTGGCCGCTGGCCCCTTGTTCATATTATAATCCTGCCCCGATATACCATCCTATGTAATGTGTGAAAAAGGGTGTTCTCCCTTCAAATAGCAATCATGTCACCAGGCAGATATAAATACACGCTGTGATCTTTTGCTGTACAATAATAGGATAGTGCATAATGTGTGCGGTCAAATATCAGGCTAGGATCAAAGGCAAAGCAATACATTGATTTAGCACTGCCATGGTCTCCACTCCCCCATATCATGTTGGTAGCTTCCTGTCCCCTTAAACTTTTACACTATGCATGACTGAATTTCTCTGTCCCTGAAGGGAGGGGTGAGGGCTGAGGAGCGTATATAATTTTATATGATCGATAGATCCTACAACTGTAGCGCCCAGCTCTGCTTCATCATGTAGAAGGGCAGGGACTGGACAAAATTTGAATTCTCTACGCAGAGTCCCCCTTTAGTGCTTTTCAGTTCATGCCTAAATCTACTACATAATGAATTCATAAAGCTTGAGGTGTAGAAAACAGGCCGCAGGTAGGAGGCCAGCAGTTTTATTTCTCTGCTATCAATGAATTGATTACGACAGTCGTGAGTGTCTTACATTGATGGTGACCTGTGGATGCCTCCTGCTCTAGGTTGAGGTCTCGCATGAACCATCTATGGTAGGGTTGCAATGTGGCCATTTCATGAAAGTCACTGCAACTTTCAGCTTTCTTATAAATTCCTTTCAAATTCCTGCTTATTGTTAATGGCTGGCAGGTCTCACCTTTCAAGAATGCTATTAGAGCAATAACTAGTGTAATTATAGCATTTGTTAAATAGAAATCTATAACTTTAATTTCACCTTTTGTGGGTCAGGCAACTAAAATAAGCAGCTGCTGTTTGCGCTTACCTGCTGCCTATCAGGACCATGTATAGGTCCCAGCTTTCTTTCTTTGCTGAAACTTTGTAAAGTTGTCGATGTTAGTGATGTGTTCTGTCTTCATAGTTTTTTCTTTCTTTGCTCTTGGTATATGCAGCTCGATACTGGCTCCTTTCAGAGATAATCATAGAAGGCCCCAGTCAGCAAAAGTTGAGATAGCAGAACCGATATAAGTCAGTATTTACTACCCATTAATCTTTCACAGGTATGCATAGTTGTCTACTTATATAATTTAAGTATTAATTTTATTTTTAATTCCCCGTTTGAACAGGGTTGGAAGAATACTATAAAGATGTTCATGCCAAATAAATTCTGAAAGGTTGGCTATCTAGATCTCAGGATTTTACCTAGGCTGGTTTAAATGGGTTTTAGTTTAACTTAAGGGGTATTTCAGCAAAATATACCGTACTTATGCACTGTCATAGGATATGTCATTAAGGCTGGGACTACCCGGCGACTGAGCCGCTCCATAGTGTAAGCAAGTCTCAGAAAAAAAAGAAAGCAGAGAAGCTGGGATAGTCTGCACAGCACCTCCCTGTATCATACTGTATGAGCAAAGAAGGACAAGTCCTACCCCGCCTCAATCCTGTGATCTCTGGGACTCCCATGATTGTCCTCCACAGATCAGATATTTAGGACGTCTTTCTTGGGGGAATAACATATTCTATAAATGTCTATTTCTCTGAATACACCTTCATGTTTAAAGCAAAAGTATTTTACTTCACAATGTTTCCCGTTTTTAGTAGGTCAGCGTTTACTTGATATTAATATTTCTCGATAAATGATATATATAAATATGGCACATTAATGAGATTAGTCATTGTATTCCATGAATATTGACTTTAATCATGGTTTTGCTTCTGCAGTGTGTGAAAGTCGCCATTAAGGAGAAGCAAGTGAAGTACTTCATTCACTACAGTGGGTGGAATAAGAAGTAAGTTTATACGCATGTGTAATCTAGGGCTTCCTTCAGACCTCAGGGGACTTACGGACTTGTGCGATCTGTGCTTATGTATAGAACACAACCGCTATGGGGCTGTTAACATGCCATTAAAGGGGAACTCTGGGAGATTTAAAAAAAAAAAAATATTGTACTGTCCCTGGCCTCATACACTATAAGGGTGCCTTCACATATGCGTATGTGAACGCAGCGTTTGCTGCGTTCCCATACGCAGTCAAACGCTTGCGCACTGCGTTCCTATGTTTAACATAGGAACGCATCGTGCCTGCGTTTGGCAGCGTTTGCTGCGTTCGGGTGCGGATGCGGACGATATCTGCTCCTTCCAGGGTCCAGCGTCCGCACCCGGGACGCAGCATGTTGCATTTTTTGTGCACTCGGGGACCTTGGAAGATCAGCAAGCGTCCCCAAGTGCACAAAACCTGCATTGTCTTCAATGGGTCCGCAGTGTTCTGCGCTTGACAGCGCAGGAGAACGCTGCGGACCCATTGAAAAATCTCCCGGTGGCCGCCGGTGATGTCACAGGAGCTCACCGACGGCCACCGGGAGATCAGCTCAGCCTCTGCTGATCTCCTCCTCCCCGCCGCCTGTAATCTGCTAGCGATGTCGGCGGGAGAAACAGCTGATGTGACAGCTGTTTGAATCTTCCCGCGCCGACATCTCCTCTCGGTGTCGGCGCGGGAGATTCAAACAGCTGTCAAATCAGCTGTTCTCCCCGCCGACATGTCCCGGAGCTTACCAGCGGCCGGGAGGCGAGATCTCTGGTGCTGATCTCCGCCCCCGGACACCGCTGATTGGCTGGCGGGCTCCAGAGTGATGTGTCCGCAGGCGGACATTCTCCGCTGCGGACACATCAAATGGCCCTGCTTTGCACTGCGTTTGTGTCTGCATGCCATCAGCATGCAGATGCAAACGCAAATGTGGAGGTAGCCTAAGGCTCCATTCACGCTGTTCGTTTTTGGTCTTTTTTTGCTCGTCTGTTTTTGTAGCCATGTATATTATACTTTTCCTCTGTTTGTTCCACTCCTGGTTTTGGCTACAAAGACTGACAAGCAAAAAAAAAACCAGACCAAAAATGCACAGTGTGAATGGAGCCTGTAGCTGAGCTGTCCACTGCAGTTTTAGGATCTTTAGATCACTTTATAAATCAATAAAATGGCATCTATTCCTCAACCCACACCCCTCCCATGTGGGACAACAAGTCACAGAGCTGTGTAAACTTCGTGTTGCTGCAGAGTACACGGAGGGGGTGGGTGGGGGGTGACGAGGGCGTGGCTGCCGGCTCCGTTTCTCACCTTACATGTGAGCCCCAATAAACTTCCTTCTATCTAATGTAAGAACAGGAGTGTGCTCCCTTCTAGTAGCATTCATGTCAGAAGATAGAAATAGACGTGGTGACATGATTGCTACTAGCAGGGAGCACACCCCTGTCCTTACGTTATATAGAAAAAAGTGTAGCAAGGAGCTGCCATGTAGGGTGAGCATTGGAGCTGGTGGTCACGCCCCCTGTTTGTGCAGTAGATATAAGGAAGTATATTGGGGGTGGGAGGGTGGGGCCTAGTATGGAGATGGCTGCCACACCCCTGTCACACACCCCAGTCTCTGCTGCCGTTCCTTACGGGAGGAGTGAGTGCTGAGGAGCAGATACTATTTTATTGATTTATAAGTGATCGAAAGATCCTAGAACTGCAGTGGAAAACTCTGCTTCATTGTGTATGAGGACAGGGACAGTACGACACAAAAAAATTATCTCCCCAGTCTTCCACTTTAATCTTCTGAGGACTGAGCGTCCTGCATAACATCTATTGGACCTGTCTGGTTTTGACTCTAGTAAAAGATCAAAATTACCAATGCAAGCCTATGGTTCCGTGAAAACTTGAGCTCACCGATGAGATATGTGACGTCCGTATTTTTCTAAAATCCCCAAAACACTAAATTCTCAGTCAGGTCTTTAATTAGAGGTTAATGTATATCTTGTCTTATTACCTATGTGATATTGTAGTTACTGTACAAGTGATAAATCCACAATTGCCACAGGAGAAAGCCAGGCTGTGGTCTGAAAATCTGGTCTCTTCATTGCATCTGATGGTGAATTTTCATTGTATGATCACCTCCTTAGCTACTAGAAAGGATCATGTAGAAATGTTGGGTTTTCTTTCCATTTTTATTTTATTTTGCATATTGACATGTGACCAATCTTGACCCTGTTCATCCATGAACGTTTTATTTTTAGGTATTATGTGCCTAATTTTGTCCCTGACAGTAATTGGCAATGCTCGTTCCCAATTATCAGCTATTGTAAACCTGCTGGCGATCACCCAACAATTACTGTTCAGGTGATCAGATTTTGTGCTGGAATAAACAATCATTGGCAGCACATCACCCTGTGTAAACAGGTGGTACACTGAGATCATAATGCTATATGGGGACAGAACGATCATATGTGTTGTTTGTTTTCATCTGCCTAGGGAATGAGTGCTAATGAGCTTGAGGCGATCAGCACAGGTTAATGGGCTCAGATCAGCCCTTCTATGTGAGCAATAATCTCTGGTTTTGGCAGACTTTCACTTGGGACATGATTTTTGTGTTTATGAAAATGCTGCATGACACCTTAAGGCTGTCTGCCCACGGTGCTTTTTTTGCTGTGTTTCTGCACAAAAAATGCAGCACTCAGTTTTGTAATGAAAGTAAAAAGAAAATATGATTTGCAAAAACTGTGCCCTGTGCATTTTTGTTCAAGAAATCACCTGTTTGTGTTTTTTTTTTTTTTTTTTTTTTTTTCTTTGTCCCTGTAATTATCTTGTGCTTTTTCTCCTTCACCTCATTGGGGACACAGACCGTGGGGGTTATGCCACTGTCCACTAGGAGACGACACGAAGTAGAATCTGAAAAAGTCTCCTCCTCTGCAGTATACACCCCTCTGGCTGGCACCAGCCTAATCAGTTTCTGCTTAGTGTCATTAGGAGGCAGACATCAATCAATTCTCTCCTAGAATTTTCTTCTTTTTTTTACTGGGTTGAAGGTGAGAACAAGGCTGCCCCGGCATAATCCTTCCCCAGACCCCACAGTTGGGACTCTGGATTGAAGTTGATATACATGGGCCTCTCGGGTCCTCCCCAGGCCCCACAGTTGGACTCTGGGTTGACAGGACAGACATTACAGCGGCCACAGGACCCCTGAATTGGTTTACACCAGCAACTACTCCCCAATCCTCCACCTGGAAATATTGGGTTGAGTCTTCAGCCAGGTACCTTGCGCTGCTGCAACCAGGGCCGCCTGCTGGCAATCCCTGTAGCCTCTGCATGCACCCAGACTACCCCCTGCGCCATGAGAATTACTCTTGGGTGAAGCGCCGTGACCCTGGCTGATCTCATGGTAGTCCGGGACCCCTGCGCTCCAAACCCCCTCTCCCCCCACCATACCCTGGGGCCATCCATCATACAAGCCTTGGCGCGGGCCTATCGACGCCTCTGGCACCGGCCACTACTCCTGCCCGCCTGCTTATGCCGGCATTCAGCGCTGAGGATCGCACAGAAGGGGGCGGGACTTTACTTCTGCGGCTTATCGCAAGACTTCACCGCCATCTGCTCCTCCATGGCGGCTGCCATAGTGCAGCTCACCGCACAGAGCATTCACCGGAGCCTGTAAGGAGGGGACACTGCAGCGCTGGTCAGCTGACTGGACCTGGTGCAGGGACAGGCAGTAAGGAGCTCAGCGGTATATTACTGCTGGCGCTTCCTCTCCCCCCTCTGTGCTCAGCCCATTACAATACAGCAGTTGTAGCTTTAACAAACATATACAACCATGTCGAGCTCTAGAAATAAGAGTGCACCAAAATCCTTTACTTCTTATTTTACCGCTTGCACTATATGCAAGGCTGTTCTCCCCAGTGGCTGCACCGCCCCGCATTGCCAGGCCTGTGTTCCTAACACTGTGCAAGAACTCACCACTGAAACCGCACCTATGGGTGCTGCCAGTACACCTGAATGGGCAGTCACATTGTCTCAATCCATGCCTCAGTCCATAGACACGCTTTCTTCTACTTTACTCCAGACCCTGCAGAACCATCCCACATCCTGCACCTCCGGGCAATCAAAGGTGCAGGAGGACACCACGGAACATGAGGGTACCTCTAATATAGGCATGCCTCGAGACCTTTTTTTCTCAGAGGCCGGATACAGGACGCAAAAGAGCTCATGGAATTCATTCCACTGCGTCATCTCACAGTTCTCATGCATCTCGCACTAGGGAGAGCGGACGTGATTCCGTCTCTGGTAGATTTTATGATCCAGGCTCGGATCCGGAACTAGATTCATCCCTTGACCTGGACTCCTCAGACACCTTACCTATTGTTGAGTATCTCATCACAGCAGTTAACCAGGCCCTGGACGTGACTGACCCTCCTTGTGAAACCACAGATCACTTGGTTCCATTTAGAAGAGTAAGACATCCGCATAAATATTTTGCGGACCATCCTGAGTTTCAGGAGGTCCTTAAGAAACAGATTTTTATCTGAAAAAAATTTGGAAACCGCAAGGCAATAGAGGCTCAATACCCTTTTTTTGCCCGCAGTCACGCAAATTTGGTCTGACTCACCACAGATCCACAGATAGATATCCTTCCCCCCCCTCCCCTTGCTCCCCCGTTTCGCTCCTAGCCTCTATAACTCTCCTCTCCATCCCCGATGGTTTTATCATGGACGCCACTAACCGTCATGTGGAACAAATGGCACGCTCAGTGTTTGAGGCGGCAGGACTATCCCTATCGCATTCCGTCGCCTCAGTATGGGTAGCTAAGGCAATAATGACCTAGGCTGGTTGCAGCATCCAATGCTATCACTATCAGAAGAGCACTATGGTTATGTGAGTGGAAGGCAGATTCGGCCTTAAAGAAATCCCTCACTAGTCTACCGTACCTTAGCGGACGCCTGTTCGGCGAGCAACTTGACAAATTTATATCTGATGCCATGGGTGGAAAGAGTACTTCTCTCCCCCAACAGAAGCCAAAACGGCTTTTGACCCGCCGTCCACAACCCCGATTTCGTTCCTTTCGGAACTCCTTTGGTTGGTTGACTCCCGCCCAGCGCAGATTACTAGCCGCTCACCGCGCACAGATAGGACCTCCCAGGACCAACAGAAGTCAAACCGCTCCTACCAATCCCGTTCCCGACAATCCAAATCTAAGGGCCCTTTCACATCAGCGTTTTTTGAAATTCGCGGCAGATGCGGTGAAAAAAACTCATCTGCCGCGATTACCGCATACCGGCTGCACTTGCGGCACGGTTGCGGTAATCGCCATACAAGGTATAGGCGGACTTGCGGCAAGTGCGGTTTTGCACGTGCGGCAAGTGCGGTTTTGCACGTGCGGTTTTGCACGTGCGGCAAGTGCGGGCCGCGAAAAAAACGCGACTGACCGCGGTTTTTTCCGCGGCCGCACCTGCCGCAAGTGCCAAAACCGCACTTGCCGCACCTGCCGCAAGTCCGCCTATACCTTGTATGGCGTTTACCGCAACCGTGCCGCAAGTGCAGCCGGTATGCGGTAATCGCGGCAGATGCGTTTTTTTCACTGCATCTGCCGCGATTTGAAAAAAACGCTGATGTTAAAGCACCCTAAGGGATCTAGATCCCTTAGGTTCTCTTCCTCATGACTCGCCCCTACCAGAAGATACTTCAAAGGTGGGAGGCCAGCTTTCCCACTTTCAATAGGTCTGGATTGCCATTACAGATGACAGGTGGGTCAGGGACCTGGTATCTTCCGGTTACAACATAGAGTTCCTCTCCCGTCCTCCCAACTGATTCTTGCAATCCGTTCAAGCTCCAAGCTTCCTGTCAAAGGCTTGCGCCTTCAAGGCGGTCGACTCGCTACTACAGGCGGGAGTTATTGTCCCTGTCCCACAGGACTAACAGTTCAGAAGGTTCAATCTTGACAAAAGAGGAACGGCACTCACCGGTTCGTTTCTGTGCTTTATTAAGGTACGCTGTTCACACGGTGCAGGGAGGGAGAAGAGGCTGGGATGACGACGGTGCAGTCGTCATCCCAGCCTCTTCTCCCTCCTGCACCATGTGAACAGCGTACCTTAATAAAGCACAGAAACGAACCGGTGAGTGCTGTTCCTCTTTGTCAAGATTTATCTGCATGTTGCCCTTTTGTCTGGCACCCTTGGTTCAACCACCGGTCGCTCCTATATCGTCCTGCCGTGCAGCTGGCGGCTCTGGTGCCCCTCCTCCTCTTCAGCTATTTAGTTAAGAGGGTTCTACTCCACTCATTGTTGTCTCCAAACAGGGAGGGTCAGTCCAACCCATCTTGGACTTAAAACACCTCAACAAATTTGTCCGCGTTCGTCACTTCCGAATGGAATCTCTCCGCTCTGTCATTTCCTCCATGGAAGGAGTTCCTAGCATCAATAGATATTCAAGACTTGCATCTACATATTCCCATTTCTCAAGCTCATCAAAAATTGCTGCACTTCGCTGTTCACGATTCTCATTTTCGGTTTGTTGCCCTGCAGTTTGCCGTGGCCACGGCACCCAGGGTTTTCACGAAGGTCATGGCAGTTATGACTGTTCTACATTCACGAGAAATTGTCATCATTCCATACCTGTATGACCTACTCATCAAAGCTCCTTCCTTCAGGAACTGCGAGGAATGTGTTAGCATCACAGTGGACACCTTGGTTCACCTAGGTTGGTTAATCAACCTACCAAAATCCTCTCCAGTCCCGAGGCAAACACTGACCTTCCTGGGAATGCTTTTCAATACTTCCCAGGGACTGGTGCTTCTTCCTCAAGACATGGCTCTCACTACGTCAAGGAGTTTGGACCCTCCTTCGCCCATCTGCTCACTCCCTTCATTTTCGCGATGAACGTACTGGGCAGGATGGTCGTGGCGATGGAAGCAGTCCCTTTTGCTCAGCTGCATCTCGGACCTCTCCAGCTGGCTCTTTTCAAGGCATGGGATAGGAACCCGTTCTCCCTGCACAGGATTTTTTATCTGCCGACCTCTGTCAGACGGTCCTTACAATGGTGGCTGCGCCCGTCCTCCCTCTCACAGGGGAGATCCTACCTTCTGCTTGTTGGGAGGTGCTAACCACCAACTCCGGTCTAATAGGATGATGAGCAGTATACTGTCACTATACGGCTCAAGGCAAATGGGCCCTCTCTGAGATCTCTCTACCCATCAATCTTCTGGAAATTCGTGCCATATTTCTTGCACTACAGTCGGTTGGCAGGGAGGCACATACGCATTCAGTCGGACAATGGCACGGCTGTGGCGTATGTCAATCACCAGGCAGGAACCTGCAGCAAACAAGCCATGTCTGAAGTGGACCTATACTCCGTTGGGCCGAACCCACCCGGTCTGTCCTTTCAGCTGTGCACATCCCAGGTGTAGACAATTGGGCAGCAGACTTTGAGTCGTCAAGGCGTTGCATCAGGGGAGTGGTCTCTTCACCTGGAAGTGTTCCAACAGATGCCATCGGTGGGGAACCCCGGATGTGAACCTCATGGCATCACGAATGAATGCCAAAGAACCCAAGTTCATTGCGCGCCTCACAACCCACAAGCGCTGGGAGGCCGATGCTCTAGTCCAGTCCTGGAGGCATTTTCGTCTCCTCTACATCTTTCCCCTTCTGCCTCTCATACCCAGAGTGGTACGGAAAATTCAAGTCAGAAGGCGTTCCCGTCATTCTCGTGGCCCCAGACTGGCCCAGACGCGCCTGGTACGCCGACCTGGTTCAACTCGCCGCAGATGTTCCTTGGCGTCTTCCTGGATCTTCTCTCTCTGGGTCAGATTTACCACCAGAATTCTGAGGCCCTGAGTTTGACAGTGTGGCCCTTGAGACCTGGGTTTTGACTCAGGCTGGTTTTTCCTCTGCTTTTTTCGCTTCCGGCTGTTCTAGGTTTTCTACAATCCGGCCTAGATTCTGGCCTTTCTCCGGCTTCCCTCAAGGGCCAAATTTTCGGTCTTGTTTCAGCAACGCCTTGCCATTAAACCGCAGGTTAAAACCTTTATCCAAGGAGTTTCCCGTCTAGCCCCCCTTACAGGATACCATTGGAAGCCTGGGACCTCAACATGGTACTGGTATGTTACAAAAGCCACTCTTTGCGCCACTTAAAGATGTGCCTCTCAGCCTTCTTTCTCAGAAGGTGGTATTTCTTGTATTACCTCTATCCGTCGAGTCTCTGAACTAGCTGCGCTCTCCTGCAAAGCACTCTTCCTGGCATTCCACCAGGATAAAGATGTACTCTGACCAGTGCCGTCTTTTCTCCCGAAGGTGGTATCCTCATTCCACTTAAACAAGGAGATTTCTCTTCCATCTTTTTACCTGGCTCCGGTGCATCGTGTTGAAAAGGCTCTGCATATTCTGGACCTGGTTTGGGCTTTTCATCTCTACATTTCTAGAACGGCACCCTTCAGGAAATCAGACTCTCTGACTCTTCCGGAGGGTCGACGGAAAGGCAGCGTCCAAGGCTACTCTAGCCAGATGGATAAGATCTTCTATCCAGGACGCTAATCAGATGCAAAACAGCCACCTCGTCTAGTCTTCACACATTTGTGAAGCACTACAGTATCCATACAGTCCTCGGCGGATGCTAGTCTGGGTAGACGTATCCTTCAGGCGGCAGTAGGCCACCTGTAGGACAGTGTTTACAAACCTAAAGTGTTTTTCTACCCACCCAGGGACTACTTTAGGATGTCCCACGATCTGTGTTCCCCATTGAGGCGAAGGAAAAAGGAGATTTTTGTGTACTCACTATAAAATCCTTTTTATCTTAGCCTCTAATTGGGGGTCACAACTCCCTCCCTGTTGCCATTACGGGCAGGTTGTGGCTCTTCTTGCTCATTGAGTTCTGATATGGTTGCCTTCATTACAGGCTTATGTTTACTTCTCTTACTCTCCTACTGCTTTAAGCACAAAACTGGTTAGGTTGGTGGCAGCCAGAGGGGTGTATACTGCAGAGGAGAAGCCACTCTGTATTTTTCAATTCTACTTGGTGTCGCCTCCTAGTAGACAGCAGCATAACACCCACTGTCTGTGTCCCCCAATTAGAGGCTATGAGAAAAGAATTTTACGGTGAGAACACACAAGCTCCTTTTTGGCTGTCAGTCAATTTGAAAACTCTGCCCTTCTAATAAGCTGGAAAACGCAGCACTAAAAAAAAATGCAGCAAAAAAGCACCAGAAATGCATTGATGTGTTTTTGTTCCTGAAAAATAGCAGCACAAACGCAGCATAGAAAAATACATGCAAGTGGTCACATAGCTTAAGACTTCTTTCACATATCAGTGTCTCTGGTACTGTGCAGTCTGTTTGCACATGCCGGAGACACTGACACATATACACGAATGTTATTGACTAGGCATTTTTCACATGTCCATGTTTCTGCAAGGATTGTCTGTGGAGCACACGGACATGCGTCTGCTCCACATGGAGACATGTCTGTTTTTGGCTGACAGCACAGACCATTCATGTGCATGGGTCCATGCAAAAAATGTCATGCACATAGATGACATCTGTGTGCACAGACCTGAGCAAAGAGGTTTTTAGTAAAGGGGGGAAAAAAATTTTAAATGACTCCATTGATGCTCCTGTCCCTTTCGCTTCTGGGGCCACTCATAAGGCTCATGAAATATTCACTGCACTTACTACTGTAGCGGCCCCGGAAGACTGAGGGAAAGGAGTGCCGGGGAGAGGTAAGTTTACAAAAACATGCTGTCCACGTGCTATCTTGATGTCCCACGGATAGCACACAGACAACATACTTGTGAAACTTACACGGACTCACAAAAAGGCCCCACTCACAAGGGTCTTATTAACGGACGAGTAAAAGAGGCCTAAAGCAGTTTCCTGCCGTCATGCTGGAGTAATGGTGAAATAAACACTATGTAGAGATACTTGAATGTGTTAAATTCATGACCAGGAAGCAAATAGATGCGATGGTGATGGTTCTTCTTCCTCTTTTTTTGCAGCTGGGATGAGTGGGTACCAGAGAGTAGAGTACTCAAATACGTGGACACTAATCTGCAAAAACAAAAAGAACTTCAGAAAGCCAATCAGTAAGTGGAGCCCGATCACAAACACTTGTGCCAGTTACCACCTCATGTTCTGTTATGAGACAGCTTTATGACAATTATTATGGCAATATTTCTGCAAGGATTTCAAAGCTGTGTTCCCACGATGAGTTTTTGATTCTGCAGATCTTTGCTAAGTCATAAACTCAGCGTCTTGGGGTATGTGCACACAGTGCGTTTTTCCTGTGTTGTTGTGCTGTTTCTACCGTGGTCTTATGCTGTTCTAAACCTGAATTTTTACATTCCAGCAAAACCTATGGGATTCAGGGAAAAGCTGTGCACACACATTGGTTTAGTTTATTTGCAGAAACGAAAACCTGCACAGGTTTTTCTGTGTTTGTAAGAATGAGCATGGCAATTAATTTGTGTTTTTGCTGCAGTCAGTGGCAAAGACACAGCAAAAACTCACAAAAAATGAGGCAAATCTCCTGCCAAGAAATCTAGAGATACTAGAAACCTGTGCAGGATTTGCTGCATTTTTTTGCCGCAGCCCCATGGGCACATACCCTTACAGTTCCAGTAAAGTGGATAGGATTTAGAGAAATGTCATGCCCACCGTGCATCCTTTTGTATTCAGTGTAAACTAAGTTACATGTTTCAAATCCTCACATGTCGGTTTTCTATTGAGGATGCAGAGCTTTAGTTGTGGATTTTTCACATAGATTTGCAGCAGATACAGACATTCCACACGTATGAAATCGCATATGCCTTTTTAGTGCATTTATATTGCAAAAACGCATGTAATTTGCTCATGACAATCAAAGTTTTGCCAGATACCAGGAAGTATCAAAAATAAAGCAACTTTATTTAAAACTTATAATGCCAAAAAGAGCAAAATGTATGTAACCTAATTCATAAATGGCGCAGAAAAGCTGAAAAAAAGCTACAATTTTAATAACTCCTCATGGGGACATTAGAAACGTTTTTGGGCTGTTTTTTTTTTTTTTTTATGTCAAAATCCATAAATTTGTGATCTTGTTTCTTAACATACTGAGTGAATGAGAAATAATGGGTGATTGTAAGGCACAGTTTAAAGGGGTTGTCCAGTTTAAATCCCTATGTCTGAAGTCACTCTGTCACTAAAGGTACCTTTACATGGTACAACTTATCAGCGATGTTTGCGATCTCTGGAGCATGCTGATTTTTTTTTTTCACAGCTGTGCAACATTGCTGGTGAGCTGTCGCACGTCCAGATGTCGTGGACAACTCGCCAATGATGCTATGAGCAGGGATCGTTCGCAAAAACCACAAACTATCCCTGCTCACTGCTGTGAATGGGCGAAGTCGTCAGTGACATCGCTATTGCAGTGTCACACCGAACGATGGCGCAGGTTGCTTAAAGGAACCAACCACCCCAAATGACCCCCCCCCCCCCGGACTGTTAATATGGGTCCCTACACCCAGCACATACATTTGCTGCAAGGGTTTTTGCTAAAAAAATACTTTTTTATAAGTGAAGATATAGCTTTAGAAAGTTTATAACATTAGGACGAGTGGGTGTTACTTATCCTGTTATCCGGCCGAGTTGAAGCTGCCAGTCATCCTCCTGTCTCCCATCGCAGCAGTGAAGTCCAGCCCTTTCTTCTCGTCACAGCCTCGTGCACACGTCATCAGCTAGAGCCGGGTCGCGAGCACACGCTCTGACTTCCTGGTGTAATGCACAGCCGAGCGCAGGAAGTCAGAGCGTGTGCTCACGACCCGGCTCTAGCTGATGACGTGTGCACGGGCATGAGATCCCGTGCACCAGGCTGTGACGAGAAGAAAGGGCTGGACTTCACTGCTGCGATGGGAGACAGGAGGATGACTGGCAGCTCCAACTCGGCCGGATAACAGTATAAGTAACACCCACTCGTCCTAATGTTATAAACTTTCTAAAGCTATATCTTCACTTATAAAAAACAGTTTGTTTTTTTAGCAAAAACGCTTGCAGCAAATGTATGTGCTTGGGTGTAGGGACCCATATTAACAGTCCGGGGGGGTTATTTGGGGTGGTTGGTTCCCTTTAAGTTGAAGTTGACAGGTTTTCCTGCATGCAGGAAAACCTGTCAACTCCGACTTGAACAACTATCATTGTTGAATCGTGCGTTTACACACGACGACGCAGCAACGAAGTGGTTTTAACAGCGTTCCTGACGTCTCTTTTGAACGATGTTGAAACGTGTAATGGGGCCTTTAATGTGACGCAGACTTCTAAATCCTCACCTCACAAGCATTGTCAGGATCCTTTGGTGTCTGAGCCAGGAATGGCAGTCATGTGGCTGAGAGTATGTGATATGTATATTCTTTGCCTAATTCCAACTAGATGGTTGCAGCCTCGCTCAATGCAAGTGAATTGAGCAAGGCATGCCCAAAAAGTCAGATTCTGTCCGGGAATATGCATATTTGCAGCCATATGACACCTAATAGGTTTTCAGCTACATGAAGGGACTGCCGGCTTGTGGATTTCGACTGGACAACCCTTTAAATCAGCAAATGTGCTACCCCTTCCCCCAGTATCAACTGATGGCTGCAGACCAGAAATTTTGAGTGAGCTTCTCCTGGACAGTCTAGTGACATCAACAGTCTTCTAGTTTCCTGTAGTGCCGAGAGCCTATAGTACAGGGAGCACTTGGAAACTTGCATTTTAAGGTGTCTAAGTAAAATATCTTATGGTGTAGTATTTTAAGCAGTTCTTTTTTTGGTTTTTTTTTTTTTTTTTTATCTCATAACACTCAGATAAATCCACAATGAAAGGTATAATGCACTATATACCATCACCGCAGTGTGAAGATAATTCGATATCTTCCTGATATTCAGATTCATGGTCAGAAAGATTAACACCAGGACAGGTGGAAACGCTTGTTTTCAGATAACAGCTGTCAGTTTAAAGAAGCTCTCCTGCAAAGATTTATTTTTGATAATTGTTATTCATTATCATAGCACCATTTATCCCATGGCACTTTACATGTGATAAGTGGCATACATAGACAAGTACAATAAACATGAGCAATACAAGGCACACACAAGTACAGAAGGAGAGGGGACCCTGCCCATGAGGGCTCAGTCTACAGGGGTGGGTGAGGATACAGTAGGAGAGGTTACATCTGGCTTGTCGAAAGAGGCGAGTCTTCAGGTTTATAAATATGTATATAGTGTAATGTGACTGTTAATATACTCGCCTACTGCCTTGTTCTTCGGGATCTAGTGCTGTTCTTCTCTTCTCAGGGACATCATTGCTATGTTCTGAGCCCAAAGTAAGTCTCTCTTATAACGCAAGTCCAAGTGTAAAAATAATGGGGACTTCGCCCCACTTGGCGTGGTGCACATGGAATAGAGAAGTCCCGACAATTAGAAAAGATCCCCAAAGAACTGGCATTGAAACGCACTTTGTTTCAAATCAGGAAAACGATTGCTGTGCATTGGCTCGACCCGCAACCTCTTAGATTGAGGGAATTTGTGGATAGAATGAGGATCCTTATTAAAATGGATGAGGAGGTATATAAATAGCGTAAAACAATTCACAAATTTGATAAAATATGGTATAGATGGTGCTCATTTCATGGGTATTACTTATCTGCTATTCTAGGTACATTGAAGGAGTGATTCTTTTGAGTGCTCCCTGATGGAAATATATAATATATTTGGATGATTGACATTCCATTTAATATGTTATTACTGAATTTGCTTTGGTATATTGATTGGTTATTGCCATATATATCGTTATGTGCTGATGTCCTTATTTTCTTATTTCATGTGTGTCCAAGTTCTTGTGTTGGGGGTTGGTTTATACAGGGAGGGGGGAGTATGGTGGGCAATGTTGTGCTCATTGGAGTTTTATGTTAATGCTGTATTTGCTTGTTGTGGAAAAAAAAAAAAATTTTAAATAAAAATGTTCTGATTAAAAAAAAAAAAAAGATCCCGACACTCACTGCTGATAAAAGCTTGGAGGAGCTAAAACTTTCCGGGAATGAAGCCAGAAATTAGCACTGAATAAGCAAAGAAAGGTGAGTGTCGGGACTGGTTTTTTTTTTTTTTTTTTCCCCATTTTTTATAATGTAAATCTATGGATCATTCTTGACACCCCCATTGACTTAATGTAAAAGTCACTACTGTAACACTTGAGTGCAGTGTTACCTAGATAGTCTGAAGACCAGCGACATCACTGAAAAGGGCAGAATGGTAGTGGATCTTGCAGAAGGTAGCCAGAAGATGAATATTTTAATATATTATATACTACATACACCAGATTTATTATAAAACATTTTCATGGATGGGGGTGGCATGGATGTGAAGGAGTGAAGACGTGTGGCTAGGAGCTCCCGTCCCAAGCCTGGTTTTGCCACTATCACAGCACCAATATGGTCACAAATCCACCACAGATGGGATTCCGAAAGAAGAAAGGACCCGGAGGGGCCACTCCGGTGTCTGAAACCGATTCTTGACCTGTAACACACTTCTTCCCTGGTGCTGGGAGAGAGTAAGACACAGGAAGCATGATGGGGACGGAGGCTGATTGAGACAGCACCCAAACAGTAGCGGGGGCATTGTAGAGTGGGATGTGGGGACACTGTTATGCATGCAGCTCTGGAGGCACCAGACCGGGAAGGAGAGGTCCCGGCCCCACTGAAAAAAATCCAAGATGGCGTTGCAGGAGGCATGTGGAGGACGGTGATCAACCAGGGAGGTCAGTGTGTGTCACGGGGTCAGAAGGAGCAGAGGGGAAGCTGGGCAGATATGGGAGAAAACAGCATCGACTGCAGCGACGAGGAATCGCAGAGCTCTCCATCCCCTCTCCCCAGAGACATTTATTAATCATCCTCACACAACGAAGCCCCTGATATAGGTGGTATACAGGGACCCATGGAAAGTAAGAACACTCACAGCAGCAGTACTCTGCACCCACATATAGACACCCCTCGACTTCTGCATATAGACATGACAGCAATATACAGTCTTCGCAGGGCTTAGATATGAATCTATTAAATGCCAAACTCAGAGACATGCATACCAAAAGTGACGTGGAGCAAAACATTGCCTGCTTGTAATCCTCCTACAAAGCTGAGATGTCTACGCTGAGGGATGAGATACAGCAGCGTGGTGAAAAGGTTAATGCTAATGACCTTGCTATTGCCATGCTGATGGCCAGGTTGAATGCACAGGAAACAACCCTTGCAGCTCTCACACTCCAAATACAGATGCTGGCTGATATATTAGATGACTCTGAAAAATAGGGGAGGAGAAACAATATAAGAATAAGAGGGCTGCAGGAGACTGGAACCCCAGGAACTGAAGCGGACACAAAGACACATGTTTAACTTTATTCTGGAAAAAAAAAACACAGAACTCCCCTTTAGAGTTAGACCTTGCTCACAGGGCGTTGGGACCGAGTCCCCAGGACCAGGCGTTCCCTATCGACGTTATATGTCGGTGGCATAAATACCAGCTGAAGAACAAGGTCATGACCAAGGCGAGGGCAGAACACCGCATCTTATAGAACTAAGGTACAGCTCCTGCTAGACCTTTCCAGGTGGTCCCTGCAGAGAAGGAAGGTGGTCAGACCCCTATTGGACATTCTTTGCCAATTTGACATGCCATATACATGGGGATTTCCATTCTGTCTACGGGTCTGTAAAGATCAAATCATATAGAAAAAAACTGTACAATTGCAATACAATTAAAATTTTTATTAATAGAAAAATACATACAAAACATAAAAAATGTACAAAATACTACACATATGGTAGCCGGTAATTAACAATCTGTGATACACCAGCAGGTTTAGGTTCTAAAGGACACGATGTATAGAAAACGTGCTTCGTGCTAATAAATAACCATTATAAATGCCTCCTAGCATGAATCGATATATAAGGGAAACAGAAAGGCCTCTCAATATCTCCAAAAGTGAAGGTTCAGCAAGGCACATGAGCTCATTAAAACACCCTTGCACAGATCAATACATAAGGTGAACAGGGAGGCCACTCATTAGTTCCCAAAGTAAAAACTCAGCAAGGAAAGCATGCTTCCAAAAAACCCACTGATCTAGTAGTCACAAACACCACATAGCTTAAATAAATGTGTTAAGGTAATGGCATAAGTGTACACAGACCGTCAGGGATTGCCCTGAGCCTAGAGCCTTACTACTTTCCCTGTTACTAGACAGGGTGAGGACATGTCCCGTCACATCTCAATGCAGAAAATTAAACTAGAGTTTCTAAATATTAGGGGTTTCAATGTACCCCATACTGATACTCCCAAGAAGCGCATTTCAAAGGCCATATACCAGTCATTAGGGATAGGCATTTTATTAAATGGCTCCACAGTGTCTACCCAAAATCTCGCTCGAGGGGAGCCTCAATTGTGGTGGTTTCTACAACACCAAAGATAGATACCTGAGTAGACCCGGAGGGCTGATACATGCTGGTAAAAATTAATAATATATGCCACTCTTAATAAAGTTCTAGGCTGGTACGCACCAAATCAGAATCGGTTGAGAGCCAGCTGGGGCTTCCTGAGAAAAGTGGCAGATTTTGCAGAGGGAGTGGTCGTGTTCGGGGGTGACTTTAATCTTCGCCTTGACCCATCTATGGATTCCTCCAGCAGGGAAGGGGAGAGGCTCTACTAAACAGTTGTCCTTATTGAAAAGAAACCTACACAACTTGAGGCTCACTGATATTTGGCGATTGTATAACCCTAAAGGCAGGGACTACACATGACTCATAAGGCCCAGTTACACGCACAGATAATTGTGCAGAGATTGTTCACAGATCTCTGGTTGCAGTGAAATCATGGACACATTGTTCCATTTGTACACGGCCACAAGATAGAACAATGTGTCCATGATTTCACTGCAACCAGAGATCTGTGAACAATCTGCACAATTATCTGTGTGTGTAAATGGGCCTTTACTGTCATATAAACTTTTTTTTATTGAGTAATTTTGCTTCATCTTGGAACCCTCAGACCTCTATTGGTAGCTTTCTGTGGTCCGATGACGCTCCAGTGTTTTAATTTTTTTTTTCTGATCATCATAATGGGAGACCCAGACAATGGGGTTTAGGGCACTGCCCTCCGGAGGCCACACTAGGTACTACAAGCTTGTAGTAACCGCCCCCTCCGCTTATAAACCCCTACCGCAGGAGATATCCTCAGTTTTAAACTTAGTGTGCTCGGAGGATCACACGCTTTGCTTGCACATCACAGCATTCTCTCAGCTCACGTGATGGCGTATGAAGATAAGGTAGGTCCCGGTCGGGGACCTCCGGCAGTCTCCCTGTTCACCCTTGGGGAACACGCAGGTTGAGGTACCGGAGGGCCTAGAGCCTGGACATGTTGTGTCCTCCCGGTACGCTGCCGCGCTCCTTCCCATCCTTCCTTGGGGGCTCTGGGAAGTGGGAGTCAGGAGCCTTGCACAGCTCCGCTCCGTCCGAGGCCTCCCTAAATGGTGCTTACAGACTGGACTGGTGCTGAACCCCCGTCCGAGGCCTCCCTTAATGGTGCTTACAGACCGGACCGGCACTGAGGTACCCTGTGTATCTCCGGTGTGCCTGGGGGTAGTGTCTGGACCTTAGGTGTCTGACACTCAGACCGCGCGCAACCCTCGGGTCCGCGGTTCTGGCGGTGTACCCTGTGCTGGGGTCACCTTGGCTGACCGCCCTGTGGGTCACAGGGGCTGCGGCTGTGGGCTACAGATTTTTTGTCTGCAGCCCGGGGTATAGTGTTGTCACGATACCTCCCGCGCTGCGGGCTCCGGCACCAGATCACTAAGATGGCTGCCTGGAGAGATGAGGAGCAGCCCAGGGGATGACGTCATCGCTGGGCGTGTGTGTGTGCTTCCCGCGTGTTTTAGGCGCCGCCCATAGCATGTCCAGCGGCGGCCATTTTCCCCTCACTTCCCTACTGGAATTGATTGAGTGCACTACGGCACTTCTGGGGAGACCGGTTATAACCCTCGAAGAGGCCACACACACACTGCTCCTCTCCACCGCATCGAAGCGGTCGGTAAGCCACCGGTGTACCGGTTTTCTGATTGGCTTATTTTCCCCGGCTGCGGGTATGTCCTCGGCAAGGAAAAGTGCTGCTAAGGCAGCCAGTACCACCACTACCTGTGCTACATGCAACGGGACGCTGGTTGGGGGGTCCTGCAATAACTGCGGACGCCCAAATGCCCGGTCTGATACTGCAGAGACTGCAGCTCCGGTGCTATACCCTGAGGTTCAGGTGATCCCAGGGCCATGGGAAACACAGAATAAGATTAATGAATCTGTGTTGTCCAAACTGTCCTCCATGTCGCAATCCCTGGAGGCACTAACGAGGACGCTGGAAAGCCCAGCTGCTCCTTCAAGTTACCCCCGGGTGTCTCCCTTGTCAACTGCGAGACCCCTTAAGCGGGCTCGCCGAGATGATTCACCCGAGATCCAGGCTCTCTCTGAGGAGGAGCGTCACTCTGATGGTGACGAGGATGATGGGGGTTCAATACTTGAGTCGGTGTCCGAATCACCAGACTGGGTGGAGGATCTGGTATCCTCCATCAACGAGACTCTGCATCTCGTAGCACCCCCTGAGGAGGTGGAACTCCATCCGAAGGAGGTGTATGAATGGTTGCAGCCGGAGGCTCGACCATGTGGCTCCTTTATGGACCACACTAATTTTGGAAGGGTGGTCAGAGCTCCCAGGATTCATCCTGGGCGGCGTTATGTCCGCAAAGCTAAGGACACTCGTTTTCCCTTCCCTCAGGAGGTGCTTCAGGAGTGGTCGCAGTCCCCAAAGGTGGACGCTTCCATGACCAGGATTGCTGCACGCTCCCTTTTCTCTGCCTCTGATAGCTCCTCCTTGAAGGACGCAACGGATAGACAGGTCGAACAACTCGCCAAGTCTTCTTATGAGGCTGTGCGGTCTTCATTTGCCCCTAATTTTGCCACGGTCTGGACCCTGCAGGTGATCACCGCCTGTTTGGATGGTGTCACTGACCTGGCGGGGTCCAATTCAGAGGTCCTGGCGCTCACCGATAGGGAAAGAGCCTATGCGGATTACGCCAGGACAGCGACCTTAGAGACTGCCAGCCGCTCTGCTGTGGCTTCGGCCAATGCGATAGCGATACGCAGGTTGTTGTGGCTGCGTCTATGGGACTCGGATGCCACGTCAAAGAAGATTTTGCAAAGTCTTCCTTTCTCTGGTGACCGGCTGTTTGGAACCGAGCTGGATAAGCTGATAAAGGATTTTGCGGAGTCTAAGATCCCACAGAATAAGCCTAAGCCACGGTATACGGTTAAAAGGAACCCTAAACAGTGGTCCTTTCGTTCCGGCTCGCAATCATCAGCATCGTCCGCTCGCGTGGACAGAGGGGGCAAGCCCTCTACTCAGTGGCGTCCCAAGGGTCGCCAGAAGAAGCCGACGGGGCAGCAGCTGCCACCCCCAAACCCGCTTCCGCATGACTCGCTCTCTTGTCCTGCCGCCCCACAAGTGGGGGGCCGCCTGTCACGATTTCAGGACAGATGGTTACTCCACGTTCAAGATCAGTGGGTCCGAGACGTAGTCTCGCGCGGTTACAGGATAGAGCTGACGTCGCGGCCGGCGCACCGATTCCATCGGTCTGTCCCATCCCCAGAAAAGGCGCAGGCTTTTTATCGGGTGTTGGAGGGACTCCGCAGAGACGGAGTAGTGGTCCCAGTGCCTTCCGGGGAGAGGTTCCGGGGTTTTTACTCCAACCTCTTCATTGTCCCGAAGAAGGACGGCTCTTTTCGCCCGGTTCTGGACCTCAAGTTGTTCAACCGTCACGTGTTGGTTCGGAAGTTCCGTATGGAATCCCTGCGCTCCGTGATCGCAGCTGTGTCGCAGGGAGACTTCCTAGCGTCCATAGATATCCGGGACGCTTACCTTCACGTGCCCATTGCACAAGCTCACCAGCGCTGGTTGCGATTCGCAGTGGGGGACGAACACTTCCAATTCGTGGCGCTGCCTTTCGGGTTAGCCTCGGCACCGCGGGTGTTCACAAAAGTGATGGCGTCAATGATGGCTCTCCTACATGTGCAGGGACATGCCGTCATTCCCTATCTGGACGACCTGCTGGTCAGGGCTCCGTCGGAACACCTTTGTCGGAAGAGCCTAGAGGTGACCTTGCAGTCTTTGGAGCAGTTTGGGTGGCTTCTCAATATTCAGAAGTCAACCCTGGTTCCGACCCAGTCACTGACATATCTGGGCATGGACTTCCACACGGACTCAGCTCTGGTGTCTCTGCCGCGAGCAAAACAGCTGGCCATCCAATCAGGAGTGCAAGATCTCCTTCTGTCACCACACTCATCTCTACGGGTTTTGATGAAGCTGGTGGGGCGCATGGTGGCAGCGATAGAGGCGGTGCCTTTCGCGCAGTTTCGCCTCTGTCCTCTCCAGCTGGAAATTCTCCGCAGGTGGGACAAGAGGACGGCCTCTCTGAATCGGCTGGTGGTTCTTTCACAACCGACCAGGGATTCCCTACAGTGGTGGCGTCAGCCGTGTCACTTGTCACGGGGCCGGTCTTTCCTCAAACCGTCATGGCTAGTGGTGACCACCGACGCCAGTCTCAAGGGCTGGGGTGCGGTGTTCTTACACCACAGGGCTCAAGGCCTCTGGACGCAGTCAGAGTCGGCGTTGCAGATCAACGTACTGGAGATCAGGGCGGTCTATCTGGCACTCCTGGCTTTTCAGACCTTCCTGTCAGGACAGCCTATTCGGGTTCAGTCCGACAATGCGACGGCCGTCGCCTATATAAACCATCAGGGAGGGACCAGGAGTGCTCAGGCCCTAGCCGAAGTCCACCGCATTCTATCCTGGGTGGAGGACAACGACTGCTTGATCTCCGCAGTTCACATCCCAGGGGTCGAGAACTGGGAGGCCGATTACCTGAGCCGGCAGGGGATGGACGCAGGAGAGTGGTCTCTGCATCCGGACGTCTTCCGGGACATCTGCAGCAGATGGGGTGTCCCGGACGTGGACCTGATGGCCTCACGGCTGAATCATCAGGTGCCTCACTACATGGCAAGATCGTGGGACCCTCAGTCTCTGGGGGCGATGCCTTGATCCTGTGTTGGTCCGATTTCCAACTTCCATATGTGTTCCCTCCTCTGGCACTGATTCCCAAGGTTCTGTGGAAAATCAGGACGGAGTGCCGCGAAGCCATTCTGGTGGCACCGGACTGGCCCAGGAGGTCCTGGTATCCGGATCTGTGGCAACTGTCCGGCGGGAACCGGTGGGCTCTTCCAGACCGCGCAGATCTTCTCGCGCAAGGCCCTTTCTTCCACCTCAATTCCAGGGCCCTCAGATTGACTGCATGGCTCTTGAGGCCTGGCTTCTGACATCCAGGGGTTCTCTCCTACTGTGGTTAACACTATGAATCGGGCTAGAAAGCCCGTATCACGGAGGATATACCACAGAACGTGGAAAATCTTTTTCGCCTGGTGTGCTTCTGGCGGACGTTCACCGTGGCCCTTGTCAATTCCAACTCTGTTGGGTTTCCTACAGTCGGGGTTGGAGTTGGGGTTATCCCTCAGCTCCCTGAAGGGACAGGTATCAGCGCTTTCAGTGCTGTTTGACAGGCGCTTGGCGCTCCTTCCGAAGGACCGTCAATTTCTGCAGGGTGTGTCCCGGGTGGTCCTGCCATATAGGCGACCACTGGACCCATGGGACCTTAACATGGTTCTGACGGCCCTGCAGAAACCGCCGTTTGAGCCACTAAGGGATGTCTCCCTCTCTCGTCTGTCCCAAAAGGTTGTCTTTCTGGTGGCGATTACATCTCTGAGACGTGTTTCCGAATTGGCTGCACTGTCGTGCAGGTCACCCTTCCTGGTTGTCCACCAGGACAAGGTGGTGTTGCGCCCGAGAGCAGAATTCTTGCCGAAGGTGGTTTCCACTTTTCACTTGAACCAAGAGATTGTTCTCCCATCGTTTTGTCCCGCTCCTGTTCATCAGGTTGAGCGCGACCTCCACACTCTGGATCTCGTGAGGGCTGTACGCATTTGTGTGTCCAGGATGGCCTCCTTTCGGAGTTCGGACTCTTTGTTCATCCTTACGGCGGGTCGCTGTAAGGGGTCCGCGGCGTCAAAATCGACCTTAGCCAGGTGGATCAAGGCGCCCATTCAAGAGGCCTACCGTTCTACGGGTCTGCCTCTCCCGGTTGGCTTGAAGGCACACACGACCAGAGCCGTTGGTGCTTCCTGGGCTTTGCGACATTGTGCCTCTGCTCTGCAGGTGTGTCAGGCGGCCACGTGGTCCAGCCTGCACACTTTCTCTAAGCACTATATGGTGCATGCCCATGCCTCTGCGGATGCAAGTTTGGGCAGGCGGGTCCTCCAGGCAGCGGTGGCCCACCTTTAAGGGGGACCGCGTCTTTAAACATTTAGTGAGGAACTTTTCCCGCCCTGGGGTTTGCTTTAGGACATCCCCATTGTCTGGGTCTCCCATTATGATGATCAGAAAAAAGAGAATTTTGTTTACGTACCGTAAATTCTTTTTTCTTGAATCATCAATGGGAGACCCAGCACCCACCCAGTTGTTCCGTTGGATGTTTTTTTCCATGGACTGTACCCAGTTGGGACAGTGTTGTTTTACGGGTTGTTAGACCGTCAGTACACGGTTTTCCCGATGGTTCGGGTGTGGTTGTCTCCTCGCAGCTTATGGACCAAACTGAGGATATCTCCTGCGGTAGGGGTTTATAAGCGGAGGGGGCGGTTACTACAAGCTTGTAGTACCTAGTGTGGCCTCCGGAGGGCAGTGCCCTAAACCCCATTGTCTGGGTCTCCCATTGATGATTCAAGAAAAAAGAATTTATGGTACGTAAACAAAATTCTCTTTTTTTTTTTTTTTTTTTCTTCATCAACCCCCCTGACATAATAGAACGCCCTTGGACTTGGAGGCTGAACGACAACCTATTAATAGACTTGAACTGTGCATCTGACATAAATAAGACAATAGACCTGTTCTTGACAGACCATGCAAATGATGACACACAAACACCAGTTACATGTGAGGCCCTTAAATGTGTCCTCTTGGGAGTCCTAATTAAACATAGTTCTCGCCTTAAAAACAAAAAGTCCGCTAGAGTTCTGTATTTCTTAGATAAAATACATTTACTAGAAAAATGACATAAAGACAATTTTTGTCTCCGGTGGTTTCAGGAGGGTTACTAAGAGGAACTCCGATCCCTTCTGAATGAGCAATCTTTGAAGTACAGAAACAGATTTTAGACTCCCCTTATGTAATAAGGCAAATAAGTGCGCCTACTGCACCCCCGGACTCTGACTACTTATATTCCCTGACTACAAGGCCAATCGGTCAGACATCTCCAACCCAATGGAAATATTGGAGATAATGAGAAGGTACTATCAAACCTTATATTAAAGGGGCAACCTACCTTGATGATAATCCCCATAGAATGCAGATGCGGATAGACCGATACATTGCAAATACACCACTCCCCTGGACTGAACCCAGAGCTCGCACTGAAACTAGAGGAGAATATTTTCAAGAGTGAAGTAGACGAGGTTATAAAAAATGGGCGGGCCTGGACAGGTTCTCCCCTCCCCAATTTTACCCATGCTTTATTGAAAGGTTAAAGTCCTACCTACCAAAGGTATATAACTCTATATCAAGTTCTTCTACGTTTATACCACAATCTCTCAAAGCTTTTATTACAGCGATCCCAAAACTGGGTAAGGACTCCTCAATCGTGTAACTATAGGCCGATCTCTCTGATCAACGTGGATATTAAGTTTTTCTCTGTTATTAACCAATTGCTTGGCGGCTCTACTTCCATCAATTATCCTTTCTGACCAGTTGGGATTTGGACAGGGGAGAGAGACCATAGATGGGGTAATCAAAACCCTATCCTTGATGGCATATGCGAAGGGCCTGCAAACACTGTTGAGACTGATATGTCGATGCTGAGGCATTTGACTGTGTACACTTTGGCTTCTTAATATCCGCATTCAGACAAGTGGGATTGGGTGAGGGATTCAACCACAAAATTGAAGCACTATACTCCCATCGGATCACTTGTATAAAAATAAATGGACCACTACCGGACCCAATAAAAATCAATAATGGTACGAGACAGGGATGCCCTTTCTCACTGTGGCGATTGAGCATCTAGTGGTAAGGGGGGAACCCCAGTGTGCACGGTATGTTGATCGGTCGGACTCAATACAAAGCATCCTTATATGCCGATGACCACCTACTGTACATTTCTCAACCACATATCACTTTACCCGCATTGATGTCTGAATTTGCAAATTCAGACAGAGGCGCGCAATTTTAAAATGGGTTATAATAAAACCAAGTCCTTATATATTCCTATCAACAGATGATGTTGAAAGGGGGAAAAGCAACTTTCCATTTAATTGGCAACCAACAGCTATCAAATATTTAAGTATACAGGTCCCATCAGATTTGAGTAAGCTATATCAGTTAAATTACCATACTCTACTAAGCAAAACCCTACAAGATTTTTGAAATGTGCGACCAGAAAACGATATTGTGGTTTGGTCGTATGAACACATTTAAAATGGACATGCTTCTCTGTTTTCCTTACATCTTCCAAGCGGTTCCGATTATTCCACCACAGGCAGGCAATCTTTAAAACTATAATATCTGCGTTGATCAGGTTCATTTAGCGGCAGTCTAGACTCGGACTGAAATATCAGACATTGACCAGACCCAAGGCCCGGGTGTGGGGGGCCTGGGCCCCCCAGACCTGAAGTTGTACAACCAGTCTGCCCTAGTATTTCGCCTTCTAGATATCCAGATACCCAGATATCACACATTTGCGTCAGCCAGGGAATGTCCAGGGGGCGTGTTTGTATTGGAGCTTGCATGGAAATGGGAAACTGGTTGTTTCCTCCCAGTCTCTTACAAACACGCCCCCTCCCCCAGTTTACACTATGGCTAGCCACCCCCAGGGCTCCGACAGCCCACCCCAACGCCTAATGTCACCACCCACTCCCAGTGTACACAGCGGTCCCCACTGCACTGACACACTGTGCCGAATCCGCTGCTGTGAAGAAGATTCGGCACACTGTCAGTGCAGTGGGGACTGCTGCATGAGTCTGCTCTTGCCCTGTGGTCTCTGCAGGGGAGTCCGATGCTTCTCTCCATACCACCCATACCATAGAGCCAGTGACTGTGGTATAGAGGACTGCTCCACCGGCTCTGTGCTCTATGGTACTGGAGGTATGGAGAGAGAAGCATCGGGCTCCACAGCAGAGTCCCGGGTTGCAAAGTGCAGACCTCTGCTCCCCCTGCACAGAGCCCAAAGGGTGAACGCACACACATGCAGCAGTCCCCACTGCACTGACAGTGTGCCGAATCATCTTCACAGCAGCGGATTCGGCACAGTGTGTCAGTGGAGCAGGGGACTGCTGTGTGGAACGGGGGTGGGTGGTGTTATTAGGGGGTGGAGCAGGCTGTAGAAGCCCTGGGGGTGGCCGGCCATACTTAGTCTGGGGGGGGGGGGCGGACCTGTAGGAGCCCTGGGGGTGGCTGGCCATAGTGTAGAGTGAGGGAGGGGGCGTGTTTGTAGGAGACTGTGAGGAAATGACCAGTTACCCATCTCCATGCAGGCTTTAATACAAACACGCCGCAAATATGTGATATATAGGTAACTATGCAAAATATTGATAGCATGCATATTACAAACTGTCAACATTTTGGAACTTGCACATGAATGATTGCAAAAGCCCGGACAACCCCTTTAAGCTGAAATCTTGATCTGCACATGCGCTGCCTTTTGTGCTATTTTATTGTCTGGATTCACACCACTGATGACGGCAGCCGTGTGGAAGGGGAGGGAGGCGGAGGGGTGGAAAGCAAAAAGACTCTACCCCCAAGTCCCGCTCCTATGCACACAAATACACAAGACGTTATCAGATGAAGATTTTTGAGGAAGATTATTCAGCAACCACATTAGATTCCTCAACTACAGGTATCTGTTTACAGCGCCATTATGGCCATGGCTTTACTTAGTGCTAAATCCTGCTGACAAACCCCCTTTACCATTTTCCATTTTTGCATTTGTTTTTCTCTTATCGCTTCATTGGGGGACACAGGACCCATGGGAGTTATGCTGCTTATCCCTAGGAGGCTGACACTAAAGGCCATGTTACACACAGAGATATCTCTTCAGATATTGGTCACTGATCTCTGGTTGCAGTGAAATCATGGACACATTGTTCCATTTTGTGGCTGTGTACAAAATGGAGCAATGTGTCCATGATTTCACTGCAACCAGACATCTGTGACCAATATCTGAAGCGATATGTGTGTGTAACGTGGCCTTTAGTAAATGTGAAAACAATTAGCTCCTCCTCTGCCGTATACACCCCCTGGCTGGGCCAGGCCACGCCAGTTTTAGCTTGGTGTCTGTAGGAGGCACATCTCTCTTTTCAACGTTTCCTTTTTCTCCGGAATCTTTTTTTTTTAATTTTTTTACAGTCAACACATTAGACGGGCGATGGCACCCTAAAGGGGCACCACTGTCCTAAAACCACCAACAGGCGGCAACATGGAGTGTCTGCTCCACGTACCCCCTCATGCGACGTTGGAGTCATCAGGGCTGTGCCTACCTTTTTATGTGTTTTATGGGCGACTGTACCCCTAGGGCACCGATTTCCTGCAACCACCAAAGGACAGGCACGCGGACCTTCGCCTCCCTGTATCCCCTTCCGCACCTGATGCAGACACGAGTAACAAGGACCGACTTCGGCTCTCCTCAGCCTCCCTACTAGGGACCTGGGTTGAGACCTACAATCCTGCACTACTCTGCTCCAGCTGGACCCAGCAGCAGCTCACAGCTGGTACCTTCACCATCCGCTTTTTCCATCACTGGGCTCCCTAGCCTCCCACTAGGCAGCCTGGGTTGAGGCACTTTATACAGGACCTCACAGCTTGCAGGTGAGATCATTCCACAGTCACTGCCCTCTTGAAGGTGCTCAGCCATAATTCCTGCGTAACACTCCGGTGGAGTGCTCCTCTCTTTGTCTCTGGGCTCCCGCTCACCATGCTGCGACCACCACCTAAGCCGCTGCTGCCTGCTCCGCAACTTCAGGCCCCAGCTTGGGCCTTCTTACATCCTCCTTGACGCGGCGCCATCGGGAGGGCGGTAACCACGCCCCTGATGTTGCGTAGGCGCTAATCCAACCCACCACTCCTTCCACACCCCCGGAAGTGGGTAAGCCACTCTATTTAACGGGGAGAGGGGAGGCAAAAAAAAAAAAAAAAACATTTTTAACTTCTTTTCCTGTCCCTATCACCATGTCCTTTACTTCAATATCTATTGTTCTATGCGCTCTTGCTGGAAGACAATGACATAGAGGGACACTCCAACACTGTGCATAACTCCATTCACTACTAATCTTTACCATGTCTTGTATTTCACTGTTTTCTTATGTGCTCTCGCCACCAATTTTTATCACCCCATCCCACCTCCATCACCACTCATTCACATCGGCCCCTCTCTCCTGCCCTACTCTATGTACAGCTCCCATGCTATCTTCAGTTTACTGAAGACTCTCAGCCCATCATATTCCAAAGTTTGTCACAATAAATCATGTCCTAATTCCAAAAACTATCTGCTCTTTCTCTTTTTACTGCTGCTCCTCTCAGGTGATATCTCTCCCAACCCTGGTCCACCCTCTGCTAACTTCAACCCCTCTCCCACCTCACACAGAAACCTCACTAACCTTATTAATATCACCTGCACACCTTCATCTCCCTCTTTTAATTGCGCTCTCTGGAATCCACGGTCTGTATGCAACAAACTTCCCTTCATTCACAATTACTTCCTTACAAACTCTCTTAACCTGCTGGCCCTCACAGAAACCTGGATCCAGGACTCAGACACTGCTTCCCCTGCTGCTATTTCTTACGGCGGCTTACACTTCTCTCACTCCCCTAGACCTGTGAACAGACGTGGCGGTGGAGTTGGCCTCCTCCTGTCCCCACAATGTACTTTCCAAGTCATTCCTCCAGCCCCATCACTCTCATTCCCTTCTTTTGAGGTTCATACCATTAGGCTATTCCATCCCCTCCCCCTCAAAGTAGCGGTGGTATACCACCCCCCAGGGTCACCCACCCAGTTCCTCGACCATTTCTCCACTTGGCTCCCGCATTTCATGTCCTCAGATTTACCAACCCTTATTCTGGGAGACTTTAACATTCCCATAAACAGCCCCATCTCTCCATCTGCATCCCAGCTCCTATCTCTAACTACCTCTCTTGGCCTATCACAGCTCTCAACCTCTGAGACGCACGAAAATGGTAACACCCTTGACCTTGTCTTTACCCGGCTCTGCTCATCCTCCCCCTTGGATAACTCAACTCTACTCTCTGACCACAACATTCTCTCCTTCTCACTCACTAACCCTCGGCCAACACAGCCCAATCCTACCTATCACACATCCAGAAATCTACAGGCCATTAACCCTCAAGCACTCAGACTTCCTCATCTCATCTCTATCCCCAATCTCTTCAATCTCCTCTCCAGATCAGGCAGTAAATCACTACAATGACTCTCTCAGAAGCTCCCTGGACCAAGTAGCGCCTCTCACCTGCAGAACCTCCAAACAGAGGACAAAACAGCCCTGGCTCACACCACAAACTCGATTCCTCCAGCGATGCTCCAGGAGTGCTGAACGTCTATGGAGGAAAACTCGCTCACCAGGAGACTTTATCCACTATAAATTCATGCTAAAAACCTACAACTCTGCCCTTCACCTTGCCAAACAGACCTACTTCACCACCCTGGTCTCCTCACTATCCAACAATCCAAAAAAACTCTTTGACACCTTTCACTCTCTCCTCAGTCCTAAAGTGCAGGCCCCCATCACTGACCTCTGTGCTGATGACCTAGCTTCCTACTTCATGGAGAAAATAGACAACATCCGCCAGGAAATCAACTCTCAGCCTCCAAGCGCTGCCACCCCCATTCTTCCCCACATCTCCTCCGGTTCACTCTCCACATTTGATCCAGTCAGAGAAGAAGTCGTCTCCAGGCTCCTTTCTTCCTCTCGTCCCACCACATGCACTACTGACCCCATTCCCTCACACCTGCTCCAGTCCCTCTCTCCAGTCGTCACCACTCATCTAACCAAAATCTTCAATCTCTCCCTCACTTCTGGCATTTTCCCCTCTTCCTTCAAACACTCAATCATTACTCCATTATTAAAGAAAACCACTCTCGACCCAACCTGCACAAATAACTACAGACCAGTCTCCAACCTCCCCTTCATCTCTAAACTCTTGGAGCGCCTGGTCTATTCCCGCCTCACCCGTTACCTCTCCGCTCACTCTCTTCTAGATCCATTACAGTCTGGTTTCCGCCCCCTTCACTCCACAGAAACTGCCCTCATCAAAGTGACCAATGACCTTCTGACAGCAAAACGTAATGGTGACTACTCTCTGCTTATTCTCCTTGATCTCTCTGCAGCTTTTGACACTGTCGACCATCAGCTCCTACTCTCTATGCTGCACTCTATTGGCATAAAGGACACTGCTCTCTCCTGGCTCTCCTCCTATCTTTCTGACCACTCTTTCAGTGTATCTTTTGCTGGCTCCACTTCTTCCCCTCACTATTGGGGTCCCTCAGGGTTCAGTCCTTGGCCCTCTCCTCTTCTCTCTCTACACGGCCCCGATTGGACAGACCATCAGCAGATTTGGCTTTCAGTAGCATCTTTATGCTGATGACACACAACTATACACTTCAGCCCCTGACCTTACCCCTGCGGTATTAAAGAACACCAATGACTGTCTAGCTGCAGTTTCCAATATCATGTCCACTCTCTATTTGAAACTAAACCTTTCCAAAACTGAACTTCTTCTGCTCCCCCCATCCACTAACCTCCCTAAATCGGACATCTCTCTCTCAGTATGCGGCACCACGATAACGCCTAGACAGCAGGCTCGCTGTCTGGGTGTTATGTTTGACACCGATCTCTCCTTCTCCTCCCACACGCAATCTCTCATCCGCTCCTGTCGCTTACACCTGAAGAATATCTCTAGAGTCCGCCCCTTTCTCACCCTGGAAACAACAAAAACCCTCACCGTGGCCCTAATCCATTCCCGCCTTGACTATTGCAACTCTCTATTAAGCGGCCTCCCCCTCACCAGACTTTCTCCTCTCCAGTCCATCCTTAATGCAGCAGCCAGGATCACCCATCTGGCCAATCGTTACTCAGATGCCTCTGCTCTGTGCCAGTCATTGCACTGGCTGCCCGTATACTACAGGATCAAATTCAAATTGCTTGTTCTCACCCACAAAGCTCTTCACAGAACAGCACCCCCCTACCTCTCCTCCCTCATCTCTGTCTATCACCCCACCTGCTCTCTACGTTCCTCAAATGACCTTCGACTAACATCTGCACTAATCCGAACCTCCCACTCCCGGCTCCAAGACTTTTCCAGAGCTAAACCAAACCTCTGGAATGCTTTACCCAAAGAAATCAGGACTATCCATAACTTGTATGGCTTCAGACGATCCCTAAAAACCATCTTTTTAAGGCGGCCTATCATACTCCCTAATAGAAGTCCATTGTACTGTAGACAGTGAATGGCCTATCCTCTGGACATTACTCTTCTACAAACTCCACCAAACCATAAAGGTCTACACAGACTGTCTGATGACCATCCATGTAAGCTTAGCCCTATGCCCCATTTCCTCAAGATGCCTGGACCATCAGTGCAATAAGCCCCGGCACCTTGTGCAACCCCTATCCCGTTGTAGATTGTAAGCTCTTTTGAGCAGGGTCACCTTCATTTCTTGCTTTATTTATTGTATTTTTTTTTTTTTTTTCACATTGATTCTATGCCTATTGTTTTGTATCCAATTATTGTACTTTATTTGTTCTCTACTGTAATTACTTACTGTATTTTCTGTACTCTAACCCTACATTGTAAAGCGCTGCGGAATATGTTGGCGCTATATAAATAAAGCTTTTATTATTATTATTAAGTGCGCGCTCTGGCCCTGCAGTTTCTGCTCCGCCTCTCTGTTTTGCCGCTCTCAGCATCAGGAAGCTACCTCGGAGACCGACACACGTGGACCAGCATCTGGGACACAGGACCATCCGGCTGCATCCTTCCGGACAAGACATTGGATGCACAGGGCTGTGCATACACTCTCTCGTTTCTTAGCATAGACTCCTGCTGCAGCTGCAGTTAGCTACTCCTCTGACCCCAGCCCTGATCCCCCTGCAGCCTCTTTGCACTCACAACATGCAATCCTCAAAAGCCTCAGAGATCCAAACCCCATACGGTTTATTACTCCTCCTGTGTCACCTGCCACTCTGACTTCTCGCGTCGTCATACCACCCCTCACTGTCAGGCCTGTACCCCTGAAAAAGCCCAGGAGCCCTCCGCCACTGCCAGCACAGAGCCCAGAGCCCCGAGTCTGCCGGAATGGGTTTTATTCTTGTCCCAATCAATGGAAAAGCTGTCTCAGAACCTGGTCCAAGCCATGCAGTACCGCCCTCAGAGCAGCACTGACTGCCAGGGCAGGGTACTCGCAGATGTTGCCTCGCTGGAGGGTCCATCAGACGACCGAGTTCGTACCACTCTGCGGTTGCGGTCAGAAAGAGGTCTTACAGAAACGTGTCACCTGTTTCTTCCCATGGTTCTCAAACCTCTCCCTCTTGACACCAGGGACCATACCCTACCATATCTGAAGAGCCCCGGGATGGTGAATCCGAACCTGACCTGGACGACTCTTTCGACAGACTTTTCTGACGATCAGGCGTAAATTGATTTCCTAATGGCAGCTGTCAACCACACACTAAATGTCGTCGACATTCCGCCCACAACATCGGTACACATTCCAGGGGTGGAGAATTGGGCGGCGGACTTTCTAAAGTCATCAGGGTCTCGCCGCCGGAGAATGGTCCCTCCACCCGGAGGTGTTTTGCCAAACATGCCGCCGCTGGGGGACTCCGGACGTGGATCTGATGGCATCTCGATTGAATGCCAAATTTCCTGCGTTCATAGCCTGGTCATACGACCCAATGTCTATTGGAGCGGACGCACTAGTATGTTGCTGGTGTCTGTTCCGCCTGCCATACATTTGAATACATGTGAATGACAGGCATCAACCTCAAGGTGTAGGTGCAAGCAGAAAAAAAATAACCTTTATTTCAGTAGATGTATCTGCTGCAACACTATAAACACTATATAAGTGCACATTAATGAGTGCAAGAAGTGGCTAGACTGCACAGCTAATATAGATACAATGCAAATGGATTATAGCAATCACTGCTCTAGATATAATGCAAAATGGAATACTTGGCTTCAACAGTGGCCACTGTGGAGTGCCTGGTGACCAGGGATATGATAGTGTTGCAGCAGTTAACCTTTCTTTCAATACTTCTAACTCCAGACTGGCCCAGGCGCACCTGGTACGCCGACCTGGTACAGCTTATCGCAGACATCCCATGGAGCCTCCCAGATCGGCCAGATCTCCTGGCTCAGGGTCTTATCTTCCACCAGAATTCCAGAGTTCTGAATTTGACGACGTGACCGTTGAGACCTGGGTCTTAACGCGCGCTGGGTTCTCCCCTCATGTCATCAACACCATGATCAAAGCCCATAAACTGGCCTTATCTCGCATTTCCCACTGTACGTGGAAACTGTTTTTCCTCATGCTGAAAAGACCGAGCATGCTCTCCTCTTCCTCTGTTTATTCCCGTGGTTCTAAGTTTCCTCTAGTCTGGCTTACAATCCGGACTGGCCCTGAGCTCACTAAAATGACAGATCTCTGCTCTTTCAGTTATTTACCAATGACACCACCACCTCACCTCGAAGTCCCAAGTTAGAACTTTCCTCCAGGGAGTATCCAGCTTGGCTCCTCCTTACAGGAGAACTCTGGAATCATGGGACCTTATTTTGGTCTTGGACGGACTTCAAAAATCACCTTTTGAGCCCCTGAGAGAGAGGTCTTTCTGCCTCTTGTCCTGGAAAGTAGCTCTCCTGGTGGCAATTACGTCCATCAGACACGTTTCAGAGTTAGCGGCACTTTCTTGCCAAGAGTCTTTTCTTTCCTTCCATCGAGACAAGGTGGTATTTCATCCAGTCCCCACCTTCCTTCCAAAGGTGACCTCTTCTTTTCACGTCAACGAGGACATCATCCTGCCGTCCTTCTGTCCGGCGCCGGGTGGAGAAGGCGCTGCATACCCTGGACTTTGTTAGGGCCCTCAGGTAATACATTTCCAGAACAGCTCCCTTCCGGAAGACAGATACTCTGTTTGTTCTCCTGGAGGGTCCACGAAAAGGGCAGGCAGCTTCAAAAACTACTCTGGCTCGTTGGATACGTTCCGCCATCCAGGAAGCCTACCGTCTAAGGAATGTCCCATTCCCAGCAAACTATGGGCTCACTGCACTCTTGCGGTTGGGGCATCCTGGGCCATTCGGCACCAGGCTTCAGTGGTGCAAGTGTGCAAGGCTACCTGGTCTAGTCTACACACATTCGCAAAGCACTACAAGGTCCATACCCAGGCCTCAGCTGATGCCAGCCTTGGTAGACTGAGCCTTCAGGCGGCGGTGGCGCACCTATCTACGTAGGTGGCTCAGGAAGTCTGGGACTGTTCCTTCCTCTTTGGGTTGTGGTCCTTTTCCCACTCAGGGACTGCTTTAGGATGTCCCTTGGTCCTGTGTTCCCTAATAAGGCGATGGAGAAAAACAGATTTTTGTGTACTCACTGTAAAATCTTTTTCTCTGAGTCCTCATTGGGGGACACAGCACCCACCCTGTTGCCCATTGGGGCATTTTTTCTCTTTTTGACTTCTCAGGTTTTTTTTGTTTGTTTTTTTCTGGTCATCATAATGGGAGACCCAGACAATGGGGTTTAGGGCGCTGCCCTCCGGAGGTCACACTAGGTACTACAAGTTTGTAGACACCGCCTCCTCCGCTTATAAACCCCTACCGCAGGGAACATCCTCAGTTTTAAACTTAGTGTGCTCGGAGGATCACGCTTTGCTTGCACTTCACTGCATTCTCACTACTTACGTGATGGCGTCTGAAGACAAGGTAATATGGTCCTAGTCGGGACCTGCGACAGCCTCCCCGCTCACCCTTTGTGGCACACGCTGGTGGAGGTACCGGAGGGCCTAGTGCCTGGACACTCTGTGTTCTCCCGGTACGCTGTTGCGCTCCTTTCCATCCCTCTCTGGGGGGCTCTGGAGAGTGGGAGATGGGAGCCTTGCACAGCTCCGCTCCGTCCGAGGCCTCCCTAAATGGTGCTTACAGACCGGACTGGAGCCAGCCCAGTCCGAGGCCTCCCTAAATGGTGCTTACACTCCGGACTGGGCTGAACCCCCGTCCGAGGCCTCCCTAAATGGTGCTTACAGACCGGACCGGCACTGAGGCATTCTGTGTCTCCTGTGTGCCTGGGGGTAGTGTCTGTCACTTTGTGTCCTGACACTCAGACCGCGCGTTACCCTCGGGTCCGCGGATCTGGTGGTGTACCCTGTGCTGGGGTCACCCTGGCTGACCGCCCTGTGTGTCACAGGGGCTGAGGCCGTAGACTGTGCATGTTTGTATGTGCTGACAGTCTGTGTATGTGTGTGTGATGATTCCGCACTTTTTTCCCGCGCTGCGGGCTCCAGCACCTCCATTACAGAGGCTGCTTGGAGGAGGAGAAGCAGCCCTTACGATGACGTCACCGGGGGGCGTGTGCGTGTGCTCCCGCGTGTTCCCGGCGCCGCCCACTTCTGTGCTGGCGGCGGCCATCTTCTCCCTCACTTCCCGGCTGGGTTCTACGGCAGCACGTGTCTGCACTTCAGAGGGAGACCGGAACTCGCGGAGGTCACGCACGCACACCGCTTCCTCCCACCGCGTTACTGCGGTCGGTAAGCCACCGGGATTCCCGGTTTGTTTGTTTGGCTTTGGCCTCTACTACCCCTACTGTGGCTATGTCCTCAGTAAGGAAGCATGCTGCTAAGGCGGCGGATAACACCACTACCTGTGCTACTTGCAAGGGAACTTTGGTGGAGGGGTCCTGCAATAACTGCGGACGCCCAGAAGCCCGGACTGGCTCAGCTGAGGCAGCAGCAGCTCCGGTGCTGTACCCTGAGGTTCAGGTGATCCCAGGGCCATGGGAAGCACAGAACAGGATCAATGAATCCTTGCTGTCCCAGGTGTCCTCCATGTCGCAGTCACTGGAGGCACTGCATAGGAGACTGGAAAGCCCAGCTACTCCTTCCAGCTACCCCCGGGTGTCTCCCTCTTCTGCTGTGAGACCCCCTAAGCGGGCTCGTCGTGAGGATTCACCCGAGCTCCAGGCTCTCTCTGAGGAGGAGCGTTCCTCTGATGATGAGGAAGATGATGGGGGTTCAAACTTCGGGTCTGTGTCTGTGTCTGAACCTCCAGACGGGGTGGAGGATCTGGTGTCCTCCATCAATGAGACCTTGCGTCTCGTGACTCCCCCTGAAGAGGTGGTCGTGCACCCGAAGGAGGTCTATCAATGGCTGCGGCCTGAGGCTAGACCAAGTGGCTCCTTCATGGACCACACTAATTTTGGAAGGGTGGTTAGAGCTCCCAGGTTACATCCTGGGCGGCGCTATGTCCGCAAACCTAAGGACAATCGCTTCCCCTTCCCCCAGGAGGTGCTTCAGGAATGGTCGCAGTCTCCAAAGGTGGACGCTTCCATGACTAGAATTGCTGCACGCTCCCTTTTCTCTGCCTCTGATAGCTCCTCGCTGAAGGATGCTACTGATAGACAGGTCGAGCAACTCGCCAAGTCTTCCTATGAGGCTGTGGGGTCTTCATTTGCCCCTAATTTTGCCACGGTCTGGACCTTGCAAGCGATTACTACCTGCTTGGATGGTATCACTGACCTGGCAAAGTCCAGTCCGGAGGTCCTGGCACTCACTGAGAGAGCAAGGGCCTATGCGGACTACGCCAGGACGGCGTCTCTGGAAACTGCCACTCGCTCAGCTGTGGCTTCGGCCAATGCGATAGCGATCCGCAGGTTGTTGTGGCTGCGTCTTTGGGACTCAGATGCCACATCTAAGAAGATTTTGCAGAATCTTCCATTCTCTGGTGACAGACTTTTTGGCACAGAGCTGGACAAGCTGATCAAGGATTCTGCTGAGTCTAAGATACCGCAGAATAAGCCTAAGCCACGGTATACCGTTAAGAGGAACCCAAAGCAGTGGTCCTTTCGGTCCGGCTCACAGTCATCAGCACCGTCCGCTCGCACGGACCGAGGGGGCAAGCCCGCTTCTCAGTGGCGCTCCAAGAGTCGTCCAAAGAAGCCGGCGGGGGCAGCAACTACCACCCCCAAACCCGCCTCTACATGACTCACTCTTTCATCCTGCCTCCCCACAGGTGGGGGGCCGCTTGTCTCGCTTTCAGGACAAGTGGCTACTTCACGTTCAAGATCAGTGGGTTCGAGACGTAGTCTCGCGAGGTTACAGGATAGAGCTGACGTCAAAACCATTATCCCGATTCCATCGGTCTGTTCCATCCCCAGAAAAGACTCAGGCTTTTCTCCGGGTGTTGGAGGGACTCCGCAGAGACGGAGTAGTGGTCCCAGTGCCCACGGCAGAGAGGTTCAGGGGTTTTTACTCCAACCTCTTTATTGTCCCAAAGAAGGACGGCTCCTTTCGACCGGTCCTAGACCTAAAATTGTTCAACCGTCACGTGTTGGTGCGGAAGTTCCGCATGGAATCCCTACGTTCCGTTATCGCGGCTCTGTCGCAGGGGGACTTCCTAGCGTCCATCGATATCAGGGACGCTTACCTTCACGTGCCCATTGCACCGGCTCATCAACGCTGGTTACGATTCGCAGTGGGGGACGACCATCTCCAATTTGTGGCCCTACCCTTCGGGTTGGCCTCTGCACCAAGGGTGTTCACGAAGGTGATGGCATCTATGATGGCTCTCCTGCACGTGCAGGGTCACGCCGTCATACCCTATCTGGACGACCTATTGGTCAGGGCGCCATCGGAAGACCTTTGTCGGGTGAGCCTGGAAGCGACCATGAGGTCTCTGGAACAGTTCGGGTGGCTTCTCAATACTCAGAAGTCGACCCTGGTTCCGACCCAGTCATTGACATATCTGGGCATGGATTTCCACACGGACTCAGCCCTGGTGTCTCTACCTCAGGCCAAGCAGCTGGCGATCCACTCAGGAGTACAGCACGTTCTCCTGTCACCTCACTCATCCCTTCGGGAATTGATGAGACTGGTGGGACGCATGGTAGCGGCAATAGAGGCGGTGCCATTTGCACAGTTTCGTCTCCGTCCTCTCCAGCTGGAGATTCTTCGCCGGTGGGACAAGAGAGCGATCTCTCTGAATCGGTTGGTGGCACTATCGCAACCGACCAGGGACTCCCTGCAGTGGTGGCTACAGCCACGTCACTTGTCACGGGGAAGATCCTTCCTCAAACCTTCTTGGTTAGTGGTGACCACCGACGCCAGTCTGAAGGGCTGGGGCGCGGTGTTCTTACACCACAGGGCTCAAGGCCTCTGGACTCAGGCGGAGTCGACGTTGCAGATCAACGTCCTGGAAATCAAGGCGGTCTATCTGGCGCTCCTGGCGTTTCAGAAATTCCTGGCAGGACGACCCATTCGGGTACAGTCCGACAATGCGACGGCCGTCGCCTACATAAATCATCAGGGAGGGACCAGAAGCGCTCAGGCCCTCGCCGAAGTCCACCGCATCCTATCGTGGGTGGAGGAACACGACTGCTTGATCTCCGCAGTTCACATCCCAGGGGTCGAGAACTGGGAGGCCGACTACCTGAGCCGGCAGGGGATGGACGCCGGAGAGTGGTCCCTGCATCCAGACGTCTTCCGGGACATCTGCAGCAGATGGGGCACTCCGGACGTGGATCTGATGGCCTCAAGGCTGAATCATCAGGTGCCCCAGTACGTGGCGAGATCGTGGGATCCTCAGTCCCTGGGGGCGGATGCTCTGATACTGAGTTGGTCCAGCTTCCAACTGCCGTATGTGTTCCCTCCTCTGGCTCTGATTCCCAGGGTCCTGTGGAAGATCAGGTCGGAGTGCAGGATAGCCATTCTAGTGGCTCCAGATTGGCCCAGGAGGTCCTGGTATCCGGACCTGTGGCAACTGTCAGGCGGACACAGGTGGGCTCTTCCAGAACGCGCAGATTTACTCGCACAAGGCCCATTCTTCCACCTCAATTCCAGGGCCCTCAGATTGACTGCATGGCTCTTGAGGCCTGGCTCCTGACATCTAGGGGTTTCTCCCCTACAGTGGTGGCCACTATGAATCGGGCTAGGAAGCCTGTTTCCAGGAAGATGTACCACCGGACGTGGAAGATCTTTTTTGCCTGGTGTGCCTCTGGTGGACGGTCTCCTTGGCCCTTGTCCATTCCGACGTTGTTGGCTTTCTTACAGTCGGGTTTGGAGTTGGGATTGTCCCTTGGCTCTTTGAAATGTCAAGTATCAGCACTTTCGGTGCTGTTTGACAGGCGATTGGCGCTCCTCCCGAAGGTGCGTCAATTTCTGCAGGGGGTGTCGCGGATGGTTCCGCCCTATAAGAGACCTCTGGACCCTTGGGACCTTAACATGGTCCTGGCGGCATTACAGAAACCGCCGTTTGAGCCATTGAGAGATGTTTCTCTATCCCGTCTGTCCCAGAAAGTGGCCTTTCTGGTGGCGATTACGTCTCTAAGGAGGGTCTCAGAATTGGCTGCACTATCGTGCAAGTCACCCTTTCTGGTGGTTCACCAAGACAAGGTGGTGTTGCGCCCACGGCCAGAATTCTTGCCGAAGGTGGTTTCAACTTTTCACCTGAACCAGGAGATTGTTCTCCCATCATTTTGCCCCGCTCCCGTTCATCAGGTGGAGCGCGACCTCCATACTCTGGATCTCGTGAGAGCTGTACGCATTTATGTGTCCAGGACCGCCTCCTTCCGGAGTTCGGATTCCTTATTTGTTCTTACGACAGGTCGCTGTAAGGGGTCCGCGGCTTCGAAGTCAACCTTGGCCAGATGGATTAAGGCGTCCATTCAAGAGGCTTACCGGTCCTCTGGTTTGCCTCTCCCGGTGGGATTGAAGGCTCACTCCACCAGGGCTGTAGGTGCCTCTTGGGCCTTGCGACATCGAGCGTCTGCTCTACAGGTGTGTCAGGCGGCCACTTGGTCCAGCCTGCACACTTTCTCTAAGCACTATATGGTGCATGCCCATGCCTCTGCGGATGCAAGTTTGGGCAGGCGGGTTCTCCAGGCGGCGGTTGCCCACCTTTGAAGGGAACCATGTGTTATCCGTCTTGTTGAGGAACTCTTCCCGCCCTGGGGTATTGCTTTAGGACATCCCCATTGTCTGGGTCTCCCATTATGATGACCAGAAAAAAGAGAATTTTGTTTACGTACCGTAAATTCTTTTTTCTTTAATCATCAATGGGAGACCCAGCACCCACCCAGTTGTTCCTTTGCATGTTTTGCATTTGTTCTGCTCTCTGTTGAGACAGTGTTTGCCGGGTTGTTGAACCGTCTGTGTACGGCATTCTTCCCGATGTTTCGGGTGTGGTTTATTTTCTCCTCGCAGCTTATGGACCAAACTGAGGATGTTCCCTGCGGTAGGGGTTTATAAGCGGAGGAGGCGGTGTCTACAAACTTGTAGTACCTAGTGTGACCTCCGGAGGGCAGCGCCCTAAACCCCATTGTCTGGGTCTCCCATTGATGATTAAAGAAAAAAGAATTTACGGTACGTAAACAAAATTCTCTTTTTTAGCATGTCTACAATTGGTTAAACTGTGTTTGTTTTTCCTTTTTTTTTTTTTTTTTTCTCTTCTGTTGTCCTACTGCTTGTTCACTAAAATTGGTGTGGCCTGGCCCAGTCGGGGTGTATACTGCAGAGGAGAAGCTAATTGTTTTCACATTTACTTAGTGTCAGCCTCCTAGGGATAAGCAGCATAACATGCATGGTCCTGTGTCCCCCAATGATGGCTCAGAGAAAACTGTTTTACGGTGCGTACACAAAAATCAGTTTTTTCTCTTCTTCTTCAAAGAACCATAACCTTTATATTTTTCGTCAATCTAGCCGTATGAGTGCTTGTTGTTTTGCAGGGTGAGTTGTATTTTTGGAAGACACCATTCATTCTGTCACAGTGTACTTAGAATTTTTTCCCCTGTTTTAAGTGCTGTGAAATTGCAATAAAAAAGGGAAATTCTGCAATTGTTCTTTGGGTTGCTTTAGTCACCATTTTCCGAGACCTGTAACATTCTCATTTTTTTGTGTTCTGTTAAGTGAGGGCTATGTTTTTTTTTTTTTTGCATCCTTAGCATATTTTTTTACTGCCACCAATATAGGAGGAGATGCAATGTCGCAGCAGCCAAAAATAAAAATTCTGGCGTTTCTAATTTCATGTTTTTGTTTTTTTTTTTTACACTAAACATTTTACCGATCAGATTAATTTTTTTTAGATTTTGATAGATTGGACATTTCTGAACAAAGTGGTAGCAAACATGTGATGTTATTATTTTTAATTGATTTTCAATGGGGCAAGAGGGGTGATTTGACCGTGGTTTTTTTTATTTATTTATTTATTTTTTTTATTTTACTTTTTATTGTATTCATTAGTATCTTTAAAGAATGTGAAGCTGCGATTTCTGATTTCTTCTGCTATACCAAGCAGTGCATGAGCACCCCTCTGTACAGCAGAAATCAGTCTATGAATACTGGCTTGCAGCCGGCATTCACAGGAGGCTCAGCTGATCCCAGGCAACCATGACCACCCATCAGCGCCCTGCAATGAGGTCACGGGTACATTGAAGGGAGCAGGAAATGGCGCAATTCCCGCCGCCACGTGCTAATTCGCACTGTCAGAGATTGACATCGGGGTTTAACTGGTTATCAGCCGTGGGTACAAGGAAAGATGTGGGCTTGGCATGCGAACCTGCATCAAAGCAGGGGACACAACATATCACGTACCTGTATTTCATGTCATGAAGGGACTTAATGTGCAGCCTTTCCCAGAAACCTCTTCAAAAACAAAACATTGTGAGTCAACATCAAATAGGGTTAGAGATGTGTGAATCTGCTGAGATTTAGAAAATTGCATAATTTTAACAGGAATATTTGATTTTCCTAAAAATTATACTATGCAAGTGATATGTTAGGCCCCTTTCACATGAGCGTTTTGCTAATGTTTGCTAATGGCCAACTTTCAGCCTGGATCCAGTAAGCCCCATGCATTGTCTATGGCGCTTGTGGTTCTGCCAAATGCAGCAGATCCGACACTTGTGGATGTGAAAGGACAAAAATGCTGCTTGCAGCTTTTTTTTTTTTATGTGGCCACAAGTGCTAGATCTGGCCAATCCGGCGTAACCACACTTTCCGCACCCGACCGCAAGCCCCATAGAGAATGCATGGGGCTTTCTGGATCGGCGCCGCAGGTGCGACCAATCTGGCAGATGTGGAAAATCTGCCGGATCTGCTGCACATCAGCAAAAACGCTGATGTGAAAGGCCCCTTACTTGTGCTCCTTGTGTTGCTTTAGACATGAGAGCATAATTAACTTAAAGAAATTAACTCTCCCCTCTTCTTCTGTTCACAGCCAACGAGCCTGTGTTTTCTTTTTTTTTTTTTTTGTTTTGTTTTTTTTTTGCCTTCCTCGACAAGGTGCCACCCCCTCTTCGATCTCCTTAATGTATGCAGTGACTGACGCGTTTTGTTGTTTTTTTGTATCCATCTGGGTTTGGCTCAAAAAAAAACTTAAACTTTGTGCTAATCTTACCATACTTTACAGCTTTCATCATGGATAGATTTTAAAGACTGGTAACTGTAAAGCTTCTAACAAGCCAAACATTTTTGTTTTCTAACGTGTGACCCTTTCTGCAGGGATCAGTATGCAGAGGGGAAGATGAGAGCAGCCGCTCCAGGAAAGAAGACTGCTGCACTTCAACAGAAGAATGTAGAAGTGTAAGTGACTATATGGCCATTTCTGCTGCACGCTCATAAATACATTTCTAAACTGACCCATGCTGTAAATATAATGTATTGGTATGGCCAAGCCTCCTCCTATTGGTTAGAAAAATCCTGCTTACAGGTTCTTTTTAAAGTACAGACAGTGCCATATTAAAATGATACCCTCGGTGAATAAATCAGGTTTGTAGATCTTCTGTAATGAATGGTCGACATATACTTGTAATGGTTTCGTGCACCAGGGCTGGACTTGTGGGTAGGGTCTTCAGACCAGCCTTGGTCCCTCTGGGCTCTTTTTTTTTTTTCTTTTTAAATGGTCCTTTCTTGTTAATTACACACTGACTCCATCTGAGCTGGGGGCGGTGCTTGGGCACATTCATCTCCTGGGAGTCTTCAGTAAAATGGCGCCAGTGGCAATGCATGCCCAGATTTAGATCCTGGCTCAATGACAAGCTGAGATCTGCCTGTGGAGACACTGGTGCCATTTTGCTGAAGACCGCTGGGAGGTCAAACTGCACATGCACTATTTTCCTGAAGTATGCCAGGAGTTAAATGTGCTCAAGTGCAGCCAAGAACAGCACCAGCACAACCTATAAACCAAGAAAATCAGAGGCAGCAGAGGTGCTGGAGCAGAGCTGAAGACCCTAACCACAGTCCTACCTCGCAGACCCGTCATAATGCATGGAGCTATTACAAAAAAAAATTCCAACACTCATTGCACAAAATCTACAAAAGGGATTTTTTCGCCCCATGTATTTTAATCAGCATTACATCACTAATATGGCCCTGTCTGTACTTTACTTCTGAACACCTCCCATTCACAAGGACTAGACCCAACTCCTTGATAAAGAGTCTAAAAAAAAAACTGGCGCACAAAAAGGGTTGATTTGAAAAAAAAAAGTATTCTTTTAGCCTTGTTCATATATGTAAATCACTTAACCAATGTTTTGGCATAATACATGTCTTTTTTCAAGATGATCTGTAGATTATATGATCTGGAAAGGACTTTGTTGTAAAGGAAAAGGGGAAATCTATTTAAATAGAACTTTCACGAGTCAGGAAGACCTATGAAGTTGGATATAGCTTCCAGGATGGTGTAATCTGAGTCGCCTATTGTGGGATATGATATACGGTCTTCAATCTGGGAAAGTTGAAGTACTTCCAGTGTGGGATCAATAATGATCAAATGGTTAGACTCTCATAATGATGTATTTCATCATAATGGATGAATGAATTTTAGTACTTCACCTAATATTAACTTGTGTAGGACTTCCTTCTCAAGGTAGTATGTAGAAAGGACGGTACTACAGTATTAAGATAAATGGCCTAGTACTAGGTGATTTATTGGCCATCGCAAAATGTATCCGAGGAATGTCCTGTGAGGCAGGAGAGGTGCAGGAAGAATGGAGGCTAGTCACGCCATGGGCGTGTGTTACACCGAAACATTGCTTTATTTATTCACATATATGAACAAAACTTTGATCAAAGAGGACTGTATATTTTCAAATCAACCCTCCTTGTGTGCCAAAGTTTATTCCTGTCTGTACTTTAGTTAGCAAAATCCTGCTGACAGGACTCTTTAAACCCTTCCCAAATTTTAAGTTGAGTTGGCATTAAAACTTCAAAAGTTGCAAAACTTCTTTGCTGCCAAAAATGTGACTTATATGGCAGAAAACAAATTTTGAATTCTCCCATTGTTTTAAAAATGTCAGTACACCCCACCGTGCTCTTCTGATCAGATGAGGCCAACAAGTGAGCTGCAATAAACTGTTACCGTACTATGAATGCATTAATGTTCACTGTGAAATATGTAATAGTCCAAGATTTTTATTTTATGTAGATTTTAACAAAACAATTTGCTTATTTTTTTAAATTGTGTTTTAACTTTAGTTTTTAAACCCCCTGCGCACCCCCTCCCAAAAAAAAAAAAAAAAAATCATTCTCACATTGGCCACCATGTTTTTTTTATTTTTTAGACTCTTAGGCCAATCCAACGCTGATCCAGGGCCCAGCACACCTGTCCCCTCCCATACCTTTTCCCCCGAGTGGGTGTCTTTAACCCAGATGTTCTCTCAAACCATCACTCAGGCACTACAGAAGCTTTCCAACCCCACGGGACTCTCCACGAGCACTCCAGAGGAACCTTCCCCGCCCGGGGACACCTCTTCCGATTGGGGCCGTACCTTTAGTCTGAGCCAATGAACCGACTAGAAAACGGGGACATAGAAGTTTATTCCCCAGCCAGCCTCAAACCTCTGACCCAGTGGACCCGGAATCCGGTTCCCGCTCCCCAGGGGAGATTTCTAACTCCGATTCTGCATCGGAGGATGATGCGGTATTTGATCTCGATTCCCCTGACAACTGAGCAATGCTTGACGACCTCATTACGGACGTTAATCAGACACTGAAGGTGGAGGACGACCCAGCCACGGTACAGGAGCACCCGATCTCTTTTAAGAGATCCAGGCGTGCACATAAGACCTTCTGTAACCATACTGAGTTTACAGACATTACAGAAACACAGAGAACATCCAGATAAAAAATTTACTGGTCGCAAGTTCATAGACTTGCATTATCCCTTCCCAACTGATTTGGGCAAAGAATGGGCATCTTCCCCAGCCGTCGCCATTTCAAGGCTGTCGACGAGGACTCTTTTGTCCTTACCGGACGGAGCTACCCTTATGGGCCCGTCACACAGGGCGATGTCGCCGAGATCTTCCTGTTCAGGCGATGTTGAAGCGACATCGCCTGTGCGTCGCCGCGTGTAATGAGGCAACTGAACGGCGATTAATCTCTGTTTCTGAGTTCAGAGATTTCCCAACAGTGTCGGGAAATCAGGCGATGTAGCTTGAGCGATCTGTATGGCTAATGCCGTGTGACGCGGCGATAGCAATGGCACAGGCGATGTCTGTTCATGCAATCCATTCTGTATGCCACATTGACGGTGAGGTGGTGCTGTGTGACACGACGATCTGAAAAGCCAACATCGCTGATTCGGGCGATTCCTGAATCGCCGGTTCGACCTGGGTTGACGGTAAGATCGCTACGTGTAACGTCTCACGAGCGACGCTGCAGCGATGTGCGCGTTCATGAGATCGCCGCAACATCGCCGGCGAGAGCTCCCCGTGTGACGGTACCATTAAGGACTCCACGGATAAGCAGATTGAGACTTTCTCGTTCTGCCTTTGAGGCGGCTGGAACGGTTCTGTCACCGACCTTTGCCTCTGTCTGGGTGGCTAAGGCTCTAACTTCTTGGTCAGATTCCCTCCACAGGGATCTGCAAAGTAGGTCCCTTCCACAGGATCTTGCGGGTCAAATCTCCGTTGCCGGAGAATTTCTAATCAACGCCTCCCTTGATGCGACAAATTGTGCGGCTCAGGCAGCTAGTAACTTCATCACCATCCGCAGAGCCCTATAGCTCAGAAACTGGAATGCAGACGGGCCTTCCAAAAAATCCCTAACCCGCCTCCCTTATCCGAGCGGTCACCTCTTTGGAGAAGGCCTCAATAGGCTTATCTGTGATGCTACGGGAGGTAAAAGCACTTCCCTCCCTCAACTCAAACCCAAACTGTTTGTTTCCAGACGATAGACATTCCGTTTCCGTCCCTTTCGTCCCTTTACGGCAGGGCTCAGAAGTGAAGGAGCGCCATTTCACTTTTTCAATGGGAAATTGGCTCCAAAAGTCAAATTGTTCTCCTTCCCTTCCGAGTCCTGCTGTGTGCCCAAACAGTGGTTTATGACCACATATGAGGTATCTGTGTACTCAGGAGAAATTGCCCAACAAATTTTAGGATCCATTTTATCCTGTTGCCCATGTGAAAATGAAAGAATTGAGGCTAAAAGAACATTTTTATTAGAAAAATTAAAATGTCCATTTTTTTCCTTCCATGTTGCTTTAGTTCATGTGAAGAACCTGAAGGGTTAATCTTCTTGAATGCAGTTTTGAGTAGCTTGAGAGGTTGTTTTTGGAATGGTGTCACTTTTGGGTGTTTTCTGTCATGTACACCCCTCAAAGGGACTTCAAATGTGATGTGGTCACTAAAAAAAAATGGTTTTGTAAATTTTGCTGGAAAAATAAGAAATTGTTGATGAACTTTTTGAACCCTTATAACTTCCCACCCCAAAAATTATTTTTTTCCAAAATTTTGCTGATGTAAAGTAGACATGGGAAATGTTATTTTTTAACTACCGTATTTTTCGCTTTATAAGACGCACCTGATTATAAGACGCACCCCCAAATTTGGTGAAGAAAAAGAGAAAAAAATATTTTTTAATGTTAAATGGGGTCCGTGTTATAATGCCAGTGTCCGTCTTACAAATCATATAGGACACATGTCCCTCATAGCACCCTCATCTTGATACATTGTTCCTCATCCTGGGATATAACCCCCTTGTGCTGGCTCACATCCCCCAGTGATGGCACACATCCCCTATTGATGGCACACCTCCCCCAGTGCTGGCACACTTTCCCCAGTGCCTGCACTCACCCCCCTGTGCTGGCACACTTGCCCCAGTGCAGGCGGAATTGCCCCTGTGCCTGCACCACCCCCAAGTGCAGGCACACTTGCCCCTGTGCCTGCACTCAGCCCCCAGTGCAGGCACACTTGCCCCTGTGCCTGCACTCAGCCCCCAGTGCAGGCACACTTGCCCCTGTGCCTGCACTCAGCCCCCAGTGCAGGCACACTTGCCCCTGTGCCTGCACTCAGCCCCCACTGCAGGCACATTTACCCCTGTGCCTGCACTCACCCCCCCAGTGCAGGCACACTTGCCCCTGTGCCTGCACTCAGCCCCCACTGCAGGCACATTTACCCCTGTGCCTGCACTCACCCCCCCAGTGCAGGCACAACTTGCCCCTGTGCCTGCACTCAGCCCCCAGTGCAGGCACATTTACCCCTGTGCCTGCACTCACCCCCCCAGTGCAGGCACAACTTGCCCCCATCACTGTGTAAAGCTCCCCTGCTGGCGTGCACAGAATAAAAATAAAAAATCATTACTTCACCTTCCGACGATCGCGCTCCCTTCTGCCAGCTGATCGGTGACTTCCTGCTTTGGTCTCGGCATCGGGTCATGTGACCAGAGTGCATCATGTGATCGGATTTCATCACTATGCACTCCTGATGCCGAGACCAAAGCAGGAAGTCACCGATCAGCTGGCAGAAGGGAGCACGATCGTCGGAAGGTGAAGTAATGATTTTTTATTTTTATTCTGTGCACGCCAGCAGGGGAGCTTTACACAGTGATGGGGGCAAGTTGTGCCTGCACTGGGGGGGTGAGTGCAGGCACACCTGATATGCACTGCACCCCTGTCCAGATCTTGGTGCTGGTTTCAGCACCAAGGTGATGGACAGCGGCAGTGCAGTGCATATTGGAGGAGGTTAATGAGCGGGAGCACGTGACCTCCCGCTGCCTCCTAAGGACCGCAGCCAGCCCGCCCCGGCTCCGGACACCACTGCACAGCCTCCCCAGCACTAAAGAACCGTATATTCCCATTATAAGACGCACCCCCCACTTTCCCCCAAAAGTTGGGGGAACAAAAGTGCGTCTTATAATGCGAAAAATACGGTATTTTGTGTCACAACTCTCTGGTTTAGCAGAATAAAACTTCAAAATGTGAAAATTACCACTAACATGAAGCCCAATATGTCACGAAAAAACAATCTCAGAATGGCTAGGATCTGTTGAAGCGTTCCCGAGTTATAACCTCATAAAGGGACATTGGTCAGAATTGACAAAAATGCCAAGGTCTTTAGGGTCAAAATAGGCTGGGTCATGAAGGGGTTAAATACAGATAGTGATGAAGTGTTTTTTTGAGCATTTGTGCAACACTAAAGCCTAACTAAAACAATGTTTTCTTCCCTTTGATGATCAGAAGACTTGCTTCCAAAGATGTCATGTGGGTCTAATTCTAACTATTTTTTTTCTTCTGTCTTTTAGGAAAACAAAAAAAAACAAACAAAAGGGTAATTTCTTTATTTTCTTTAATTTGTTGTTGATGTGCCCTATCCCTCTCTGTTACTTGGGCTTGTATAACTATCTGATTTCTCTCCAGCCCCTGGAAGTGGTGAAGGGAGCAGTACCAGCGATGCCCCTCAGCCACCACGAAAGAAGCGGGCTCGAATCGATCCCACAGTAGAGAGTGTAAGTGCTGGACACTTTCTGGTTTACAAGTTTTGCTTGTAATTAAGCTTTGGTTCACACTAATTTTTATCAACTGGCAGAAAAAAAAATGTAGTTGATCGGTTCAAATTCACACCTTCTAAATTTAATGAGTGGTCGAAATGGCCAGTTCAGCTTTTGTTTAAATGCAGCAGCTTACTATGCATTGTTATTGTGAAAATAAAGTGAATGGGTCACTTTAAATTTATGCCGTAGAAATACGTTTTTGGTAAAATCATAAAGTGCACCTGTCATCTGTTTTTGGGGTTATAACCTGTGCCCATCACCCTTAACATGATGTAATTGGGGACACTGTAACCCCTTAATCCCCCCCTGACTTGCCCCTTCATATCTTGGCAAACGACTTTTAATGTGTCTCACGCTGTATGTAATTTAGTTAAGGGTCAGATGGGGTGCAGCACACTTCAGTCACACCCGCCCCATCCTGAGTGACTGCATGTGAATGACCGCAGCGTCTTGCGCAGTGGCGCGGGTCACTGTGCACCATCTGCTGCACAGTGCCCAAAGTCTCGCTCCTGCGCAGTGGAGTCTTGGGGTATGTGCCCACAGGACGTTTTTTACGCTGTCCTGAATGCAGCAAAACCTGGGGATCCTAGAGTCCTCGACAGGAGATTAGCTATGATCTTGTCTGCACGCGTTTTCACTGTGTTTTTGATGCTGCGTTTTTCCTGCAATTTTTCCATTGACTTTAGCAAAAAAAGCAGGAAAATAATTAACATGTCAATTCTTTCCCATCCGCACCAAAAACGCAGGTATTTGACAGTTCTGACACTTGCAAAACCAATGTGTGTGCACAGCGTTTCTGTGAAACACATTGGTTTTGCTGGGAATCAAAACCGCAGGAACAAATTAGCATAAATTACCATAAAACCAATGGTTTTCTGCATGCAAAAAAACGCACAGAAACCGCAGGAAAAACGTCCTGTGGGCACTCACCCTTAGGAGACTTTTGGCACTGTGCGGCTTCATTAGGACAGTGACCTGCACATGCACAGACTTGTGAATGACATTGCTGTAAATGTGCATTTACTTTAATTTTAATTGGTATTAGCCACTCCTCAGGATAATCATGGACACCAAGAGGACAAAAAAGATTTCAAGGTTTACAAACCAAGTGTTTTTTTGATTTAAATAACAAACCACAGATAATCCTACATTAATATACAGAAAATAGGAAAAGATAGTCTTGAGTGCATTCTCACTTTCATATGGTTCCTGTCAGTGCACATTATTTGACACAAGGCATAATTCCCTAATTACATAAATTGTAGAATCATATCTAGTTATAGGTCACCTTAATTTCAGAGATGAAGTGCATGTAATACAAAAAATATAGTTGCTCTGAAATGGAAGTTTTTTTTTTTTTTTTTTTTTTTTTTAATCAAATGTTTTATTAGAAGCAAACCATCAACATTACAGCAACAACAATTCACCATTTTAAGTATTTCCCCCCCTTCCCCCCCCCCCCATTCAACATGAAATGGAAGTATAATTAAACCACAGCCCATCAAGGCTGTCTCATAGGGATAATCCCCCAAGAGAATATCCACACAAGTCAGGACACTGGCACAGCACAGCAACCATATTTTGCTATGGCACATGCACTATATCTCTGAAATTGTGACCTATAACTAGATATGATTCTGCAATTTATGTAATGTAGGATTATGCCCTTGTGTCAAATACTGCGTATCATACAGGACCCCATATGAAAGTGAAAAAAACACTCAAGACTAGGTTTCTTTATTTCCTTATTTTCCTTTATTTTTTGTATATTTTCTATGATGTGATTTTTTTTTTTTTTGTAATATTTAAATTAAAACCCTTGCTTTGAGCTTTTGAAATCCATGTTTGTTCTCTTGGTGCCTATTTAAAAGAAATGCCAGTGTGACCATAGCCTGAAATGTGGTGGGATGAGTATTTCAGTGTCACAAATTTTGGGGAATATGTAATAGTATTAGTGATTAAGATAGTGTAAACCTCATGCCTACAAGATGCCTCTTCCTACCCACAGGAGGAAACTTTTATGAACAGAGTTGAAGTTAAAGTAAAGATTCCTGAAGAATTAAAACCGTGGCTTGTTGATGACTGGGATCTCATAACAAGACAGAAGCAGGTAGGATCTTCCATTTCTTTTTTCTTTTCTAACTGCGGCTGCTCCACCAAAGCCTGGATTTGGGTATGATACAGCTGCTCATAGATACAGATTCCCATACATTTGGTTGTATCTGCTGACTGAAGTGCCTGGCACACCCTTGATGAAAGGGAATATATCCTCAAACTGACATCAGCTTTTTATTTTTCCACAATCACAAGCAGTGATGGGGACACATAATCTGCTGCCCTTCCCTATACAATGTCCACTGCACAGAGCATGACTACACCAAAGTATCATTTGTTTTTTTTCTGCAGTTTCTGCCTCCTTGTAATTTTTTTTTTTTTTTCTGGTTCATTAAATGTTAAAAGGAATGCTTTCATTCCGTGCTACAGTTCATCACACCAAAAAGTCCTCAAACAGCTAAGTTACAGCTAGAAAAAAAAAAAATCTCCTGGTCTATAACAGGTTATGAATCCTGCCAGTTTTTGCCTGAAGATAGTTGGTGGCGTGTTATAACAGGCTTGATCTAGGGCTTTGTTAAAAAGGGGGTTAACAATTGGAGGTCACACTGCCAAGGTTCACTGAAAGGTGACAGAGGAGCTACTCATTCTCTTCAACATGAAGCCTCAAGCAGGAGATGAATAGCCAGGATCTGGAGCACTATTATTTTTATTATATAGAACAGCCGTTACTACAGAGTCCAGCTACTGATCACCATCTGTCCTCCCACATGCAGCACCAGCCGTACCACTATCTGCACATGTGCTATATTCATTTTCCAGCAGGAAAACATTGACACACAACAGTGTGAAATATCAACAATGAGATAAGGGAAAATCCTATTCCACCACATATTTTCAGGTTTTGTTTTTATGGTGATAGCCTATATATGGTACAACTGCCCAATACCAAACTTGCATAGATTTTTTTTTTTTTATGTAAGTAAATAAGAAAAATCAGTTTATTATGGGGAAATAAAATGATTTTTTAAGACCCTAATATTTTTAATTTTTAAATTTGCTTTGTGAAGGCTTTCATGATCAGCTGACTGTATTAGAGTAATTTGTTGTACATACAGCGTATGAATCCTATTTTTTTTTTTTTTACCACTATAGGGGACTTGAGCCTGCAATTACTATTTATTTATATAGCGCCATTAGATTCCATGGCGCTTTACATACGAAGAGGGAAGAATGCGGACAAATACAGTAAATTGGACAATTAAGTCTTAAGATGCATTATAAATCAGATTACTCCTGTATAGTATAATGCTCCTAGTGTAAATCTCGGTATCCTAAAGAACTCAGCCTGCGACTAAGCTTCCCATAAGTACCAGGATAGCAGCGACACAGGCCTTCAGCATCCTGCCATGAAAACCCATGGATGATCCACAATTTCATTGCAGCGGCCGATGGGAGATGGTTCCCATTTAAACGCCGCTGATAGATTGAAAGCAGCATTTAAGTGGTTAACAGCAGCAATCTGAGCTCAGCTCTGGCCACTGCTCTTACACAGGTGCTTGTTCCCCCATCAATTGCGGTTGGGGAAGCTCGACCCCTGAACCCTCTCCACAAGCTGTAATCCCCATGATCAGGTACATGTTTGTGAATTTACGTTCAAGGGTTAAACATGCAGAGGACAATGCAACCCATTTTAAAGTATGTTTTCCCATTGTTAGTGGATTTATTTGGCAATGATTAGAAATGATCTGGTTTTTAGTTTTAGGCCAGAGTCGCATGATTCGGGCAAGGTTTGTATCAAAATGCCCAGATCGTCCAGCAACTCTCCTGACCTGAGCATGACTGTTTCATATATTTCTATGCAGCTGACACTAAGGTCAGGAGAGCCATAGCTGGTCCGGGAAGTGCAATGTGATTCTCTCACAAGTTGTAAGATAGTGACTCCCACCTTAGAAACAGCCGTGGTCTACTTCTGAATCAAGTCATGTTTTAATCATTATTATATATATTTTTTTTTTTTAAAGCTTTTTAACCTTCCTGCCAAAAAGAATGTGGAGACCATCCTGGAAGAATATGCTACATATAAAAAATCCAGAGGAAACACCGACAATAAGTAAGTCCTAAGACATGATTTTAGTGATGGACTATTAAATTAAAAATTATGAAGCGCATTACATGCGGGTACCCAGCCCATTTCAGAAACTGTGCTCTTTGATAAAGGCTCCTGGTGTTTAGCCCTGAAAGCCCTTACCTGAAATGACTTGTATCTGCAACATCCACAGATTAGCTGATATGTTCCTTCAGCAGACAAATGTAAGCAATGCCTGGAGCTGAACACTGCAACTCTGTGCTTACAGAGCTCGCTGCTGAGTGCTACAGTTTCTTCCATTCATTGTTTCACCCTGTACATTGCTTACATCTGGAAGATGTCAGAGATCGGTCTGTGGGGTAACCGGGTGTTGGGCTGTCTATCACAATCTTATGACTACATTTTGTATGTATTGTCCATTCCTGAACAACCCTTTAAAAATGAGGAAGTGAAATGGTATTATAAAGGTTGTCCACTATTGGGACAACCCCTTCTGATTCCACTTTTTTCCCCAGGTAAAATAGAGCCTGTTCTCTTTTCCTGTGCTGGTACTGTTCCAACAGTGATGGTAATTGCAGTTTAGGGCTCACATGACATAGTGACATCAGGTGTGCCCCCACATCTAAATTACCGCTGGCTTTTTTCTGGTCATCATAATGGGAGACCCAGACAATGGGGTTAAGGGCACTGCCCTCCGGAGGCCACACTAGGTACTACAAGTTTGTAGACACCGCCCCCTCCGCTTATAAACCCCCACCGCAGGGAATATCCTCAGTTTTTAACTTAGTGTGCTCGGAGGTATCACACGCATTGCTTGCACTTCACTGCATCCTCACAACTTTCGTGATGGCGTCTGAAGACAAGGTAATATGGTCCCGGTCGGGGACCTTCGGCAGTCTCCCTGCTCACCCTTAGGGAACACGCAGGTCGAGGTACCGGAGGGCCTAGAGCCTGGACACTGCGTGTCCTCCCGGTACGCTGTCGCACTCCTTCCCATCCCTGTTTGGGGGCTCTGGGTAGTGGGAGTATGGAGCCTTGCACAGCTCCGCTCCGTCCGAGGCCTCCCTAAATGGTGCTTACAGACCGGACTGGAGCCAGCCAGTCCGAGGCCTCCCTAAATGGTGCTTACAGACCGGACTGGTGCTGCACCCCCGTCCGAGGCCTCCCTAAATGGTGCTTACAGACCGGACCGGCACTGAGGCACCTTGTGTGTCTCCGGTGTGCCTGGGGGTAGTGTCGGCACTATATGTGTTGGGACACTCAGACCGCGCGTACCCTCGGGTCCGCGGTTCTGGCGGTGGACCCCGTGCTGGGGCCACTCTGGCTGACCGCCCTGTGTCTCACAGGGGCTGCGGCTGTCGGCTACAGACTTTTGTCTGCAGCCATTAGTATTGTGTTTTGTGTCACGGTACTTTCCCGCGCTGCGGGCCTCGGCGCCTTCATTACTGAGGCTGCCTGAGGAGATGGAAGCAGCCCAGGCGGTGACGTCAGTAATGGGCGTGCGTGTGTGCTCCCGCGTGTTTTCGGCTCCGCCCACAGTTAGTCTGTCGGCGGCCATCTTTCCCTTCACTTCCCGGCTGGGATCTGCTTGGAGTGCACGGCTGCACTCAATTCAGGGGAGACCGGAAAACCTCGCGGGGGCCACACTCGCACACACCGCTTCCTCCACCGCTTTACTGCGGTTGGTAAGCCGCCGGTTGTACCGGTTCCTTCTTTAAAGATTGGCTTATTCCCCTGCTGTAGGGATGTCCTCAGCTGGGAGGAGCGCTGCTAAGGTGGCAAGTAACACCACTGCCTGTGCTACGTGCAACGGGACACTGGTTGAGGGGTCCTGCAATAACTGCGGACGCCCAGAGGCACGGGCTGAGACTGCAAGGGAGACAGCAGCTCCGGTGCTATATCCTGTGGTCCAGGTGGGCCCAGGGCCATGGGAGACACAGAACAAGATAAATGAATCTATGTTTTCCCAGCTGTCCTCCATGTCGCAATCCCTGGAGGTACTAACCAGGAGGCTGGAAAACCCAGCTGCTCCTTCATATTATCCCCGGGTGTCCCCTGCCTCCACTGTGAGACCCCTTAAGCGGACTCGACGTGAGGATTCACCCGAGCCCCAGACACTCTCTGAGGAGGAAGGTCTCTCTGAGGGGGACGAGGATGATGGGGGTTCATTACTCGGGTCCGTGTCAGAACCACCAGAGGGGGTGGAGGATCTGGTGTCCTCCATCAACGAGACTTTACGTCTCGTGACACCCCCTGAGGAGGTGACCGTTCACCCGAAGGAGGCCTACCAATGGCTGCGGCCGGAGGCTAGACCAAGTGGCTCCTTTCTGGATCACACTAACTTCGGAAGGGTGATTAGAGCTCCCAGGATTCATCCTGGCCGGCGTTATGTCCGTAAATCTAAGGACAATCGCTTCCCCTTCCCTGAGGAGGTGCTTCAGGAGTGGTCGCAGTCCCCTAAGGTGGATGCTTCCATGACCAGGATTGCGGCACGCTCCCTCTTCTCTGCCTCTGATAGCTCCTCATTGAAGGACGCTACTGATAGACAGGTCGAGCAACTCGCCAAGTCTTCTTATGAGGCTGTGTGGGTCTTCATTTGCCCCTAATTTTGCCGCGGTCTGGACTCTGCAGGCGATCACCTCCTGCTTGGACGGTATCGCTGACCTGGCAGTGTCCAGCTCAGATGTCCTGGCACTCACTGATAGAGCAAGGGCCTATGCGGACTACGCTAGAACGGCAACACTGGAAACTGCAAATCGCTCTGCTGTGGCTTCGGCCAATGCTATAGCGATCCGCAGATTGTTGTGGCTGCGTCTATGGGACTCAGATGCCACGTCCAAGAAGATTTTGCAAAATCTTCCGTTCTTTGGCGACAGGCTTTTTGGTACCGAACTGGACAAGTTGATAAAGGATTCTGCGGAGTCAAAGATCCCACAGAATAAACCTAAGCCACGGTATACCGTAAAGAGGAACCCTAAACAGTGGTCCTTTCGGTCCAGTTCACAACCTTCAGCATCGTCTGCCCGTGCGGACAGAGGGAGCAAGCCCTCTACTCAGTGGCGCCCCAAGGGTCGCCAGAAGAAGCCGGCGGGAGCAGCGGCTGCCACCCCCAAACCCGCTTCCGCATGACTCGCTCTCTCATCCTACCTCCCCACAGGTGGGGGGCCGTCTGTCTCTTTTTCGGGACAGATGGCTGCTCCAAGTCCAAGATCAGTGGGTACGAGACATAGTCTCCAGAGGTTACAGGATAGAGCTGACGTCACAGCCGGCACACCGAATTCCATCGGTCGGGTCCCGTCCCCAGAAAAGGCTCAGGCTTTTCATCTGGTGTTGGAGAATCTCCGCAAGGACGGAGTTGTGGTCCCAGTACCTTCTGGGGAGAGGTTCAGGGGTTTTTACTCCAACCTCTTTATCGTCCCAAAGAAGGATGGATCTTTTCGCCCGGTTCTGGACCTAAAGTTGTTCAACCGCCACGTGTTGGTTCGGAAGTTCCGCATGGAATCCCTGCGCTCCGTCATCGCGGCTGTGTCACAGGGGGACTTCCTAGCGTCCATAGATATTCGGGACGCTTACCTTCACGTGCCCATTGCGCCGGCTCATCAACGCTGGTTAAGATTCGCAGTGGGGGACGAACACTACCAGTTCGTGGCGCTGCCTTTCGGCCTGGCCTCGGCTCCACGGGTGTTCACGAAAGTGATGGCCTCTATGATGGCTCTCCTGCATGTGCAGGGACATACCGTCATTCCCTATCTCGACGACCTGCTGGTCAGGGCGCCATCGGAACACCTTTGTCAAGAGAGCCTGAATGTGACCATGAGGTCTCTGGAACAATTCGGTTTGGCTCCTCAATATTCAGAAGTCAACTCTGGTTCCGACCCAGTCATTGACATATCTGGGCATGGACTTCAACACAGCCTCAGCCCTGGTGTCTCTACCACGGGCCAAACAACTGGCCATCCATTCAGGAGTGCAACAGATCCTCCTGTCCCCACAATCATCCCTGCGGGTGTTGATGAAGCTGGTGGGGCGCATGGTGGCAGCAATAGAGGCGGTGCCTTTCGCACAATTTCGTCTCCGTCCTCTACAGCTGGAGATCCTCCACAGTTGGGACAAGAGGACGACATCTCTGAATCGGCTGGTGACCCTTTCCCAACCGACCAGGGATTCCCTGCAGTGGTGGCTACAACCACGTCACCTATCTCGGGGCCGGTCCTTCATCAAACCGTCATGGTTAGTGGTGACCACCGACGCCAGTCTGAAGGGCTGGGGGGCGGTGTTCTTACACCACAGGGCCCAAGGCCTCTGGACTCAGTCGGAGTCGGCGTTGCAGATCAACGTGCTGGAGATCAAGGCGGTCTATCTGGCACTCCTGGCTTTTCAGAAATTCCTCTCCGGACGACCCATTCGGGTTCAGTCCGACAATGCGACGGCCGTCGCTTATATAAATCATCAAGGAGGAACCAGGAGTGCACAGGCTCTGGCCGAAGTCCACCGCATCCTATCCTGGGTGGAGGACAACAACTGCCTGATCTCCGCAGTTCACATCCCAGGGGTCGAAAACTGGGAGGCCGACTATCTGAGCCGGCAGGGGATGGACGCCGGAGAGTGGTCTCTTCATCCAGACGTCTTCCGGGACATCTGCAGCAGATGGGGCACTCCGGACGTGAATCTGATGGCCTCGCGGCTGAATCATCAGGTGCCGCAATACATGGCGAGGTCGTGGGATTCCCAGTCTCTGGGAGCAGACGCCCTGGTCCTGAGTTGGTCCAGATTCCATCTGCCGTATGTGTTCCCGCCTCTAGCTCTGATTCCCAAGGTGCTGTGGAAGATCAGGACGGAGTGCAGGGTAGCCATTCTAGTGGCTCCAGATTGGCCCAGGAGGTCCTGGTATCCGGACCTGTGGCAACTGTCAGGCGGACACAGGTGGGCCCTTCCAGAACGCGCAGATCTACTCGCGCAAGGCCCATTCTTCCACCTCAATTCCAGGGCCCTCAGATTGACTGCATGGCTCTTGAGGCCTGGCTGCTGACATCCAGGGGTTTTTCCCCTACAGTGGTTGCCACTATGAATCGGGCTAGGAAGCCTGTTTCGCGAAAGATATACCACAGGACGTGGAAAATCTTTTTCTCCTGGTGTGCCTCTGGTGGACGGTCTCCTTGGCCCTTGTCTGTTCCGACCCTGTTGGCTTTCTTACAGTCGGGCTTGGAGTTGGGACTATCCCTCAGCTCCCTGAAGGGTCAAGTGTCAGCGCTGTCTGTGCTGTTTGACAGACGTTTAGCGCTCCAACCGAAGGTCCGGCAATTCCTGCAGGGGGTGTCTCGGGTGGTTCCGCCATACAGGCGACCACTGGACCCTTGGGACCTTAACATGGTCCTGGCGGCATTGCAGAAACCGCCGTTTGAGCCGCTGAGAGACATTTCCCTCTCTCGTCTGTCCCAGAAAGTGGTATTTTTGGTGGCGATTACGTCTCTGAGAAGGGTCTCAGAATTGGCTGCACTTTCGTGCAAGTCACCCTTCCTGGTGGTTCACCAAGACAAGGTGGTGTTACGCCCACGGCCAGAATTCTTGCCTAAGGTGGTGTCCACTTTTCACCTGAACCAAGAGATTGTGCTTCCATCATTTTGTCCCGCTCCCGTTCATCAGGTTGAGCGCGACCTCCACACTCTGGATCTGGTGAGGGCTGTGCGCATTTATGTGTCCAGAACTGCCTCATTCCGGACGTCGGACTCCTTGTTAATCCTTACGGCGGGTCGCTGTAAGGGGTCCGCGGCATCTAAATCAACCTTGGCCAGATGGATCAAGGTGCCCATTCAGGAGGCCTACCGTTCTTCCGGTCTGCCTCTCCCGGTGGGATTGAAGGCGCACTTGACCAGAGCTGTCGGTGCCTCCTGGGCTTTGCGACATCGAGCTTCTGCTCTACAGGTGTGTCAGGCAGCCACATGGTCAAGCCTGCATACTTTTTCTAAGCACTATATGGTGCATGCCCATGCCTCTGCGGATGCAAGTTTGGGCAGGCGGGTTCTCCAGGCGGCGGTTGCCCACCTTTGAGGGGGACCATGGTTATCCGTCTTTTGAGGAACTCTTCCCGCCCTGGGGTATTGCCTTAGGACATCCCCATTGTCTGGGTCTCCCATTATGATGACCAGAAAAAAGAGAATTTTGTTTACGTACCGTAAATTCTTTTTTCTTTAATCATCAATGGGAGACCCAGCACCCACCCAGTTGTTCCGTTGGATGTTGTCACATTTGACTTGTTCCCAGTTGGAACAGTTTATTCCGGGTTGTTGGACCGTTTTGTTCACGGTTTCTTATCCGAGGTTTCGGGTGTGGTTATTTTGTCTCCTCGCAGCTTATGGACCAAACTGAGGATATTCCCTGCGGTGGGGGTTTTATAAGCGGAGGGGCGGTGTCTACAAACTTGTAGTACCTAGTGTGGCCTCCGGAGGGCAGTGCCCTTAACCCATTGTCTGGGTCTCCCATTGATGATTAAAGAAAAAAGAATTTACGGTACGTAAACAAAATTCTTTTTTCTCCCCACCTTCGGACGAAATGCGTTAACCAACAGGATGAAATAATGAGGCTGCCACTCCCTTCCTGTTCATTAAGGTGGAGAGTAAGAAGTCAGTGGTGAGTAGATACAGGGCACATGTAATGTCACTTGAGCCCCAAACTACAGTCAGTCACTGCTGGAATGGCAAAGTCTTTTATTTTACCTGGGAGAATCAAGAGGAATTGGAACAGCTGACCTAGTAATGGACAACCCCTTTAGGGTCTTTTTACTGCTGCATTTTTGGTGCTCGTTCTGTGTTGTGACTGTAGTGTGTTTTGCAGGGAATATGCTGTGAATGAGGTTGTAGCTGGCATTAAGGAATATTTTAACGTTATGCTGGGAACACAGCTTCTATACAAGTTTGAACGTCCTCAATATGCAGACATCTTAGCGGACCATCCTGATGCCCCCATGTCCCAAGTGTACGGTGCCCCTCATTTGTTGCGTTTGTTTGGTAAGTTCTTACATTTTGTCTTATGCTCTTGTACTGTGTTTTGTCAACTGTTTAAGTGACTTTTGTTATTTTAAAGAGATTCTAATGACTAGTGAGAGATGAGATTCATAGTAAAACATGGCCCAATGTAATTGGGGAGGATGGCCCAGTGCCATGCTTCCTGACTTTGGCAGCCTGAATCTGCTGACCTTTTTACTTTACGTGAAATAGCTAATGAAACATCGCTTCACGCTTATTGTGTTAGCGCAAAAACAAGTTCTTTAGTCGTATACTGATCCCATCCATAAGTATTGTATATGTAGGTGGCAGTGTCTTCAGGACATGTAGAACTGAATACTTTTTAGCTTTCACTGTAAGTCAGCACATGTAATGGTAATTGTGAATTATGCATTTCAGTTCGCATTGGAGCCATGTTATCCTACACTCCCTTGGATGAGAAAAGTCTGGCTTTGCTTCTGAACTATTTACATGACTTTCTAAAGTAAGTAATGTCTGTTCCTGTATGTCACTAAAACATATAAATATTCCTGTTGTGTGTGAGCTTTATCCTGTGTATCCTGAGGATTTGTCATGAGATATGCAATCACTTTCTGAATGATGGAGTTAAGATTCCAGAACACTATGATCCTTAAAATGAGGTTGCTGGAGGTTTCAGAGCTTCCCCTCCTTTCCCCTAGCAATAAGTTTTAGGCTATGTTCACACACACTGCTTTTTTTGCGCGGGCACTTTTACCAGCGTTTTGCAACCATGCAAAAAAAGCAGTGCTTTTCAAACAGCACGCTTTATTACGGCCCGGGGGAGAAGTGATGTCACAGAGGGGAGGAAAATCCTGGTTCCTCCTTCCCTCTGTGACATGTGACCGGCCACATTTGATTTTGCAGTGTATTAAAATATACTCGAAATCAAAATTAAAGCAAGTCGAGGTATTAAAAATAATAAAGAATTAATATTTGCCCTCCGCCAGCTTGTTCGTGCTATCTGGAACTGAGCGAAGGCCATGTACCGATGTGACAAGACCTTGCATGACGTCATGGACGCGGATTAGGCGCTCGCTGTCAATCAGCGCCCATAATGTCACACAAGGTCCTGTCAGATCGGTGCCTGGCTCCAGATAGCACGAACAAGCCGTCAGAGGTACCATATTTTTCTCTTTATAAGACGCACACCCACATTTGATGAAGGAAAAGAGGAAAAAATCATTTTTAATGTTAAATGGGGTTCGCCTCATAATGCCAGTGTCTGTCTTACAATCCGTATATATGTCCACGATCCTGTTATATAACCTCCATGCTGGTACACACAGCTTTCATGTTGGTACTGTCCCCATGCTGGTACACTGCCGCCTACCCCCCCGCCTTCACCAATGCTGGTACACTGCAATCCCCCCACCCCCCATGCAGCACCTTGCCCTCAAACCATCCCCCACCCACCCCATGCTGGCACACTGTCGTCGTCGTCGCCCAAATGGTGGCACACTGTCGTCTCCCACCAACTGGGGCACAAAGAATTTAAGTCCTCCTCCGCAGTATACACCCACTTGCAGGAAGTAGAATATTCAGGTTTCAGTTTTAGCTTAGTGTCGCAAGGAAGCACATGTGCTCTGTTTGTCAGACCACATTCATAAACCATTTTAAGCTTTTATTTTTTAATCTCATTCTTACATTTTTCAGGCGACGGCATCCTTCAGGGCACCGCTCTCCTTTTTACAAAGGGATCGTGCAGGCATAACCCACAATACCCAGTGCCCGAGTTTCATTTAAGGGCGACTGATCCCTCAAGGGCTCCGATCTCCACATTCATCACCAGAAGGTATCATGGGGTGCCGCCTCCACTTTTTTCCTTCTGCAGCCGGGCCCATTTTTTCCTACATTTACTAGCTGGACCACATACCTGTCACATCCTTAAGGGGTTAACCCTCTGGATGCACAGTACAGACTAAAGCGTCCATGCAGCTCCCGCCACAGCCCCCTGCATAACAGAGGCAATGGAAGGGAAGCAGATGAACCCTCTCCAGTCGAGAGAGTGGATCGAGGAAGCATCTCTTCACAGGACTGCACTGTTGCATAGGCAGCATCACCCAAGGTCCGGTGGCCCCACATCTGCGGCAGCTCCATGCTGGGATGCACACCTTCGGTAAGATGAGGGTGCGTGCCCGGGTTATGTGACAGGAAGTCTTGGGGGCTCTGAACACACAGATGGATCGCTGCAGTTGATCACTGGGACCAATCTGCAGTCCAGCATACCTGCAGGACAGGTATGCTGCACAGGCAGGCAGCCAAACCCTCATCCTCTCCACTCCCTCTCACCAAAGCGGGTCTGGATTGAGGTCTGCGGACATCCATGCTTCCCCCCCCCTCCCTCCCCTCATTCCTCTTAGTCATTCTAAAGATGACCTGGCCTTTCCATCTCACAGATGTCTCTGCGGCGGCTCCAGCCAGGACACACATCTTAAATCTGTGTGTCCACGGCAGAGGGCTCTCCCGACTGTACCCAGCTCCATCGCGTTATCGGCCAGTAGTCCCCGGCTTTGGCCTGCATGCAATCTCCACCAGTCCCCACCCCCCTGGATGATGTATACTTCTCGAACACACACCCTTATTTCGGTGCCTCTCGTCCTCGGGCGAGACTTGCAGCACACCTTTCAATGCCTGCACACGCCCCCTTCTCCCTCAGTATGCAGGAACCCACGTGGGGGCCCAGTTTCCCAGTGCTTCCGCACAGTTGGTAGGAAGCCACGCTCTAAGCGGCATTTTCTTTGAGGGACGCTGTTGCCTTAGCCCTCCCCCTGATAGAGCCAGTGAAGCAGTGAGCTAACACTCTAGTTTGTGATTGACCTGAGGGTCATAAATTTGAGCCCAGGATAAGGCGCTCACTACAAAATACATATTGCCTTATAACCCATGGGCCTTCAGTCAACTAGCCCCACAGTGCAGACATGCCACCCTACTATGCATAGGCACCCAAGAGCTGGGCACAGTGTACCTAGCCCTCTTAGGTGGCTTTTTGTTCCCCATCTCAGTACATGATCTCACTAGGAGATGAAAAACATGCATCCCGACAGTGCATCCACTCAAAACCTCATTAACTGCCTGCAAAGAAGGTTTATGCTAAAGTGGTATAATGTGTGGCCACTGCACATGTGTGCACAGTGTGCCCCTCCTCTAAAAACAACACCCATCTCATACGTGTCCATCACTGCTGTTTACAGGAGCCCACACTAGTCAATGAAAATTCAGCAACCCTGGAACCCATTCCTGTTTGATACAGCAGGTTACACTGCCTGCACTGCTACAACCGCCTACAAAACTGAACCATGATATCTAACCATCTTATCCATTCGCAGAAATATCCAACAAGCCAAATCAATGTTACAGCGGTGAATGGGATCTGTCTCACTATTAAGTGAGCCAGAATTATCCACGTACCACTCAACATCCCGCAGTAGTAACCGTAACCTTTCCCTACTCAGTGAGTCAGGCCCATCACCAATATAGCACTGTAGAGCGGTTATATACAGTGCATTGCAAACTACATTCTGTATACAGTAAGCCGGATCCTATACGTCCTGCATACAGGCCCTCAATGGTGCTTTGGGATCTGTCCACTCCAGTGGTCAGAACTGACATTCAACGCTCTCTGCAGCAACACTAACCATTTCCTCTGTTCACTGCTCAGTAGGCCTAAATAGTCAACTGCCGTATACCATGTAGTAGCAGTTTTTGCTTCCTGCATTGTGCCTCACGTACGCAGAGGCCCTTTACGTGCACTAGGCAGCACATATGCTAAGGTTGAAAGAGCACAGCTCCCCTTTAGTTACCAACGGTCATAGACAACAGTTGACATGATGACATGATGAAATATGGAGCACTATCAGCCAAGCATAGCCAATGAAACAAACAAAATGCCTTTTTAAAATAGCCCGCTCCCAAGCATCTGACCTAATCTAATTGCTGCCAAGAATAATTTGACATTAGCCACCCTAGTCAGGGGGCAAGAAAGCCAGGTTATGGTAGCTGCACGACTATCCAGCGCACATAAGGGCAGGCACCACAGAGCGGCCTGCAGGATTAATTTACAGAATCGGACAATTTACCAAAAAAAGCCAAACCCTAAATTAATTGATGTAAACCCCCTTGTACCAGCTCTGACAGATGAAGGATGCACAGTAGTGGCGATGGTCATGCTGGTCTTGATGAGGGGGCATATTGGAGTCTTGCGCTCCTGATTCATGAAGAGGCATACTTACTGAATCAGGAGTGTTTCGACAAGTGGATTATCACTATACCTAAAGATTTCAGGGACTAGGGTAAGATTTCTGGTGTAAAGAACACCAAAGCTCGTTATAAATTAGACCATTTGGCCATTGTGGCATCAGACCCTCTTCACATCCCAGCTCTGCCCATTTTAGCAACTTTTTAAGTGTTTATCACCAGAAGGTTGGCATAATCATGTTGATAAATAAGAACTAATACGTACTGGCAATACTGCGCAATGGTTTTTTGTTTTGTGTGTCTTTTTTCTTTCTCCCCCTGGTTTCACTAGATTACATCTGATCACTGAGGGAATCCAGCGGTGACTCCTAAACTAAATACTGATGACCTTTGCATTTATGCAGCATAGACAGCAAAGTAATCTTCAGAGATAAGCAAGCAGATTGACTTACATATTTTTGAAGGGATTAAATGAATTGTAATTATTGGTCCTCTGCAGGCAGCGCCTGTCTGGTCTTCAGTGGCATCTTGTGACTAGGTCTCACAATTAGCCTTGTGTGATCATTCAGGCCTCACTAGTTATAAGGTTATGCCACTCAAACAGTGCAGTGAGTACACACATTTTTTTTCTTCCTTATTCTCTGGATAAACCTTACAGCATAATGCTTAGGTTGGTTTGCATATGAGAAATTCAATTAATCTTTTCTTGTCCAATTTGAGCGTATCTGCTGACTTCACATTTCTGCAGATCCCCTTATCTTTCGCATTTGAAAGCTGGTTTTTAATTTGATTTCTGTTGTGTAAATAGTTTTACCCAAAAAATGTTAATGTTGCTTATCTTTTTCACTTTGCAGATACTTGGCAAAAAATTCTTCCATGCTGTTCAGTGCCAGGACTACGAGGTTGCACCACCTGAATACCACAGAAAGGCTGTTTAGCTCTTCCTCTCTGAGCGTCCAAGGTTTTCTGACCAGATCATTAAGTGTTACATTGTGCAAGTGACTGAATGAGAAGAAAAATGTACGCCTGAATGTTTGGACAATATAATGGATTTTCAGGGGAGTCTGAATACCCAGTACCTTATCCCTAGGCCTGACGCTTGGGGTAACACTTGGCAGTAACTGCCAGACATCTGAACTTTGGCTGATGGTGTCTCACCTTCATTCACTCATGAATCTGTGCTAAAGAACACAGCTACACAGAAATGGGCCCATTTCCCTGATGCTGCTTGCAGTTCTTCGAATATCGAATTGTCGTCTTTATAGACTTGCCATCCATGAAGCATTTGTCTTGATTGGAAAAGGTGATTTTTTTTTTTTTTGCATATTGAAAGTGTTTTGACTGACATTTCTAATCTTTCACCTTGCTACAGTCTTTCTTTATTGCATAAATCTGCAATGAAGAAATGGCCATCAACTTCTACCAGACTCCTTCAATTGAAATCCCTTTGTATAACTGCAATGCAGAGCGATGAGGAGAATCCTGGATACAAGAAGTATTGCGGTTCTTGGCAACATTTTACTTTTGAAGAAGCAAACAGATACAATCTACAGCAAATATGACTTGTATGTATAGACGATAAAATCTCCATATAATTTTAACTAAAGGGCTGGCAATGGCTGCTAAGCAGGATATAAGCCGTGTTTCATGCAGACTTGTCGGCTCCTGTCAGTCGTCTTGTACAAGTGGATTACAACATGAGCACCTCAGTCAGCTCTTGTCATAGTGAACAATCGCTTATCCTTTCTGCAGTTTTGTGCAGCTGACAAGAACGTTGGATTTGCCTACATATGGTTGTATGGTGTCTCCCTGCCTCTAGAATGGCAGAAATTTCAATCAGTTCATGCCGACACTGCCCTGTTGTTGGTAATGATGCATATTGTTTGATAACTTCAGTGAAACACACCTTCAAGTTGTTCCAGTTTGTGCAAAAACTATTCTAATGACTTAAACATTCATTATTGGAAATGGATGATGTGGGGGTAGCGTGGTGCCCTGAAGAATCGCTGTCCTGGCTGGCTGACCCAGCATTTCCAGGCAGAAGACATATCAAGCATTTATTTTTGCTTTCTTGTGTGTATCATTCCATGGATGTAATTTATCCTCCCCACAATCAACACACATGCCAGCAAGAGGTGTATATATTTTCTTTATTTTTTCTTTGCTGAGCATGAAGTGTTCAGCTGTTAAATTACATGTGGGTATGGTTTTGAATGCATGATTGTTTTATGTGTTGCTTTGGAAATGTGTACAAAAGAGGTTATATAAAATAAAGGTGCTGTTATTATAGGCTGTGTCCGAATCTTCTAGAGATGCAGTGAAGGCTTGTTTATGGCCTTCTGGCACGCCGCAGTGGTCCACAGCTCACTGTTTTGGCACAACTAGCTTGATTCCATACATGACCCCCATGTAATGTTTTACTACGCTATTTGTCTGCTGTCTTCAGCATTGAGCCCCCAAAATACCTCATAGGAGTTCCTGGGAAAATGTGTAAATATGCACAGGAACCTCTTAAACCAGGGATCTCAAACTTGGCCTTGAGGGCCACCAACAGTGCAGGTGTTTAGGATCTCCTTGGCATTGCAAAGGTTTTATAATTGAACCACCTGAACAGGTGATTATTCCAACCCCTGTGCAATACTAAGGAAATCCTAAAAATATGACCTGTTAGCGGCCCTTGAGGCCTGGAGTTTGAGATCCCTGTCTTAAAGCCTCAACATGTTACATACATATGACATGTTGGCACTACTGTATGAAGCCTTGAGTGACAGCCGCACTCGCACCTGCGTGCAGTGGAGCAGGTGTCTGTGCTCCATTGAACATAGTGCCGACCTCTCGTGAGACTTCAGAAATCTCGGCACTATGTTCAATGGAGCGCAAACACCTGCTCCACTGCACAGGTGCGAGTGCGGCTGTCACTCAAGCCCCGGTCACAGATGGGGGTGGGAATTGCAGCCAGAGGGGCGGCGAGGACATAATCCACCTAGACTAAATAGCAGCCTCCCGGACTCAATAGTAGGCCAGTGGTGAACAGAATCAAAGTTATTTTCTCAGGTATGAGAGGGCACATACAGGGGTTACTAGAACCCCTTTTACATTATGTGTAAGCTGGTGGGCATAGTTTAAAATGCCCAAAGGGGGTGACTGGTTCCCTTTAATAGCTGCGCTGTGAACTTGTCGTATAGGCAAAGACCTGTCAGCGAACAGCTTATTTTCTGGTCATCATAATGGGAGACCCAGACAATGGGGTTTAGGGCACTGCCCTCCGGAGGTCACACTAGGTACTACAAGTTTGTAGACACCGCCTCCTCCGCTTATAAACCCCTACCGCAGGGAACATCCTCAGTTTTAAACTTAGTGTGCTCGGAGGATCACGCTTTGCTTGCATCACTGCGCTCCGTGATCGCAGCTGTGTCACAGGGAGACTTCCTGGCGTCCATAGATATCAGAGACCTTTACCTTCATGTGCCCATTGCGCCAGCTCATCAGCGCTGGCTGAGATTCGCAGTGGGGGAAGAACACTTCCAATTTGTGGCCCCTGCGTTCGGGTTGGCCTCGGCACCGCGGGTGTTCACAAAGGTGATGGCCTCTATGATGGCTCTCCTGCACGTGCAGGGACATGCCGTCATTCCCTATTTAGACGACCTACTGGTCAGGGCGCCATCAGAACACCTTTGTCAAGAGAGCCTGGATGTGACCATGCGGTCTCTGGAACAGTTCGGTTGGCTCCTCAATATTCAGAAGTCAACGCTAGTTCCAACCCAGTCTTTGACTTATTTGGGCATGGACTTCAACACAGCCTCAGCCCTGGTGTCTCTGCCACGAGTCAAGCAGATGGCGATCCAATCAGGAGTGCAAGCAGTCCTCCTGTCACCACAATCATCCCTACGGGTGTTGATGATGCTGGTGGGGCGCATGGTGGCAGCAATAGAGGCGGTGCCTTTTGCACAATTTCGCCTCCGTCCTCTCCAGCTGGAGATCCTCCGCAGGTGGGACAAAAGGTCGATTTCTCTGAATCGGCTGGTGACCCTTTCCCAACCGACCAGAGATTCCCTGCAGTGGTGGTTACAGCCACACCACTTGTCTCGGGGCCGGTCCTTCATCAAACCTCATGGTTAGTGGTGACCACCGACGCCAGTCTGAAGGGCTGGGGAGCGGTGTTCTTACACCACAGGGCCCAAGGCCTCTGGACTCGGTCGGAATCGGCGTTGCAGATCAACGTGCTGGAGATCAAGGCGGTCTATCTGGCACTCCTGGCGTTTCAGAGATTCCTCTCAGGACAACCCATTCGGGTTCAGTCCGACAATGCGACGGCCGTCGCTTATATAAATCATCAAGGAGGAACCAGGAGTGCAGAGGCTCTGGCCGAAGTCCACCGCATCCTATCCTGGGCGGAGGACAACAACTGCCTGATCTCCGCAGTTCACATCCCAGGGGTCGAAAACTGGGAGGCCGACTATCTGAGCCGGCAGGGGATGGACGCCGGAGAGTGGTCTCTTCATCCGGACGTCTTCCGGGACATCTGCAGCAGATGGGGCACTCCGGACGTGGATCTGATGGCCTCACGGCTGAATCATCAGGTGCCGCAATACATGGCGAGGTCATGGGATCCCCAATCTCTGGGAGCGGATGCTCTGGTCCTGACTTGGTCCAGATTTCATCTGCCGTATGTGTTCCCGCCTCTGGCTCTGATTCCCAGGGTGCTGTGGAAAATCAGGTCGGAGTGCAGGGTCGCCATTCTAGTGGCTCCAGATTGGCCCAGGAGGTCCTGGTATCCGGACCTGTGGCAACTGTCAGGCGGACACAGGTGGGCTCTTCCAGACCGCGCAGATTTACTCGCGCAAGGCCCATTCTTCCACCTCAATTCCAAGGCCCTCAGATTGACTGCATGGCTCTTGAGGCCTGGCTGCTGACATCCAGGGGTTTTTCCCCTACGGTGGTTGCCGCTATGAATCGGGCTAGGAAGCCAGTCTCAAGGAAGATGTACCACAGGACGTGGAAGATCTTTTTTACTTGGTGTGCCTCTGGTGGACGGTCTCCGTGGCCCTTGTCCATCCCGACGTTGTTGGCTTTCCTACAGTCGGGTTTGGACTTGGGATTATCCCTTGGCTCCTTGAAAGGTCAAGTCTCAGCACTTTCAGTGCTGTTTGACAGGCGATTGGCGCTCCTCCCGAAGGTCCGTCAATTTCTGCAGGGGGTGTCACGGATGGTTCCGCCCTACAAGAGACCTCTGGACCCTTGGGACCTCAACATGGTCCTGGCGGCATTACAGAGACCACCTTTTGAGCCGCTGAGAGATGTTTCTCTATCTCGCCTGTCTCAGAAAGTGGCCTTTCTGGTGGCAATCACGTCTCTGAGAAGGGTCTCAGAATTGGCAGCACTTTCGTGCAAGTCGCCCTTTCTGGTGGTTCACCAAGACAAGGTGGTGTTGCGTCCTCGGCCAGAATTCTTGCCGAAGGTGGTTTCAACTTTTCACCTGAACCAGGAGATTGTTCTCCCATCATTTTGCCCTGCTCCCGTTCATCAGGTTGAACGCGACCTCCATACTCTGGATCTCGTGAGAGCGGTACGCATTTATGTGTCCAGGACCGCCTCCTTTAGGAGTTTGGATTCCTTATTTGTTCTTACGACAGGTCGCTGTAAGGGGTCCGCGGCATCAAAGTCGACATTGGCCAGATGGATTAAGGCTTCCATTCAAGAGGCTTACAGGGCCTCTGGTTTGCCTCTCCCGGTGGGATTGAAGGCTCACTCTACCAGAGCTGTAGGTGCCTCCTGGGCCTTGCGACATCGAGCGTCTGCTCTACAGGTGTGTCAGGCGGCTACTTGGTCTAGCCTGCACACTTTCTCTAAGCACTATATGGTGCATGCCCATGCCTCTGCGGATGCAAGTTTGGGCAGGCGGGTTCTCCAGGCGGCGGTTGCCCACCTTTAGAGGGAACCATGTGTTATCCGTCTTGTTGAGGAACTCTTCCCGCCCTGGGGTATTGCTTTAGGACATCCCCATTGTCTGGGTCTCCCATTATGATGACCAGAAAAAAGAGAATTTTGTTTACGTACCGTAAATTCTTTTTTCTTTAATCATCAATGGGAGACCCAGCACCCACCCAGTTGTTCCGTTGCATGTTTTGCATTTGTTCTGTTCTCTGTTGAGACAGTGTTTGCCGGGTTGTTGAACCGTCTGTGCACGGCATTCGTCCCGATGTTTCGGGTGTGGTTTATTTCCTCCTCGCAGCTTATGGACCAAACTGAGGATGTTCCCTGCGGTAGGGGTTTATAAGCGGAGGAGGCGGTGTCTACAAACTTGTAGTACCTAGTGTGACCTCCGGAGGGCAGTGCCCTAAACCCCATTGTCTGGGTCTCCCATTGATGATTAAAGAAAAAAGAATTTACGGTACGTAAACAAAATTCTCTTTTTCTTTTTCGCTCCATTGGGAGACCCAGACATTGGTGTATAGCTTCCGTCTTCGGAGGACACACAAAGTACTACACTTAAAATAAAAAGTGTAGCCCCTCCCCTACTGCCTATACACCCTCTCTAGGAGAAATCCCATCAGTTCTTAGCTTTGTTATTGAAGGAGGCACACTCTGCACTCATCCACTCTCACTTTAGTTTTTTCTCACTCTCCTTGGAGGGTGTCGGATGGAAGAAAAGTGGATCCTTGTGGATCCCCAGCATGTCTCCTTCCTCACCCTTGGGCAGAGGCGGTTGAGGTACCCTTGGTGTACAACGGGCTGGAGCCCTCATGCTGTTTTTCCTTCTCCATCCTTTAGGGGCTCTGGAGAAGTGGGATCGTTGTGAGCTTTCATATATTCTGGAGCTCAGACTCCATCCACAGCATCTTGAGATCTGATGGCCGGAGTTGTGGACCCCCAGGGGATCGCCCCTGCACCTTTTGAGGTACTCTGTGGGGGTTTGGTGCTGCTGCTGCAGCCCGGTTTTTTCCACCTGGGGGTGGTCGCTGCCTCTCCTGGGCTCTGGGGCTTCCCGCTCTCAGTTCCCTAAAGCGCTGCGGGTTATTTTGGTGCTCCCGGGTTGCTCCGCGCTCACCCGCTCCCGAGCGCCGGCCGACCGCACTAATTGAGGCCCCGGCTTCACCGCGGCCTACTTTCCTGCCCGGAGCCCGGGCTCTGCAGGAGGCGGCATCGGCCGCCTTTTTCGGGCGGTCTTACAGCCCGGCCACTCCCACACTGGATGGCTGCCTCCTGTGTTAGCAGGGGAAAGGTGTTGCCCTCCGGGTTCGCGCGCCGCTTTAGCCACGCCCCCTCTCTCGGAGTCGCGGCCATCTTTGCTTTGGGCATAGTCTGCTTGCTGCATCTTCTCCTAGACCCTGCGCCTTCTAGGGCTCGGCGCTGCTTCCAGAGGGCACACACAATCTCTCTTCTAGGCTGGTAAGTCACCCCAGGTTCTCTGGTGGTGCCTTCCTCCCCTGCTTCATCCCCTCTGGTGTATTCCCTTTAGGAGGTCTCTATCTAGATGCGACATGTCTTCCACCAGGAGCAAAGCCCCTAAGGTGCAGACATTTTATTCCTCTTGCACTGCTTGCAAGATCTTGCTGCCGGCTGGTTCTGTCTTTCCTCACTGCTCTGTCTGCACTTCACATAAGGCTGCGGCCGAGGTTGATCAGGGGGCTCCCCCCAGCTCTGCTACATCTGAGCCTTCCACTGGTCCGAGGGACCTGGTAGTGCCACCCCCTTGGACTGTGGCGTTCACTAAGTCTTTTTCGGACACTTGCCCAGTCCATGACAGCTCTAACTAGAGTGCTGCATAAGTCATTGCAGGCCAGTCACCGGGAAAGTGCCCCCGGTTCCTCTGCCCCACGCCGCAGGCGTTAGTGAGTCGCCCCCTTCTAGGGGTATGGACTCTGGCGACAATACGGGGGTCTCTGATATAGCTCCCTCTCCTCGGCCTCCCAAACGGCCTCGTAGAGAGCGCTCTCCTGCCTCCTCTCATCAAGCAGGGTCTCGCGCTGAGGGGTCTCAGTTTGATGGGGATGAGGATAGGCAGTCTTCTGTGAGACCTTCGGACGAGACCTCAGAAGAGGATCCTTTTGTGGATGATTTAGTGTCTTCCATTAATACGGTTCTGGATCTGACTGCTCCCCCTCCCACAGTGGAGACTTCTCTCTCGGCGGAACTCTATCAGTTCCTTCCTCCGTCCAGGTATCAGGGTTCATTCTTTGATCATTCTAATTTCCGGTCAGCTGTGCAGACGCCTAGGGCTTGCCCTGATAAGCGTTTCTCTAGGAAACAGAAGGATACTCGATATCCGTTTCCTCCTGATGTGATAAAGGGTTGGTCGGTCTCCCCTAAGGTGGATCCTCCGGGATCTAGACTGTCGGCCAATACTGTTATGTCTGTGGCCGATGGCTCCTCTTTAAAGGATCCCACAGATCGTCAGATTGAGCTCCTACAGAAATCAATCTACGAAGCTACAGGTACCTCTTTTGCCCCAGCCTTCGCAGCAGTGTGGGCCCTGCAGGCAGTCTCTGCCTGTCTGAGCTGAATGTTGTAGCTCTGGATATCCCTGAGGTGACTACTCTCACGTCTCAGGCCTCTGCGTTCACTGACTATGCTAGGTTGGCGATCATGGAATCTGCCAGCCGTACCGCAGTGGCTTCGGCCAACTCTTTCGCAGCCCGCAGGATGTTGTGGCTGCGGGATTGGAAAGCTGATGCCACTTCCAAGAAGTTCCTCCAGGGTCTCCCGTTCGCGGGGAACAGGCTTTTTGGAGAACAATTGGACGACATTATTAAGGAGTCCACGGGTGGTAAGTCCACCTCTTTACCTCAATCAAAGATGCAGAAGTCTGTCCAGCGTCAGATGCACGCCAAAGTTCGGTCCTTTCGTCCCTCTTCGAAGCCAGCCTCGTCCTCATCTCGTTCGGACAAGGATCAGAAGTCAAACAGAACATGGAGGAACAAGCCTCAGCAGAAGAAGCCCGCCTCCGCCGCCAAGGCTGCCTCTTCATGACTCCCGCCTCTCCCAGCACCATCCTCGGTCGGTGGCAGGCTCTCCCGCTTTGGAGACGTCTGGCACAGTCTCGTCCAAGACCGTTGGGTGGTGGATGTCATCTCCCATGGCTACAGGATAGAGTTGACCTCGCGTCCTCCGACTCGCTTCTGTCTCTCTTCGCCCCTGCCAGCAAGGGCCTTAGCCTTTCGTCAGGCGCTGGACGCCTTGAGATGGAACGGGGTCGTGATCCAGGTTCCCTCCGAGGGACGTTTCCAGGGGTTCTATTCGAACCTCTTCACGGTCCCCAAGAAGGCCTGGTTGGTAAGGCCGATTTTGGATCTCAAGCTTCTCAACCGCACGTGAAGGCCAGGTCTTTCCGCATGGAGTCTCTGCGGTCTGTGATCGCGTCACTATCTCAGGGGGACTTCCTAGCCTCTGTGGATGTCAAGGACGCCTATTTGCATGTCCCCATCGCTCCTGCTCATCAACGCTGGCTGAGGTTCGCAGTAGGAGAGGAGCACTTTCAGTTTGTGGCTCTGCCCTTCGGCTTTGCCTCGGCACCGAGGGTTTTCACCAAGGTGATTGCAGCGGTGGTGGCTGTTCTGCATTCACAGGGCCACGCTGTGACTCCATATCTAGACGATCTGTTGACACTGCTCTGCAGAGGGAGCTCTGACCAACGGAGTCTCTCAGTAACTCTGGACACTTTGCAGCGCTTCGGGTGGTTAATCAATGTACCGAAGTCGGTTCTCCTTTCTGCACAGATGATAACTTGTTTGGGCATGGACTTTCACACTGCTCCAGTCTTTCTGCCTCTCGTCAAGCAGGTGTCGATTCAGGAAGAGGTCCGCTTCCTTCTGCAGTCAGACTTGGTATCCATCAGGCGTCTGATGCATGTTCTGGGGAAGATGGTGGCATCCATAGAAGCAGTACCCTTTGCGCAATTCCACTTGCGTCCACTGCAATTGCAGATCCTGCACGGATGGAACAAGGATCCTTCGTCTCTCGACCAGCACATTCATCTGTCGCCATTAACGAAGGATTCTCTACATTGGTGGCTGCTTCCCACGTCTGTCACGAGGCAGATGCTTTCTGCCCCCTCTTGGTTGGTAGTGACCACGGACGCCAGCATTCTAGGTTGGGGCGCCGTGTTTCTGCACCACAGAGCTCAGGGCACCTGGACGAAGCAGGAGTCCGCCCTTCAGATCAACGTCCTGGAGATTCGGGCCATTTACTTGGCTCTACTGGCATTTCAGAGATTCCTAGTGGGGAATCAGATTCGGATACAATCCGACAACGCAACCGCGGTTGCTTACATAAACCACCAGGGAGGCACGAGCAGTCCTCAAGTCTTCGCGGAGGTCCAGCGTATCCTACAATGGGTCGAGGGCAACGACTCGTCCATCTCGGCAGTTTACATTCCCGGGGTGGACAATTGGGAGGCCGACTACTTGAGTCGGCAAGGTATGGACGCGGGTGAATGGGCCCTCCACCCAGACGTGTTTCTGCACATCTGCGACAGATGGGGAACTCCGGACGTGGACCTGATGGCCTCTCGGTTGAACTACAAGGTTTCGACCTTCATGTCCCGATCTCGAGACAGCAAGGCCGTGGGGACGGACGCTCTGGTCCAGGATTGGTCCCAGTTTCGCCTCCCCTATGTGTTTCCTCCATTGCCTCTCTTGCCCAGGGTTCTTCGGAAACTCAAGACGGAATGTCGTCAAGCCCTGCTCATCGCTCCAGACTGGCCCAGGAGGGCCTGGTATCCGGACCTTCTACAGCTCTTGGCGGGGGATCCGTGGAGGCTTCCAACCCGGCCAGACCTCTTGTCACAAGGTCCTTTCTTCCACCACAATTCTGCGGCCCTGAGCCTGACTTTGTGGCACTTGAAGACTGGTTGCTGACATCTTGTGGCTTTTCACCGGAGGTCGTCGCAACCATGAGGCGAGCCAGAAAATCTGCTTCGGCTAAGATTTACAGAAGAGTCTGGAAGATCTTCTTTTCCTGGTGTCGTCTCAATGGAAAGTCTCCTTGGCCTTTTTCTTTGCCCACCCTTCTTGATTTATTTCAGCAGGGTTACTTAAGGCAGAGGTTCCCAACTCCAGTCCTCAAGGCACACCAACAGTGCAGGTTTTCATGATTTCCTTAGAAATTGGAATCATCCCCAGTGCAGGTGATTCAATTATCACCTGTGCAATACTAAGGAAACCCTGAAAACCTGCACTGTTAATGTGCCTTGAGGACTGGAGTTGGGAACCTCTGACTTAAGGGTTTGGCTCTCAGTTCCCTCAAGGGACAGATCTCTTCACTCTCTGATCTTTTCAACAGACGGCTGGCTATCCTTCCTCAGGTGAAGACGTTTGTGCAAGGGGCAAATCACATCATTCCCCCCTACAGACGTCCTTTGGACCCCTGGGACCTTAATCTGGTCCTTGCGGCATTGCAAAAGCCGCCTTTCGAACCTCTGAGGGAGGTGTCTTTTTCCAGACTCTCTCAAAGTTGCCTTTCTTGTGGCCATTACTTCTCTGAGGAGAGTTTCAGAGCTGGCAGCCCTGTCTTGCAAATCTCCATTCCTCGTGTTGCACCAGGATAAAGTGGTGCTCCGGCCTGTGGCAGAGTTCTTACCCAAGGTGCTTTCTCCGTTTCACCTGAACCAAGACATTGTCCTGCCGTCCTTTTGTCCTAATCCTGTTCACCAGTATGAGAGGTCTCTCCATACTTTGGACCTGGTCAGGGCTGTCAGGATTTATGTCTCCCGCACGGCTTCTTTTCGCCGCTCGGACGCCTTGTTCGTCCTTACGGCAGGCCAGAAAAGAGGAGAGCCGACCTCCAGGTCTTCCTTGGCCCGGTGGATCAAGGCTTCTATTCAGGAAGCTTACATTGGCTCTGGTACGCCTTTGCCTGCTGCGATTAAGGCGCATTCGACAAGAGCTGTGGGTGCCTCGTGGGCCTTACGTCATCAGGCCACGGCACAACAGGTGTCAGGCGGCCACTTGGTACAGCCTACACACATTCACAAAACATTATCAGGTTCATGCGTATGCATCTGCAGACGCAAATGTGGGCAGATGGATCCTTCAGGCGGTGGTCGCGCACCTGTGATTGTCTCTGCCATGCTTGGGTCTTCTCCCACCCAGGGATAGCTTTTGGACATCCCAATGTCTGGGTCTCCCAATGGAGCGAAAAAGAGAATTTTGTTTACTTACCGTAAATTCTTTTTCTTCTAGCTCCTAATTGGGAGACCCAGCACCCACCCTGTTGCCTTTTGGGCTTTGTTTTTTTCCTTTTAAGTGGCTGGTGTTATTCATGTCGCTTTTAAGGCCCTGTTGGCCGACAATTCATAACCGGACCTTTTGGTCTTGATGTGGGTTTATGCTCATTCCTGCTTGTGCACCGAACTGATGGGATTTCTCCTAGAGGGGGTGTATAGGCAGTAGGGGAGGGGCTACACTTTTTATTTTAAGTGTAGTACTTTGGTGTATAGCTCCGCCTCCGGAGGACACACAAAGTCTGGGTCTCCCAATTAGGAGCTAGAAGAAAAAGAATTTACGGTAAGTAAACAAAATTCTCTTTTTTAACGATGTGCACAACACTTAAAATGTGTCTCACCACAAATGTTACTCCCATGTAGGGACTGGAGTAGGAAATTCAAACCTTTTCATGAAATTGTGTGGGTGTGGCCATGCCCCATTTCTACTCTCCCCCAATTGTACCGATTTGGGCCTGCTCAATACTAGCATGATGACTACAAAAGCCTTAAGATTTTTACTAAACTCCATAGTGTGAATAATAAATAATAATAGTGTAAACATTTTGTGACTTTTCAGTGTTTGGGCCAGTTTTCTGTTTGTAGACACTTTGATGAATTGGGGCCTAAATGCATGTACAAGGAAGATGAAACAGCCCTTGCAGTATGGAATTTTAGAGAAATTAGCTTATTTTGTTTTAATCAAGCATATTATAAAGATTCATAACTTTGCAAGCACTGATCAATTTAAAGTAACTAAACTTTTAATTTATTGGCTCCTTCTATGAGCTACATTCCTCTCCTGTTGGAACTGAGCTAATCAGGTAAGTAGTAGCAGTAACACAACACGTGATAAACTTAACCACAACCATACCTGCTGTTCTGGCATTGTCAGGTTGTGTTAAGATGAACTGGATGCTGTGTCCTCATGGAACATAAGGGCCTTTAAAGGTAAAAACAATATGCAATTTTTTTTTTTGTCAGTGCCATCGGGAACAGAAGACTAAGAGGTGGGATTATAATGGAAAAGGTGGTCTATCTATTTGAACTGTCATCCCCATTGCAGTACCAATGGAGGCACATGTATACACCTTGTCTTTGTGCTGAAAAGCACATAACTGTAACTTAGAAGGGTAGCTGTAGGCCTCATCAAGGGTTGACCTGATCTAACAGATGATCATGTTCCTGAATGCTGTCATGGAAGGAATCCAGTTGCCTTTAAAGAGTTAGTCTGGCTAAGTGTGCAGACCACATTCAGACTATGGAAGGCATTTTTCATGGGATTTGATGGACAGGGCAGAATGAAGGCAGCACTATGTACATTTGAATAAGAATCTTGCTTTTTTGCAAGACTGAAGTGATTTCCTGAAGGACTACTTTGTCCTAACAAAAAATTGTGGAAGGCGATTTGGAGGCCAAGGTCTTTAACACTAAAGGCCACTTTACACACACAGATATCTGTGTCCAACTTCTGAACAGATCTCTGGTTGCAGTGAAATCATGAAAACATTGTTCCATTTTGTGGCTGTGTACAAAATGGAGCAATGTGTCCATGATTTCACTGCAACCCGAGATCTGTTCAGAAGTTGGACACAGATATCTGTGTGTGTGTAAAGTGACCTTGAGATTTGCTTGGTTGGTTGCTTGGTAAAGACCACTAAAGATTCAACCTACAAAGCAATAGGTGGAAGAAGATGCTAGGTGTAGTCCCTGTAGGATATGAATAACTCAAGCACCAATTTAAGGGCAGAGCTGAGGGGCCATACAAAAAATAAAATCCTATATTTGGTCACTTACTGTGACTCACCACTAATGTAATGGTGGAACTGCTTCTTTTTTATGCAGCTGTGATAAGTGATATTCATCATTGCTCATGTAACCTTTGTAGAGCTCAAGCAATTACATAGAAATCACTGGGACTGGTGCATAATGGCCACAGTGTGAGTATGCTCCTGTACTTTGCATGCAGTAGTATTTTTATGCAAACAGGAGCATGACTCCCCCTCTTTGAGCTAGGCATTTAACTTATATAGCCCCATGATCATGTGTCAAAATGATCGGTCCCTGGACTGGTTCAACCTCCATCTAAATTGAGGTCATGTGAAGCAAGATGAAATTTTAATACTAGGGGATAGGACCGTCCCAATTGGAGTAAACCATGTCGCAGTGAGATGGCTTTATGCTTTCTCCTTTGCCTCATTGGGGGACACAGGGACCATGGGTGTTATGCTGCTGTCCACTAGGAGGCGACACCAAGCAGAATCTGAAAAAGATTAAAGTTGCTCCTCCTCTGCAGTATAGACCCCCTCAGGCAGGCCTTGCCTCATAATTTTTTGCCTAGTGTCGTTAGGAGGCACACATATTTTTGTTTTCTCTCCGTTCTTTTTTAATAAGTTTTTCACTCCTAAAGAGGATCCATGACAGGAAAGAACTTCTCGCATCCTCAAGAGGATTCAAGTATGGAAGAGTCCTTCCTCGGCTCCCTACGGTTGGGGACCTGGGTTGAAGTTGAGTCGGATCCAAGACTGCCCTGCAGCAAATCATCCCCAAGTTACCATGGTTGGAAGCCCGGGTCAAAGGCTGGCCTCATGTATCATCAGGTAATGGGACACAGCTGTCCTACCTAATTCACCGCATATTTGGGGTGGCTGGGTTGAGGTCTCGGTTATTTGTGAATCCACTGTCCATTATAGGGCCCCTACTCCTCACAGTTGGGGAGCTGGGTAGAGTCGAGGCTTCCCAGGACTGCCCAGCAATCCTCCCCAGAACCCACAAGGGGCTCTGGGTGGCAGTGATGGTGACGAGTCTCACAGGACGCAAGGCTGGAGCCATGAGACCCACAGCTGCCCTCCCCATCTCACCCCATAATGGGTTTTGGGTCGAGGTTCCATGGCCGGTACTGAATGGAGCCCTGTCTGACAGGGCTCCTTCTTAGGGGCATGTTTCTGATGGAGCTGGCATCCAGGTCTAAATACCTATTCACGCCTGATGCACTCCGTGCAGCAGATGCGGACCCATCTCCACAGCGGAGGTTCCGGAACAACAGCCAGACCTCCGCCTGTTTTTGGGGCCGCATATTACTCTAGGCCCCAGCTTCGGCCTAGTCTACAGCGTCGCCGCCCAGGTCTGCCCCCAACCTGATCTCCAGATGACATCAATAAGGAATGCCCCGGCAAGGTCATCAGGAGGCGGCGAGACTGCCTCTTTTCGGCGCTTATAGCGCAACGCAAGATCTCCTGCGCGCCCTTATCTGGCTCAGGCCCATTCCCCCCCTCCTCCTTTACAACAGCGCCCGCCATTATAGAAAATCCGGAAAGGGGGAAAAACAGGATTGCTGGCGCAGGCGCACAACGGTGGTAAGCAGCTCAGTAGTGTGATTTTCTCTGCTGCAGCTCTCTCCCTCTCCTCTTTCTCTGTACCTTTTGCACCAGAGCAGGAGCAGTATAGGCACAAGCGCAGTGCACAGGTTATGTTTTAATCATGTCGGGCTCAGGAAACAGAAGACTTCTAAGGTCTTTAACCCTTATGTGCCTCTTACAGGCATACAGAGCTTCTCTGCTTGGGGGAAGTACTGCCCCACACTGCAAAGTTTGCACTCCTATTACTGTGCCAGAACCCCTCACTACCAGCGATCTGGATACCTTTAATGGACGGTGCTCCTGTACCAATCCATGTCACAGTTCTCGGAAAATTTCCCCCACATTGATCCGAGCCCTGCCGAGTCGACCCACGCCCTCAGGTCAGTCCACGCAGTCCGCACTGCGGGAAGACCCTGGAGTGGTTGGTCAGTCCCACTGACCATGTGGGCACTCCACTAGACATACACTTTCTGATTCCCTACCATCTGTATCTAACGCAGGCCCCGCGACTCCTGGGCTTTGCCCACCAGAAACAGCCGTTAAGGTTTTATGACCCAGGCTCTGACCCAGGATTGGACGTATCCCTTGAGCTAGACCCCTTGGACGCTCTGACCTCGGTCGAGGACCTAATCACGCCAGTTGACCAAATACTGGATGTTACTGACCCTCCTTGTGAAGTCCCCAAATCCTGAGGTTTCTGTCAGAGAGTCCAACGACCACACAACTATTTTACGGATCACCCTGAACTCAGGAGATTCCTCAGAAACAAAGATCTCATCCAGGCATGAGATTGGGAAACCGTAAGACGAGGTTCCCCTTTTTGACCAGGACTGGTCAGACTCTACAATAAAGGTTACTCCATTAAGGATGCAAGACCCAGTCAGGTGGCACGAATGACACGATCCGCCCTTTAGGCGGCAAGATCATCACTGTCACCATTCTTCACTTGGCTAAGGTGATTTTAACTGGACAGTCATGCATGTCATCCTACTTCATAAGGACCCCGATCCAGAGCTGATGAATCGGCTGGCACAGTTTTTTTTACAGTAGCAGGGAAGTACCTAGTGCATGTATCACTAGACACGGCTAATTGCTCTTGGCCGTGGTGTCATTAAACGCCATTACAATTAGACAAGCTCTCTGGCTACGCGAGTGGAGTCCAGATGCTGCCTCTAAGGCTGGTTTCACACTGCGGTTAGATCAGGTCAGGTTTTGTGTGCCAAAACCAGGAGTGACTCCAAAACTTAGAACAGGTGTCAATTTTTCAATTATACTTTTTCTCTGCAAGTTCCTCTCCTGGTTTTGGAACACAAAACCTGACCTGATTTGACCTCAGTGTGAAACCAGCCTAAGACATCACTCACGAGCCTTCCTTATTTTAGTGGCAGTCTTTTTGGCGACTAATTACATAAACTAAAATCTGACGCCACGGGAGGAAAGCGTTCATCTGGACCCCCCAATCACAAACCCTAAACTGCTCTTTACCCGCCGACAAAGAGAACTCAAACACGTACGTGCACTTTCGTGCCAGACAATCCAAATCTAAGGGATCTAGATCCCATAGGTTTTCATCCTCATGACTCCTCTATCCTGGAAGGTACCTACCAAGTAGGGGGCGACCTTCCCGCTTTCATCAGATCTAGCTCACTATTAGGACGACAGGCAGGTCAAAAGGCTGACGTCTTCTTGTTACGACAAAGTTTATCTCCCACGCACCACATCGTTGTTTTTCGTGTCCTTCCCACCACGGCCCCCATCAAAGGCTCAAGACTCTTATCAGGCCGTCAACTCGCTACTACGAGTTGGAGTCATTATCCCTCAAACCTGTTTTTTTTGTAACGTCCACACGAAGAGAGACTTGGTCCGGCCCATCTTGGCCTTGTAGTTCATTCGGGTTCATCATTGCATATGGAATTTCTCCGCTTTCTCATCCCATCCATGGCGGAAGAAGAGTTCCTGGCCTCCATAGATATTCGAGATGAGTATCTACACATCCTGATATCCCTGGCGCATGAAAAATGTACTGTGATTTGAGAACAAGGTTCACTATTAGTTTGTGGCATTCCCCTTCGGACTCACCACGACCTCTCTCGAAGCTGCTTTTTCAGAGATTGCGACCACAGTGTCCACATTACAGTACACACCCTAGGCCGCCTAAGGTGGTTGGTCAGTCTGCCAAAAATCGTCTCCACTCCCAAACCAAATGCTGACCTTCCTGGGAAGGTTTACTTTTCAATATCTCCTCCTGCAGGTTAGTGATTCTCCCTCAGGACAGGTCACGCGCCCTACGTAAAAGTCCAGTCCCTCCTTAGTTCATCACCTCACTCTCTTCGAAATGCACTGAGTGCTACGCAGGATGGCTGATGCTATAGAAGCAATTGCCCAATTGCACCTCAAACCTCTCTAGCTGTCTCTTCTCACAGCCTGGGATGAGCCCCTTCTCCCTGGACTGGACGTACCATTTATCGACTGTCACCCAACGTTCTCTTTGCTGATGGCTGCGCCCTTCCTCCCCCTGACAGGGAAGATCTTTCCTTCCAGCTCAATGGCAGTGAATGCCACGAATGCAAGCCTAATAGGACGGGGGAGCAGTGTACATCATCACATGGCCCAGGACAAATGATCGTTCTCAGAGTCCACCATAACCAGCAACTTCGGGAGATCGTACCATCTTTTTGGCACTACAGACTTTTCATCGGTTGCTAGCGGGTCGCCACATCCACATACAGTCGGACAATGCCACAGCAGTAGCATATGTGACCCACCAAGGATGGACCCGCAGCAAGCAATGCGTGAGGTTGAGTCCATCCGCACTTGGGCCGACTCAACCGCATCGGTCCTTCCGGCAATGTACATTCCGGAAGTCGATAATGGTCAGCGGACTTCCTTAGCCGGCAGTGCATTGCGTCGGGAGAAAGGGCCCTACTCCGGAGGTATTTAAACACATATGCTACCGGACGGCGATCTCATGGAATCACATATTAACGTCAAAGTACCCAGTGGGGCATGGTCTCACGACGCACAATTCCTGGGTGCAGATGCCCTAGTCCAATCCTGGACTCAACTTCGTCCCCACTACATCCATCCCCTCTCTCACGCCAAGAGAGTTCAAAGATCTCAAGATCAAATCCAACGACGTCCCGGCCATTCTCGTGGGCCCACATTGGCACAGGTGCGCCTGTTCCTCTATTCCTTTGCGACCACTGAGAGAGTAGATGGCTGGGTCCGTGCACTGTCCCTCTTTGATGCAGTAGAGCTGGAGACGTGCTATACCCCCAGGCCCTGCAGCGGCTTCTCCGGGATGCACGCCGCCGGTAAGATGGTCTGTGTGCCTCCATTGTTTCGGCGGAGGGCTCTTGCGCGTACCTTCTAGTGCTGTCACAGTCCGTGGTTCCGATCCCAAAATTTAGGCCCCAGCTTGGGCCTACTCCAGCCAGAGCTCCGCCCCTTCTGATAACACTTTGGTGCCCCCAACCCGCCTTCGCATGATGCATCACTTAACGCTATGCCTCCTAGTCTTGGCACTTCTCGCACCAAGCGAGACTAGGAAAGCGTCTCTCGCAGCAGGACATGCCCCCTCCTAACTCCTCCGGGGGCTATCTTTTCACCAGCCAGCTGGCAATTCAGGGCTCAATCTGGCAGCACTCACACCGGAGGGCACCTGAAAGCTATGAGTGACCGCACACTGGGGGGCACTGGACTAGGGTATGAGTCCTTTCCTTGTCGTCCAAAATCTGGGAGACCCAGACATTGGGTGCTTTATGCTGCCCCCTGGAGGTCACACCAAATATAGGAGAGATTTTCTCCTCTGCAGCATATACGCCCCCTGCAGGAATACTGTCAGTTTGTATTTTGGTGTCGTTGGAGGCACATCTCAACACTGAAGCTCCATGCTACAGATGAAGTTTAGGGGACCATCGGGGTCCCCCGGCATGGGCCTTCGGCCCCATATGCCGTGCTCCCTCACCATACCCTTTCAAAGGGCCTCTGGTGAGGTGGGAGCCGGCTGAGGGGTCTACAGTCCTCTGTGCCCCTGGCCGTTACACAGTCACTGTGGGGCCCCCTGTGACGGATTTCAACTCCTGGCAGTCACAGGCGATTGATGCAGGCTCAATCTCAGGTACCGAGCTGGCCCCCATCTTCTCCCCTTCTGGGGATTCAGGTATGTGCCGGGCACATGGGGCCCCCCGCATCTACTGCAGGATCCGCAACAGAACGGCAGCATTGTCCCTGCAACGGCCCCAGGTCATGCTAGAAGCCCAGGCAGATCCCCTCCCTGCCTGTTTTTACACAGCAGGGGACGGGGCACAGGCCTCAGGGTATGGGGCGCGTTTTCCCGCATTAGCGGTGTTTTCTCATGACTACCGCGCCGGACCCCGCACGCAGGCCGGCCGCGGCTTTCTAATTTAGTCCCCGGCTTCGCCGGAGGCCTAGGCCGCGATTCCGCCCCCTGCATGTCTATCAACGGCAGGGGGGCGGCCTTTGCTTGCACTTCGCCCCAGCTCACAGGGCTCGGCCTCTGGCCTCTCCCCCTCCTGTGTACAGTGTGGGGCCACAGTTCCCGCGTTTTTGCGGGCCCTCCCTTCTTCTGACTCCCTTTCCTCTCTGCGGGGGCCATTTTGGCCTCGTTTCTGTGCAGATTCTCAGCATACAGCTGCTTCTCTGGGAGACTCAGACGTTGGGATCCGGTCATATTCCATTGGATGAGCGGTAAGCCACACCATTGGTGTGGATTCTCCTCTGTGGCATCCCCCTTCTGTTATACTGTTTTTGGTAGTACACAGGATTGGGTCAGACTATGTCTGCTCCTAAGAGCAAGGGCAAGTCCCATAGGGCTCCAAAATTGTATGCAGCTTGTACAGTGTGCAAAGTCACGTTGCCTGGGCAGAGTGTCAATCCCCTCTGCGCGACTTGTGAGCAGAATGGGTCCCTGGATCTCCTCGGAACCCGGCCCCAGGTGGATGCCCCTACCCCCTCTGGGGATCAGGCGTCCGCTCCCCCGGTTTTAACACCGGCTCCTCAATGGACTGACGTCTTATCTCCGTCATTGTCTGATTCAGTGGCACTGGCAGTGTCGAGAGCTATGTCGCAATCTGTAGCCTCCATGACTAGATACATCATTCAGGCCATTAACCAGGACCCTGACCAGGAAATGGAGGATTCCTCCTCGTCCCGGGTCCGTCTTTTTCGGCTAGGCATAACAGGCCCACACCGTCTCTTGGGGGGCCCAGTTCCAAAAAACGCGGCCGACACCCTTCCCCCTCCTCGCCCAGATCTCAATCAAGAGAACCTCTGGAGGAGGGTGAGGAAGAGGACTCGTCATCCTCTGGCTCCGAGGTGGCCTCTGAATCGGTCCTTGAAGGGGACGCTTTAGCTGACAATATTGTCTCTATTATTAATAATATCCTAGACCTTCCTGCTCCTGACACTGTCTGAGCAGCGAGCCAAGGTCTCACTCAGGGATCCTAAGAGACCTGCCAACATCTTCTCTGATCATCCTGACTTTACAGACACTGTGCAAAAGCCCAAGGCTTGTCCGGCAAAACGTTTCCTGCCGAAATCCACGGATCCCAAGTATCCGTTTGCCCCGGCAGTTCTCTCTAGCTGGTCTCAACCTCCTAAGGTTGACCCGGCCGTAGCCAGATTGGCGACCAGAAAAACCAGCAATGTCTTTAAAAGACTCGGCAGACCGCCAGATTGAACTTTTAACCAAGTCAATCTATGACGCAGTCGGCGCGGCGTTTCCTCCCGCCTTTGCAGCTGCTTGGTCTCTTAAGGCTCTTTCTGCATTTACAGACGCGGTTCGTTCCATGACCTACGAGAGGGTTCCTGAGCCTCTCCCCTCCTAGAACAAATGGCAATGGTATCGAAATATGCTCTTAACGCCGTGCTTGACTCAGCCGGCAGTTCAGCAGTGCCAGCCGCCAATTCCCTCGCCATTAGGAGAATTCTATGGCTCCGGGATTGGAAAGGTGATGCTTCTTCTAAGAAAAATCTTACAGGGATCCCCTGCTCCGGGGTGAGGGAACGTCTGGACGAACTTATCAAGGACACAACGGGATGCAAAAGTACTCTTCTGCCCCAACAAAAAGGAGGCAAACCTGCGCAGCAAAAGTCTGCCAGGTTCCGTTCATTTCGTTCCCCTGGCTGGACCTCCAGACAGTCCTCCGCTTCCAACAGGACATTTCGTTCCGACAAGTCCCAAACCGCCCGAGGCCAGGGTTCTTCCTGGCGTTCTCGCCAGCAGAAGTCCTCTGGTCAGAAGCCGTCCAAGACTGCCTCTGCATGACTCGCACGGATTCAGCTCCGCTCCCAGAGTTGGGGGCAGATTGTCCCACTTTCGGGACATTTGGCTTTCCGACGTCCTAGACCAATGGGTGCGAGATATTATCTCTCACGGCTACTTCATAGAACTGAACTCAGTCCCCCCAAGCCATTTCTTCATGACATCTCCCCCTCCCGCCAAGGTCCAAGCTTTTCACCAAGCGCTGGAGACTCTGAAGCAGGAAGGAGGCATCCTCCCCGTTCCCGAAAGGGAACGGTTTCAGGGATTTTACTCAAATCTCTTCGTTGTGCCCAAGAAGGACGGGTCCATCCGCCCCGTGCTGGACCTAAAGCTTCTCAACAAGCACGTCCAAGTGAGGCATTTTCGCATGGAATCTCTGCGTTCTGTGATAGCCTCAATGTCTCAAGGGGAATTCTTGGCATCAATAGACATAAAGGATGCATACCTACACATCCCAATCGCTTCAGCTCACCAATGGTTCCTGCGCTTTGCCATTGGGAACGACCATTTCCAGTTCGTGGCTCTCCCCTTTGGCTTGGCCACCGCCCCACGAGTATTCACCAAGGTGATGGCCTCAGTAGTCGCCATACTGCACTCTCAGGGGCTGTTGGTCATCCCTTATCTGGACGACCTCCTGGTCAAGGCTCCCTCACATCAGGAATGCCGACAAGCGGTTTCCGCGACTCTGTCGACTCTCAAGAGGTTCGGCTGAATTGTCAACCTCCCGAAGTCGGTCCTCGTGCCCACACAGAGTCTGGTGTATCTAGGCATGTTTTTCGACACTCGAACAGCGCTGGTGCGACTGCCTCACGAGAAGACCATCTCTCTCCAAGCGGGAGTTCACTCCATCCTCCCTCCTCGCTCATACTCCATCAGGCATCTGATGCAGATCCTGGGAAAAATGGTAGCTTCAATCGAAGCGGTCCCATTTGCACAACTCCATCTGCGTCCTCTTCAGCTGGAGATCCTTCGTGTCTGGGACAAGAATCCGAGGACCTTGGACCACAAGATCTCCCTGTCCCCCGAAACGAGGGAATCTGTCCAGTGGTGGCTGACCTATCCATCCCTGTCTCAGGGTTGCTCCCTTCTCCCGCCATCTTGGACGCCAGTCTCTCCGGCTGGGGAGCGGTGTTTCTCCACCACAGGGCTCAGGGTACATGGTCTCCGGTGGAGTCCTCCCTTCCCATCAATATTCTGGAAATCAGGGCGGCTTATCTGGCGCTTCTGGCGTTTCAGTCTCTCTTAAGCGGCCGCCAGGTGAGGATCCAATCAGACAATGCGACGGCCGTCGCTTACATCAATCATCAGGGAGGCACTCGCAGCTCCCTGGCGATGCTGGAAGTCCAAAAAATCCTGTCCTGGGCGGAGGCTACAGGCTCCGCCATTTCCGCGGTCCACATTCCGGGTGTGGACAACTGGGAATCGGACTACCTCAGCCGTCAGAGCATGGACCCGGGCGAATGGTCTCTCAACCTGGAAGTATTCCAAGCCATTTGCAGGCGGTGGGGGACGCCGGATGTCGACTTGATGGCATCTTTCCTCAACAACAAAGTTCCGGTTTTCATAGCCAGGGCTCACGACCACAGGGCTTTGGCGGCGGACGCACTGGTCCAGGATTGGTCTCCGTTTCGCCTGCCATACGTGTTTCCACCTCTGGCCCTGTTACCCGGGTGCTCCGCAAGATATGGACGGAATGTCACCGTGTGATTCTAATCGCACCCAATTGGCCCCAGAGAGCCTGGTTTCCGGAACTGCTCCGACGGCGAACCTTGGGGTCTACTGGATCGTCCAGACCTTCTCTCTCAAGGTCCGTTCTTCCGCCACAATTCTGCGGCTCTCAGGTTGACTGCTTGGCCCTTGAATCCTGGGTCTTCCCCGGGAAGTTCAGGACACCATAAAACAGGCTCGTAAGCCTGCCTCAATAAAGATTTATCACCGGACGTGGCGAATCTTTCCCGGTGTTTTACTAAGGGCCACTCTCCGTGGCCCTTCTCATTGCCAACATTACTCTTGTTTCTCCAATCAGGGCTGGACACTGGTCTTGCCCTGAGTTCTCTGAAAGGACAGGTTTCAGCTCTTTCTGTCCTTTATTCCAAAAGGTTGGCTAGGCTTCCACAGGTTCGCACATTTATGCAAGGAGTGGCCCACATTGTTCCTCCTTACAAGCGTCCTCTGGACCCTTGGGACCTTAATTTGGTTCTCTCGGCCCTTCAGAAGCCTCCATTTCTCCATTCGCCTTCCACGACAGCATTGGAGGATGTCGTCCACGCCCTATTGGGGGACAGGAACACAGAGAGGTTAAAAGCCCCTCCCCTTCCTCAGTACTCCAGTGTCTTCCTGTCCCCCTTGGGGCATGGAGAGGTTCCAGTGCTGTCAGGCCGGCAGAGGCAGCATTGGGGTGTACTTACAGCCGGGCCAGGGATGGACGTCGGGGGCGGCCTCCTCCTCCTTCTCGGGGCTCCCGTGGTGGGACCATCCGGCCTTCCTGCGTCCTACGGGGCAAAGCAGGCCGTGTATTGCAACGCCGGAGGCCTGTTCAGCTCTCCGGCGTCTCCCTCCTCCAGCTGCGGTCCCTGGGGCATGCATCAGAGGTGCCGCGGAGGCACTTCCGGTTTCGGGTGTGGCACTTCCGGTTCCGGGATGGCACTTCCGGTTTCGGGCGACGGCTCCTGTAAGGGCTGTGGCAGGCTGGGCGCGGCTCCAGGGAACCCAGCAGGACTTTCGCGCGCTACTGCCCGCGGCCGGTGACCAGGAGGAGGGAGGGAACAGGAGTTCCTCGTTGGGGGCACGGTACTTCTGGATAAGTACCCGCCGGAAGCTACACCCAGGTAAGGCTGATCCCTGAAACATGGAGGGTGATAGGCTTCCACCTCTGCTTCTGCAGAGCCCAGCGTTCCCCCAGCTCATGTAAGTGTTTCTGGGGGTGGTCACAAGGGGTCGAGTTATTTAGGCCCTGCACTCACACTGGGACCCCTTCTCTTCCCTTTTTGTCTATAGGGAGACAAGGGCCGTCTGTGGAAAGGAGCAATAATGGGGCTGCGGCAAAAAATTCCCTCTTCCTACAACAAGGTGTCGGCCATGACTGACAGGGTTGTCAGGATGGACTCCCCATCCCTGCTGGAGGAGCTCCAATCCATTAGGGAAGAGGTGCAGGCTTGTATCTCGGCACTGCGGGGTTTTGCTGCAGCTTCCGGGCCTTCCCCTCCGTAAGAGAGGAAGCTCCAGGATTGTGACTCTGTGGATCTCATGGAGGCTGGCCAGAGCTCAGCTTTAGAGGACGGCAAGGATATTGCCGCTGTTGCCTCTGTCCAGACACGAGAATCTGGACACTACTATTTTTCCACGGAGTCCATGGGTGCATTGGTGGACACTGTCCATTGTACCATGGGAGTAGAGGTGGTGGAAACCCCTTCTTCTGTGCAGGACTGAATGTTCAGAGGCCTGAAGGCTAAGCGGCTCACCCCATCCGAGTGGATTGGAGGGTGATGACTTTGTCTGGGAGGTCCCGAAGGTGGACATCCAGGTGGCCAGGGTAGCAATCAGCTGCCATTGTAAACCCATTGTGCATGCCCTTGACACTCTGTTAAATGAGAGACCCAATGGAAATCTCTATGGAAGTCTCTATAAAGTCAATGGGACTTCTAACATGAAGGTCTATGGCAGTATTCCATTTGGGAAGCTTAGCATATAAGACCGCGTTGCCTTTTGAAGATTCCTCCCGGTTGAAGGACCCCCTCGTTTGTAAAATGGAGAGTGTCCTCAATAAATCCTGGGAGGCGGCAGCTATGTCTTTAAATGTGAACATTTCCTCTACATGTGAGCAGGTCTGTCTTTAAGTGGCTCACGAGCTGGGAGAATTCCTCCTGCAGGGTACTCCCAGGGAGGAGCTTTGGACTCCATTCCACTTCTGAGACGTGCTACGGGCTGATGCCTCTGCTGAGTCGTTCCGCGTTGGCGCCAGGTGCGCAGTGTTGGCTAACACAGCTCGCAGGGCAGTGTGGCTTACGATGTGGAATGGGGAGGTCACGTCAAAGCTCCAGCTGTGTGGCCTCCCCTTGCAAAGGGCATTGGATGACATCCTGGAAAAGGTGTCAGACCGGAAAATGTGTCTCCCGGAACAGGAGCCCTTTCGGAGGCAGTCCTTTTGGCCTGAGCGCAGCCAACCCTCCCAGTCTAAAGGGAAGGGTAAGTCTGGTCGCTGGGCATTCCAGTACGGGGACAAGACCCGTAATATCTTGCTCCCCCAGCAGCGGCATCACCAGCCGCCCCTAAACAAGGCCGCCTTCCCCATTGCGGGGCGGCTCCTGCGGTTTCTGCCACAGTTGCAAGCAATCTCCTTGTGCCCTTGGATCCTCTCGACCATTTGGGAGGGTCTACGCTTGGAATTCGAGAGCCAGCTCCTCCATGTCTTCGAGTCCTCTCCCTTCCTCAGGGAGACTCTCACACAGTATTTCTTGTCGGGTCTGCGACACCTGTTGGATTCGGGTGTGGGGTTCCCAGTTCCTCCTGGAGAGGAGGGCCAGGGGCGCTACTCCAGGTTATTGTGGACCTCCAGAACGCGTATTCTCATGTCCCCATTCACCCGTCCCACAAGCGCTTTCTGCGATTCACGATCTCCGGGGCAGGCGGGACGGTCCATTCTTGGCTTAATGTGCTGCCCTTTGGGATTTCGTCGGCCCCAGAGGTTACCAAACTCATGGGGGAAGCGATCACATTCATCCAGACCCAGGGGATATGTGTGCTTCCCTATTTAGACGACATGTTGGTGGTAGCTCCTTCGGCAGTGCTTCTGCGCACAAAGGTCTCCAACACATTGGAGATTCTTCAGTCCCTGGGATGGGTACCCAATCTTCAAAAATCGGAACGGGTGCCTGCAACCCGACGTCAAATTTTGGGGGTCTTGCTGGCCTCCTCCAGACAGACCTCGTTTCTTCCTGCGGCATATCAGCTTTTGCGCCGCGTGAATCTGACCCGCTTCTGGGCAAGGGGGTCGACCTCCTTGCGGGAAGCAATGTCCCTGTTAGGGGCCATGTCGGCCTGCATTCAGTCAGTAACATGGGCTCAGGCTCCTTCCCGACTGCTCCAGGAACACATACTGAGTTCTTGGGACAGACGTCAGGATTCCTTAAACTCGCGGGTCCGGACCCCGGGGCGGGTGGTAACCTCGCTTTCCTGGGGATGAATCCCAGACACCTTCCTGTGACCTCCGTTCCCACTGATGCCAGCGGTTCCGGTTGGGGTACGATGGTAGTTCGCACACCCTTCCAGGGGATTTGGAGTCGCTCGGTCAGTCGCCAGTCTTCAAACTTCTGGCAGTGGAGGAAGCGCTTCTTGCTGCAGCTCACGTTCTCCGGGGTCATCATGTCAAGGTCCTGTCAAGACAACGTGACTACGGTTGCTTTCTTGCGGTACCAAGGCGGTACTCGTGGCTTACACTTGCAGGGGCTGGCAAGACTGTTCCTTTTGTGGGCAGTACGCCATCTTCTCTCCTCCTCGGCAGTACATCTGAAGGGAATGGTCAATGTACAGGCAGATTCTTGAGCCGCACGGAGGTCCACCCAGGAGAATGGTGCCTCCATCCGGAAGTATTTCGCTCTCTTACGGACAGGTGGGGTGTCCTTTCGATCGACCTGTTCGCTTCGGGCTCGAATACAAAGGTGCCAACCTTTTTCTCCCTGACGCGGTCGGACCATCCTCGGGGGCTGGACGCTTTTGCCCATCCCTGGGACTTCCAGTTGGTGTATGCATTTCCTCCAATCCCACTACTTCCCAAAAACGTTGCAACGAATTCGGGCGGAGGGGGGTGACACTATCCTGGTGGCTCCCCTGGGGCCCAAACTGGCGTGGTACGACGCCATCCGAGACCTGGGCCTGGAGGGACCGATTATGTTAGCCCACAGTCTCAACCTACTGTCCCAGGGTCCTCTGTTTCACCCGGGCCCTCAGTGGCTCATTCGGGCGGCCTGGCTGTTGCGACCAGGATCCTGAGGATCAAGGGTCTCTCCCAGGCAGTGATCCACACGCTTCAGCAGAGCAGGAACCTTGTGACAAATGCTATTTACGGGAGGGCTGGCATCGTTTCCTGTCCTGGTGTGCTCCTTCCATCCCGACCATGCATCATCCTAATGTGGCCCAACTCTTGGATTTTTGCAGCGTAGCTTGGATTTGGGGCTTCGGCCGAGCACTCTTAAGTCCAGAGGTCGGCACTTGGGGCGGTTTTTTTGCCCAGGATCTTGCTTCCCATCCATGGCTCAAGCAGTTTTTTACTTCTGCTTGGGGGTGGCGTCCCCGGATTCGGCCTTCTGTCCCTCCCTGGGACTTGATGCTTGTTCTCCAAGGGCTTGCTCGAAGTCCCTTTGCACCCTTGTCTGCTGCATCCCTTACGTCTCTCTCACAAGGTGGCGTTTTTGGTGGCCATCACTTCTGCTCCCAGAGTTGGAGAACTGCAGGCGCTCTCTGTCCGGGCTCCGTGCCTCGTGGTGTCCGCACTCTCTGTCCGGGCTCCGTGCCTCATGGTGTCCGTTGTTTGCATTACGCTTCGGTTGCATTCATCTTTTCGTTCGAAAGTTGTCGGATTTCCATCGGTCCCAAGGAAGTGGTTCTGCCTTCGTTTTGTCAATCTCCTGATAATGCGGCTGAGGTCGTGTTTCACTCCTTGGATGTTCGTCGGACTGTCCTCCTCTATCTCCGAGAGTCTGCTTCCTGGAGGTTAGATCAGAACCTGTTTGTTCGGCTTTTGGGAATAATACAGGGAAGAAGACTTCCTAGGCTACCATCACTTCCTGGATCACGAAGGTGATCTGTGAGGCCTACGTCACTCCGGTCCTTGCTCCTCCGGTGGGGTTGAAGGCTCCTTCAACTCGGACTGCTGCTACGTCCTGGACAGAGCAGGCTGGAGCTTCATCGGAGCTGATTTGCAGAGCGGCTACGTGGTAGTCTCTCCTCTCTTTTCTCGCCTCTATAGGTTAGATCTGTCCTACAGTCGGGATCTGTCCTTTGGTAGGAAAGTCCTACAGGCAATAGTCCCACCCTGAGGAGTATCGGTGGTATTCCTCCAATGCTGTCGTGGAAGGCGAATGGAGAAAACTGAATTAGTCCTTACCGGTAATTCCTTTTCTTGGAGCCTTCCACGACAGCATCAGTTCCCCCCCTTGTTGGTGTTTGATTCCGGTTTGTATCAGATAATCCATGGCTAAGGGTGATCTTGGTAATACACTGGAGTACTGAGGAAGGGGAGGGGCTTTTAACCTCTCTGTGTTCCTGTCCCCCAATAGGGCGTGGACGACATCCTCCAATGCTGTCGTGGAAGGCTCCAAGAAAAGGAATTACCGGTAAGGACTAATTCAGTTTTGAACCTCTCTCTGACATTCCCTTGTCAGCCCTTTCACAAAAGGTGCCATTTTTGGTGGCTATCACTTCGCTACAACGGGTGTCAGATTTAGCGGCATTGTCATGCAAGCCTCCCTTCTTGGTGGTACATCAGGACAAAGTTGTCCTGCGTCCAGTTCCCTCTTTTCTCCCGAAGGTGGTCTCTCCCTTCCACCTCAACCAGGATATCTCTCTTCCGTCTTTTTGCCCAAACCCGGTTCACAGGTTTGAAAAGGCCCTCCACAACCTGGATTTGGTCAGGGCTCTGAGGGTGTACTTGTCCCGCACAGCTCCTCTACGTCGGACTGACTCCCTCTTCATTCTCACGGCTGGACGCGGCAAGGGCTCTTCCGCCTCCAAAGCCACAATTGCCCGTTAGATCAGGACGGCCATATTAGAGGCCTATTCGGCCTCGCACAAGGCGCCCCCGGCGGGTCTCAAGGCGCATTCCACCAGGGCCGTGGGCGCTTCTTGGGCTTTGCGGCACCAACCCTCAGCCCAACAGGTGTGTCAGGCTGCCACTTGGTCAAGCCTACACACGTTTTCTAAGCATTACCAGGTACATGTTCATGCCTCAGCGGAGGCAGGTCTGGGCAGACGCGTTCTCCAGGCGGCTGTTGCCCACCTGTAAATCTGAGTTGCCTTTCAGGGTGCAGTGTTTTTTCCCCACCCAGGGACTGCTTTTGGACGTCCCAATGTCAGGGTCTCCCAGATTTTGGACGACAAGGAAAAAGAGAATTTTGTTTACTTACCATAAATTCTTTTTCCTTTAGTCCTTAAATCTGGGAGACCCAGCACCCTCCCCCTTTTTTGCCCTACAGGAGTACCTGTGGCTCTTATCAGCACATAGTCTCACTGTTGGCCACCGTTTTGGCCTTATGTGTTTCCTGTTCGGCCCGGTTGGCTGGGAATTTGTTTTAGAGTGCAAATGTTTTCCTCCTACTGCTTATATACCAAATTGACAGTATTCCTGCAGGGGGCGTATATGGTGCAGAGGAGGAGGAGGAGAAAATCTCTCCTATATTTGGGGTGACCTCCAGGGGGCAGCATATAACACCCAATGTCTGGGTCTCCCAGATTTAAGGACTAAAGGAAAAAAGAATTTACGGTAAGTAAACAAAATTCTCTTTTTTCCCTGCAGCCATCTGCATATCAGCTTAGCCCTTCCCTGCAGTATACACCAGGTTTCCCTGGTGTGTTTTAACAAGCACACTATTTGACCCTACAATATGCCAAAGCTCAAAGCCATCTAAGAGAGTAAATAAGACACACACCGTGTCTAATACCTCATGTGCCACCTGCCAGACGGCTTTGTTGCTGTGACAGTCTGTAGACTGGTTAGCCAGAGTATCTAAAACGCTTGTCCAGACTTTGCAGGGCCTCACCACAGCCAGTTGGGATTTCCTTAGGCCTGTCTCAGAGGGCCCTCTAAACCAGGGAACCCTTCATCCAGCTCAGGCAAGGACTTCATAAACAAAGAGGAAACGGTCACATTGGAGCCCTTCGTCCAGGTCTTCCCAAATCTCCTTGTCTCTGAACTATGCATCCAGATCCCCCTCCCCCCCCCAGGGTTCAGTGACCTAGACTCTGCATCCCACATCCTTTGATCTAGACTCGCAAGACACTCAGGCTACAGTGGACACAACCTCATTACAGCCTTCAACCAAACAATGACAATGACCCCAACACGACCCCAGACCACGCAGTGTACTTTAAAAGGACTAAACGACCGCACAAGTGTTTTCTAATCACCCTGAGTTCCAAGACATTGTCCAAAAATACAAGGTGCAGCCAGACAAACATTTCGCAGGTCAAAAACCTATTGCATCGCATTACCTATTCTCTTCTGATCTCTGTAAATAATGGGGCGAGTCTCCACCTGTTGATCCGCCAGTTTCCCACCTGGCCACCATAACTCTCCTGTCACTAAATGACCAATCCTCAATCAAGGACCCCACCAACAGGCATATATTCTTGCCTGTTTGGTATTCAAAGCCTCTGGCTCAGCACTCTCTCGCTCTGTTGCTTCAGCGTGAATAGCAAAAGCGATAATTTATTGGACAGATATCCTGCGCAAGACCATACAAGATGGTAACCTACCGCCTGATGCGGTAGACTTAGCAGGTCAGATATTCATGACTGGGGAATATTTGTTAAAGGGAACCTGTCACCCCTTTGGGCATTTTAAACTGTGCCCACCACCATTAACAATGTAAATAGGGTTCTTGCAACCCCCTCTATGTGCCCAGAGGTCCCCTCATACCTGGGAAATCAACTTTTAGTCTCTGCCTTGCTGCATCCTAAAAAGTCAGGGAGGTATGCTCTCTGGTCCTGGTGGATTAGGTCTTCGCCACCCCTTGCCAGCAAAACCTGCCTTGTTATGATGGTCTTCTCCTACTGCTTGATCACTGAACTGGTTTGGTTGGTGCCAGTCTGAGTATGTATACTGCAGAGGAAGAGCTAATCGTTTTTGTATCCACTTATTCTGCTGCCATCAGGAGGCTAACACTAACACCCATGGTGCTCTGTTTCCCTCAATGGTGGCTCAGAGAAAAGGATTTTACGGTGAGTTCACAAAAATCCCTGTTTTCAGGGTATTTCTATCTTAGGTTTTGTTTGCATAAACCACATCGAAGACACTGGGACCGATGCATATACACTGTGTGCAGAATTATTAGGCAAATTAGTATTTTGATCACGATACTTTTTATACATGTTGTCCTACTCCAGGCTGTATAGGCTTGAGCCAACTACCAATTAAGTAAATCAGGTGATGTGCATCTCTGTAATGAGGAGGGGTGTGGTGTAATGACATCAACACCCTATACAAAGTGTGCTTAATTATTAGGCAAATGCCTTTCCTTAGGCAAAATGGGTCAGAAGAGAGATTTGACGGGCTCTGAAAAGTCCAAAATTGTGAGATGTCTTGCAGAGGGATGCAGCAGTCTTGAAATTGCCAAACTTTTGAAGCATGATCACCAAACAATCAAGCGTTTAATGGCAAATAGCGAACATGGTCGCAAGAAGCATGTTGGGCAAAAAGGTGCAAAATAACTGCCCATGAATTGAGGAAAATCAAGCGTGAAGCTGCCAAGATGCCATTTGCCCCAGTTTTGCCATATTTCAGAGCTGCAACATAGCTGGAGTATCAAAAAGCACAAGGTGTGCTATACTCTGGCACATGGCCAAGGTAAGGAAGGCTGAAAAACGACCACCTTTGAACAAGAAACATAAGATAAAACGTCAAGACTGGGCCAACAAATATCTTCAGACTAATTTTTCAAAGGTTTTATCGACTGATGAAATGAGTGACTCTTGATCGGCCAGATGGATGGGCCAGAGGCTGGATCAGTAAGGGGCAAAGAGCTCCACTCCGACTCAGAAGCCAGCAAGGTGGAGGGTGGGGTACTGGTATGGGCTGGTATCATCAGAGATTAACTTGTGGGACCTTTTCGGGTTGATGGAGTGAAGCTCAACTCCCAGACCTACTGCCAGTTTCTGAAAGACAACTTCTTCAAGCAGTGGTACAGGAAGAAGTCGGTATTTTTCAAGAAAAACATGATTTTCATGCAGGACAATGCTCCATCACATGCATCCAACTACTCCACAGTGTGGCTGGCCAGTAAAGGTCAAAAAGAAGAAAAAATAATGATATGGCCCCCTTATTCACCTGATCTGAACCCCTTAGAGAACCTGTGGTCTCTCCTAAAATGTGAGATCTACAGGGAGGGAAAACAGTACACCTCTCGGAACAGTGTCTGGGAGGCTGTGGTGGCTGCTGCACGCAATGTTGATCGTAAACAGATCAAGCAACTGACAGAATCTATGGATGGAAGGCTGATGAGTGTCATCATAAAGAAAGGTGGCTATATTGGTCACTAATTATTTTGTGTTTTGTTTTTGAATGTCGAATGTTTTTTTTTCTAAATTATGTGCAGTTATATTGGTTTACCTGGTAAAAATAAACAAGAAAGAATATATTTGGTTTTTATTAAGTTGCCTAATAATTCTGCACAGCAATAGTTACCTGCACAAACCGATATCCTCCTAAGATAGCCAAATCTAAAAAAACCCACTCCAACTTCCAAAAATATTAAGCTTTGATATTTGAGTCTTTTGGGTTGATTGAGAACATAGTTGTTGATCAATATTAAAAATAATCCTCTACAATACAACTTTCCTAATTCTGCACACAGTGTATATCACATAGGAGACATACCTCAAATGGGATGCATTTACTGATGTCTTCATCAGAGGGACCAAAGTGCACTACATCCACTCACAAAGAACGTTCTGGTACTGGCTAGTGTCAGTACCTAGTCCTCCTCCATTGCATGCGCTGCAGCATTTAGTAGTAAATGTGCAAATTGTCACTTCAGTGAGGAAGTGAATGAACTCTAGCGCCACCTTTCGGTAGCTGTCCTCAAAGTCAAAATCGACTCTTTAACAAGCCTTTTAATATGACGAAGGATTTGTGCCAGATCAGAACCCCAAACTGCAGACACTGTGTTTCGGGGTAACTGCCCGATCAGAATTCCCACACACTGCACTGATGAGGGGCAGTTACCCCGAAACACAATGTCTGCAGTTTGGGGTTCTGATCTGGCACAAATTCTTCACCGAAAGGTGGCGCTAGAGTTCATTCACTTCCTCACTGAAGTGACAATTTCCAACGGTTGAAACATCCCGGGGCAAGTAGTCTGTTGTGCATGCCTAAAAAGGCTAGACTTTTTTCTTATTTTAGAGGAAACTGGGTATGAGAGTCTGTGGGGCCGTTGTCAAGTTGGTAGTGGCCGGCTACAATTCCAAAGTTCAGGAAACATTAATGGGGACTGTATTGTCAGGATGTCTGCATCATTGATACCTACCAATGTCACCAATTTTCTCTGCTCAATCAATTTCATGACTTGCCTGAGAAATTCCAACTGTCCAGTTTAAAAAATGTATTCTGGGCTGGAACAAATGTGCTTGATCTGAGGTAGACTGGTATTGTTTCTGCCTGCTGCTTCGGAGATGATTTCATTCAATTGCTTACTGATGAGAGGTGAACCTGTAAGGGGTGAGCTGCAAGAGCCGTTCAGAGGCCATGTCTGCGGACCAACTTTTTCGCCATAGTGAGTGGACAAGAAGCCCCTTGACTTACCAAGGGTTAGTCTGCAGACCTACATCTGCTCTGAATATTTGAGTGATGTCTGCCAACAAATCGGTAGAGAGTTGTCCCGAGGTTGCTGTGATCTTATCAGTCTGGCACATGGCAAACATTAGATTGAGTGCTGAATCGGTGACATCAGAGAATTTTGTGAAGAACTACTGATATAAGAAAGCTTAGAAAGACGTTTAATCTGCCTTGGATAATGTGTGAAGAAAAACTTGGCAGTACCTTTATATTCCTCAGTTAACCAATTACAGGTACAATTTCTGTGGCCAAAGGATGCTGTATTTATTGCACAAGGACGTGCTCAACCATTGAAAAGAAACAGTTAAACAATTTTATATCAGGAAAACATGCAGCAGCACTCTCCAACTGTGTGAAATCCTTGTTAAATCATGTTAAAAGCCGGGTCATAGGTAATGGGAATATCCACGAAACGTGCAGGCAATGGCCGCTTTTTACGTTATGGTTCTTCTACAACCCTGAATTGGCCATCGCCTCCACATGTTTTGCTGTGGTTCCCATTATGTGAGACCCAGAATTTAACATGACAGATTTTACACAGTTGGAGAGAACCACTGAACATTCTTTCTGGTTTGAGTAATATGTGTATCACAAAATCGGAAACTGGGAAATCCACTATTGGTGAAGGGCGACCAACTTTCAAGCTTGTCTTGTAAAAACTGATATATGACTTCTCGGGATAGGATCAATGACTGTCCAGGAAGTTATACCTTGGAAATTTGTCAAATTGGATGGAAGGGAAATATTTATGGAGTTCTGTTGCAAGGCCTACAGCAAATGTACTCCTGGGATGAGCAGGTAACTGCATTATTGATGTTCAAAGTCTCATAGCCAGTTTAAGGCTGGTGAACATCAACTACAGCCTGAAAGCCTTTTCCTCATCCAAATTACTTTCAGCACAATATGACACAATACGACGCCGAGCAGTACACCTTTACTGTTTGGCGGTCATTTACATGCCTGTTTACACAAATGATGAGCACTGATAGGCTGTCATGGCTCTTGGCAATGTCAGTCCTGTTTTTCATTGTTGCAGCGGCAAGAATGTTGATTTTTTTTTTTTTGTATTGCATAAAAGGTAATCTCAACCAATCATTTATAAGAATGCTCATTCTTGCTCATCTTTCAATGTAAATGCAGGTTTAGTGTGACAGAGGATTCTCCTCGAGCGAGGTCCTCAACTTTGGAAGAAGTATCTGACCATTGTGCACCAAGAAAAAAAAAAAACAAAACAATAGTGCACGGATTGTAAATTATGGATCACATAGAAGCTAAGACAATGCTTTTTTTGTGCCATATAACTTATTTTCTCAACTTGTTTGTGGTATTTAAAAAACAGCACTTTGGGGCTGTGTGGGAGTTGCCAGCATCTGTCAGCCGTGTGTGGGGGCGTGGCCAGTGTGTCTCAGCAGTGTGGGCGTGGCCAGTGTGTCTCAGCAGTGTGTGGGCGTGGCCAGTGTCTCAGCAGTGTGTGGGCGTGGCCAGTGTGGGTGTGGTCAGTGTGCCTCAGCAGTGTGTGTGGGCGTGGCCAGCATCTTCCAGCTTTGTGTGTAATTTCCACAGCGCTGCTATCTGTATGTCTGTGTATTACATGTAGCCTGTGAGCATTCATTCAGAGCATTCAGTCTATGTACAGTCATATGAAAAAGTTTGGGCACCCCTCTTAATCTTACTCTTTTTTTTTTTTTTTTATGTTTAAAATTGTTTTTTTTGCAACAGTTATTTCAGTGTGATATATCTAATAACTGATGGACACAGTAATATTTCAGGATTGAAATGAGGTTTATTGTACTAACCGAAAATGTGAAATATGCATTATTTCAAAAATTGTCAGGTGCAAAAGTATGGGCACCTCAACAGAAAAGTGACATTAATATTTAGTAGATCCACCTTTTGCAAAAATAACAGCCTGTAGTCGCTTCCTGTAGCTGTTAATGAGTTCCTTGATCCTGGATGAAGGTATTTTTGACCATTCCTCTTTACAAAACAATTCCAGTTCAGTTAAGTTTGATGGTCGCCGAGCATGGACAGCACGCTTCAAAACATCCCACAGATGTTCAGTGATATTCAGGTCTGGGGACTGGGATGGCCATTCCAGAACATTGTAATTGTTCCTCTGCATGAATGCCTGAGTAGATTTGGAGCGCTGTTTTGGATCATTGTCTTGCTGAAAGATCCATCCCCAGCGTAACTTCAACTTTGACACTGATTCTTGAACATTATTCTCAAGAATCTGCTGACACTGAGTGGAATCCATGCGACCCTCAACTTTAACAAGATTCCCGGTGCCGTCATTGGCCACACAGCCCCAAAGCATGATGGACCCTCCCCCAAATTTGACAGTGGGTAGCAAATGTTTTTCTTGTAATGCTGTGTTTTTGTGGCCCGATGCATAACGCCTTGTTGTATGACCAAAGAACTCAATCTTTGTTTCATCAGTCCACAGGACCTTCTTCCAAAATGAAACTGGTTTGTCCAAATGTGCTTTTGCATACCTCAGGCGACTCTGTTTGTGGCGTGCATGCAGAAACGGCATCTTTCGCATCACTCTCCCATACAGCTTCTCTTTGTGCAGTGTGCTCTGTATTGTTGACCGATGCACAGTGACACCATCTGCAGCAAAATGATGCTGCAGGTCTTTGGAGGTGGTCTGTGGATTGTTCTTGACTGTTCTCACCATTCTTCTCTGTCTTTCTGATATTTTTGTTGGCCTGCCAATTCTGGCCTTTACAAGAACTGTCCCTGTGGTCTTCCATTTCCTTACTATGTTCCTCACTTGGAAACTGACAGGTTAAATCTCTGAGAACAACTTTTTGTATCCTTCCCCTGAACAACTATGTTGAACAATCTTTTTTTTTTTTTTTTTTTTTTTTTCTTCAGATCATGTGAGAGCTGTTTTGAGGAGCCCATGATGCCCTCCTCAGAGAAGATGCAACTAGGAGAAAAACTTGCAAGTGGACACCTGAAATAGCTTTTCTCATGATTGGATACACCGGGCTATGAAGTACAAAGCTCAATGAGGTTACCAAACCAATTTAGTGCTTCAGAAAGTCAGTAAAAAGTAGTTAGGAGTATTCAAATCATGAAAATCAGAAGGGTGCCCATACTTTGGCACCTGTCAAATTTTGAAATAATGCATATTTCACATTTTCGGTTAGTACAATAAACCTAATTTCAAACCTAAAATATTAATGTGTCCATCAGTTATTACATATATCACACTGAAATAGCTGTTGCAAAAAAACAATTTTAAACAAAGAAAAGTCTAAGATTAAGAGGGGTGCCAAAACTTTTTCATATGACAGTAAGATTTTTGGTAATACTCATCCAATCCAGTGATGATGAACAAATTAACTTAGACACTTTATTGATGAGATTTGTGCAGTAGTAATATAGTACAGTTTGTGCTGTGAGTATCCTGTAATTACATACACTGTACTTGTTTTATGTGTCTGACGTCTGTGCTCTTGCCATGTGTGGCCTGTGTGTCATGTAGGACCTGATTGGCATGTGTGTGATGTATGACCTGTGTGGTCTGTGTGTGATGTATAACCGGTGTGACCTGCGCGTCGTGTGGTCTGTGTGTCGCGTGTAATGTATGACCTGTGTGAGATATGTCATTCATGACCAGTGTGTTGTGTGTCATGTATGACCTGTGTGGTCTGTGTGTGATGTATGACCTGTATGTGATGTATAGCCTGTGTGTGATGTATGACCTGACCCATACACAACACACACATCACACCCATACATGATATCTGTATAAACACACACATATATGCTCACTGTCTTCTTCATCATGGTGTACCCAGTGTCAGTAGTGGGGGAGGACAGATGTAATCATCAGCAGTGGCTGTACACACAGGAGGCCTCCTGCTCCTTCTCTCCCTCCCCTGCTCCTGGCTGATAAGGTCCAGACATTGCAGGAGGGAGGGGGCTCCTGTGCCTGGTCTTCTCTCTTCAGTGTCGGCAGCAGCTCTTGTCTCCCAGGGTCTTGGCCCCCTACAACTGCTGTTACTGTTCCAAGCCCCTCAACTCCTCCACATTGATGCTGTGCAGTCCTGCTGCACAAGTATGGATGATTCCTGGGCCATTGCTGAAGAGAGGAGAGGTGATCACAGCCAGCACCAGGCAGAGCTGTCAGGCACACTATGTGTGTGTGCAGACCAGTTTACACTATGGCCCTGTGCTGTAACCTGAGGCGACCTGAGACACTTCACCTCATGAGCTGCAGCCAGTCAGTATGTAGGCCACGACCCCTCCCTTCTGAGGCCGTATTCACTGTGCAGACGGCTTTCACACACCGTGCAGTTGGGGCACTTTGTAGAAGATTTTGGAATGGTTTGCAACCAGAATTTTCTAATGAAGTATTTTAGAAAGTTTATTAAAATCTCTTGCTCTACATTATTATGAAATAAAAATTTAAATGGTTAAGCTTTAAAGCGGAGAATTTAAATAAAGGTGAACCTTGTGTGTCTGCCTCCTGCGGCCACTAGGCTAAGACTGATTGGTCCTCTCAACTGCAGGCACTGAGCCAAACACTTTACTAAGGCCCCAATTGATTTACATTTTTTTTTTTAAATCCCTTTTTCTTTTTTTTCTTAATATTAGTTGACATTTTTGGTACCAAATTCTTCAAAATGTTGCATGCAAATCATTATTTTGGGACAGTCAAACATTTCTGTCATGAAATGTTTTTGTGACATTTGGCACCAAAAAGTCTTCGGTTTCACCAGATTGTGCAGAAATTGTCATACTGAAAAATATAACAGGGGTGGAACTAGAGTGGAATTTTGTGACTTTAAGGCTATGTGCAATCTGACGTTTGTGCATCTCTGCAGAACGTCCAAAAAACCGGTGTAGATTAGCAGAAACTGAGTTTTCTGTGCTCAGCAGTGTCCCTCGTTTTTTGCTCGTTTTTTATAGCGTTTATACAGCGTTTTGTCGGCTGTTTTTCTGAGCGTTTTTAAAACTGAGTTTTTTGCTGCACTTGTAAGCTGGAACCGCTGGAAAAACGACGAAAAGAAGTCACTTGCTCTATCTTTGAAAACCGGTGGAAAAACGCTGAAGAAACTGAAAACGACCAGAATAAAAACGTTCTAATGAAGACAGCGTTTTCTAAACTCCATTGACTAGCATGTTAATCCAACCGGAGGCTAGGATTAACATAAATTAACATAAAACTCAGCGGAAACCGCCGACGAAAATGCTGAAAAACAGCCCAGAAAACTACTGATGTGCACATACCCTTAAACGTCTATTGATGAATCAGGCAACAGTATCTGGAATCGCTAAACTTTGCACACAAAGTGAAAAATAACAAATTGGCGAGCAGATATAAATCAGACTTTAAAAAAAGGCACAAATAGAATAATTAATTTGGTGCAAACAAAAATACACATCACACAAAACTAGACAAAAAACAAGGAGCAAAGGCAATGACAGATAGGGGCTTAGTGTACCTCTAGTGCCAGCAACTATTACTCTGATTTTCACTCTGTTAGGCTCCATTCACACACAGGATAATTGCTACGTTTTGTGAGGATCCGTTTTTTGGTACAAAAATTGCACCAAGAATGGATCCTCACAGAACGTAGCGTTCTGTGTGTGAACGCCCGCTTGCTCGCTGCCTCCCTTGGTGACGTCCAGCCTCTCATCCCTGGAAGCCACAGCAAACGCAGCCTCTAGGACCCTGCAGCCTCCCATGTGACGTCCAGTCACATGGTGCTGTCCAAGGTCCTCTCGCAGGTCTTACGGCGTTGGGATGAGGAGAGATCAGCCTGGGAGCGCAGCGAGGTGAGTGAAGACGCAGCAAAAAAAGCGCCCAGTAATTTCACATGCTCATTCTTTTTACATTTTACCACTTTTAAAAGCACAGCATGTGAATGCAAAATAGTGAAATGCAATGACTTGGCTGTGACAGCTAACGTCAATACAAAGCTGATACATACAAAGCTGACCCGAACAGTGCAATAGCGCACCATGCGAATGTAGCCATACATGCATTGTATGCCAATTAAAACACTTGTGGGCTCAAATGCTTACTACTGCACTTCTCACCCCGGTAAAAACATACAAGGAAACGTAGTGTTTTTCTAAAGCTTGGTAATAAAGCATAATTAGAAACAAGCAAATCACAACATAGAAATAAATACAAATTGTGGTAGTAGTGAACATGTAATCTTAACTAAAAACATAGATTTGCAAGCTATACAGAAAGTGGGTCCTTTGATCTGCTCCTATAATGCATAGACAACCAGAAATTACACTCTGAAGGTTATTACTTTTTCTGCACATGTCAAGGCCCCTACAACTTGGAGCATAAACTATATCTTAAAAATGGTGGATAGCAGACACCCAGATACAACGTGGCTGCTTGTTTCAGAAATGTCTGAGATTGCATTTCACACACACTGACATTGCCCAGAATGTTGCAAAATTTTAGCATTTTTACGCCAGCTCTGCCAACTTTATTAAAAGTATAAAACTGTATCAGAGTTTAGAGGGCAGGGGATCAGGCCAAGCACGGTTAGGGGGTCTTAACCAACATTCACCCTTTTTGGCAAATAAGAAATCTCCTCAAAAAGATAGGGGGGAGGGAGGGTTGAAATGCCCTAACACACCAAAGATGTATCTCTCATCACAGTATAGGTGACCCAGTAAGGACAGGGATGAAAATTGTGTCCAATAATTCAGTGGGATTTGTCCGACGTGCAATGTGCTAACTGAAGTATCAAGTTACAGCTCCTATTAAACTATAGGGAAAAAAAAAAACAAGACACACTCATAAAAACTGATCAACACTTTTTCTGTAATTTTCATTCCTTAGTTTTTTAAATACTGATGCAAAAACACTGAGTATGAATGAGGCCATAAACTGATCCACTCAGGTTCTGTAGCGTTTACACAGTATAGGAGAGAAACATGTCTCCTCTTTACTTAACCTCAGCCAGCATGTGTAGGGCAAACAGGCAAGTCTCTCCCCTCATTACCATAATAATGACTTGCATTCCGTTCATGCCACAATGTCGTTCTTGTGGCTTCTGTGGGCTTGGTTCTTTTGTTCTTTCACCTGCCATTTCCTCTATTATAATCTATTATATACAGTTTTCTTTTATCGTCTTCCCAGAATCCAAAACCACAAGGTAAATATTTTGTTTGTACTGTAGTATGTAATGAGAGTTTTTAATTTGATCTCGTCTATCACGACACCTAACATACCACTAAACTACTCTCCACATCCGATCCCACCAATAATGATAATCCCTTGTGTAAATCTGTCCAACTATTAGATATTAGAAGTTATCTAGACCTCTGTAAACAATAGCATGGGCTGTGCATTTGAGCCTGGGTGCAGCAGGTACACAATGTCATTGCCTGATTGCACTTGCTGCGTGAAATAACACATAGAACAGACTGGAGCATGTAATAGAGGTAACGGGCTAGGCGAGCTTTATTAGTAGGCATGAACAGAATGGTGTATCGTAGTGGGTGGTAAGATAAGATGGCTTCGGTAGGGATAATATTTCCGTGTGTGCCACCAGAGAGATCCCTTTCCCTGTCTTTAACCCTCTCATGACCTTGGAATTATTCGTTTTTCATTTTCTTTTTTTGCTCCCCTGCTTCCAAGAGCCATAACTTTCTTATTTTTCCGTCAATATAGACATATGACGGCTTGTTTTTTGCGGGACGAGTTGTACTTTTTGCGCCATGTTCTGCGACCCGTAGCGTCCTCATTTTTTGGGATCTGGGGCTGTGTGATGGCTTATTTTTTGCGTCTTGAGCTGATGTTTCTAATGATACCATTTTTAGGTGGATGCACTGTTTTGATCGACCCGTTATTGTATTTTACAGCAATGTTGCAGTGACCAAAAAACGTAATTTTTGCGCTTGGATCTTTTTTTTACGTTGGCAGTTTCCGGCTCTTTTTAACAACTCAATGATGGCCCACTGTGAACAAAATAAGTACCCTGTAATGCCGCCGTTTTTTTTAGACGTGAAAATAAGTCAGAAAAGAAAAGGCCCTGTAGTGCCCCCCAGTGTTTAAAAATATCCGGGGTTTCAGCTACCGGCGGTAGCTGTAACCCTGCAGATTATAAATCGGCCGGTGTTTACTGATACTGGCCATGTGATCACAGTTATACACCGTTTACCGGTGTATGACCGTGATCACATAAATATACACAGAATCGCCGGTAAAAATAAATGATTTCTCTGTCAAGCCACAGGATCACACCTGTGGCATGACAGAGAAATGTCTGCCCTGTCTCCAGTACCGGTACACAGCCTGCATTCCCCTCCTCTTAAAATGGCGCTGCAGCGCACAGGAAGCTGCCGCCAGCAGCCTCCTCCTGCGGAATCCTCTCTGATGTGACATGCCACACATGTCACATCGGAGAGGAACATTGTGCACTGCCCTGCCCCCGTTTCTGCCCCCCCCATCATCCCCCGATCTCCCTACCTCATCCCCCGTGGACCTGGTGTGGCTCCTTTCAGTCCCTGTGCCTCATCGCCGCTGTATGTCGACTGAATGCTCAGACAGAGACTGCTCTGTCTGCTAACAGAATGACAGGTCATGATCTCAGTGAGGTCATGGCAGGTCAGGATCTTTTGTTCACACAGGGGTCAATTGTGATCCCATGATGGGATCACAATTAACGCTTTGTGAACCAACAATCATGACCTGCCATCACCCTACTAAGCTCATGACCTGTAATTTTCCTGGAAGAATGCCAGCTTTTATAGCATATGGGGAACGCCCCCATATGCTGTAAAAGACTGGAAATCATCGATGGACCTTCCCACTGGACTACATCGGATGTCAAAGAATCATAAAGATGGGTTCTAAGTAGTGTTTGTGTCTTTTTTCTAATAAAAATATTTTTCTCTGTCTTGTGTCTTCTTTACAATTTACTAGGGATTCCTAATGGCCCGGTCTAATATTAGACAGACATTAAGAATCTCGGGCTTAGTGCCAGCTGCCAAAAAGCTGGCTTTAACCCCTTATTACCCAGTCTGCCACCGCCACATGGCAGCTGGAAGAGCTGGATACAGCGCCAGAAAACAGCACTTCTATGAATGCTCAGTTTTCTGGGGTGGCTGCGGGCTGCAATTCGCAGCGTGGAGGGGGGGCCCAGAAAGCTTTGGCCTCCCCATGCTGAGTATTCCAGCCCCCAGCTGTGCCTAGTTGTACCTGGCTGGAAACTAAAAATACGGCGAAGCCCACGTCATTTTTAAAAAAAATTATTTCAAGAATTAAAAAAAAAAAAGGGCTCCGCTGTATTTTGATTACCAGCCAGGTAAAACTAGGCAGCTATGGGTGGGTAGCGACCTGTACCTGCCTGTTGTACCTGTGCTGGTGACCAAAAATACAGCAGAGCCCTATATCATCAGTGCAAAATCTCACTTGTGGGGGGAGCTCCATTGTTTAGGCACATCAGGGAATCTCCAAATGCGATATGGTGTTCACTAACAATTTCAGTTAATTTTCCGCTTGAAGAGTCAAATGGCGCTCCTTCCCTTCCGAGCCCTGCCGTATGCCCAAACAGTGGTTGTCCACAATATATGAGGTATAGGTTTACTCAAGAGAAATTGCCCAATACATTTTAGGATCCATTATATCCTGTTGCCCATGTGAAAATGAAAAAATTGGGGCTAAAAAACATTTTTGTGAAAAAAAAAAAAAGTACTTTTTATTTTTACGGATCAATTTGTGAAGCACCTGGGAGTTCAAAGTGCTCACTATGCATCTAGATAAGTTCTTTGGGGGGTCTAGTTTCCAAAAACTTTCTTTAGGCCTCAAGTTTTTCATTTTCACATGAGCAACAGGATAAAATACACCCTAAAACTTCTTGATCAATTTCTCCTGAGTAAACCGATACCTTATATGTGGTCATAAACCACTGTTCGGGCACATGGCAGGGCTCAGAAGGGAAGGAGCGCCATTTGACTTTTTGAATGGAAAATTAGCTTCAAAAGTCATATGGCGTGCCTTCCCTTCTGAGCCCTGGCATGCAACCAAACAGTGGTTTATGACCACATATGAGGTATCGGTGTACTCAGGAGAAATTGCCTAACAAATTTTAGGATCGATTTTATCCTGTTGCTCATGTGAAAATGAAAAAAAAGAGGTTAAAAGAACATTTTTGTTGGAAAAATTAAATTGTCCATTTTTTCCTTCCACTTTGTTTTAGTTCCTGTGACACACCTGAAAGGTTAATAATCTTCTTGAATGTAGTTTTGAGTAGCTTGAGGGGTGCAGTTTTTGGAATGGTGTCACTTTTGGGTGTTTTCTGTCATGAACGCCGCTCAAAGGAACTTCAAATGTGATGTGGTCACTAAAATAAATGGTTTTGTAAATGAGAAATTGCTGATGAACTTTGAACCCGTATAACTTTCTAACCAAAAAAAAATAGTTTTACAAAATTGTGTTGTGAAGCAGACATGTGGGAAATGTTATTTATTAACTATTTTGTGTCACATAACTCTCTGGTTTAACAGAATAAAAATTAAAATTTTGAAAATTGCTCAATTTTTGACATTTTTTATTTTTTCACTAATAAACGCAAAAATTATCGACCTAAATTTACTACTAACATGAAGCCCAATATGTCACGAAAAAACTATCTCAGAATTGCTAGGATCCGTTGAACCGTTCCAGAGTTATTACCTCATAAAGTGATACTGGTCAGAATTACTAAAAACGGTCTGGTCATTAATGATAAATCTGAGGCTATAAACAGTCCTCTATAATAAGATTTCTCACCAAAAACGCCTATAACTACTTAAGATATTTGATAGGATCCTACTTGATATACCTTCAGTGTTATATGTATATATTAAATAGCAATCATGCATATTACACAAGATTCAAAGACCTACTGATAGGATGTTTATATTGTGAGCCCAATGAGGACAGTGTTGTAAATATATGTAAAGCGCTATGGAAATAATAGTGCTATATAAATGAATAAATATTATTATATATTACAACAATTCACACTAGTTTTCATATGATAGGGTATTAAATGCCACCTGACGTGTTTCCCCCACTTTGTGGGTTCTTTGGGAGTGTATTTATAATATATATATACACACAGTGGGTACAGAAAGTATTCACACCCCTTTAAATGTTTCACTCTTTGTTTCATTGCAGCCATTTGGTAAATTGAAAAAAAAATTTTTTTTCATTATTGTACACTCTGCACCCCATCTTGACTGAACAAAAACAGTAATGTAGACATTTTTGCACATTTATTAAAGAAGAAAAACTGAAATATCACATGGTCATAAGTATTCAGCCCCTTTGCTCAGCATTGAGTAGGAGGACCTTTTGAGCTAGTACAGCCATGGAGTCTTCAAGAAAATGATGGAAAAAGTGTTTCACACCTGGGATTTTGGGATCCTCTGCCATTCTTCCTTGCATATCCTCTCCAGTTCTGTCAGGTTGGATGATGAACATTGGTGGACAGCCATTTTCAGATCTCTCCACAGATGCTCAATTGGGTGTAGGTCGGGGTTCTGGCTGGGCCAGTCAAGAATGGTCACAGAGTTGTTCTGTAGCCACTCAGGTTTTCATCCATGATATCTCTGTACTTGGCCGCATTCATGTTTCCTTCAATTGCAACCAGTTGTCCTGTCCCTGCAGCTGAAAAACATCCTCACAGCATGATGCTGCCACCACGTTTCTCTGTTGGGATTGTATTGGGCAGGTGATGGGCAGTGCCTGGTTTTCTCCACACATAACGCTTAGGGCTGCTTTACACACACCAACTTCTGAACAGATCTCTGGTTGCAGTGAAATCATGGACATTGTTCCATTTTATGGCTGTGTACAAATGTAACAATGTGTCCATGATTTCACTGCAACCAGAGATCTGTTCAGAAGTTGGACACAGGAGTTGGTGTGTGTAAAGCGGCCCTTAGAATTATCACCAAAAAGTTCTATCTTCGTCTCATCAGAGCTGAGAATCTTATTTCTCATAGTCAGTGGTGTAACTTCAGGCCTAGGGGCCCCGATGCGAAAGCTCAAATGGGGCCCCCAATTATTTCAAATCTTTAATAGTATTAGTCTTTTTCTATAGGCTAAAGGGACTTCTGGGGGCCCCCCCTAGGCTGCAGGGCCCGGGTGCGATCGTAACCCCTGCACCTATTGTAGTTATGCCCCTGCTCATAGTCTGAGAGTCCTTCATGTGTTTTTTTTTTTGCAAACTCTATGCAGGCTTTGATATATCTTGCACTAAGGAGAGGCTTCCATCGGGCCACTCTGCCATATAGGCCCGACTAGTGGAGGGCTGCAGTGATAGTTGACTGTGTAACTTTCTCCAATCTCCCTACTGCATCTCAGGAGCTCAGCCACAGTGATCTTAGGTTTCTTCTTTACCTCTCTCACCAAGGCTCTTTTCCCAAAAATTGCTCAGTTTGGCTTGATGGCCAGGTCCCAAACTTCTTCCATTTAAAGATTATGGAGGCCACTGTGCTCTTAGGAACCTTGAGCACTGCAGAAATTCTTTTGTAACTTTGGCCAGATCTATGCCTTGCCACAATTCTGTCTCTGAGCTCCTTGAGCAGTTCCTTTGACCTTATGGTTCTCATTTGGTCTGACATGCCTTGTGAGCTGTGAGGTCTTATATAGCCAGGTGTGTGCCTGTTCAAATCAAGTCCTATCAGTTTAATTAAACACAGCTGAAATCCAGTGAAGGAGGACAACCATGTCAAAGAGGATCAGAAGGAAATGGACAGCATGTGACTTAAATGAGTGTCTGAGTACAGGGTCTGAATACTTATGACCATGTCATATTTCAGTTTTTCTTTAAATATAAATTGCTATAAATTAGCAAAAATTTCTACATTTGGTTTTTTTTTCAGTCAAGATGGGGTGCAGCGTGCACATTAATGAGAAAATATTGTATTTTTTTAATTTACCAAATGGCTGCAATGAAAAAAAAGAAAAAAAAAGCAAAATTTAAAGGGGTGTGAATACTTTTCACTATACCCACTTTACCTAACATATATATACAGTGCCTTGTGAAAGTATTCGGTCCCCTTGAACTTTTCAACCTTTCGCCACATTTCAGGCTTCAAACATAAAGATATAAATTCTAATTTTTTTGTGAAGAATCAACAAAGTGGGACACAATCGTGAAGTGGAACGAAATTTATTGCATATTTTAAACTTTTTAAATAAAAAACTGAAAAAAGTGGGGCGTGCAATATTATTCGGCCCCCTTGAGTTAATACTTTATAGCGCCACCTTTTGCTGCGATTACAGCTGCAAGTCGCTTGGGGTATGTCTCTAAGTTTTGCACATCGAGATACTGAAATTCTTGCCCATTCTTCCTTGCAAAACAGCTGGAGCTCAGTGAGGTTGGATGGCGAGCGTTTGTGAACAGCAGATTTCAGCTCTTTCCACAGATTCTCGATTGGATTCAGGTCTGGACTGTGACTTGGCCATTCTAACACCTGGATACGTTTATTTTTGCACCATTCCATTGTAGATTTTGCTTTATGTTTGGGATCATTCTCTTGTTGGAAGATAAATCTCCGTCCCAGTCTCATGTCTTTTGCAGACTCCCAACAGGTTTTCTTCCAGAATGGTCCTGTATTTGGATCCGTCCATCCACCTATCAATTTTAACCATCTTCCCTGTCCCTGCTGAAGAAAAGCAGGCCCAAACCAGGATGCTGCCACCACAATGTTTGACAGTGGGGATGGTGTTTTGAGGGTGAGGAGCGGTGTTGCTTTTACGCCAAACATATCGTTTTGCATTGTGGCCAAAAAGTTCGATTTTGGTTTCATCTGACCAGAGCACCTTATTCCACATGTTTGCTGCATCTCCCAGGTGGCTTGTGGCAAACTTCAAATGAGACCTTTTTATGGATATCTTTGAGAAATGGCTTTCTTCTTGCCACTCTTCCATAAAGGCCAGATTTGTGCAGTGTACGACCGATTGTTGTCCTATGAACAGACTCTCCCACCTCAGCGTAGATCTCTGCAGTTCATCCAGAGTGATCATGGGCCTTTTGGCTGCATCTCTGATCAGTCTTCTCCTTGTTTGAGATGAAAGTTTAGAGGGACGGCCAGGTCTTGGTAGATTTGCAGTGGTCTGATACTCCTTCTATTTCAATATGTTCGCTTGCACAGTGCTCTTTGAGATGTTCAAAACTTGGGAAATCTTTTTGTATCCATATCCGGCTTTAAACTTCACCACAACAGTATCTCGGACCTACCTGGTGTGTTCCTTGGTCTTCATAATGCTCTCTGCACCTGAAACAGAACCCTGATGGTGGGTTTACACGTCCCGATATCGTAGCCAACGACGCGGGAGCGTGCTTTTTGAGGGCGCTTTTCCCTGCATCGCATCGCCGGTTTAGACAGCCCGATATCAGGATACAACGTCCCGACGATGTGTACGCCCCCCAACCCAGGAACGACCATTTAACATGGGAGTGAATGGGTGACGTGGCAGTACGCATCGGAGTTGGGCTGTCAGACGGGACGATGCGGTTACAACTGGCATCCGATATTGGGCGGTTGAATAGCACGCTCATTCGACCCCCGATATCGGTTTGCCATCGTTCCTGCATCGTATCAGATGTTCAGACCGTACTGGTGGTTTTACACGTTGCGATATCGGCGTCCAACTCCGACCAAAAGTCACGTGGTTTGTGCGTTGTACGGTGTGAACATCCGATACGATGCAGGAACGATGGCAAAACGATATCGGGGGTCGAATGAGCATGCTATTCAACCACCCGATATCGGATGCCGGTTGTAGCCGCATTGTCTCATCTGACAGCCCAACTCCGATGTGTACTGCCACGTCACCCATTCACTCCCATGTTAAATGGTCGTTCCTGGGTTGGGGGGGCGTACACATCGTCGGGACGTTGTATCGGGCCGATATCGGGACGTGTAAACGCACCATACAACGCAGGAACGATATCGGGTCCAACTCACGAACCACGTGACTTTTGGTCGGAGTTGGACGCCGATATCGCAACGTGTAAACCCACCATGAGACTATCACAGAGCAAGTGCACTTATACGGAGACTTGATTACACACAGGTGGATTCTATTTATCATTACCAGTCATTTAGGACAACATTGGATCATTCAGAGATCCTCACTGAACTTCTGGAGTGAGTTTGCTGCACTGAAAGTAAAGTAATATTGCACGCCCCACTTTTCAGTTTTTTATTTGTTAAAGTTTAAAATATCCAATAAATCTCGTTCCACTTCACGATTGTGTCCCACTTGTTGATTCTTCACAAAAAAATTTGAATTTATATTTTTATGTTTGAAGCCTGAAATGTGGCAAAAGGTTGAAAAGTTCAAGGGGTTGAATACTTTCACAAGGCACTGTATAATATGTTACACATGAGAACCAGTTTTAGGGATAAGGACAACAAATGCACCCTATCAAATGCTCCAGTTGGTCCCCCTGTTTTGTGCCCAGGATTCATTATCTGTTCCCTTCTCACAATATTTGTTAGTGAGTAGACTTTTGGGACTAAGGCGATTTTAATCAATAGGATTCATCTTTGATGTAGGATGTGCAGCATGTCTTCAGAAGAAAATATGTGAACTGTAGAAAATTTCTGGACATTATGTCTGCAACTTCCAAAATCAGAAGTAGGTATATTGTTTTTTTAAATAATTTAGTGCATCTATACCTTTAATATCATCAATTTGGTTGATTTAGTATCATTACAATCAGCATGCTAGTGCCATTAGGGCACTACCTATAGTTTATAGTGGAAAAACTTGCTGGTTGGTTCCCTGCAATAAACAATAAAAGGCCAAATACAGTTTCCTCTGTTACTAACTACAATAGATATGTACAGTATACACGGACTGCAATATGGATTGTCCTTGTAGTTTTTTTTAACCCACCCATGGAGTATAATAAGTGAAACAGATCTAAGTTGTGCATGCTGCAATATTTTAAATGTAGACCATTGGTCTGTTTGTAACGACACGTCAGAGTACTAAGGGTGCATACTCAGGATGAATAAATGATGTACAGTAGCAGCACAGTGGATGGGATTTCCAGAAATCCCATCCTCACTATGCTGCTCCCGACCGCAGTGTTCTTTTAGATGTGCTGAGGGTTGCCGGCATTCCGCTCCTCCGAGCATGTGATTTCATGATGCGGAGTTGGAAGGGATCGCCATCGGGTGAGCGCAGGGAGAAGCCGCCCTGCACCCACTGCAGATTTTGAGTACAGGGTGGCTACAGTTTCCCTGCAGTCACCTCCCCCCCCCACAGTATATCCCCACAGTGAATCCCCCCTACCCCCAGTAGGATATCCCCACAGTGAATCCCCCCACCCCCCCATATAACCCTGACCTGAGGAGACAAAAATCCTTGCCCCGTGTCCAGTGGTGTAACGAAGCGCAAGGGCCCCGATGGAAAGCTCCAATAGGACCCCCAATTATTGCAAATCTTTAATAGCAAGTCTTTTATAGGACGAAGGGTCTTTTGGGGCCCCCAGGCTCTGTTGTAGTGACGGCCCTGCCTGTGGCCATTAAGGCCGCTTCCCACGCTAGGATATCGTTAATGATATCCCATTCGGCAACGCACCAGTTAAATAGGAGAGCAAGGACTGAACAATATTTTAAAGCGGCAGGAATAGGAGATTTTTGAACGACATTGTTCACAAAGGTGTCACACTGAACGATGTGGCTTCTTCAAGCAGCATTAATTGGACGATGAACGATAGATTTGAGGTCAGGATCTCTAATTTTAGATGAATGTTCCAACGATTTTTCCATTCTACAACACAGTGTCCGCACGGGACAGGACCGCAGGGCGCGCCGTCCGCACGGGACAGGACCGCAGGGCGCGCCGTCCGCACGGGACAGGACCGCAGGGCGCGCCGTCCGCACGGGACAGGACCGCAGGGCGCGCCGTCCGCACGGGACAGGACCGCAGGGCGCGCCGTCCGCACGGGAGAGGACCGCAGAGCGCGCCGTCCGCACGGGACAGGACCGCAGAGCGCGCCGTCCGCACGGGACAGGACCGCAGGGCGCGCCGTCCGCACGGGAGAGGACCGCAGGGCGCGCCGTCCGCACAGGAGAGGACCGCAGAGCGCGCCGTCCGCACGGGAGAGGACCGCAGGGCGCGCCGTCCGCACGGGAGAGGACCGCAGAGCACACTGTCTGCACGGGAGAGGACCGCAGAGCACGCCGTCTGCACAGGAGAGGACGGCAGAGCACATTGTCTGCACAGGAGACACCTCCGCAGCGCCCCATGCTGTGACTCAGGTGAGGAGTGACTCCAGGTATAAAGCACGCATGGATTAGCATTTACTGGCGGTGAAGCCAATAACTTCCCGTTCCCGGGCGCCGCCATCCTCCTCACACGTCCTGTATACACCGTCCATGTCTCATAGACCCGGAGTGAATCCACCTGCGTGACGTCACGCTCCCGCCGAAAGGTGTGTCCAAAAACTAGGAAAAACTTCTCAGAGGAAGTCCCGCCCCCAAACTTCTCCAACAAGGTGATTGGTCGCCAGGAAATCACTCTCCACCGACATTACAATCTGATTGGTCGTCGTTAGGAGAGCGCTGCAGACTCAGAGCCTGGGGGAGAATACAGGGAAAGTGAAGGGAGAGTCCGGGAGAGGAGAGCGGGGCACGATGGTCTGAGCTCCGGGGACTCTGCGATCTGTACCGGAACCGGGGACCACTGCAACAGGCACAATGAAGAGCTTAAAATCTCGCCTGAAGAAGCACGAAGTGACCATCACAGTGAGTGCGGGCGGGGGACACATGGAGGACTGCGCCTGACACTGCAAGGGTTAAAATAACTACCACTCCCAGACTGGCAATGGCTGCTGGGATTTGTAGTTTGCTATTACTGAGGCTTAACCCCTTAGTGGCTGCATCAGATTATTCTGCATTTTGGTAACCTGTTCCCATTCCTTCTCATACAGCCCTGGGCATGCAATGGTTAATGCTCCTCCTCCTATTTGTAGTAATTACAGGCACATTACATGAGTCAGGACATCGCCTGCAGCCCTGGGTTATAGTGAGTGCTGGGGTGTGGTCGGGCATCAGTCTCCTGCCTGTGACCATCCTGCTTGTCATGTGCTTCTACAAGCCCTGGTCCATTCACCGCATGGCTGGTACTGATCACCGACACATGTGGGTGTGTAGGGTCTGTGTGCCGGGCTACGAGTGTCCGCTCACAGTGACAATGCCTGACATAAGTGTTCTCTACACAGTCATACCGAATAATATCAATACATGGAACAGGACGCCATACATAGCTGTAGATATAGGACCAAGGCTGAGCCTTCCATAATGTACACACCTATATAGTGTCCACAGAATGGATCACTCCCTATAGATCTCCGCTGTCCATAGCTGTAGAGATAGGACTAAGGCTGAGCTCCCATAATATACACCCAGATACACACCTGAATAGTGTCCACAGAATGGATCACTCCCTGTAGATCTCTGCTGTCCATAGCTGTAGATATAGGACCAAGGCTGAGCCTCCCATAATATACACCCAGATACACACCTGAATAGTGTCCACAGAATGGATCACTCCCTATAGATCTCCACTGCTCATAGCTGTAGATATAGAACGAAGGCTGAATGGATCACTCACTATAGATCTCCGCTGCTCATAGCTGTAGATATAGGACCAAGGCTGAGCCTCCCATAATATACACACCTGAATAGTGTCCACAGAATGGATCACTCCCTATAGATCTCCACTGCTCATAGCTGTAGATATAGAACGAAGGCTGAATGGATCACTCACTATAGATCTCCGCTGCTCATAGCTGTAGATATAGGACCAAGGCTGAGCCTCCCATAATATACACCCAGATACACACCTGAAAAGTGTCCACAGAATGGATCACTCCCTATAGATCTCTGCTGCTCAGAGCTGTAGATATAGGACCAGGGCTGAGCCTCCCATAATATGCACACCTATATAGTACACATAAATAGTGTCCACAGAATGGATCACTCCCTATAGATCTCTACTGCCCATAGCTGTAAATATAGGACCAAGGCTGAGCATCCCATAAGTGATCACACCAGATACACACCTATACAATCCACTGAATAGTGTCCATCATAATGTCCATTGATGTAAGAACTTGATCCATTTCAGTCATTATTCCTGACCATACAGTTAGTTATCTGCCGCGACACTACTTTTAAATGATTAATGAGAATGAGAATAATGAGTGTCACCAGAAACAAGAGGATCAATGGAAATAATGTATAGGTGAATTGCAGAAACTGCCCTGTGCTAAATATGATAAAAACGGAGATCTTGGTTTCTGTAGTGATCACTAAAGAGTAAGCTTGGCATCCACTTACAAGGAGTCTCCACTGCCAAGTCCTAGCACTAACCCTGGTGAAGTTGTGAATTGTGAATGGGTTTATATGCCCAAGGATGTAATTGGAAATAATGAATAGGTGTGTGTAGGGCTCTAACAATGGTGTCCAAGTGTGGATACCAAACTAAGGAATGGTGAGAGGGGAATAATCTAGTGGGAGCTCAGTCAAAAATAAGCAATATCTATATAAGATTAAGACGGCATCACCACAGGCGTAGGTGCAGGCAGAAAATAATAATGTACTTACAGTTAGTTATCTGCCGCGACACTACTTTTAAATGATTAATGAGAATGAGAATAATGAGTGTCACCAGAAACAAGAGGATCAATGGAAATAATGTATAGGTGAATTGCAGAAACTGCCCTGTGCTAAATATGATAAAAACGGAGATCTTGGTTTCTGTAGTGATCACTAAAGAGTAAGCTTGGCATCCACTTACAAGGAGTCTCCACTGCCAAGTCCTAGCACTAAGGCCGGCTTCAGACTGCGTGTCTGATCCGATCCGTAGCTGTCCGCTTGAGGCAGACAGCCGCGGACCGGATCAGCACACAGGACTGGGGGGCTATTATGCCCTCCGATCCTGTGTGCAGCCGCACGCAGCTGAACCAGCTGACAGGTCAGGACCGCGGCGCCCGCAGTCCTCACCTAATAGCATCGGGAGCTGCGTGCGGCTGCACACAGGATCGGAGGGCATAATAGCCCCCCGTCCTGTGTGCTGATCCGGTCCGCGGCTGTCTGCCTCAAGCGGACAGCTACGGATCGGATCAGACACGCAGTCTGAAGCCGGCCTAACCCTGGTGAAGTTGTGAATTGTGAATGGGTTTATATGCCCAAGGATGTAATTGGAAATAATGAATAGGTGTGTGTAGGGCTCTAACAATGGTGTCCAAGTGTGGATACCAAACTAAGGAAACTAAAGAAACTGCCCTGTGCTAAATATGATAAAAACGGAGATCTTGGTTTCTGTAGTGATCACTAAAGAGTAAGCTTGGCATCCACTTACAAGGAGTCTCCACTGCCAAGTCCTAGCACTAACCCTGGTGAAGTTGTGAATTATTCCTGACCAGACATATTGAATTTACCGTAGACATATCTGGTTTATTGGCGGTTGAATGTTTAATCATAATTTTATCCACAGTCAAATTGGATCAGAAGATTCCAAAGATCTTTACTTATACAGAAGTATTGGGGCAATGTTTTGTTTCAGGATTTCTAGTTTAATGTAATGGGTAAAGGGGAACTCCAGGGAGATACATTTTTTTGTACTATCCCAGCCCTCCTAGAAGATAAAGCAGATCTGTCCATTACAGTTCTAGGATCTATAGATCGCTTATAAATCAATAAAATTATATCTGCTCCTCAGTTCTCACCCCTCCATCAGGGACAGAGAAATTCGGCCTCATGCTGAAGCAGTGACAGGAGGTGTCGGGTGTGGACTCTGCGGGCCAGATGTGAGCAGTTGCTGATCAGCACAGCGCCATCATCTGTGTAGTGGTCACTGCTGGGTACTGCAGATATGTCCCTGTTCGAATGAATAGAAGAGGATCTGAAGTACTTGGCAGTGGCTGCTACACAGATGATGGAGCTGTGCTGCTCAGATCCGCAGCTGTTAACACTGGGCTGCAGCAGCACCGTGAATAGCTGATTGGTCTCGGCCCCACACTCCTCCTATATTGATAACTTACCTGCTGGATAGGTCATCAGTATAACAGTGCAGCTACCCTGGAGACAAAAATCCATCAAATTCAGTCTATTAAATGTTAAAGGGTTGCCTGGTGTTAATTTTTTGATATCATAAAATAGCATACAGGCAGGCTAATCTGATATCTGCTCGAAAAATCATGACTGTCATCTGTGCAGTGGGTACAGAAAGTATTCACACCCCTTTCAATTTTTCAGTCTTTGTTTCCATGCAGCCATTTGGTAAATTCAAAAAAGTTCATTTTTTTCTCATTATTGTTCACTCTGCACCCCATCTTGACTGAGAAAAAAAACAAATGTGGAAATTTTTGCAAATTTATTAAAAAATAAAAACTGAAATATCACATGGTGATAAGTATTCAGCCCCTTTGCTCAGTATTGAGTAGAAGCACTCTTTGAGCTAGTACAGCCATGAATCTTCTTGGGAATGATGCGACAAGTTTTTCACACCTGGATTTGGGGATCCTCTGCCATTCTTCCTTGCAGATCCTCTCCAGTTCTGTCAGGTTGGATGGTGAAAGTTGATGGACAGCCATTTTCAGGTCTCTCCAGAGATGCTCAATTGGGTTTAGGACAGGGCTCTGGCTGGGCCAGTCAGGAATGGTCACAGAGTTGTTTGTTATTTTAGCTGTGTGCTTAGTCATTGTCTTGTTGGATGGTGAACCTTCGGCCAAGTCTGAGGTCCAGAGCACTCTGGAAGAGGTATTCATCCAGGATATCTCTGTACTTTTGTTTCACTGTTGGGATTGTATTGGGCAGGTGATGAGCAGTGCCTGGTTTTCTTCACATATACCGCTTATGGCCCCGTTACACAGCACAACATCGTTAACGATATCGCTTAAGCGTCACAGATTTGGAGTCGTTCAAGCGACATCGTTGTGACCTCGTTGCGTGTGACTCTGCAAAGTTGTAACGATAAATCGTTGGGTCGCTGATCGCAGGTTTGAGAACATGTTCTCAAACCACATGATTAGCGATCAGCCAACCTGCTATATCGCTGTGTTTGACCCCAAGATAACGATGTCATTCACGACTTCGCCCATTCACAGCAATGAGCAGGTATCGTTCGCTAGGTTGTGCGAACGATACCTACTCACAACATCTTTGGTGCGTCGTCCACGATATCTAGACGTCTGACATCTCACTAATGATGTCTGAAATGACCACGCGCCCATGAGATCGTTGCCGACTTTGTTCCAATGTCGTGCCATGTAATGGGGCTTTAAGAATTATCACCAAAAAGTTCTATCTTCGTCTCATCAGACCAGAGGATCTTATCACTCATAGTCTGGGAGTTCTTCATGTTTTTTTTTTTGCAAACTCTATGCAGGCTTTCGTATGTCTTGCACTGAGGAGAGGCTTCCGTTGAGCCACTCTGCCAAAAAGGCCGACTAGTGGAGGGCTGTAGTGATAGTTGACTTTGTGAAACTTTCTCCAATCTCCCTACTGCATCTCTGGAGCTCATCCACAGTGATCTTGGGGTACTTCTTTACCTCTCTCACCAAGGCTCTTTTCCCACGATTGCTCAGTTCAGCTGGATGGCCAGATCTAGGAAGAGTTTTGGTGGTCCCAAACTTCTTCCATTTAAGGATTATGGAGACCATTGGGCTCTTAGGAAGCTTGAGTGCTGCAGAAATTCTTTTGTAACCTTGGTCAGATCTGTGCCTAGCCACAATTCTGTCTCTGAGCTCCTTGGGCAGTTCCTTTGACCTCATGACATACACTGTGAGCTGTGAGGTCTTAAGGTACCGTCACATGCTGTAATATTGTCCTAGTCTGCCCTTTTTAACATGTAAAGCGCCATGGAATATAATGGCGCTATATAAATTAATAATAATAATATCGCCTGGAAATCATAAAGGCGATATGTGTTCCCAGAGCAATCGCCGTGAAATTTCCTCACAGTTGCGGTGTGTGATTTGGCAATTTTGCGGCGATAAATCGCGTCCCCCCCCAGCCCTTGCCTGATTCCTGAACAGTGCTCGGTAATTAGCTGCAATCCTTAAGGCGATATTTCCGTGTTGTGGCGTGTGACAGGGCGATAATGATGGAAAGAGCGTTGCCTATGATTTCCCGTAGGCGTGCCTCAAGCGTTCTGTAGTCTGCGCCCCGTCTGAGATGATTGGTGTTGGCTACTGTGTTCCCATTGGCTGTCAGTTGACACCGCGCCATATTTGAAGAGCTGTCCATTCAGCACCACACACATCTTCAGCTACACAACTGTCCGCAAACTCCGATAGACAATGGCGTCATGAATTAGCCAGCCTTCCAGAGCAGGCTGACCAATCGTAACACTGTTGCGATATCCAATGAGCATGTATGGATCGCAGTGTAAACCACTGTGGCACACCTATCTCCTTACTGCGCTGAACATGTACGCCCACATTGCCTTTGAGATTGCGGTGTGTGAAGCGGAGATGGAATGAGGCAAGATTGGTTCCGCTGTAGGTCAGGCGATTTCCGGAGCGACACATCACCTTAGGTTCAGGGTGAAATTGCGGCGTGTGATGCCGCCATCGGCGATCTGAGGTGACCATGAAAAACGTGAGCGCGCACGTTAGATCGCCACACATCACCAGCCGAGATTGCGGCGTGTGACGGTACCTTTATATAGACAAGTGTTTGCCTTTCCAAACCAAGTCCTATCAGTTTAATTAAACACAGCTGGACTCCAATGAAGGAGTAGAACCATCTCAAGGAGAATCACAAGGTAATGGACAGCATGTGACTTAAATATGAGTTTCTGAGCAAAGCGTCTGAATACTTATGACCATGTGATATTTCAGTTTTTTGAAAAATTTCTACATTTCTGGTTTTTCTTTTTTTTTTTTTTACAATCAAGATGGGGTGCAGAGTGTACATTAATGAGAAAAAAATGAACATTTTTGAATTTACCAAATGGCTGCAAAAAAACAGTGAAAAATTGAATGGGGTCTAAATACCTTCTGTACTCACTGTATAAAATAGATAAAAAATAATGTATAATTTATACACACTGTCTCCCATGTGATGTATGTAGCAGGTTATCCGTGTATCCTATGTGATGTATGCACACAACAGTGTTGGCTTTTCCTTAGTGCTGTATATACAGCACTCTCCCGTATCTTATGTGATGGACGCAGCAGATTATCAGTATATACTATGTGATGTATAGACAGCAATCTCGGTAAATCTAACCAATACCTCATCATTCTTGTATTTATGTTTTTTTATTCGGATTCAACAGTGCAATCCAGCCAGCTTCAGAGCAACACTTACAAGCTATATAGACAAGAGCTTGTAAATAATAATAACAATAATTACCGTAAACACTGTGCATGTCTAGATATAGGCAACAAGCTGTAAATTAATATTAAAATCCCTCCATTCTTGAGAACACAGTGGAGTTTTAATAACACGTAAATTGCATTGTTACTTATTTCCATAAGCGCTTAGCAATTGTAACCTTTTACAAACATGAGAAAAATCCATACAGGGTAATCTGTCAGCAGGATGTTTAACCCCAAAATATTTGTATGTGCATGTAGCTAGTCCAAAGACAAGTCCAGCCATACCTGTACATGGCCAGTCTGTTACTGAGAATTCAGTGTTAGAATGAGGCTGAAGAGCTATTTGTAGATGTCAAGGCTCGGTCACTCCAGCTCTATCCCCCATCCAGCATTGCTTCCTCCTGCTTAACTAACAGCCTGTTTGCTGCATGACTTCGGGCATTGGAGTAGGTGATGCTGGGATAGGGAATAGAGCTTGAATGACAGAGGCTTCAGCTTCATTTCTGTATCAGTTGAAATGATGATTTCTCAGGAACAGACTGGCCATGTATGGGATTTTCACCATGGACTTTACACATTGCCATGTGTAAGGTAAAATCTGAATATAACAAGGAAAAAAGAGATGGCACTCACCGGGATGAATTGCTGTGTTGCTTTATTTAACAGTTCATTAGAACATCGTGCAGGGAGGGGGTGCCTGAACAGACGACGGCACCGTCTCGCGCACTTGTTGCGCTTCAACAGGTCAATATTCTCCTGATATATATTGTAAAATCTGAATATAGCACATACGAATCTGGTAAAAGATGGAATGCAGAGAATTTGTATGTGTGAATGTACTTTTGTGTCAGTAGGCTACTGCTGTAAGACTAATTCTTAGGCTGCTTTCACACTGCGTATTTGCTCAATCCGTGGCTGTCCATTGTAAAACGGACAGCCACGGATCCAATTTGGCCCCCATGTTATCCTAGGGGCACAGATCGGATTTGCCCTAATAACATCCGATTTTTGTCGGATCCAATTCTGACCGATTTTTTGCTGTGCCCAAAATAGCAGACTGCTCCGATTTTTGGCACAGCGGATCAAATAGAACCGAATTGGATCCAACCTGATCTGCGCCAAATAAAATGGGGCCTATGGAGCGCGGGTCCGAGGAAACAGCTGATAGTTCCTAGGACCCGATTTCAGTGTACTGAGCATGCTCAGTACCCTAAAATCGCTCTGTGCCATCTAATTTCACTTCTGCAATGTATATTCATACATTGCAGAAGTGACATCTAGTGAAAAGGGTCAAAAATAAAAAAACTTTATTCTCACTTGTCCTGCGATCCACCGATGACTCCAGCGCTCGATGCTTATAGGACCTGGCGTGATGTCACAGTCACAAGACCGGTTACCGTGGTAACCGGTCATGTGACTAACATCACGCCAGGTCCTGTAAGAATCAGAGGAAGATAGCTGGAAGCGCCGGGGGGACTCGTGGGTGAGACTAAAGAGGGGGAGAAAAAGGAAAAGAGGGGAGAAAGAGGGACAGAGAGAGGAGGGGAGAAAGGTGACGAGGAGAGAGAAGCGAGGTGAGAGGAGGGGGAGCAAGGTGACAGGAGGAGCAGGGAGAGGATCCAAACTGATCCTGCAAAATATCAGAATCTGATGCCTATTTGGCATCCGATTGCAGGCATCAGTTTGGATCCGATGCTGTCCGAGGCGTCCTGCAAAAAGTCGCATCCCCTCGGACAGCACAAAAACGCTGTGTGAAAGCAGCCTTATTTACACCTCCTTGATTTGCCTACGTAGGTTTGATTGTATCACGGATTGCATTAGGTTATGCCATAGGAAGGAGCTGTTTAATAAATGATCCAACCCTATAGTATTTTGTATACACAGCTGATGATAATTCAAATAAAACTGCAAAATAAGTAATTCTCACCTTACCAATGCTCCATTGCTCCCTCACCATTGCTATCTTGGTACATCACTGCAGCAGTGCTAAAATTGCTGAGCTGTGACTAACCCCACCCACACCACTCCTGTGTACACTACGCAAGCTATACTTATCAGTGGTGGGGGGGTGAGGTTACACAGACTGGCTGTCTGGCCTTCATGAGAACTAGTCCTGTGATGGTTATCACCTGCTGATAAAATATTGATTGTATTGAAAATACAAGCCAAATAAGTGACTCATTACTGAAATCAGGGTCCCAACACCTACTATATTAAACAGTGGTAACCTGCTGACAAATTCCCTTTAAATGACCTGGAGACGAAAATCAACCACTGATTGTCTCCATGTTTGCCAATCAGCGGTTGCTTTATAGCCCTTTTTTCCGCCAGATCTCTTTTTATGGTCACTGAATGATTGATGAACCGTTCTGACTGTGTTGACTGTCAATGTTCTCAGTAGTTTTCCTGTTCGTACAGGATGATGTGCTGCTGAAAACGATGATTTTTAAGTAAACTTGAAGGGGATCTGCTCAAATGTTGAGTGTTCCTGGGAAGGCTTATTTCCAGATAAATGACCAGTGTATAAAGGCTGACAATCAGTTGAAAAATGAGCAAAATGCCCGTTTGTCAAGGGAATTGAGTTTAAACATAGTGGATCTTGGCACCACATCACCTTGTGTAAAGTGGACATGTGCTTCTCTATGTGCACAGAGCGATCTGAAGCGGCTATTTAATGACCGCTGACGTTACACATGTAGCCGATCTGCCTTTGTTTATGGTCACTGCTCATCTACTATAAATCTACTATAAATGCATCTTAAAAATCATTTCACCCAACTAATGTTTCCATTAATCGTTCAGTTTTACTGCATTCATCGTTGCTGTCAATTACTCACTTCAGTGATGATCTCACCGGTGGCTTCAGTAGTCACATGTCAATACCCTGTGTCCTCTTTGGAGTCACATAAATGGATACTAGCCGGGGCTAGGGAAACATTGCCAGGTGATTGGTATGGTATTATCCTTTTTTTAATTTTAAAACACTACTACATTGCTTTGTTTTTTTTTCCCTGCGCTGTAGAGGTTCTTTTAAATGTAAGCCTCCTGCCTCCGTCTTCATGTTTTTTCGGCACCCCTTGGGTGCCACTGTGCCATCTTGTGAGCGTAACATCTGACTGCCCGGAATCAGCAGTCACTTCACAAGTGCTTGATGCATCTCTGAGAGCAGAACAAGGCTCCCATAGAGTTGTATTGAGTAATGACCTCTGGAGCGCTCTATGGAACACTGGAGCTGCCAGCAAGTGAAACCTCTCCACAAACCCACCAGAACACTGCTGAAAAAAAGATGAGGTGGAAGGTGAGTATAATAGAGGCAGGGACTTACATTTAAAGCACCACAACTGTGCAATAAATATGATTGCAGTGGCAGGGCTGTAGAATCGGTGTTCATTTCGGTGGAGTCGGATGGTTGGTTTCCTGGCTGTAGTGCTATGGTAAACATTTTTCTGTGACTAGTAACATATATATGGGCTTGACTTAACCTTTCAAATGGAATCTTTAACCACCTGTTCACTACCCCATCTGAAAACAGCATAATGTGGGGGCAGGGACCCTGATTTCCATGATTTATCACTTACTGGGCTACTTGTTGTCATTTTGATCCCTGTTTTAGGTGCTGTAGATATACCAGTTATCTAAATCTTGAGTTCTATAATGCCTCGTCCATATCAATGCTTGCCAGCTTTCTAGCATATGCAGTGTACACAGAAATCTGATAATCAGTGGGGGGTGAGGTTATACAGGGCTCATGAATATGGAGGACTACCTGGTATTAAATTTAATTTATTAGTCCTTTAGTGTTTATCTCCTGCTGATAAAACAGTGATTGTATCAAAACTACACTAAGCAGCGCAGTAAGTGACATATCGCTGGAATGCGGGTCTCTGCCCCTACATTGTGCTGCAAAGTTTTACCTGCTTGTGATAAGCTAAGGGCCCTTTCACATCAGTGTTTTTTGAATTTGCGGCAGTTGCGGTTGAAAAACCGCATTTGCCGCACTTGCAGCAAGAATGCGGCAAGCCCCATTCATTTCCTATGGGACTTGCGGCAAGTGCGTTTTTTTTTTACAAATTTCCACGCCAGTTGCGGCAATGCGGATTTTACCGCATTTGTGCCGCAACTGGCAATTGCGGTTACATGCGGAATTTACCTCAAGTGACGGTTGCGGTATGAATGCGGTATTAACGGTCAATACCGCAAATGCCGCGATTTTGAAGAATTTAAAAAAAACCCTGATGTGAAAGGGCCCTAAGGGCCCTTTCACATCAGCGTTTTTCATAATTCGCGGCAGATGCGGTGAAAAAACCGCATCTGCCGCGTTTGCCGCATAACGGTTCCACTTGCGGCACAGTTGCGGTTTTTTCAATGTAAAGTATAGGCGTACTTGCGGCAGGTGCGGCAAGTGCGGTTTTGCACTTGCGGCAGGTGCGGCCGCGAAAAAAAACCGCAGTAAGCCGCGTTTTTTTTTCGCGGCCGCACCTGCCGCAAGTGCAAAACCGCACTTGCCGCACCTGCCGCAAGTACGCCTATACTTTACATTGAAAAAACCGCAACTGTGCCGCAAGTGGAACCGTTATGCGGCAAACGCGGCAGATGCGGTTTTTTCACCGCATCTGCCGCGAATTATGAAAAACGCTGATGTGAAAGGGCCCTAACTCTGGTCAGATCACAAACAATAACTTTTCTAACGTTTCCGGATAAATTACTCTTATATAAGAAGCTTGGATATAATCTTTGAGCTTGCCAAGATGCAAACCTGAACTCTTAATACCTTAAGTCTTAAAGTGAAGTCACCAAAAAGTATGTGAGGCTGCCTTCACACTTGCAGATGCATCTGCAGCGTTTTGCAGATGCATCTGCAAGTATCAGCATGCAGACCGCGGTCCCTATGTTTATAATAGGGCGCCACCGCGGTCTGAATGCTCTCATTGATTCCTATATGTGAGCCGTAAGCAGGCGTATGCCTGCTGACAGATCACACACTCCCGCCCCGCACCTTGGACGCAACATCTCGCGTCCATAGTGCGGGCGGGAGAGTGTGATCTGTAAGCAGGCATACGCCTGCTTACGGCTCACATATAGGAATCAATGAGAGCATTCACACCACAGCCGTGGTCTGCATGCTGATACTTGCAGATGCATCTGCAAAACGCTGCAGATGCATCTGCAAAACGCTGCAGATGCATCTGCAAGTGTGAAGCCAGCCTAATTGAGTGTAGAACCAATAGGCAAATTGATCCTCTGCAATCACACTTTATTTGCGATTGGTATACATTTGGTGATTGACAGTGATTGCCATGTAGGCAGCAGAGTGGTCCTGGGGTCCTGGATTTTGCATCTTCTCGTGTTTGTCTGAGTTTTCTCTAAGTTCAATTTCCTTCCCCCGTCTGACATTACAGCCTGAATCAGAACTATGTTCATATCGGCATTGGATGCACCCTGCAGATTCTGCTGATTAATGGGGAAAACAGCTGCTTGAGGTTTTATTTGATTTTTTTTTTTTTTTTTTTTTTTCTTTTCTTTTTTTCCTTGCAGATTTTGGTTTAAAAAAAAAAAAAAAAAATCTGTACCAAACCTGCAAGAAAAGGTAACATGGGCACAGCTCTTCTGAACTCTCAAGGTACCGTCACACAGGGAGATATCGCCAGCGATGTTGCCGGCAACTGAGGGGCGTGGTCAGGTTGCGGCGACATCGCCGGCGAATTGCCGCGTGTGACAGGGCGATAATCAGGCGATGAATCGCCTGAGTCACATCGCCAGGTTTCCCCACAATGTTGGGAAACCTGGCGATGTTGCTCAGGCGATCATGCCTGATTGCCCTGTGTAACGCGGCAACCAGCAATGTTGCAGGCGATTCCGCCTATATCCAACATTGCGAGTGATCGCTTGCTGGGTTGCTGGGCAACCCAGCGAGCGATAGCCACGGCAACTAGCCGGCGACATCGCCGGTAAGTTGCTCCGTCTGACAGCTCACCGGCGATGTTGTCAGGGATGCGCGCTCCCGCGATCCCCGGCAATATCGCCGGCGATATGTCCCTGTGTGACGGTACCTTGATAGACTTGCTGGCTTCATGGCAGACATGCAGATTCTCAAAATCTGCATAAAAAACCCATCAAACATCACACCATGGGTACAGGGCCTTAGTGGTTGACCTTCTTCATGTTAGTGGTGTAATGGGGCCGTCACACGCGTCAATATCGCGTGCAGCGATATTGACGTGTCTGACAGGACGCATCAAGCAGCGATAAATCGCTGGTTGATGGTCGCCAGGTTTTAGAACCTGTTCTAAACCTGATGACGGTCGCCCGATGGACACGCAGCATCGCTGCGTGTGACACCGGGAGATGCGATCAACCAGCTCCCAGCGCCTCTCAGGAAGCGCTGGGAGCTGGTATCCAGGGTAAACTGCGGGTAACTAGGCAGCACACACTGCCTAGATACCCGATGTATACCTTAGTTACCAGCCTTCTCTGCTCACCGGCTGGTATTCAAGGTACACAGTGGGTAACTAGGATCCCTAGTTACCCGCTGTGTACCTTTAGGTACCAGCCGGTGAGCGGAGAAGGCTGGAAACTAAGGTATACATCGGGTATCTAGGCAGTGTGCGCTGCCTAGTTACCCTGGATACCAGCCTGCAGACATCGTGGAAACGATATAGAAATCATTTCCACGATGTCGCTGGTAAAATGATCGCTGGTGAGTCTGCCTGTGTGACAGCTCACCAGCGATCTGCCATCAATGTCGTCAACGATCAGATCGCTGACGACATTGACGTGTGTGACGGCAACATTAGTTGCACGTCTGCTGTAGTATAGTCACAGAATGCAGGTTGCTGTTGATTAAAAGAGTTGTCTAGGTTTGGGGTAAAAGTCCGCAGTCACTCTGTGACACCATGTGACTGCAGACCTGTGAATCCTCACATCACACCTAGCGCACACTGTCAGGACTCTCCAGTGCGAGGAGCGGACAGTCATGTGCCGGCATGTATGCGATATTCATACTTCAGGCCACTTTCCAACAAGACGTGGCCTTCCACAATTCACTTGTATTGAATGGGGACGCGCATGTGTAGTCAGAATATGGCAGAGGAGTCAGCGTTTCACGTAACTTTGTCTCCGTGAAATCATGACAGTAGTTTGCAGTCACACAGTGATTTCTGACTTTCATGCCAAGCTTGGGCAATAAGTTAAGATTGTGATGCTGCATATTTTCACTGAGCTTTATGTGCAGATACTCCCCATAGAATTTGGATTAGATGCGGAAAATCATCCGGTTAAAACACATGTAATTCACACATGACTGTATCAATAAAGCTTTGTCACAGCTAAATACCAAGAAGTATCCAAAATACAATGGCTGTATGTAAAGTATGACACCCCAAAAGTGGACAATAACCGCAGCATCAAATACTCAATAAAAAACACAAGTAAGGCCCCTTTCACATCAGCGGTAATCGCTGATCGCGGCAGCTGCGCTGAAAAAAATGCAACTGCCGCGATTACCGCATAACGGCCGCACTTGCGGTTCACTTGCAGCAAGCCCCATACAATCTCTATGAGGCTTGTGGTAAGTGAACTCTTTGAATGAGGTGTGTCCAAACCTTTGGTCTGTACTGTATAGCCATGATTTGGGGTCATTCAAATACATTTTCTGTACCATCACTACAGTGTTGCCAATGTGTGTCAGGCCACCTCTTTTTGTGTCAGGATTTCTATTGATTCAGTGCAATTTCTGAGTTCTGTCCCATTCACAGACTTTATTTTCTGGGCAGATTTATATCTCACAGTTGGTTACCATATATTTATACTTGTTACGATCCACCCCCATTATCTATACAGGTACAGTCACACACAGCAATATTGCTAGGCAATTTCACTGGCAATTTGCTGGTTGCAGTGAAATCATGGACACATTGTTCTATCTTGTGGCTGTGTACAAATAGAACAATGTGTCCATGATTTCACTGCAACCAGAAATCTGCAAGTGAAATTGCCTAGTAATATTGCCGCGTGTGAAGGTACCTGTAAGGTACTGCAACCATAGGTCAGCTACCTAAGGGCTCTCACACGGTATAGCCTTCTTAACCAGCTATTGTTATACTGTCTCATCCTTATTGTCCTACTTATATCGGGGTGTTGCTCCCTGTTTGTGCCTTGACTTCTCTCCCCCTTTGCAACTCTAAGGCTTTGTTCACACTGTGTGTTTTTGATCCTTTTTTTTGTGCTGTTTGTTGAATTTTCAGCAGCAAAACTGGATATGGACTTTTTGCTTTGGAGGCTACTTAAGGCAGTTGGAGCAGGTAATCAGTGTCTTGCAGCCCCAGGAATCCTGGTGGACAAGCAGGACCCCCTGCACAACGTGCAGGATAGGATGACTGCTGTAACATCTGGTTCCCACTCCACTGGGGTGTCTCCAGGCCAAGTTGGGACCCCAGACATCCACCAAATACTAACACATTGACCAAACTGTGATGACTATCTGATCCAAAACACTGATAAAAATCTGTGTTTTGTGGAAGGGGGGGGGGGGTATAATAAAATCACTGAAGTTTTGGGAGCTGGGATGATTTCCTGCACACTCTTTACATTTTTGCACAGCCTAACGTCTTGTGACCTGTACTCAAATTAGATTTAAACACTTTAGTTGTTTTTACACCAATTTTCAAAAAAGGTTGTCAAGGGAGAAGACGGCCATTAGAAGTCCAGAAAGTGTCATACATTATAGCAGAGGTCTATGTCTACATGGGCAGCCTTGGTGAATTGGACTTTTTGGTTTTCTGTCTCCTTTCTATACAGCATACATTGTATTAGGCTGGCTCAGACTTGCAGATGCATCTGCAGCGTTTTGCGGAGGCATCTGCAAGCATCTGCATGCAGACCGCGGCCCCTATGTTTATAATGGTGCGCACGGTGTCTGCAGATGTTTGCGGACCGCCGTGCGCTCTCATTGCCCGCCATTAGTGATCTGTGCGCACGCGGATGCCTGCGCACAAATCACACACTCCCGCCCGCACCAGGGACGCGAGATGCAGACTGTTGTATTTACAGAGTCAAACACTGGATGTAATCTTGTTTTATGTAACCATTGTGATTGATTACACACTCATTACTTTCTTATGAACTCCTCCAGCTTTTCATATCATAGTGGGCAGCACACACAATGTGATCTCTGGATGATGTATATAATGGCATGTTTGCTATAGAGTATCTCCTCTTGATCTCCATTCCTGACACCTTCTCTATTGGTTTGTGTTCAGGAGACCCTGCAATGTGTCTGACTCTGTAACCCCGTTATGATCACTCCCCATCCAGCCTGAGATTCTTCTTGATGTGTTTATTCCACAATCTCAGCCCACTTTCTGGGTTCTGTCTCCCACATTCATCCGAGGACCTTTTGCGTTCCTTAGATTCCAGCCTCGGGGTGTGTGTATCTGGGGGTGGGGGCTATTATACTTTCTAATTTGTTTTCTACTAGAGAATCTTCTTATTTTATACAAGATTAAATTCCTCCCCATGACACGCTGAGTGAATCCAGATGTGAATCCACCTGATTCTGCATTTTTATTGGAGCCTCTGATCTCACAGGAGTCCGGCTGAATGGGGAGGTGGGGAGCGGTGACCTCCATATAATCAACTTATTGCTGAGCGTTTTGGTTTCTTTTGGTTCACCACACCCCGACCTTCCATTAGGGCTGGGAAAAGTTCAGGAGACGGGTATTTATTGTGCCTAGGGATGTGCTGCTGATTCATAACTTTTCAGGCATTTCTCGTTCTTACCTGATCTTTTCTGGCCTTGCATGATTTTTTCCATCCCTGCCCTACAGGCTTTCTTTGTTTTTGTTTCAGTTACTGTTGTGTGGCATAGACTGAGACATTGTGAACATGGAGCTACTCATACATGATCGTCAGAGGGGACCACACGTGCAGTGGCGTAACTTCAGGCCCAAGGACCCCGATGCGAAGACTCCAACGGGGCCCCCAATTATTGCAAATCTTTAATAGTATGTCTTTTTCTATAGGCCAAAGGGACTCCTGGGGCCCCCTAGGCTGCAGGGCCGGGTGCAATCGCAACCCTGCACCTATTGTAGTTGCCCCCTGCACACGTGCCATTCTAATTGATTTTTATGGTGTTGATGTGGGGTTGATAAATGATCAGGCAGGTCCTCCCATACAGTAAATGAAAGTAATAAATCACCAGAAAGTAAATCTTTATGCTCAGCTGAGCCAAATGTATATGTTTATATTAAGACCATTATAATTGACAGCTAATGGCTATGGAATAATTTGGCCCCCTTAATAAGATTCTCTATTAACCATTGTTCAGATGCTGAAAACAGAAAATACTGATCTATTTTAAAGGGAGTCTGTCAACACATAATGAATCAAATCAGGGCTGTGAAGTCCGTAAAGTGCCCATTAACAATATCGTTGGTACGTCACAGCTTTTGGGGTGGAGCAACGACGTCGTTGCGTGTGACACATATACGATCAATCGATAAGTCGGCTGATCGTTGATCAGAGGTTTATGATCATGACCTTAAATCAGTCGTTCATCATCTGTCCAACCTGCAGCATCGGTGTGTGTGACACCTTGATAATGATGTTGGTAACGACTTCACCTATTTAGAACTGAAGGGCGTTGGCAATCAAACGACCGCAAGTGTCGTTCTCTTGTCGCAGAATCGTTGCTGCGTCGTTCGCAATATCTGTACGTGTGACACCTCACTAGTGATCAATTAACGACGTTCCAGCGATCTAGGTCAAGTTGGATCGCTGAGACATTGAAGCGTGTAACCCGGGCTTTAGCCAAACCTCCGACTCCTCTATTTCCCTGAATGTGACTCCACAGCCCTGGTTTAAACGAGGGTGCGCTTTACATGGCCGAGCAGTTCGGCACACCATCCACCTACTTGTTTTCCATCTGTCTCTTCCAAATTAATCCTTTTTTATAATATAATACGCTCTGCTTTACTGGAAATAGATGAAAACATGTAGCTGGGAAGGTGCACTTTCTTATTATACAACACGAAGTGTGCACCAGGCGCACATTCAAGCTATGTTCACACTGTGCGTTTTTGATCCACTTTATTTTGTGAGTATCTTTTTCAGCTGAAATCTGGATCAGCTTTAAAAAAAAAAAAAAAAAATTATCAAAAGGATTTTCTGTTTCTGACCTGTTTTGGCTGCTCTTTTTCTGATGTGAATTTTGGCCCATACAGAATGGTTTCAGTGGGAAAAGCGGATCTGAAAGTTCACCCTAAATAACATGCTCATTCTTTTTGCAGGATCACTTTTTTTTTTTAAAGAAAAAAAATGCACCAGGTCATGAAAGCACAAATTGAACAGCAAAAACTTGAAACGCATTGAGTTTGCTGGGATTCCATTTAAGTGATGCGTTCACTGCATTTTCACTGCAATAAACCCAAAAGTATAAAAAAAACTCAGTGTGAACATAGCCTAAGGGTCACCTTTTGACACGGCTCAGCTGCGCTTTTGTTTTCGCGGTGTAACAGCAACATGCTCGCATAGTACAAAACCGCACTTGCCCGTCAATCGCTGTGCCCACGAAAGTCCCCCGATATCATTTCTATGGTGATACCGCAAGCGCGCGCCGCAAATGCCGCGTTTATGTACGGCCGAATCGCTGGCAGATTGCCGTGTTTGTTATTTTACACCGCATCACTGATCGCAATTTCAAATAACGTTTGATGTGTAGACGGGCCTTTATGCTGACAAATTCCCTCTAATGATGGCACAAATTCAGGTGTATGCTTGAGGTCCACAGATCCGCTGTTCATGCTATGCCTGTGGGGGGACTGGCTGTCCTGATAACTACATTAGCTTTGCCATCTCCCTTCTCCATCACATTTGAAGCCGAGGTAGAGAATGGGGTTAGTTTAGCTAATGAGCTGAGCCAGACAACAAGCCCCTGCAAAATTATCACTTTGTAGATCCTCTTTAAATAAATGCTAAAAGATTTTAAAGTGAATATACCTCAATGCAGTGAATGGTAAAATTCCCAGCAAAGTCGATGGGTTTTCACTTTTTGCTGTTCAGATAGGAAAAAAAAATGCAGCACCCAAAAGACGGATCAGACACGGATGATCCATTTTCTGTTGTGTTTTTTATTAAACCGATCTAGGTTTGCAGCAGAAAAGAGAGAAAAACACACCAGAAAAAAACAAGCAAAAACTGTGTGCGTGAATATAGCCTGACACTCTCCTACTCTTCAGAATTGCCCAATTACTGTGTGTGTGTGTTGCTCAAAAAAATTAAAATTACACTTAAACCACACAATGTAACTCCCAAGTCAATCACACTTCTGTGAAATCATCCTGTCCAGTTATGAAGCAACACTGATTGTGAATCAATTTCTCCTGCTGTTGTGCAAAGGGAACAGACACCAGGTAGAATTGATAGGAAATTACCATGACACCCCTTTTTCTTGTTCTTTTGGTCACTTTTTTTTGCATCTTTCATTGCTCTTGCTCCTACAGGTAGCTTGAGGTGGGTCCACAACCTACAGAAGTTGCTCTGGTGTTGCATCTAATCCAGGATAGTTAGCTGTGTCCGTCAGCACTGCTACCTCCTCCTTTTTGCCAGGAGGAGCAGTGCCAGAGCCCTGTAAAATGAGCTCCAGGAGGCCTCTAACATCCATGTGTCTGCTGAAACTGACAGATACAGTCTCTGAGGGTGGAATAAAGACTCGAGGACCACAAGTGTGTGTTGTGCTTATAGCCCAACACTATGCAGGGCAATTGGCATTTACCAGAGAACACCAAGATTGGCAGATTCGGCATTGGTGCCCTGTGCTCATCACGGATAAGAGCAGGTTCAGACTGAGCAAATGTAACAGACATGACAGAGTCTGGAGACATCTTGAAGAACGTTCTGCTGCCTGCAACATCCTCCAGCATGACTGGTTTGGCAGTGGGTCAGTAAAGTGTGGGGAGGAATTTCTTTGTAGTGCCACATTACCCTTCATGTGCTAGTCAGAGGTAACCTGACTGCCGTTAGATCCTGAGTAAGGAGCCTCAGACCCAATGTGAGATCATATGCAGGTGCAGTGGGCCCTGGTCTCTTCTGATTCATGACAATACTAGGCCTCATGTGGCTGAGGGGGGTCAACAGTTCCTGCATGATGAACGCATTGATGCTATGGGATTGGCCTGCCCATTCACCAGACCTGAATCTAATCGAGCACATCTGGGACATCATGTCTCATGCCAACCCCACATTGTACCACAGACTGTGCAGAAGTTGACTGATGCTTTAATCCAGGTCTGGGAGGAGATTCCTCAGGAGAACATCCGCCACCTCATCAGGAGCATGCCCAGGCGCTGTAGGGAGGTCATACAGGCACATGGAGGCCACACACTACGAGCCTCATTTCCTTGTCTTGAAGCATTTTCACTGAAGTTGGATCAGCCTGTAATTTGATTTTCCACTTTGATTTTGAGTATCCATGGGATATTAATATTGATTTAAATTGATCATTTTGGTTTTATTCTTCTCAAAACATTACACTAAGTAATGAATAAAGTTTTGCAACTCATTCATAGAGATCTAGGAATGTGGTATTTTCGGGTTTCCATAATTTCTTTTGAGCAGTGTATGTATATATAATGTTATGTTTTTTGCTTCTTGTTCTATTAAATCTGTAATTTGACTTGATTTATTTGAGCCGTATGTCTGGCACACTACTTCATTGCTTCCAGTCCCGTTTGCAGGTGGGGTTACTGCTGTAACACATGGCCATTTTTGCCATGCACTTGCTGAGTGTTGGCATTCTCTTCCCTGGGTGACATCATGTACCGGACATTCCTCATCCATCAGACAGAACATGATCTTGCGGATTAGGAATCACTGTTGTATCCGTGTCCTCCAGTGTGAAAAGCACAAGCTCACATTTCATGTTTTTACATACAGCCTTTGCTATTTGCTTTGTCCGATTACACGTATGAGTTACTGAGGATTATTTGTGGCATTTTTCTCTCCGGTATGCATTGAAATCAGTCTTCCAGGAGTTCTCTTATGCACAGGTTAGCCATAAAGGATAATGTAAAGAATCTTTGTTCAGCCAGAAAACCTATGTCAGTATATGTTATGTTACATAGGGATTGGCTATTAAATGGAAGAACAGTGTGGCGAAAATCCAAGAGAAATTGCCAAAAAGTAGAAACCTGGTGTGAAAGTGAAAACCTGCAGCATTATAAGAAATTCTCACATTCTCCTTTGCACTACATGTGCATGGAGTTTTTCAAGCCCCCGTTCCCTAATATTTTTTTTTTTTTTTTTTGGGGGGGGGAAGGAAGGGGAGAGAGAGGGGGGGGGTAGATTTGACATTGAAGATCCTCTACAAATCCACCATGAAGTCCCTCTGGTGGATCTCTTCAGCTCCAGTGAGATATTTTTAGAGTGTTCTAATCTAGTCAAGGAAATCTTAAGATATCACTTATAGGCGGACAGTTAATAAGTCTCGGGTAGAAGAGAGAGGAGCAGCCAGCGATCCTACTTATGGATTTGTGTAGAATGCCGGTATGTACATTTCATTGTTAGAATATACGGTGTGCTGGTACATAAAGGTGCTTTAACTTCAGCTTCTACATGACAGGCTATAGCCTGAAATAGATGGGTTTTATTTTCAATTGAAGAGGATATTTTAAGACCTAATATGACCTTCTATTCTTGTTCTACATAGGGTTGTGTTGGCGTGCTTTATAACGGTATTTTCTTTATAGCTGAACTTTTGTAAAATGTAATTTTTTTGGCTTAAGTATGAATATAGTTGTTTCTGCAACTTTTGTATGAATACAAGCATGGTCACTGAACGTTCTGCAATAGATATGATCATCTTCACGTTTAGTTCTATGTCATTAGAATCAGTGATTTGTGCTAATGGTATAATAAATGGTGTCTGGAATTAATATCCCCTCTAGAGCTGTGGGTGTATACCCAAGACTGATTTGTAGCAATGGCATTATGTGATATTTTCCCATTTTGGTTCCATCCTCCACATCTGATTTTTGTGCAGGTCTCCATATACAGTTCTGAAGGAGTCTTATGGTGGGGTTACACGTCCCGATATCGCGGCGATATCGGAGGCAACGACGCGGGAGCGCGCATTTAGTGCACGTTTCTCCCTGCATCGCATCGCCAGTTTACACGTCGCGATATCGGGATGCAACGTCCCTCCGATGTCTACGCCCACCAACCCAGGAACGACCAGTTAACATGGGAGTGAATGGGTGACGTGAGCGTAGACATCGGAGTTGGGCTGTCACACACAGCGATGCTGGTACAACGGCCTTGCGATATCGGCGAGTTGAATAGCTTTGCTATTCAACTCCGATATCGTTTTGGCATCGTTCCAGCATCGCGTTGGATGCTAAAACAATACAACGCGCACACCGATATCGGCTCCAACTCGCGACCCACGTGACTTTTTGTCGGAGTTGGGTCGGAGTTGGGTCGGAGTTGGACGCCGATATCGCGGCGTGTAAACCCACCATTAGATCACAAGGTGACGTCACCTGGTCAGATGTCTTTGGCTTACCCCTTGAGTGCAATTGTAGGTGTTAATCAGGATACATGAGTCCTTACACCTGAAAGAGCTATGCAGCGCATGTAGGAATACACAACACGTTACTATACTACTATATTAAATTATGGTCTGGTACATTTTATTGATACTTGCACATTTATGATCAGGATATGTAGGGTAGCCTTCCCCAGATGAAGCAGTAGGCGAAACGTGCGTCAGGTGAATGGCTGCCTCACACTACTGGACTCATCATTAATCTTATTCCTGTTTTTTTATGTCCATTCATATGACTTGAGGATATGTAGTATGGGAAGCGCCAATGTGCTTTTACTGATTAATATTTTTCTATTTATCTGAGTGATTTTCTGTGTATTTATATCAATGGTACCTCATACTGGGTAGCTCCTTCTTGTTCCTTTCTGATTTTCTTGATTGTTTGCCAGTCTCCAGTTTTATATCCAGTCATTTTAATGGCACCAATAGTTTTAATATTCACCTGTTTTCACACATTTTTATTTTTAAGGGTTCAAAAATATAAAATATAATCTCTTTAAATACCATAACAAGCAAGTTTATCTATTCTGTTTATGGCTTTAAAAAAAAACCTGTAAGGCTTCATTTTTATACAAGTTTGTTTATTTTTATTGAATTTTTTTTTATTTTTTTCTTTATTGTATTTTTAATTTACACTCGCTATGAGACATGTTTATCAGTCACTCCCTCCCCCCCCCCCCCCCCCCAGCAAAAAACAAACAAACAAACTTTAGGGTATGGTCCCACAATGGTTTCTGAGCGGGGTGCACCCTTAAGGCACAATTGTTTTAGATTTTATTTCATAAATCAATACTTTACATGAAAATAAGAGATTTTGTAATATCGGACAAATCTGCTTCATGCTGATGTGCGCTATTGATTTATGGAATAATAATTAAAGCAATGGTTTAACTTTAACGAAAACGCTTCAAGATTTGAAGGGGGGGGGGAAATGGAGTTTCCTGGAATGGTTTCCACATGAAAACGCAAGTGGAAAATAAAATTGTGTGAACATTCCCTAACACAATTTATTTTAATATTTCAAAACAAAGTTATTTGTTGGAAACCATAGTATCCATGAAAAATTGCAATAGCTTTAATTAACAAAGGCAAATCATTGTTACATTTCCCTTAATTGTTTTGTAGATTGCTTCTGATGGTGGGGTTACTTGTCCCGATATCGCGGCGATATCGGAGGCAACGGCGCGGGAGCGCGCATTTTTCAGCCCTTTTCCCGATATCGCATCGGCGGTTTACACGCTGCGATATCGGGAAACAACGTCTCTCCGATGTGTACGCCCACCAACCCAGTAACGACCATTTAACATGGGAGTTAATGGGTGAGTTGCGAGTACAGATCGGAGTTGGGCTGTCACACGCTGCGATGCTGCTACAACGGCCATGCGATATCGGGGAGTTGAATAGCTCTGCTATTCAACTCCGATATCGTTTTGGCATCGTTCCAGCATCGCGTTGTACGCTCAAACCGTACAACGCGCACACGATATCGGGTCCAACTCGCAGCCCACGTGACTTTTTGTCGGAGTTGGGTCGGAGTTGGACGCCGATATCGCGGCGTGTAAACCCACCATAAGACTGCTTTCACATTGTGATTTTTGAGGATCCGTGGCTATCCGTTGTGAAATGGATAGCCACGGATCCGATTTCGCCCCCATGTATGCCTATGGGCACGGATTGGTCCTGTATGGCCATCTGATTGTGTCCACATTGTCACGGATTCGATTGTGTCTGATTTTTTTTTTTTTAATGTACCCAGAATCCGATTTTGGGCACAGCTGACCAAACCGGACAGAATCAAATCCGGCACGGTCCACGGCAATAAACATGGGGGCCTATGGAGCATGGGTCCGGGAAAACATCGGATCGTTTCCCGGACCCGAATTTGGTGTACTGAGCATGTAATTTCACTACATTTCCACAATGTATATACATCTATTACGGAAGTGAAGCATGGGTTAAAAATAAAAAAAAAACATCCTCACCTCTCCGGCATGCCCCGCGATGTGCACCGCGGCATCTACCGTAGCTTCGGGCGTTTGAAGACCTTTCACAAACCTTTCACAATGTATATACATACATTGTGGAATTGAAGGGTAAAAAAAAATAAAATAAATCCTCACCTCTCACACGTGTCGCGCGATGTGCGCTGCGGCATCTACTGTAACTTAGGGGGGCTTGAGGACCTGTGCATCAGCTGACCTAGTGGGGCGAGGCAACCCGATCAGCTGATCGGTCACATGACTGCATCAGCGCAGTTTAAATTTCCCGCCCGCCGATCGGTTTTGGTGGGTGAGAGATTTAAACCGGTCAAACGATGCGGTCATGTGACCAATTAGATTATCGGGTTGCCCCGCCCTGCCCGGTCAGCTGATGTACAGGTCCTCAAGCCCCCTAAGTTACAGTAGATGCCGCAGCACACATCACGCGACACGTGTGAGAGGTGAGGATTTATTTTATTTATTTTTTTTTACCCTTCAATTCCACAATGTATGTACCGTGTTTCCCCGAAAGTAAGACCCTGTCTTACATTTTTTTGGGGGCCAAAAGTGGCCCCTGTCTTACTTTCGGGGGGGATGGGGGGGGTCTTATATTGGCAGCCCCAGCCTACTCACATACACACACACACACACACACACACACACACACACACACACACACACACACACACACAACACACACACCGTATATACTCATGTATAAGCCGAGGGTGGGAAATACAGCAGACTGCCACCCCGGTATACAGCCCCCAGCAGTGTGGTACACAGCCCAGCAGTGTAGTACACAAGGTATACAGGCCCCAGCAGTGTGGTATACAGGCCCCAGCAGTGTGGTATACAGGCCCCAGCAGTGTGGTATACAGGCCCCAGCAGTGTGGTATACAGCCCAGCAGTGTGGTATACAGGGTATACAGGCCCCAACAGTGTGGATACAGCCCCCCTCCTGCTGGCACACTGCCCCCCCAGCTCTGAGGCCCCCTGCTGCTGCTTACATCTTACCCTCCAGCGTCTTCTTGCAGCAGCCAGCGCGTCGGTCCTCCGTTCCCGTCTTCAGCTGTTTCCCGGATCATGTGACCCGTCGCAGCGCATGACGTCATCGCTAGTGCAACCGGCCGGTCACATGATCCGGGAGACAGCTGAAGACGGGACCCGAGGACCGACGCGCTGGCTGCTGCAAGAAGACGCTGGAGGGTAAGATGTAAGCAGCAGCAGGAGGGGCCTTGCATTAGCCCCCCCCCCAGTTGTAAGGCCTTATATTCGGGGGAGGCCTTACATTAGCAGGCCCCCCCTTTACCCCTAGGCGGCCTTACAATCGGGGGGGCTTACTTTCGGGGAAACTCTGTATATACATTGTGAAAGGTTTGCAGGCTCGGGCTTTTCTATGTCCGGATTCGTGAAAGTCACGGACTTTGACACAGAAATGGCATCTGTAGGCACACATCCAGTGCGGTCCTTTCCTGTTCGTGGGGTCCTGCAAAAAACAGGATCTCCACAAACAGGAAAAAATTGCGATGTGAAAGCAGCCTTTCTAGACACAGATTTTGGGCTGTTATCATGTCTCGCACACCTGTTCTGGTGCTGAGGGATCTGTGGAGTCGGGTGCACAGTCACAAGCTGATCAGTGCTAATGGGAGTTACAAGTGCATTTAGTGGATGTCGCCTATCAGGCAGCGGACGGGCGGGTGATTGCCACTATAATACATGTATATCTCTTTGCTGTTAATCACTTCCCAGAGTTCCAGTTATACCGGACTAACAGGTACATACTCCTAAATGTTCACGTGCACAATATAGATCAGTAATGGCACTTATGTGACAGGTAAACTGTGCTGCTGCACTGCAGCTTGTAAGACGGAGACTTTGATCTAGGGAATGAATCACTATAGTAAAATGTCATCTCCCACCGGGACATGGGGATACATGTGTAATAGTAACCTCAGTCATTTACCATCCTGCTGCCTTCTGGCTATTATTGGAGCCAGTGTAACTCTACACAGGAGCGCCGGGTGCCACAAATACTGTTACTGGAGATTCAGCAAAATATATGTCTAAATAAGTGTGTGTACACACAGTATATTACTAAAGTGAGTACACCCCTGACATCTTTGTAAATATTTACAGTAATAATATCTTTTCATGGGACAAAACTAAAAATATGAAAAATAAAAAACATACAGAGAGGCAACCTTGTGTACCTGGTGCTCTAATGGGGATTTTTGGGGGAGGGGGGCTGTGAGATCTCTCGCCTTTTGTGGTTGTGCAACTCTGCACAACCACAGTGTGGTCCTCTGGTGTGTGATCGCACGATCATCCTGCGTTCAGGCTGGGCCGGTCATGTGGGAGCGACGTCACCGCAGGTCCTACACACTCTATGCTCCGGCACTGTAAGCTGCAGCTTCTACCACTCCCAATGGTGAACGTGGCAAGTATGCATTTTTTTGGAAGAGCCCATAAATCCTGCTGGAGTAATGCACTCTACCAAAAAAAACGCATATTTGCCACTTTCAACACTGGAAGACATGACACTTTACATTGTATCAAAGTAGTCTGTGTACAGCTTGTTTAGCTGTATAAATTTGGTGCCCTCTTTATAACTCAACACGCAGCCATTAATGTTTAACAGAAGTAAGTACACCCCTAAGTGAAAATGGTCACATTTTGCCCAATTAGCCATTTTCCCTCCCTGGTGTCATGTGATTCATTAGTGATACAAGGTCTCAGGTGTGAATGGAGAGCAAGTGTGTTAAATATGGTGTTAATGGTGTTATCGCTCACACACTCATATTGGTCACTGGAAGTTCAACATGGCTCCTCATGGCAAAGAATTCTATGCGGATCAGAAAATAGAATTGTTGCTCTACATAAAGATGGCCAAGGCATAAGAAGATTGCCAACACCTGAAACGGTTCCAGTACGATGGCCAAGACCATTCAGCGGCTTAACCTAGCAGGTCCTTCTCTGATCAGGCCTCGCCATGGTCAACCAAAGAATTTGAGTGAACAAGCTCAGCATCATGTCCAGAAGTGAATGTTGGCAGTATTGCTTCAGAGGTTACAGGGGTGGGGGGGGGGTGGGGGGGAGGTCATTCAGCCTGTCAGTGCTTAGACAATACGCCTCCCACTGCAGGGGTTACAGGGGTGGTGGGGTTCATCAGACTGTCGGTGCTCAGACAATACGCTGCACACTGCATCTAATTGGTCTGCATGGCTGTCGTCCCAGAACGAAGCCTCTTCTACAGATGATGCACAAGAAAGCCAGCAGTTTGCTGAAGATAAGTAGACTAAAAACAAGGACTAGTGGAACCATGTCCTGTGGTCTTATGAGGCCAAGGTAAAATTATTTGGTTCATATAGTGTCAAGCCTATGCAGCGGCACCAAGTGCGTCTTGTCTACTGTCAAGCACGGGTGCACCAAGCCCCTCTGCCGCCTGAGCCACAAGCTGAGGACCGGGGGGGGTGGGTGCTGTCAGAGTCCAGCACCGCCACCCCTGTAGCCGCGGGTGAGGACAGGGGGCTTAGTGAAAGGGCTCACACTGTCCAATGGACGGTGCGGCCCTGGTCAAGCATGGTGGTGGAAGTGTCAGAGTTTGGAGCTGTAAGAGTGCTGCCGGGTGTGGGGAGCTACAGTTCATTGAGGGAACCATGAATACCAACATGTACAGTGACATACCGTACTTGATGTTTAAACATTAATGACTTTGTGAGTTATTTAGAGGGAACACCTGATTTTACGCTATTATACAAGCTGTACAATGACTACTTTACATTGTATCACAATGCTATATCTTCAAAATATGGCTGCAACAGATTCCAGAAACATTATCAAAACTCTGTCCAGAAAAGCGCAGTCCTGGAAACAACTAAGATCCTGTGCAAAATCTTCAAACTCCCCGGACTTTGGTAGAGGACCTGAGAATGAGGAGGGACAAATAACCACTCCACAAGGATGTAGATATATAAATATAGATGGATAACTAGAAAAAAATTCTCTGCAGCACTCAGCTACTACCAATGATGTACAAATGCTAACAAGCAGTATGTACCGTATATACTCGTGTATAAGCCGACCCGTGTATAAGCCGACCCCCCCTACTTTTGTCCCCAAAATCTGGGAAAACCTATTGACTCGTGTATAAGCCGAGGGTGGACCCCAGCAAAGGTATACAGCCCCCAGCAGTGTGGTATACAGCAGCCCCAGAGGTATATACAGCAGCCCCAGTGGTAGTATACAGCAGCAGCCCCAGTGGTATATAACAGCAGCCCCAGTGGTTAGTATACAGCAGCCCCAGATCCCGGCTTCATTCCGCGTCTTCCGGCTTCCTGTGGTCGCGGGCAATGACGTCATTGCCCGCGACCACAGGAAGGCGGAAGACGCGGAATGAAGCCCCGGATCGTGATGTCGGCAGCGGCGGGACAGCGCGACAGGACAGTGATAAGTATGATTTTACTTTACAGGTTTGCCGCGCAAGGGGGGGGGGGGCCCTGGACCTTGATGGGGGGGCCTGTATACCTCTGGGGGGGCCGTCTGGTTCGGTATACTCGCGTATAAGCCGAGGGTGGGACTTTTCAGCCCAAATTTTGGGCTGAAAAACTCGGCTTATACGCGAGTATATATGGTATATGAGAAAAAAGTTTAAAAACTTACGTTTTTTAAAAAAAACTCAAAATTCTTATCTTTTTATTTCTGAAGTTCTTAGTACACACATTGGCCAATGTCTGTTTGCTCATCAACTGCGACAAAGTGACTTCAGGTCTGATGAGTCCTACCGCTGACATCCCTGTCCTCCTTGTCCTCCCTACCCCACTACTAAGTGGGCAGACACCATCTAGACCCTAGATCACCAGTAGGCGATGAGGGTGCAAATTGCAGAAATGGAGCCAGCAACTCCAATGTTAGCATTTGTACATCATTGGCAGTAGCTGAGAGCTGCAGAGAATTTTTTTCTAGTTTCTAGTTGTTTGAACCAGCGTCCCTGCTGGCACCAGTTCACATTGTCTGTGAGTGCTGTGCAGTTTTTTTCTCTCATAGATAGATAACTATGGATAATATTTAATTATCTAACTTTTTCTTATTACAGCAAAACCAGTTGTGACCATCAAAGTGTTATTGAAAAGGGGCGCCAATCAGTGGCGTAACTAGAGTCTGGTGGGCCCCGGTGCGAAATTCAGACCTGGCCCCCCCCCCCACGGACACACGTTGGTCGGATGCTTGGGCCCCGTGTAACGTTCAAAGTTCTATAAAGACTCACAAATTGACCCCTCTATTTATTAATGTCCCTCACCCTGCTATATATGGTCCTCCTGCTGGAATATGGCCCTTATCCGGGTATATATGTTCCCCTTTCTGGTATATACGGTCTTCCTCCTCCCACCACGATAGGCGTCCAATTATTATAACGCATCCCATATTCCTCCATATATTACAATATATCCCCATAGTCCTCCATGTTTTATAATGCATCCCATAGTCCCCATTCATAAGGTAGCCCCAATAGTCATCCAGTTATTATAATGCACCCCCACTATCCTACATATAGTAGCCTCATAGACCTCTATATAGTATAATACAGCCTCACAGCCCTCTATACAGTATAATGCAGGCTCCGTCCTCCATGTAGTGCAGCCCCTATAGTGCAGCCTTATATATGCAGCCTCATAGCTCTCCATTAGTGCAGCCTTATATCTCTCTATATAGTGTGTTATATATGCAGCCCCACCGAGATCTGAAAAATAGGATTAGTGACAACTGCACAAAACAGTAGACTCACTCCAAAACCCAGTGTCACCCCCAAGCTTATTCCAGTAGTGGAGTCTTCTGCTCTCCTCTGTGCCCCACTCTCCACCTCCTCCTGTGTCCTCCTCTGTCCCCCATTCTCCTGTGTCCCACGCTCTCCTCCTCCTGTGTCCTCCATTCTCCTGTGTCCCCCACTCTCCTTCTCCTCTGTCCCCAGTTCTCCTGTGATCCCCACTCTCTTCCCCCTGTGTCCCCGCTCTCCTGTGACCCTCGCTCTCCTCCTCCGTCCCCTGTCCTCCTGTGTCCCCCGCTCTCTTCCTCTGCCCCTGTTCTCCTCCTCCTCCTCTATCCCCCGTCCTCCTGTGTTCCCCGCTCTCCTCCTCTGCCCCCGTTCACCTCTGTCCCCCACTCTCCTCCTCCTCTGTCCCCTGCTCTCCTCCTCCTCTGTCCTCCATTCTCCTGTGACCCACGCTCTCCTCCTCCTCTGTCCCCCGTTCTTCTGTATCTCCCACTCTCTTCCTCCTGTGTCCCCCGCTCTCCTCCTCCTGTGTCCTCCATTCTCCTGTGTCCCCCACTCTCCTTCTCCTCTGTCCCCAGTTCTCCTGTGATCCCCACTCTCTTCCCTCTGTGTCCCCGCTCTCCTGTGTCCCTCGCTCTCCTCCTCCGTCCCCTGTCCTCCTGTGTCCCCCGTTCTCCTCCTCCTCCTCTATCCCCCGTCCTCCTGTGTTCCCCGCTCTCCTCCTCTGCCCCCGTTCTCCTCTGTCCCCCACTTCCTCCTCCTCTGTCCCCTGCTCTTCTCCTCCTCTGTCCCCCATTCTCCTGTGTCCCCCACTCTCCTCCTCCTCTGTCCCCCGCTCTCCTGTGTCCCCCGCTCTCCTCCTCCTCTGTCGCCCGCCTCCTCCTCCAGTGTCCTCCATTCTCCTGTGTTCCCAACTCTCCTCCTCATCTGTCCCCAGTTCTCCTGTGATCCCCACTCTTCCTCCTGTGTCCCTGCTCTCCTGTGTCCCTCGCTCTCCTCCTCCGTCTCCCATCGTCCTGTGTCCCCGTTTTCCTCCTGCTCTATCCTCCGTTCTCTTCTATCCCTGCTATCCTCCTCCTCCTGTGTCCCCCGCTCTCCTCCTCCTCTGTCCCCAGTTCCCCTGTGATCCCCACTCTCTTCCTCCTGTGTCCCCGCTCTCCTGTGTTCCTCACTCTCCTGAGTCTCCTCCTCTGTCTCCCTGTGTCCCCCGCTCTCCTCCTCTGTCCCCCGTTCTCCTGTGTCCCCTGCTCTCCTCCTCCTCTATCCTCCTGTGTCCCCCACTCTCCTCCTCCTCTGTCCCCAGTTCTCCTGTGATCCCTACTCCCTTCCTCCTGTGCCCCCGCTCTCCTGTGTCCCTCACTCTTCTCCTCTGTCTCCCTGCATCCCTCGTTTTGCTCCTCCTCTATCCCCCGTCCTCCTATATCCCCCGCTCTCTTTCTCCTCTGTCCCCTTTTTCTGTCTCCCCCGCTTTCCTCCACACAGCGGCGGCCGGCGTGACAGAGAGCGAGTACCAGCCGGGCAAGGAGCGGGGGAGGGAGACGGATCCCCACCACTGACGCAAGCGGCCCGGGCAAAGCAAGAGAGGGGCCAGACCACATGCAGGCAGGCAGGGGAGGCCGCCTAAAACACACATCTGCCAGCGCCGTGAGTACCTGCTCTGCTCTGCCTCCCGGCTTGTGGAGCAGTGGGGGCGGGCGGGCATTGCTGCTCGGCTGCAGGAAGTGTCTTCTGTCACTTCCAGTCCTCCCTCCGCTACTCTTCCGGCGCTACCGCAGTCGCGGCGGGCGGCTGGAGGCACGGGCATCGGGGCCCCCCGGGGAGCTCGGGGCCCCCCCAGGGGGCGGGCCCGGTCGCGCCCGCGACCCCTGCCACCGCGGTAGTTACGCCACTGGCGCCAATCGTCCAAATAAATAATTTTGTGTCTGGTGAGATAATAACAGGACAAGTGGTCGGAAATGGATATATTTCCCAAGATTTCTCTCGTATGCATTCTGGACTCCAGGAAATATTTATCTCATCCAGGAAATGCTAATAGTATGCGCACACTGACATTTTTGAACAATTCTTTGGAATAGGTCCACCTTAAGCATTTCTAAATCGAATTTTCAGGCATTTCTTTAAAGAGGACCTGTTACCACCTTTTTCATGTTGAAGTGGACACATGATGCAATGGGCACTGCAGATCAGAATAAAACATTTATTTGGTTTCTTTCCCCTCTGTTGGGAAGATATTGGTGATCAAAGGCATCTAAACAATACATTTTTATTTATTTATTGCAAGTGGGCTGTATTAGGGAGATTTCAGTAGGAGTATGTGCTTGCTCTTTTGTGATGCTGACCAATTGTAAGGAGGTAGCGACAGTAGGAGAAGGAACATGTACCACAGGCTCCGTGTGAGACATGTTTTGACATACTATCTGCTCCCCATCCTCACTGCAGAGTCCAGAAAAATATTCGAGTCTAATGCATTGACTTGCATTAGGTTTATTATTTGTGATCAAGTCCGCCATCAGGGCCTGACCGAATGATTACCGTGAGGGGCCCTGTGGATAGCGGAGGCCTGGGCCACGGACACCAGGGGGTGGGGCCATTTACCTCACATCAGGGCCTGGCCCACCCCTTACAGCATTGCCAGGCCCACCTACTATCTTCATTATATCATGACCCCCTCCCTCAGAAAGTGTGGTGTCGTGCATACAGCAGTGTGTGAAGACTGAGGCAAGTGCTGCGCCTGCTTTGCTTCCTCTCTCCTAACCTGAGCGGTCAGCAGGCACCGAGCGCAGCATCCAACTGTAGCGAATCTGCCATCGGGAAGGGGGGGGAAGTGGGGAGCACAAGAGGTGGGAGCAGGCACAGAGAGGAGGCGGGGGGGACAGGCACAGAGACGAGGCACAGCGTAAAAGGGGGAGACAGGTGCAGGGGAGAGACAACACATGAGGGAGAAGTGAGACGCTGCTCTCACAAGCCCTCAATGAAAGTCTTTGAGCCTGAACAACTCTCTCAGACTTGATGTGGCAGTATTTGTCTTTGCATGCAGGGCTTTGGAGTAGGAGCCAGTTGGTGTCCATTTTGGTTGAGTTGGAAGAAAATGGACTGACTCTGACTCCTAAAATATATAATAAAATTGGGCACTGTAGTTCAATGCAGTATGTGCTGCTTCATATTATGAATTATCTAAATATCTTGATTATTGCATCATAATAATGATTAAAGTGTTGTTCACTTTGTACCTACAATAAATTTAGCACTTGCAGAGGACCTGTCATCCCTGGTGCATGCAAGCTATACAGTGTTGGCCAGATAATACTCAGTTTCTTCCTGAAAATGATTGCAATCACAAATTCTTTGGTATTTATTATCTTCATTTAATTTGTCTTAAAGAGGACCTGTCACCAAGCCAGGCATGGTGATCTAATTACAGCATTGGATGCAGCATGTCTGCAGCATGCAGATAATACACTTAGAAAACATACATGCTCCAGCCACTAAGGAGGTGGCTAGGGCTGCAGCCAAGGGCAGATTCACACCCCCTGCATGTGTAATGTGCCCACCGCTGTCAATCATTCTCTCCCTTTCTGCAGCATTTAAACTGAGTTTTTTTTCTCTCCCATTTAGCCCCGCCCCTCAGGGGACGGGGCTAACGGAATTTCTGGGAGGGAGGAAAAAAACTCTGTTTAAATGCTGCAGACAGGGAGAGAATGATTGACAGCGGTGGGCAGATTACACATGCAGGGGGTGTGAATCTGCCCTTGGCTGCAGCCCCTAGCCACCTCCTTAGTGGCTGGAGCATGTAAGTTTTCTAAGTGTATTATCTCGGGGTACAGGGCTGCTCAAGTTCTGGGGGACCCTTTGTCTGCATGCTGCCGGGTTTACCTGCTGCTGGTAACGCTGCACATTGTGTGCAGCCAAGGGTGAGGACTTGGTTTGGGGCTTGCTGAGCCCCTGCTGCTGATGAGCCCCCAGGGGGGGTACCGACACGTCCCAGCACCCCCTGCCCCCTGGGGGGGGTGCTGACACGTCCCAGCACCGCCGACCGCCGCCCCTGCAGCGGCCGCGGGAAGAGGCCAGGGAAGGGGGGGGTGCTGGCGGAGGACAGCACCTCCGCCGCCCCTGCTGTGCAGCCAAGGGACGAGGACCGGGGGATGTGCTGACAGAGCTGGCTGAGCCCGCCACAGCACCGCGGCCGCGGGATGAGGACGGGGGACGGGGGTCAGAGCTCAGCTACGCCGCCCCTGCAACGGCCGCGGGGGTCTTACCTGCCCCTTGCCGCCGGCACGATGAGATGGATATGGCGCCGCCCCCTTCTCCACAGCCGCTCCCCTAGGGTTAGGGCTAGGGTTAGAGCCTGGGCTGCAGACGAGAGGAGGGGCGGGAACAACCAAGGGAAGCAGGATGCTTCCCTCAGTTACCCTCCTCTCGTCTGTCACAGGGTCCTAACCTCGAGCGATGCATTTCCGGTCCGGCGTCACCTGGTACTTCCGGTGCGCACTGCGCAGTCTGTGTTTGAAGCCAGGAGGCAGGGCAGAGGTATGGCTTCAGGAGGAGCGTGCTGTAGCCCGGCCGAAATCTCCGGCATGCGGCGCGCGTCCTTACTAGGCTGCGCGCGCCGTAGGCCGGGCGAAATATCCGGTGCGCGCGTCCTTACCGGGCGCGCACAGAGAGAGAGAGGAGAGGGCCACAAGGGAGGGGAGGGAGAGATGGATGGATGAACAGCCACAAGATATAAAAATAGAAAAAAAAAATCGAGATTTAAATCGAAAATCGTCCATAGGTTTAAATAAAATCGAGATTTTGATTTTTGCCAAAATCGCCCAGCCCTAGGTGTGGCAGTATTTTTCATTGTATGTTATTATTGGGTCACCTTGTCGTAATGTACTCTCTGATGGTGTGGCGGTATTTCTCCTTGTATATGGTTGTATTTTGTCACGATCTGGTGGTATTAAGCACTCTGATCATGGTGTGAAAAAATAAAAATAGGACCCTGCCTAGTGAGTTTACCTTGTCATCGTTGTGACAGGCTTAAAATCTTTTGGACAAAGTCTGATGGCTATGTTTGTATGTGATCTGGTGGTTTATGGGAACTGTTTTTTATGTGACTAGCTAGGTGCCCGATGCACATGCATCGGGATTCTAGCAGAGCGAGTCTCTGACTCGCAATGGCCGCTTCGTGGCCAATGCTTCGCGCTGCTAAGGCAACTCGCCATGCCCGCTGAGCGGGCATAGCAAGTCGCCTTAGAACTGCTCGCAATGGCCGCTGCGCGGCCAATGCTTCGGGCGTATCCACATGACGACATTGACTCGCAGCGTGAGCGGACTCAAAAGGGGCAAAAATCCCATTCGTGATTATATAATAGATTGGTGAGGATGTGGTGCAGAAGCAGAGTTTTCCCAATACTGGGCAGGGGAACTGTGGTAGGTTCAAGGGGGAGCTTGGTTGGAGTCTCGGGGAGGCCCCAAATTTTGCCAGTGAGGGGCCCTGAAATTCCTAGTGGCAGCCCTATTCATGATGAATACTGGAATAGTCCATTCAGTACGAATAACCGAATCCTGATTAGATTGTAGCATTCGCTCATCACTACTATCGAGTGATTTACTGAGCAGAGGTTAGTTTGTGTTTTGAACCCGCTTCATTGTTGCTCTCCAATTGTCACCCCATCCCCCCAGAGTGAGTTGATGTACACCTGAAAGTTTTTGCATAAGATTTGGGACATCTTATCAGAACATATCTTGAGTAGTGCGTGTAATATACAATATATCATTATTACACACTCTGTGGAAGATAGGTGAACATGCTAACAAGCTCTGGATCACCAGCTGTTAGGAAACTGACAGCTTGTTTTGATATTTGCAATAGACTTTGGCACCATCCTAAAAGCCTATGTTTTATGCATGAGCGTTGCTACAAAAGAACAGATTGTCCAGACATTATATTGTTTTAGATCTTAAATATATAATGTGCTACTTTCTTTGATGATAAATATTTCTGAGTAATATTTTGGGAATGGATGAATTTCCATATCACTGTGGAGCTGTCACCAGAGCATGGCATCCAATATAAGGTTGGTATATTAGTATGACAGGTCTTCTAAATTATTAAATACAGCCATAGAAAACGTCCTGTGCTATTTGTATAATAGCTGCTAAGACCGAGTACAGTGGTAAAGCTTGAGCGCCCCTCTGCCTGCTGATCAATGATTGATGGCCGCTGAGTATAGCACAAGTCCTCATACCTCCAATACTAAGCATCTGACAGGAGCTTGAGTTGTGCCATCCGACTCCATCTGGAAGAAGCTTAAAATATATGTTCAAAGTTGTTGTGACCTAGGAACTCCAAGATCTGGAAACTAGAAGGCAAGAGAAGGGTTAATAAAGAAGTTAAACTGTTTTGAGTTACTATACAGAAACTGGACTTTGTATTTTTTGGAAAGAAGTTCAAGGAGCACAACAGGAAGGCAGAAGATGTTTCCAGGATCACACACATGGAGGAGGCGAAGATGGGAAACCTCAGAGATTAGATTCTAGTATGTGCTGGAAAAACATGGAGAGGGATGGGCATGCGAGACATGAAGTTAATACAAAGATTTGGAAGTTCTCCTTTACAAACTCTTCATTCTTCCTGGTTAATTATTGATCGTCCATTTACTAAAGAATTCTTTAAGAATCTAACTTATCAACTTTTATTTTTCCTTTGTCTTTGCACTCTGATGTCAGAGGAAAAAAATTCTGACTTAAATGTTTGACTGACTTTGTTTTTATAGAATATAAAATGCTCTTTTTTTTTTTTTTATTTTAATTACTTTCGGTTTGATCTTGAGCCATAGCACTTGATGGGTGAATGATCCGTAGGAGGACCCAACTGTCTGTAAGCCTAGATAGGTCCACCGACCACCATGGTCTTCTCTGCCATTTCTTCATCAAGCCATTGAGTTGCTGGTCTTCGTCATCAGCTTCACCTTCTATTTTTCTACCATAATGTCCTTCTCTAGTTATTTTTTTGCTCCGTATGATGTGTCTACAGTAGGCAAGTCATAGCTTGGTGATCCTTGCTTCCAGTGACAGGTATGGCTTGATTTGTTCCAAATGGATTTGTTGGTTCTTCTTGCCCTCCATGGTATTGCTAACATCCTTCTCCAGCACATTTCGAAGGCGTTTGTTCTTCTTCTGCCTTATTTCTTGATTGGCCATGTTTCACTTCTATATGTTACTACAGAGCCGTGTGTTCATTACCAGTGAAATGTTCCATGATGTGAAGACCTTGTCCAGTGACTTCATTGTTGATTTTTTTTCCCATAGCTTTTCTCCTATTGACTTCTGGTGACATCGCTTCATCTTGAGTGATCATTGATCCAGGTAACATAGTAACATAGTTTTTAAGGTTGAAGGAAGACTTTAAGTCCATCTAGTTCAACCCATAGCCTAACATGTTGATCCAGAGGAAGGCAAAAAAAAACCATGTGTCAACACTAATCTCCACATTGGGAAAAAATTCCTTCCTGACTCCAGATACGGCAATCAGACTAGTTCCCTGGATCAACGCCCTATCAAAGAATCTAGTATGTATAACTGGTAATATTATAGTTTTCAAGAAAGGCATCCAGGCCCTTCTTAAATGTTAGTAGTGTCTCAGTCATTACAACATCATGTGGCAGAGAGTTCCATAGTCTCACTGCTCTTACAGTAAAGAATCCCTGTCTGTGATTATGATTAAACCTTCTTTCCTCCAGACGTAGAGGATGTCCCCTTGTCCCAGTCTCAGGCCTAAGAGTAAAGAGATCATTAGAAAGGTCTCTGTACTGTCCCCTCATATATTTATACATTATTATAAGATCACCCCTAAGCCTTCGTTTTTCCAAGCTAAATAACCCCAAGTTTAATAACCTGTCTTGGTATTGCAGACCCCTTAGTCCTCTAATGACTTTTGTCGCTCTTTTCTGGACCCGCTCTAGTTCAGCTGTCTTTCTTACACACCGGAGACCAGAATTGTACACAGTATTCTAAGTGTGGTCGCACTAGTGACTTGTATAGAGGTAAAATTATGTTCTCCTCATGAGCATCTATGCCTATTTTAATGCATCCCATTATTTTATTTGCCTAGGGTGAAGTCCCCATCCATCTCAAATGTGTCCCTGTCGTACCTGGCAGTAGTCAGTATATTTCGTCTTTGTGTTGAGTAGCAGTCCCATGTTCGAGCATTCCAGCTTGACCCTCCATAATACGTCCTTCATTCTATTATTTGACATTCTAGAAAATTCTCTCTAGTGCCTACTACACCTTATTTGATCGGGAACAGCAAATGCTAAGTGCAGGTTTGCAATCTCAAATTGTATGTCAAAGGATTAGACACCTGATGTACACAATATCTGCCAATAGGTGGCAGTAGAGAAGCTGTATCTTACATTGGATGGCAGTTTTACACGAATATTATTCCCAGCGAATATGGTGCTAAAGATTCCCGACAAACTGGATCTGTATGGTGAGAATTAGCACATTCCTAGAACTAATTTATAGTCTCTTCTAATAAATGGATTGTTTATTTTTTCTGCAATAGAGTCCTCTTGAAGTTGAACTTTTTTTCATTAGCCTAATAAAAGGTAATAAAGAAAAATATAAAATACAATGTGCCGTGTCTGTAATGTTCCTTACCACTCCTGGAGTTTCTCATAGTTTTCACGTAAATCATTGAATTGCAACAGATTTGACATTTGTATGACACTGATCCAATTTAATGTTGACAGCACACCGAGGAGCGCAACAATCACAAAACCAAAGACCACGATATAAGAAGTGACCGTGTTCATGGGGTTATAGAAATAGACCTATATTAATGCTCCATCCTTGTACAGTACAAAACCTATGCAACACACTGTCTGAGATCTGTATCGGGCTGCTGCTGTTATCGATCTTAATAAAGGAATTACGGTATATACGGTAGGTTGTAATGCCGGCTTCACACTTGCGTTCCACGCCGCTGCGTATTGCAGACACCGCGCGTCCCTATGTTTATCACAGGGACGCATGGTGATGCGCTCGGCTGCGGATGGCTGTGCGCACCCATTCACTTCCGTGTGTGATTTGTACGCATGCGGAGGCTTGCGTACCAATCACACATTCTCGTCCGCACCATGAACGGGACATGTCACAACATCATTTGTGTACTGTATGTGCTTTCACCTTTTTCTATGCACTGATCTAAGGGGGATATACATTTATTCCAAGATGCAATGTTATTTAGTCCTGTTAGGTATTTCATATCAATAGTGTCTTGGGTGACAGACCACGTTTTGAGTAATATCAGGTGTACATGATTTATTTACGGCTATTAAACGATCATCCGCTAAAGCAAGCGGCCCGGTGACTGTTGACTGTCCTCCTTTGGGCCAGCAAATCTTCATTGCCTACAGAGTGATCATTAATGAGATTGTTCTGTGCGGATGTGCTGAGAATAACATCATGCGTAGTTTAGGTCTTATGCAGACAGCCGTGCATCGTCTCATCCAAGCATGACCCTCTGATCAAACTGTGTGTGCTCTGATTCTATCGGATGAAGAGAAGATAATATCTCCATCTTCTACAGAAATTGGACTGCACTCCGATGTCATCAGTGTAGCCCGATGGTTTACTTTGACTTGCATGGCTGAGTGCGATCCGATAATTGGATCTAACGTGGACATACTGTGATGTATTTAATTTTTGCCCTGGGAATAAAATTGGACATGCGTACATCTCCATAGACTAACATTGGTTGGATTGTGCTCGGATTGAATCCGCTTTTCTGCGCCTGCCCTTACACTGAGTGATGTGCTGCTGCTGAAGATGATGATATTTTTTAAGCGAGCTGAAAATAATTTTGCCCAGACTGAGCATTTTGCCTCTTCACTGCGTGATTGCGTCCTGTTTAAATGAGTAGATGATTGGAAACAAGCATTCCTATGAATGACCGTTCCCCCAATTATCAGCCCATCTAAATGGTCCTGAATACTTCAGGCTGAGGACAATCTGTGCTGTTTCTCGCGGCATCGTGTCAGATTGTTGGCAGCTATTGTACGTGTGGCCTTGCCTTCAATTTTATCAAAGATCTAGAATCTGATCAGGGACTTCTGGCGGCCTACAAAGGCCTATAGCAATTATAAATGTTAGACTGGAGTCACACTGGTGTGTGTCTCGCATAAGT